>CM039131.1:40515440-41115440 GCA_022036555.1 Microstegium vimineum
CATATGGCCTAATATTACCCAGTATGAATTTATAAAATCTCATAACAATACATGTGTATAAAGATCAGTGTAATATCCACTTTGTATAACATGTGTGTTAAGATGTTAACATACGCAATTTACTATTAGTAGGTGTATTAACATAATACAAAGATATATAATTGTTAGGTATGTAGATTGAAAATGGTATAAATACTGGTTCATCACACATGAAAACATGAACCCATAACAATGGACAGGAACATCAGCATTGTTTAATTTTTAGCATCCTAGCGACAACAAATGAAAAACGCAAAATTAGAAAGATGTATATCTCAACGAGAGCTACTTTTTTTTACATAAAAATCATCTTTGTTTGAGATCATATGAAAAAATATGATATTTTTCTAATTGACAAAATGGTCATTTCTAGATCAACTTAATAACAAACTTAACAGATTTTGAATGAAAAATGACAATGAGGGAAGTATGAATTATTCCAATGGTGGTAAGGAAAGTTCAAGAAATTTGATGGTAGAGAGAGAAAACGTAAAATTTCAAATGGCACGGAGGAAATTGGTTCTCTAAGTTATATCCAAGAATTTAGATGTATAAATTATTATCATAACATATTAATATAAATATAAAATTATGTACAAAAATAACTATGTATTATGACTTTTTTATCTATTAAATTACGTAAAACTATATAAAAAATTTATGATAAAAGATTATGGTGATAATTTCTGTTATGCAAAATGCTACATTATTAAAGTCGTTAGTATAAGTTATATAAATAAGTTATGTGCAGTAGCATATATAATTATATATGTATAACTTAGTTATTTTTTAAAAAAATAAAGTTACAAATATTACTTTCTAATAAATAAGTAAAAATACGGGAGCATTGTTTGGTGGATTTGAATTCCGTGAACCACCGCTGAAATGGAATCAGAGAATTGCATCACTGTTCCCTCTACTACTCTGCTGGGCTGCTGGCCAATGGCCTTTCTCTTTCCTTCATGTCTCTGGCCCATTGACAACCTAATCGATACTAGCCCACCACACATCTAAAGCCCAAGACCTAGTATTTTTTTTTTGAACTTGACCTAGTATTTTCTAGCTCGCTTTAGACCTGAAGATGTCCTCTAGCTCGCTTTGGTGGTTGAATGAATGGATGAGAATGAAGATGCGTGGCATGTGTGCTGCTTTTTTTAATTTCTGAACGGGTAAACATGAACGTTTTTTAATACATGGAGTTTATCTTACCATATCAAACTAGAGCAAGTTCATGTTCCTTTTGTCATATTTATTCCAGTACCCCTCCATCCTAAATTAAGCATTTTAAGTTTGATAAATAATTATAGAGAAAACTAAAAAAATTACGACATCAATTAGACATACTATAAAAATATCATTGATAACGGATCCAATAATACTTAGTTAATATCATAAATGCTAATATATTATCATATAAGTTTGATCTTATGATACTTAACTTTTCAAAAAAATTAGGATGTCTTATGATTTAGAGTGAAAGGGGTACTGAAATATATATACAATAAAGGAACGTGGACTTGCTCTAATTTGATATGTTAAGATAAACTCCATGTATTAAAAATAACTTTCATGTTTATCCGTGCAGAAATAAAAAGCAGCACACATGCCACACACCTCATTATCATACATACATTCATTCAACCACCAACCAGTTCTACAACCAGCATACCAGTACCTTAAGGGCACTCCCAATGTAGATTGTATAGAGTCTATCTCTATTAATTAGACTGTCAATTTAACGAGAAAAGAGAGGACAAAACATAGAAACGGCGTCTAATTAGGACTCCGAGTCGTCGTTCCTTTCGAGGCCGCGGGACTACACTTTTACTCGCGATGGGGAGGCGGCATCGAGTCTTCACATTCGCTACGCCCGCGCGCTGCCGCCGCCACGATTTCTCTTCCGCGCGATGGGCGTGGTGCTGCTGCTGCCCGGGCCGGTGGGCGTCAGGTGGCTCCTCCGGTGCTGATGCTCCCGGGCCCCGACGGAGCACGGTGCGTCAGGTGGCTGGGGGCGACCCGTTCGCGGCGTCGCTGACGGTGCCGCCGCCTCCGTACGTGCAGATGGTGGAGATGGAGCGGAAGCAGCAGTTGCTTGTGCAGGAACAGCAGATGTGGGCGCAGTACCGGCAGGGCGGCATGCAGGGGCAGCCCGCCAAGTTGAACGCTGGCATGGCCGTCGTTCCCTATAGTGGCTATGGGATGCCGTCCTTGTTTCACTGCTGTATCTGAATCAAGAAGGATTGTGAAAAGTGTGATGCCGTGATCACTTTTTCAAATATAGTGCATTAAAAAAAAGTTATATAATATTTGCCACAGCTGATCCTTGTTTATTTGTGTTGTAGACAAATATTCATTAAATATCTATCTCTATAAAAACTACTTACATAAATTTGTATTGAGAGGAATAGTTTCTACAGTGAGAATCTTTATGCTATGGAAACCGTGGCATTGGGAGTACCCTAGGCGTTGACCGAGATCGGTGCCTCCGGCTCTCATCGTGTGTGAGAGTAGGACAACACCAACGAGTGTGGGTCGCGCTGCTGCCGTCTCAAATGGGCGCACCGCCGTCTCAAATTGGCGCAATAGGGTACATGGCATGGGGGTGGTGGCTAGGGCGGCCCCTCGCAATAGGGTACATGGCATGGGGGTGGTGGCTAGGACGGCCCCTCGGCAGACGCGTGTTGTTGCTGTACCCCAGCTCCTTCCCGTGCTCCGCTTCCTCACAGAAGGCTCGTAGTTTTGGTTTGGTTGGTAACCGGCTTTAATCTTCTAAGCTTAAAAAAATAATACCTCTCCACAATTACATCATGTGAGATTCGAACCCAGGACCTCATGTATTGTCGTGCATAGCTTATCATCTCACCTAAACAACACATCTAACAATGAATGAAACGTTTGCCTTTTCAACCAACATAGCAAGGGACATTTAGTCTCAGTTTGTAACACCAACCAAAAACTAAATGATCTATCACCAAGACTAAAGGTTTTGATACCTTAATCCGGGTTGGTGTAACTAATCGAGACTAAAGGTCTATTAATTTCGGAGACAAATTTGCTGATATTATGGATCGACGGTCGAGATCCGGGAGAGCCGGCCCATGGCGGCAACACTCATGGTTATCCGTTCTCCTGGCCGCTCAAAGATGATGCGCTAAACCCCCGCTGATCGGGAGGAGAGGCGCGCGGTAGGCAGCTCGATTGGAGGGATCGCCGCGAGGGGAGTGGACCGATTGGATGTGGGACCTCGGGGGGAGGAGCGATTGGAGCCGGGTCCACCATGCAGGTTGTGAGCTAGTGCGCTATGGGCCGAGTGATCCCACACTTGGTAGACTATTATTGCGTGAGCTTGGGAACCGCCGGGGCGGACGTGGATGCGAGCTAGCATACGAAATCGGTGAACGATTTCTTTCCGTATGTTTTAGTTATATATATAATAGAGATATAGATAGAGATAGGCACGTCAATCATGCGGTTTCTTTTTTAAGTCCTGATTGGCATCGATTTTGAGTTCTGAGTGGCACATCCTACTTTGGAATCTCATTGCCGTCGATTTTGAGTTCTGAGTGGCACATGCTACCTGAATGGCAACCGCGTGCTCGAATCTCATTTCACTACGCGTGAAGCAATCCCTTTATCCCTCCTCCTTGCCTGCCGGCAACGTCTAACGCTTGCACCCTTTGGCACAAGCAGCAGAAAAGCATGCCCCCGGTTTCCTCGAGAAGAGACGGAAACGTTCCACGATTAGCTGCAGCGATTCCAGACTATTATGATCAGAAACCGTCGGTTTCTTCGCGTCTCCCCCTATCTCTTTCGCGGCGATAGAGAGAGGGAAAAAAAAGCTAGCAGATCACGCGGGGTCACTGTCAACTCCTCGCTTTATCAGCTCAGATATCCCGTCGGAACCTGTCAGTTGACGACGACCCGACGCGCGCATTTTCTTAAGCCGAAGCATCGGAATCTTATCCGGGTGCCCACTCACTCACGCAGTCACGCGACGGGCTCGTGTTCCGGCGTTCCAGGCGCGCGCCCGGCGCCTCTGCTGCCTGCAGCCTGCGCGCGTTGTGAAGGCGTGAACGGTAGCTCAGGCCCCGCCCGCGCGGGGCATCGCGCCGCGGCCGCCGCGCGGTCCATGCTGCGTTGCTGCTATAGTCGCACGGCACGTCACTTCGGGGGGCCCACTTCGGGTAGTACTAGTACTTTTTAAAAGGCGCTCCCCCGGACCCAGACTCGCCGTCACCGCTCACCCCACTCTCACGTCTCCGCTCCCTCTGTCTGACGCGCCGCCCTCGCGATCGATGATGGCAGCTACGGCGTGGCTGTGTGGACTCCTCTCGCTCCTGGCCCTCGCCGCCGCGGCGTCGGCAGCGGTGGCGGATGGGGCGGAGGGTGTGTGGGAGCCGCTGATACGGATGCCGACCGAGAAGGGGGGTGACGCTGCTGCTTCTGCTCCGGCGGTTGAGGACGATGAAGTGGGGACGAAGTGGGCCGTGCTCGTCGCCGGCTCCTCCGGCTACGGGAACTACCGGCACCAGGTGAGCCAGTGGCGGCCCCGTCTTTGATTGAAGTGAGAGGGCCTAGGGGGCAGAGATTGTTTGAAGCACGGGATCGATTTCCCCCTCCTGCGCATGCCCGTTAGCTTAATAGTGTTGCGACTTCCCGATAGATCCGAAGCGTTTCGAGTTTCGATGCTTCGAATTTGCGGGGATTCAAAGCTGATCTGCACTTCCGGTCGCTATCTGAGTTTGAAATTGACTGTGTAGACAGTAGAGTAAACACAGTTTGCCCGTGAGACATAGGTATGAAGGACCGGGCTGTCCGATCCTTAGTTGCTTTGCTTTGTTAGAAAGGTCCATACATGATTTGTCTCAGCTGTTTGGGGTGGTTGCTATCTAGGTGGATAATTTTAGGTGCGAGACATGCTTCATTGGTAACCAGAATTTTGTTTGACTGAATATCTGTTAGGAATGTGGGTGCTATTTGAGGTTTATTTTTTTACATTACGCCTGGATTCTAATGATTGAACGTGCCACATAAAAAAGAATGTTCTGTCGTGCTTTCTTCTGCTACACATATACCAGTATGTTTGTTTATTGTGCGTTTGCTACAAATTTTTTTGTTGTATTAAAACATTATGACTGCTTGCTTAGGGCATAATTGTGCACTTGATGCTTGGCAGGCCGATGTGTGCCATGCGTACCAGATACTGCGGAAGGGAGGAGTGAAGGAGGAGAACATTGTGGTGTTCATGTATGACGATATTGCCCATAACATTCTGAACCCAAGGCGTGGGGTTATCATTAACCATCCTAAAGGAGAAAATGTCTATAATGGTGTTCCAAAGGTAAATACTTGATGTTTCTTCACTTCAATCTCAGTTTTGCACAAGTGTATGAGTAGTCTACCCTCAAAATCAATGTGCTTTGTGATCACATATGGATTGGTAAATACTCCGTACTTGATTGTGCTTTGTGCTCATGTTCACCAAGTTGATCAACTTCACATCCATTTCAGGATTACACAGGTGATCAGGTCACTACTGAAAACTTCTTCGCTGTCCTCATGGGCAATGAAAGTGCTATCACTGGAGGGAGTAAGAAGGTGATTGACAGCAAACCTAATGACCACATCTTCATCTATTACTCAGATCATGGGGGTCCTGGAGTTCTTGGTGCGTACTTTGGACTTACTGTGTAAGGGATGTTGTTCAGTTGATTTCTGTATGGTATTTACTTAACTAAGCAAAATTTTAGGTATGCCAAACTTGCCATATCTGTATGCTGGCGACTTCATCAAGGTTTTGAAAAAGAAGCATGCTTGCAATAGCTACTCAAAAATGGTATAGATCCTTCATTTTCTTCTCCGCTCTAGAAAAGTCCATTCTGAAATTGATATGCTTTCCATTGAATCTCAGGTTATATATGTTGAAGCATGTGAAAGTGGCAGTATCTTCGAAGGATTAATGCCTGAAGATCTAAATATTTATGTCACAACAGCCTCAAATCCAGTTGAAAATAGTTGGGGAACATACTGCCCTGGGATGGAACCATCACCCCCTCCTGAGTACATTACCTGTTTAGGTGATTTGTATAGTGTTTCTTGGATGGAGGACAGGTAAGACCATAAAACTCATTTGAGATCCACTGCTATGCAACATTATATTATGTTAGATCAAAATAAACTCTAGCTTTTCTACACTCGTGGAAGGTATATCTTATGGAGCCTACATATTTGATATGTTGTTTTGCAATTTTAGTTATATAGTGTGATACAATTCAAGTTATACTAGGTATTTTTATGCTTGGACTATTGTGTTATTGCCCATGATCAAACTGCCTTTTTTCATGATTGGTCCATTTGTTTTATCTCGCTTGGTTCATTCTACGCAGCTAAACTTTGCGTCAACACTGTTATTTGGATCCTATTCATGAATTCTTTTCTAAAATTGTTACATACATGTCATGTCACATGTCTTCATATCGCATTAAAGAAATGTTACTCCCTCCAGTGTTCTAGTTTTGTACAATCTCCAACTTTGTAAAAAAAAAATATTAACATCTACAACTTGTTGCACTATCAAGACATATTTCATGGTGGATTTCATGGAACTCATTTGATGTTGTACTTATCTGTGTATTTTCTATAAACTTGGTTAAAGTTAGAGAAATTTGACTTAGGACAAAACTACCGCATTTTAATTTTTGGAACACAGGTAGTACATAAGAAGTATGTGCGGTTGTTATTTAGTACAATAAGCATCCACTTTACTAGTATTTAAGGTATTGGCAGATCAGTCTTGTGTCCTAAGTGGTAATAGCAAATACATATAAAACACAGTAGATAATTGAAAAGGTTGTGGAAGTATTGTTTGTCGAACAACCAGAGGACTGTTAACAAGTAAATGCATAGTGCTTTTATGCTTTACTTTTCTTTCAGTCAATATGGCCTGAATATACAAGCTTGGTAGTAAGTACTTATGACTGTTATGTTTGTCCCTCGATTGCCTGCAAAGGTGAGCAGCAAGCTCACCAGCACACACACTCACACTATGGCTGGAGGTAGAAGAGAGTGAGAGCAGAGAGCACACGAGCACAGCACCTTGCACAAGTCTGAACTCTGAAACTATGCAGCTCTGAACTGAATCCAATTGCCTTTGGGAGTAGTACATATACAAACTACTAGTACCATCTAAGGTACAGAGGTACAACTACTACAATAACCTCTAGGACATGGCTGATCTCAGCCCACTACTTGGTATGGCTGATGTATCCAATACCAACCACTGTACTAACTAGTGCTAGAGGTGGCCTATTGCTTACTGCTACAGAAAACCAGGGCAGCAAGAGTTTTGAATGAATGCCAACTCTGCTGCCCAGCAAAACACAGAGAGAACAGCAGCAGATTACATCTTACATGTTATACCTACTAAGCCTGCTCTTTTGAACTGATCTGACTCTAATTGGCAGTCAAACCCGCAATCTAAAGAAGGAAACCATCAAGGATCAGTATGAAGTGGTGAGTCTCAAGCACATCCTCCATGTTTAATAGCAGTTAGCTACCTGCTTTGTTTTTTTTTTCCACAACAGCCGAAGCTGAATTTCATTACTAAAGAGCAACGAGCTACCTGCTTTGTAGGAAGGTGGAAACGAGAACTAAAAAAAAAAAAACGATTTGTTGGGCAGGTGAAAACAAGAACCTCAAACTCGAATAAGTACAAAGAGGGTTCTCATGTTATGGAGTATGGTGATAAGACCTTCAAGGATGAGAAGCTTTTCCTTTATCAAGGTTTTGATCCTGCTAATGCCAACATCACAAACATGCTGCTTTGGCCAGGCCCAAAGGGTGCAGTCAATCAAAGAGATGCTGATCTTCTCTTCATGTGGAAGAGGGTAAATCCTAGCTATCCTTTCATTCTCCCCATAATCCTTTTACCTGTTCCTCTAAAAGAAGAACTGCAATGATATAGACTTGCGGATTATAGAAACAAAGATGGATGCTATTCTGAGTAATATTCATTGAATATATCATGCCAAATAGGACTATTGGTTGTTTGTTGTTTTCTGTTCTTGTCCTCTGCTTTGTTGAATTCAAACATGATGCAACATGCAGAAACCATTTCACAGATGAAATCTCTGTAAATGACTAGTTATTTGTTCTTGTAAAGTATGTTACTTGCTACATTACTTGATATATATGGCATCATTACATTGTGTTGTTACAATAACATATTTTATTTCTTGTTTTTATAACCATCCTTATGCCTATTTCTATGGATTACAAGGTAGAGTTGTTTATTTCTGTTAAGTTGGTTATTCACCAGAAACTCTTACCACAAAAGATCAGATTCTTTTTTTTAATTATTATTGTGTGTGCTGTTGGCGATGATATCATGGATGTACTTTAGTTTTTATGACCGCTTTATTTCTTTTGTTGGAACACTCAAAATTTAACTCCTTAAAGTGCTCATTTGAAAAACAAGCATTGGGTTTAGCAGCTGGCACATTTTATACCTATGTTTTAGAGAAATTTAGATAATAATTGATAAGGCAGATCAAGAAAGAGGTTTTGCTTGTTCCATCACTGGCAAAAAGCTCTTGTGTTTTTCCTCCAAATTCACACTTTCACCATTAAAAGTTGAAACTGTGTGGCTTGTTTGGTATAGCTTAACTAAGTCTTGTACATGGGCTTCATACTTTTTTTTTTTGCGATAGGAGGAAGAACTAGCTTTTTAATACAAATGTGGTCTTGGTGAGAGGCTGTTGCGATAGCACCACGATTGAGAGGGTTAGGACTGGTACATTCGTCTCAATGTCAAGCTCACTCCTCTAATACCAAGCTGAAGTTTTGCCAATCACTTGTGGTAGCCAGCAGCCTCCTATCATTCTTGTTTCCTAATGTTTAGTTCTTTCTTTCAGTATGAGCAGTTAAATGGGGATTCTGATGAGAAGCTGAGGGCTCTCATAGAGATTAAAGAAACTGTTCAACATAGGAAGCATCTTGACAGCAGTATAGATTTCATTGGGAGGCTTGTCTTCGGATTTGAGAAAGGGCCTTCAATGCTTGAGGCTGTAAGAACCTCGGGTCAACCATTAGTCGACGACTGGGACTGTTTGAAGAAGATGGTGAGTATACTGATTTTTCTTATTCAACTCTGACAGAAGGCATGCACATGAAGTTACTTGCTATTGCACATTCGCATTCAGTCAGTGTCGTGTTGAACTTATCTTGATTGCTTTTGCTAGGTGCGGATTTTCGAATCCCAGTGTGGTTCACTTACTCAGTATGGCATGAAGTACATGAGGGCGTTTGCAAACATTTGCAACAGCGGTATATCTGAGATGAAAATGAGGGAGTCAAGCATCAGCGCTTGCAGCAGCTACAACTCGGTGAGGTGGAGCCCGATGGCTCAGGGACACAGCGCTTGATGATAAGATCAATAGAAAAGGCCCCCGAGGTCTGCTGCCCCCCTGTGCTTGTTGTATATCATCTGGGGACGCTGATTGTGAACCCATGATCAGTTGTATATATCATATATCATGTACCTATCTAAAGTAATGCCAAGTCTGATCTTCATCCAACTGCCGAAATGATTAATAAGATCAGATGTGAATGCTGTTGCGATGGATGATCGCAAGTAGGCCATTATCAGTGGGCCAAAAAATGATGACCCAAATCGAGGTAGTGCTCCTCTGATAGACCACCATATCTATTGCTAACAAAATGATATTAACATTACATGTGCTTTACGAAGCATTCTGCAGGCCATGCTAGTTGACCCATCTCATTTCCGAGCCCAATCCATATGCCAACGTCTGAGAGTGGGTGGAAGCCCGTTCCAGTGGCCAAGCTAGCCTAGTAGCCTGCATTGAAACACCAGTTGCATGAAGTTAGTTAAGGCAAAACCTCCTTGTACATGATTGCACGACGCTTAGCAGGTCAGAGGGGGCTTACATGTTTTTCTGAGGAACGAGATGAACACCACGAACAGCGCCAGTCCTGCCAAGATGCCGACGATTATGGCCACGGTCCTCCCGACATCATCCTGCGAATAATCTGTGACCACAAGAGGACATCAGAGTCAGATCATCGGATGCAGCAGGATTAGAATAGCATATGCAAAGTTGCGCACTTGCCCGAGTGCTCCTTTTGTTTTATCGGGAATATATTCATCGGCACAGGCCACAGGGGTGGTTGCCCACCGCCGTCAAGCGCCAATCCCACAATGTGCGTGCCTATCGCGGCCGCGCAGTCCTAAATAAACCTCATGGATATGCTTGGCGATAGGCACTTTTTTTTTTGGTTTAGTGATAGCGGTGGATCAGGACAATCCTTTGGATCAGTATATACGGCAAAAGATAGAGAAATCGACGGCTAGCTTAGTGCGTCTCCAATGACTAACTTAGAGCAGCTCCAGTGTATACTACAAACGAACCGAGGGGAGAGAGAAATACATGAAAGTTCGATTTCTACATTGGAGGAGTCAAACCGTGGCAAATGATTCTTTGGTTCGACACTTGTTTTCGGTTCGACGCAAGGGCAGTTGAATACTACTACTTCTCTTACATGGTGTCTGCAAAAGACAGAGTAGTACTCTGGTTTTTTATTTGTTTATAGCTGCGTACGACCCTCACAGGCAAAAAAGCGAACCTTACACTGGAGCCGTGTTCTGTTCGCTTGCAAGCAATGCCTTTATATCTGACACATGCAGTATGGTTCGGCATGACACTAGAGCTGCCCTTATGAGCTAGCTCTTAATTTTTTCTTATATTTTAATAGAAGAGAGAGAACTGCTAGCTCTTGATCAAGAGATAGACTTATACACATGTTTTAAGATTATGTGAGATTGTCATGTGGGTCTAATCATACTATAAGCTATTCCTAAAAGCCATCACTATTGGAGAGGTTGGCTTGGAGCTATTGGTTAGCTTATTCCATTGCAGATGATCTTAGGGCTGAAAGTGCTTTGCATCTGCAGGTGAGGATGCAGCCGTGCAGGGAATACGAATCTAGCATAATCAAATTTTACTCTTTTGGTTCTGTTTTTTTTTTTTATCAAGAAGTAATGCAGCTCCTTTCGTTACTGTCACTTCAAAGCATCTACTAACTGATTATAGTGGGTCCAGTTGTAAATGTGCCCGCATGAGGTCCACTAGAAACTCCAGGATGATTAATTAGCATAGCAAAAACCCCATAATATATTGAGCGGACCGGATTGTGCTGGAGCCGCCACTGATTTGACAGAATGTTGCCACCAACACCAGTTGTTACGGCGCGCGCGGCGCGGTGGTCACTTGTCAGCAGTCAAGTGATTGCTGACTTGTCTCTTTCTCTTTTGCTAATCTAGACAGCCCGTTGGAGATAGACAACTGAAAATTAAGCCGTTGGGAGCGAGCTTTCCTGTGGAATTACTCGCGCTAGGCGCTTTGTGTGCGAGGGCGTCGGCGGCTCGGACATTCTCGTCCTGATCGCAATCCATTGGCATGCCCATAGGGAGAAAAAGGGTGACAGACAGAGGACCTCGCACACAAGGCTATCGGCTATCGGCTATCGCCTACTGGAATCAATTCTGCCTCATCTCTTTGTTGCAAACTCTGGGAAGTTTACCTATCAGCTATCGCCTACTGGAATCAATTCTGCTGCAACTCGAGCTGGGCACTCGCAAATTGCGAACCGTAGCAACCTCGCACTAGGCAGCACTGGCAGTCTAGCACTGCAGCATCAGTACTTTCGCCGTGTCGAAGGCTCAAACGCAAAGGGCAAATGAACGGACTGCGTACAATTTACCGCGTTGGAAAAATACAGCACAGTAGTTTGTACGTACGTACCTTGTGTCGGGCGGAAGTAGTAGCCGCTGGCCCAGTACCTGACGTAGCACTGCGCGAGGTAGACGTCAGCGGCGAGCGCGGCGCCGCAGGTGGCCTTGAGCTGGCCGACGGCCTGCGCGAGGCACGCCGTGCAGTCGGCCGCCGCGAGGTCGCCCAGGCACTGCGCCACGCCCTGCACGCTGCCGGAGCTGCTCGCCTTGTACCCGTTGCTGCTGCTGCTGGTGGCCACGCCCTGCTGCTGCAGGTCCCCGAGCACGGCGTCCCGGCTGGCGAGGAAGCCCCCATCGGTGCTGCTGCTGCTGCTGCACTTGCGGTACACCATGGCGGCGTCGGGCGTGCCCAGGAAGTTGGTGCTGTCGTACCGCACGTAGCAGCCTTCCAGCTGCAGCGACGCCGCGTACGCCGCCGCGCACACCTGGCTGAGCTGCGCCAGCGCGTCCCGCACGCACGCCGCGCAGTCGGCGCCGCCACCGCCCAGGTCGCCGCGGCACTGGTACAGCCCGTACGCGGCCGTGCCACCGGTGCCGTTGGCGCCCGCCGTGAAGCTGCTGTACCCGACGGTGGACGCCGCGCTGGCCATGGAGGCCAGGAGCGACGCCAGGTTGGCCTCGAAGGGGGTGCCTGGCTGGTACTTGGATGGCGAGCAGCCGGCGTAGATGAACGTCCCCGTGGCCGCCTCGCCGACGCCCGCCGCGCCGAGCCCGATGATGATGGTGGCGAAAACAACCGCAGCGATGCGGGAGCGGCAGAGGTGGCTGCGCTGACGATGCATGACTACTGACGATAGATGAGACGGAACTGCGCGCGCTCTTGCCGTGCGTCGCTGGCTGGCTGGCTGGCCCTGGCACTGGGGAGCAGCGGCGATGATCGCCCGGTGGTTTCCCGAGTCCGTGTCCGTCTAGGCAGTGAGGAAGAAAGGTGGTGGGTGCCGGGGAGCTTACGGTTACGGAACAGAATAAAGGGTGCGCGTTTTCGTTGCGCTTGGGGCCGGAGGACTTGTGGTGCGCGCGCGGACTGTCTAGAAATTTTAGAGTACGTACGTCGGTCGAGCCCACACACGACGACAATGACGACGATTCCTGATTGATCGATCAGCTGGACTGGACGGGCCTCGTCGTCGGGCCGGTGACTCTGGTCCGTCCATGAGCAGAGCAGGGCAGGAGGGATCGTCGTCGGTGAGAGGCGAGCGAGACTAGGCGAGGAGTAGGCACAGGGGAACGAACGAACGGCCGTCGGTTCGCGCTCATTGTGTCTCCCCAGCTGGCGATAAGAGAGCAGCATGGGCAGTAGCGTGGCGCGACTCCGACCCGTGGCGAGTGCGCGCCATCCATCGGAGTGGCCTGTCTGTTCATCGTCATGGGTTTATGGTGATCGCGACTTGCTTTCATTCGCGTGATTCGAGGATTCGCGTGTGTTCGTGTTTCCTGACCGATTCTGGATCGACGGGATTAGGCCCGTCGTTATTCGTCCGGGTGTGATCCCGCGCTTCCATAACTCGTAACAGTGGCACGCACGTACTATGACAGGAACGTCAAGTCAGGCAGGGGGCTACTTCAGCAGCAAGCAGGCACTGATCCTCGGCCTGCTGTTGGTATGGTTCAATGGGATCCACCGATCCAGTGTGCTTTTCTTTTCAGGGGAGGGATTCCGATCCATTTACCCTGTATACAATACTATAATACTTAACTCCGTAGATTTGATGGATGCACACCTGGAGTACGTGCATTACTACCGGCAACATCGAAATATCGAAGCGTCTAGAGCACTAAGGCTTCCTTCCATTACAGGATGACACGAGGGCGGGCTCTACTGGATTCGTCGTCGAGATAAACACAGCTAGACTGGACTCCGGCCGGCGGCGACAGACGTGCAGACAACGACAGGGGACTCACCCTTCCTCCGCCTTTTCAGCGCACCCCTGTGTTCCCGAACGTTCCGTTCCGAGGACCTGCCAACGAACGCCCAACTAAAGCTGGATAACGAGTCAGCTCGACTCGTTAAGGCTCGTTAGGATAACGAGCTAGCTCGGCTCGGCTCGTTATCCTAACAAGCTAGAAAGTCAGCTCGGTTCGGCTCGTTAAAAGCGCAAACTGGTTTGTTAAGCTCGTGAGCCTGGTATAAAAAATCACAAAATATAATATTTACATTTATCTAAAACTTAATAATAGTAATAATATAAAAATAAAATATCTAACCGTCTTAAATTGAATAAAAAAATAATATGTGTTAAATATGTTGTAGTATACTAATATACAAAAATTAATATAAGTTATGCTACTTTTTTCTTTAAAATTGTGGCTCGTTTGGCTCGCGACCTTGCTCGTTATAGCTAATGAGTTAAAATCTTGGCTCGGCTCGACTCGTTATCTTAACGAGCCGAGTCAAGTCGAGCCAAACCAGCCACGAATCGAGCGAGCTAACGAGCTTCGAGTTTTTCGCCGAGTCTTACGCCCAACATGCTAACAGGAGCAACAGGCCAACAGCGACGTCTGCCGTCCATCGTGTCGATTCCATGGGTGCAGTACGTACTAGTAGTAGCCCGGGCAGGGCACAGGAGCAACTGGCCAACAGCGACGTCTGCTTCGTGAGAACATTTTTTATTTTCTTAAAATCAATCTTTTAATAGTAGTTCTGGTGAAAAAACATATTGTAAATACTATAACGGTTGACAATTAAACTGGACCCATGTCTGTTTAGAGCAAGTACAATAATTGGTTTATAGCCAAACAAATGCTGATGTGGAGGAAAAAGAAGAAAAGAAAAAGGAGAGCTTGACTCCCATGCAACCACTAAGCTGGACACGGAAGCCTAAGTAATAGTGAGCCCAAGTAGTAAGTATTGTAAGGAGAAATAGGAAAGAGAAACTTTTTACAGCCGAATAAGAGATAACTGTCGGTGTTATGACCCGGGGTCAAGACCACCAACGAGTAAATTTGTATATCGCGTGCTCCCTCTCTCTGACGTGATGCAAAATGGACACAAGATTTATCCTGGTTCAGGCAAGAAGGCCCTACGTCCAGCGGGGGAGGATAACTTGTATTATCTCGCACCCAAAGCGTGCTCGTACAGGGGGGTACAAGCAGTGTTACACGAAGTCGACCACCCGAGGGGTCGATCGAGCGGCGCGGTGTGTGTGCGAGGCGTGGTCTAGGGTCCCTGAGAACCAAAGTCGGATCAGAGTCCTAGATGAAGTGGGAGCCGACCGAGAGAGACTCCAACTTTTTTTCAAATTCTACCTCGGCATCCCCTTATATAGACCCAAGGGGAGACCCGAGGGTACAGGGTCCTAATAGTAGGAGTATGGGCGGCGCATCCACGGCACAGTGTTGGCGAAGAGACATCGAACACTGTGGCGGCGTGGTCTTCCCGTCCTTCAGGCGTCCCCGGTCGTGGCATCAGTAGAAGTCGTCGCAGTGCATCGTCCGCAGGCGGGCGCGAGTCCCACGGCCGAAGCGGGACGGAGCGGATGGGACGGCTTCCGTACTGGAGTAGTTGAAGAGGAGGGGGTCGAGCCCCCGGCCGAGGGGGAGGTCGAGCCCCGTATGACTCCGTCACGTTCCCGAAGTCGTCGTCGAGGGTCGCACTGTTCACTTTCCGAGGGGTACTGTTGAAGTCCGTACTCGCGTAGTGGCAGCAGTGGCGGCACAGTTGACGGGAGTCGGGGACTGGACGGGGAGTTGGCGGATTTGACAGTGGACGCAGGCGCCCATGTCGTCAGGTGGGTTTACTTTTACCCATGCCGGAGTGGTTGGGTTAATCGAGCCCCTCGTCCGAGGGTCGTCTGTCTGACCCTTGGTCGAGGGGAAGGTCGAGGCGTCGCCGGGGTTCGAGAGGTCGAAGTTGAGGCAGAGGTCGGGGGGTCGTTCGTTCGACCCCTCGTCCGTCGTCGAGGTGGAGCCGGGGGTCGTTCGTTCGACCCCTCGTCCGCCATCGAGGTGGAGCCGGGCCAGTGGCTTGTTTCCGTAGTCGGTGTAGCGGGGGCCCTCGATTGATGGGCCGCTTCTCACCGAGCAGTGGGCCGGTCCTTGCCTTAAAAGTGGTTGCTATGTTTAGCGTTAATTTATCGAAGGGTTTATGGTACCCCTTACCTTCGTACCCGACAGTAGCCCCCGAGGCCTCCGAGGAGTGATTTAGAACTCCTCTGGGGGCTATGATACGCGTTTCTCGGGGGAAGTAAGAATTGCCCGGAGGTTTTATCCTTGGCCTGCAGGGTTAGTGAGAAATCCGATTCTCTGTGGGGTGCGCGCGAGCGCATCCCCGCGGGGGTAGCCCCCGAGGCCCCAGAGGAGTGATTTAGAACTCCTCTGGGGGCTAAAATACGTTATGTAGTGGGGTTTTTTAAGGATACCTGGAGACGCGGCACCCTGTCGAGGAGTCGATCCCGTTCCTTTTCCTGCAAAGAGAAGTGTTCGAGGGCGGCTGTCGAACCCTACCGGGGGCCAGCCTTCGCTCCCTCGAGCACCACTGGAGTCAGAGCGCCCCGCCCGAGAGGTCGACTCTGTCTGCCAGGTTACGAGTTTTCGACCCTCTTTCGTCGAGGGGTGCCGTGCGTAGTCGGGCCCTCGAGCCCTCGACTGGCTAGGCCTTCACTACCTCATAGCGTCCTTCCCATGGATCCTTTCGCTCGGATCGTGGGGTGAAGAGCATCGAGCTATCCTCGTTAGGACGACGAGCCCGAAGTCTTCGGTGAGCTGTTCTCGGGCATGAGTCCATTAGAAATGGTGCCCTGTACGGGTAAAAATCCGAGTGAGAACTCGACCCCGTTCGATAGGGATCGACTAGCGGCCCGGAGGCGTTCTCATTGTTAAGCAAGCCGTACGGCTCGCTAAGCACGACCATATGGACCACCAAGGTGCCAACCCCGTTCGATAGGAGTTGGTGGCTCGATGCCTCCCAGCGTAGGGATCCTTAGGTGTTCCTAGGTATGCCTCGGATATGTCCCAGGGAGCCTCGAGAGTTCGTTCTCGCAGCTCCGGGGACATCCCTGACTCGTGTACTCGAGGGCGGCTGTCGAACTCCGTTCGTGGAGCCAGCCTTCGCTCCCTCAAGATTTGGGGTGGACCAGAGTCCGATAACCATGGGTCCTTCCTGACCTCAGGTACTCGAGGGCGGCTGTCGAACCCTATGTAAGGGCCAGCCTTCGCTCCCTCAAGATTTGACGGATGGTTCGTCATCCGACGCTATCCTCAGGAGGAGGAGTCCGACCTTGTGGACCGCCGAGGGGAAAAGCAGGTGGTTGTTGTATTGAACTCGGGGACGTACCTGTGTCGGAGCTCTCGAGGGAGGCTGTCGAACCCCGGACGGGCCAGCCTTTACCCCTTCGAGGCCATGGAACGATCTGTATTTGACGACCCGAGGCCCTGTCAGGCCTCGAGCACTCGAGGGGGGCTATCGAGCCCGTTCGTAGGCCGGCCTTTGTCCCCTCGAGATTTTGGGGGTGGACCGAGGTCCTAACCCGAGGTCATTTCTAGCCTCGGGCACTCGAGGGTAGCTGTCGAACCCTCTTTCGAGGGCCAGCTCTCGCTGCCTCAAGATTCCTTACCCTCGAAGACGACGTTTCCGGCCGCGCGCCTTTTTAGGCGGTGTCCGTTCGGCGCAACAGTGCGGTTACAGCGCGGAGTGCGGCGCGGAGCCCGATGATGGGACGGTACGCCTTATCCTGGAGGGAATACGAGAAAGGAAGTACAAGCGAATTAAATGCGGAGATTCTCTTGCCTGTTGCCGGATCCGTCCGTTGGCCTCCCACGTATAAATAGTGAGGGTGAGGCGTTTGGTGCCCTTTACGCGCACTTGCCTTCCCCGCCTCCTTGCTTTCGTCTTCGTTGCCTTCCTTTCTCTGCCTCTGCCTTAGGCGTCCCGCGAGCAGGAAATCTGCGCGAGCGAGAGAGAAAGAGAAAGATATGGAACGTACCCTCCGCCTCCAAGCCCGAGCAAACCGCCGTTCCCATGGCTGCTTTCCAGCTCTTCGGCGCCGACGCCTGGCCTGCTTCTTCGGTCCGTGAGTCGTACCTGGAGGGGTTGGTGGAGAGCGGGCTTCTCCGGCCCGTTACCTCGACGGAGAGGCCGGAGTGGATAGCTCCGCCGCTGGACCACGCTGAGCCCAACCCGCCGGAGGGGTACGTGGTGTCGCTCGAGGTCTTCCACCGGGCGGGGCTGGGGGCCCCACCCAGCCGCTTCCTGCGCGCGCTCCTCTACCACTATGAAGTGGAGCTCCAGCACCTCACTCCCAACGGCGTTAGCCAGGCGGCGGTCTTCGCCGCGGTGTGCGAGGGCTATCTGGGTATCGAGCCCCATTGGGATCTGTGGATCCACATCTTCAAGGCCAACATCTTCACCGCCTCGGTCAGCAAGGGCGTCCGTTGGAAGGTCAGGCCTGGAGGCTGCAGCATCTGCGTCAAGCGGCCGGAGTTTTGGCTTCCCGCGAACCCGTCCTCGAGCCACTCCGGGTGGCATTCTGGGTGGTTCTACCTGAGGAACGACAACAATCTGCTCCCGGCGTACACCGGGAGGACACTCGACGCCGAGCCCGAGCGCTGGAGGTACGGTGTCCCGTCGGACAAGCAGAAGCATCTCAAGGGCCTGCTGGACGCGCTCATACGTCTGAAGGAGAGGGGCCTTACCGCGGAGATCGTTGCGTCGGCGTTCCATCGACGGCGGGTTCTGCCGCTGATGGCTCGACCCCTCCGCCTCGACGAGATGGGTCCGGGGGTCGATCTATCGGGGTGCCGCCTCGTCGAGGAAGAGTTGACCCCGGACCGGGTGGTCAGCCGCGTCCGCCGCTTTTTCGCGGGGGGGTTCGCCCCCAAGGACATCGCGAAGGTCCCCATGAAGCCGAACGAGGGCTTCTATGAGCTGGTAAGACCCTTTCTCCGGTTAGAGTCCTCGCTCTCGTCCCCTCCTGTCTTTTCTGCTCGTTTTCTGACCCCCTTGCGTCCCGCAGGGGAATGTGTCCTACAAGCTCTCGCGTCCGCCGGTACCGGAGGACCGGGCCACGAGGGAGGCGAACCGCCTCCGCGCGGAGAAGCAAAAGTCCGACAAGGACAAGAAAAAGAAGAAGACAGCCAAGAAGGCTCTAGAGAAAGAGTAGAGAAAGCAGCGCCGGGCTCAACAGAAGCGGTTGGGCCTCGATGAGGAGCTGTCACCCTCGGAAGAGTAGGACGAGGAGGAGGATGAGGAGGACGAGGAGGAAGAGGAGACGGCGCCTGAGCAGGCGGCCGTTGCTACTGGTGGAGAGGGGGGGTCAACCTCGAAGTCGGCCCCTTCTGTTGAAGTTGGGCCACGGGCGGAGCGCCCCGTGGCCTCGCAAGAAGTCACGCCGCGGCAGACGCGGTCGCAGACGCCGCGGCCCTCGTCGGGGGGTCGATCGAGCGAGCCCCCGGCGCCCGCTGCGTCGAGCGCCCGAGTGCCGGGCCCGCCGGCGCAGGTGGAGACCGGCAAGAGGGCGAAGGTGGTGCCGCCGTCGAAGAGTCGGTCGAGCGAGTCCCCGAAGCCCGCTGTGTCGAGCGCGCGGGCGCCGGGCCCATCGGTGCGGGTGGGGGCCGGAAAGAAGTCAACGGTGGCGCCGCCGGCCCCTGCTCGGGAGAAGGTGGCGAGTGCCGCCTCGACCACCGCCCCCCAGGCAGTGGCACCCCAGAGCTCGACCAGCCCGACGGGCGCCAGGCTGAAGCGTCGGGCTCCGAGGGGGTGAGTCGAGTTCATAGTTGTTGTGCGTTTTTATTTTTTTCGTCGGTGAGGACTCGTGCTTATTATCGCGCGCGTGCTCCTTTTTCAGGTCGAAGCGCCGGCAGGGAACCACGTCCCCCGCCCCCGCCAAAAAGCTGAAGACGGGGGCCGCAGTGCAAGCAGGCGTCGAGGCTGGTTCGGCAGCCCCGCCCCCTTCGACGGTCGCCCCCGAGGCGGCACAGGCAGCCACGGCCCCGGAGGTGGTGGCGCGGGGGGAAGCACAGGGGGCCTCGGCGTCTATCCGGACGGCGGAGGAGGCGAACCTGCCGACGGTGGTGGTCGTCGAAGCGACGGTCGCGGTTCCTGCGCGGCCATCAGAAGAGGTCGCGTCCGGCCCCCCGGGAGACGCGGAGCTCCCGCCGACGGCGGCCGCGACCCAGGAGGTGGAGGTGGTCGAGCCCCAGGGCCCCGCGAACGAGCGGGAGGCCCCGGCTCACCCGACGCCGGGGCGCTGGCCCGAGGGTCTGGCGGCGTTGGAGGCTCGACTCCAGCTCGAGCGCGTCGAGGGACCGTCCGCGCCGGCACAGGGCGGGATGCTGATGGAGTCCACCCCCGCCCAGGTGGACGAGATGGTGGCCGAGTTGGTGGACCCGGCGGAACTGGGCATCATCGCGGCTCCTCGGGCAGAGCCGGAGGTGGCTCGACCTCCCCTCGAGGTTGGGGGGTCGTTGTCTCAAGGTAAGTCGCACTTTGGTTCGCTCGAGACGCGGTGGGTTCATTTCACTGGGTACTTACTTTTTTGAGCTCTTTATCGCGCAGGGCCATCCTATCGGCCGGGATCTTCCTCCACCGGAGGCGACGGCTTGGTGGGGCCGTCGATGTCCTCGCGAGGTGGCGCCGAGGAGGAAGCCTTGCCCCTCTCCGATTACCGAGGAGGGGGGGACCTGCGCATTGGCGTCACCGGGCCGATGGAGCAGAGGATTGCCGCCCGCAGCGCGGCGTGGGGCCAGGAGGTTCTCGAGGTGGCGGACCCTCGAGACCCTGAGCGAGTCTTCCTCACGCTCGACGACCAGCTCGAGCTTCGACGGTGGGAGAGAGTCGAGGAGCTCCGGGGCTGGTTCGAAGACTCGGTGCGTCGCGCTGCGGAGGTCGCCGCCGCGGACATACGCGAGGGGATGGAGGTAGGTTCTATTCCACCTTAGATAGTGCTTCGAGTTGTCTGGTTGCCGTTTGATGACGATCTCCGTTTCTATCCTTGTCAGTCGCTGCGGGTGAGGTCGTACGAGAAGTCCCAGTACATTCTCCGGGTACAGGGGCAGCTCTCGACCCTCCACGCCTCTCTAGAGAAGGCGAGGGATGAGGCCGCTCGTGCGAAGGCAGAGGCGGCGACTATCCAGAAGGATGCTGAGTCGAGGGTCGCTCACGCGAAGGCCGGCTACGAGGCTGTCCAGAAGGAAGCCCGGGAGGCCTTGTCGTCAACGCAGGCGAAGCTCGACGATGCCCTTCGGTCGACCATCGCCGTCGGGCAGGAGCGGGATGCCGCCCTCGAGGCCCAGCGCAAGGCCACGGAGGAGGCTGCCCGGCTGAGGGGAGACCTCGACGCCGTCTCCCGCGAGCGCGACACTCTGGCAACCTCGGAGGAGAAGGCTCGGACCCGCGCGACCTCCTTGGGCATGGTGGCGATGAAGCAGAGGGAGGCCCTCGGGGAGGCATACAAGACCGTCGAGGGTCTCGAGGCCCAAGTCAGGGACCAGTCCTCCGACCTTGACGCCGTCCGCCACCAGCTCGAGGAGACCGAGCAGGCCTACTCCACCTTGGATGTGCAGGCCCAAGGTGAGTGTTTCGGGTGTTTGCGGGGTCTGTCCTGCCTCGACCCTTTTTCTGCTTTCGGGTTTTGACCGTTATGTGCTTGTTTCGGCAGAGCTTGCGGAGGAGAATGCCCGCGCCCACAAGGACCTGGACAATCTTCAGGGCCTGCTGAGCACCGAGGCGAACCTCAACGCGACTCTTACGGCCGCCATCAACACCTTCTGCGATGACCTCTCGGTCGAGCCGGAGCCGGAGCTCGAGGGGACGCTCGGGGGGAATCCTTGCTGCGCCGCTTCTACGCCATGACGCGGGGGGTGACGGAGAACGTCTGGGCCGCCCTGCATGTGGGGGTGAAGCGGGCCCTCGCGGTCGTCAACTCCTTCTACGACGTGGATCTCAACCTCGTTGTCGACGGGTTCGCCACTGACCCGGATCTGACCGAGGAGCAGAACGACGCGAGGTGTCAGGAGCTGATGGATCACGCAGAGGTGCCCGGAGGCTAGCTGGCGAGACTCTTCGAGCCCGACGTAATCCCCTCGGCGGATGAGTAGCCCTCGGGAGATGTTGACGGGTAGTCGCGGGCTTGCGAGCCATATCTGGACAAAAAGGTCCATGTAATAGTTAGGTCATTGTACCGATACAATGCCAAGCCCCCGAGGGCTTTTTGTATATAATGCATTTTGATCGATATGCACAGAGTTAATTTCATTTTTTCGAGCTTTCCCTGCTTTTCTTTGCCTGAGTCGACGCCTGTGAACTAAGTGTTCGACGCACGCTCTTATCCCTGGAAGGGGGGTGGCGAGTAGGGATACCGTAGCCCTGGGGCGTAGGTGAGTCCCTGGCTCGACGGCACCCTCGACCCTTAGGGAGCTCGAGGCGTCTTTACTTAGTTCAGAAGCGTACTCGAGGGAAAGAACGAGAGGGAGAGTCGAGTTTCGAAAAAACGTTGAGTTTTTCGGAGACCTAGGAGGGGGGTGCCCCCCCTGTTAGCCCCCGAGGGAGGCTTGACTTTGCTGAGGCAAAGTCGAGGCTACCTTAGTGCTGTGGATGGGTTCGTCTCGTTACTTCTACTTCTCGGGCTCTCTCTGCTTTTCTTTGCCTAAGTTGGCGCTTGTGAACTTAAGTACTCGACGCATGCTCGTATCCCTGGAAGGGGGGTGGCGAGTAGGGATACCATAACCCTGGGGCGTAGGTGGGTCCCTGGCTCGACGGCACCCTCGACCCTTAGGGAGCTCGTGGCGCCTTTACTTAGTTGAGAAGCGTACTTGAGGCGAAGATCGAGAGGGAGGGTCGAGTTTCGAAAGAAAGCGTACAGGTTTTTCGGGGACTTAGGAGGGGGGTGCCCCCCTGTCAGCCCCTGAGGGGAGCTCGACTTTGTCTGGGCAAAGTCGAGGCTAACTTCGAGCTACGAACGAACGTGAAATGTGTTTCGAGAACATTTTATTCATTCGAGAATTTGTACGTAAATGCGGGAATGTACAAGGCCCTGGGGCCTCAGGGATAGAAGCGACGTAGTTGTTCGATGTTCCACGCGTTGGTGAAGATCTCGCCCTTCTTGTTCTTCAGTTTGTAAGTGCCGGGCTTCAGCACCTCCGCCACGATGAAGGGTCCCTCCCAAGGCGGTGTCAGCTTGTGCCGCCCCTTGTTGCTCTGTCGACGGCGCAGAACGAGGTCGCCGACGCTGAGGTCCCTTTTGCGCACGTTTTTGTTGTGGTAGCGTCGTAGCGTCTGCTGGTACTGAGCCGACTTGAAGAGGGCCATGTCACGGGCTTCCTCGAGCTGATCGAGGGAGTTCTCTCGGGCTACCGTGTTGGCTTGCTCGCTGTAGGCTTTCAGTCGAGAGGACCCGTACTCGAGGTCGGTGGGGAGGACGGCCTCGGACCCATAGACCAAGAAGAACGGGGAGAACCCCGTGGCTCGACTCAGTGTCGTTCGGAGACTCCATAGCACAGCGGGCAGCTCGTCGACCCATCTCTTTCCATGTATGTTCAGCCGGTCGAAGATCCTTGGTTTGAGGCCCTGCAAAACCATACCATTGGCACGCTCGACCTGACCGTTAGTTCGAGGGTGGGCGACTGCGGACCAATTCACCCTGATGTGGTGATCGTCACAGAAGTCCAGAAACTTTTGGCCGGTGAACTGCGTGCCATTGTCGGTGATGATGACGTTGGGGACCCCGAAGCGGTGGATGATGTCGGTGAAGAATAGCACGGCTTGCCGAGACTGGATATTGGTGATGGGTCGAGCCTCGATCCACTTCGAGAATTTGTCAATAGCCACAAGAAGGTGAGTGTGCCCACCCTTGGTTCTTTTCAGGGGGCCGACCATGTCGAGCCCCCATACTGCGAAGAATTGGGCGGGTAGGTGGGTCTGCCTGGCGTAGAATTGGCATCCCTGGCAGGATCGAACGAGTTTGGTGGCGTCGTTGACACCCGTCGGCCAGTAGAAGCCCTGTCGAAAGGCACTTCCTACCAGCGTTCTTGGCGCCGCGTGGTGGCCACAAGCCCCCGAGTGTAGGTCCTTCAGCAGTGCCCTCCCCTGTTCGAGGGTGAGGCAGCGTTGAAGTACACCCGACGGGCTACGTCGATATAGCTCGCGGCCGTCCCCGTACAAGACGTAGGTTTTGGCACGTCGAGCTACTCGACGGGCTTCCGTGCGGTCTTCTGGTAGTTCGCCTCGCGTCAGGTACTCGAGGTAAGGAGCGCGCCAATCCGTCGGAGGGGTTGGCGCCGCGGTGGCCCCGTCGATCTCCATGACCTCTCCCCCGCTCGAGGGGGGATCGGTCGAGGGGGGTGGGTCGACCCCTTGCTCGGGGGCGGGAGCCCCCGAGCCTAGGTCGACGGACGGTGTGTGCAGATCCCTCGAGAAGATGTCGGGGGGACCGTCCCTCGAGTAGACGCGATTTTAGCCAGCTCATCAGCAGCTTCGTTGTATCGACGGGCCACGTGGTTGAGCTCGAGGCCGTAGAACTTGTCCTCGAGCCTTCGGACCTCCTTGTAGTAGGCTTCCATCTTGGGATCGTGGCAGCTCGAGTCTTTCATCACTTGGTCGATCACCAACTGAGAGTCCCCTCGCACGTCGAGGCGTTGGACCCTGAGCTCGATGGCGATGCGCAGGCCGTTGACGAGGGCCTCGTACTCGGCGACGTTGTTGGAGGCGGGGAAGTGGAGGTGGATGACATATCGCATATGGACCCCTGAGGGTGATACGAATAGCAATCCTGCGCCTGCTCCCGTCTTCATCAGTGATCCGTCGAAGTACATGGCCCTGTGCTCGCTCTGAACCTGCGCTGGGGGTAGTTGGATGTCGGTCCATTCTGCAACGAAATCTGCCAGTACCTGAGACTTGATAGCCTTCCGAGGGGCGTAGGAGAGGGCCTCCCCCATGAGCTCGGCAGACCACTTGGCGATCCTTCCCGATGCCTCCCGGTTCTGGATTATCTCTCCGAGGGGGAAAGATGAAACCACAGTGACCGGATGGCCCAGGAAGTAGTGTTTGAGCTTACGCCGAGTGAGGACGACCGCGTACAGCAGATTCTGGATGTGGGGGTACCTCGTCTTGGTTTCGTAAAGGACCTCGCTCACGAAGTAAACAGGCCTCTGAACAGGCAGGGCGTGTCCTTCCTCCTCCCTCTCGACCACTATGACCGCGCTAACTACCTGGGTAGTCGCTGCGACATAGAGCAAGAGGGGCTCGGCCGGGCTCGGGGGGACCAAGACCGGGGGCGAGGTGAGCAAGGCCTTGAGCCTCGAGAGGGATTCCTGGGCTTCGGCGGTCCACGCGAAGTGTTCCGTCTTCTTCAGGAGTCGATAAAGGGGTAGGGCCTTTTCTCCGAGCGTCGAGATGAAGCGACTGAGGGCGGCAAGGCACCCAGTAACCCTTTGCACGCTCTTGAGGTCTTTGATCGGGGCCATCCTCGTGATGGCGGTTACCTTCTCGGGATTGGCCTCGATGCCGCGCTGGGAAACTATGTATCCTAAGAGCATGCCTCGAGGGACCCCGAAGACACACTTCTCAGGATTTAGTTTTATGCGGTTAGCCCTGAGGCACCCAAACGCAATCTCGAGGTCTCCGACTAGGTTTCCGATGGTTCTGTACTTGACCACGATGTCATCGACGTAGGCCTCGACGGTCGGCCCTATGTGTTTCCCGAAGACGTGGAGCATGCATCGCTGGTAGGTGGCCCCGGCGTTCCGCAAGCCGAAGGGCATGGTGAGGTAGCAAAACATGCCGAAGGGAGTGATGAAGGAGGTCGCGAGCTGATCGGACTCCTTCATCTTTATTTGGTGGTAGCCGGAATACGCATCAAGGAAGCAAAGGGTTTCACATCCCGAAGTGGAATATACTATTTGGTCGATGCGAGGTAAAGGAAAAGGAACCTTAGGACATGCTTTATTCAAACTAGTGTAGTTTACACACATCCTATCCTTCCCATTCTTTTTCTTTACAAGCACGGGATTAGCTAACCACTCGGGATGATGTACCTCCTTGATGAATCCGGCCTTCAAAAGCTTGTCGACCTCCTCCCCGATGATCCTGCGCTTCTCCTCGTCGAAGCGACGCATGCGTTGCTTCACCGGCTTGGACCCGGCTCGGATGTCCAAGGAGTGCTCGGCGACTTCCCTCGGGATGCTCGGCATGTCCGAGGGACTCCATGCAAACACGTCGGCGTTCGCTCGGAGAAAGTCGACGAGCACGACTTCCTATTTGGGCTCGAGGGTGGCACTGATCGTCAGCACCTTCCCATCTTCGGGGCCGGGATCGAGCGGGACGGTCTTCGTGTCTTTCGCCGGCTTGAAGTTGCCAGCGTGGCGCTTGGGGTCGGGGATCTCTCCGGACAAGTCGTCGAGGGCCGCGAGGATAGCCGAATCCTCACGGGCTTCGGCTTTTTCCACGCACTCGACGTCGCAGTCGTATGCGTGCTCGTAGGAGGTGTCGACGGTGATGACCCCCGAGGGCCCCGGCATATTGAGCTTGAGGTAGGTGTAGTTCGGGACCGCCATGAACTTGGCGTACCCCGGTCTACCGATGATGGCGTGGTAGGTGCCTCGCCACGCGACCACCTCGAAGGTCAGCTCTTCCTTTCGGAAGTTCGAGGGGACGCCGAAACAGACCGGTAGCTTGATGCGGCCGATCGGGAGTGCCTTCTTCCCCGGGACGATTCCGTGGAACCCCCCCCCCCCCCCCGCGCTGGGCAGGAGCATGGTCCTCGGGATCCCCAGGAGGTCGAGGGTCTCGGCGTAGATGATGTTGAGGCTGCTCCCCCCGTCCATGAGCACCTTGCTGAGGCGGGTGTTGAGGATGATCGGGTCGACGACGAGCGGGTAAACCCCTGCGTTGGGGATGTGCTCGGGGTGGTCGTCCTGATCGAAGGTGATCGGCGTGTGGGACCAGTCGAGGTACCGTGGGGCCTGGGCCCGAACAGAAAAGACTTCTCGACGCTCCCTCTTGCGTTGGCGCGTGGTGAGGCGGGTCGAGGGTCCCCCGTAGATCATGTAGCAGTCGTGGATCTCGGGGAAGCCTCCCTTTTGAACATCGCCCCTGACGTGGACGTCACAGGGCGGGTCTTCCTTGCCGTCGTCTCTCCTGGGACCAGGAGGGACGAAGTGCCTACGAAGCATACGACAATCCTCGAGGTGGTGGTTGGCCTGCCCCATATGGTAGGGGCAAGGCTCTTTCAGCATCTTGTCGAAGACACCCCCGTCGGGAGGGGGCCCTCGAGGCTTCCGCTTGTCCGTTGCAGCGACAAGGTCGTCGGGGTCGTCGTCGTGCTCGACGTTGGGTTCGACGTTGCGCCGGCCCGGTCGGTTCTTCTTCTTCTTCTTCTTCTTCCGCCCGCCGTTGCCGTCGTTGTTCCTCCCGGGCCCCTTGTTTCTCGTGGGCCTATCGTCCGAGCCCCCGGGTTCGTCTGCGTTGCCCTCCCCCTTCCCTGGGGGAATCTGGAAGAATGCGCCTACGGCCTCCTCGCCAACCACGTAGTTGGCGATGACGTCCATGAGCTCGTTGGCGGTTTTGGGGATGTTTCGCCCCAGCTCTCGCACCAACTCTTTGCAGGTTGTCCCGGCGATGAACGCCGTGATGGCCTCGTGGTCGGAAATGTGAGTCAGTGCGGTACGCTGCTTCGAGAATCGGCGGGTGAAGGCGCGGAGGGTCTCTCCTGGTTTCTGCTTGCAGCTGCGAAGGTCCCAGGAGTTGCCCGGCCGCTCGTAGGTGCCCTTGAAGTTGCCCTCGAAGATCCGAACCAGGTCGGACCAGTCCTGGATCAAGTCCGGGGGTAGCTCCTCGAGCCACCTTCGAGCAGTGTCGGAGAGGAACAGTGGGAGTTGCCGGATGATGACGAGGTCATCTTTGGCTCCACCCAGCTGGCATGCCAGCCTGAAGTCGGCAAGCCAGAGCTCCGGCTTGGTTTCGCCATTGTATTTGATCAGGCTGGTGGGTGGACGGAAACGTACGGGCAGGGAAGCCCGCCGGACAGTTCTTCCGAAGACTCGAGGCCCCGGCGGCTCCGGAGACCGACATCAGTCTTCGTCGCTGTCGTAGCGCCCGCCTCGGTGAGCGCTGTAGCCTCGAGCCTCGGCGTCGCCGTATCGACGTCGATTGTTCACTCGAGGGGGGAGGTCGTCGACGAGGCGTTCCTGAACCGGTCGTGGCTGGACCCGGCCCTGGGGCGCCTTGTTCTGGTGGACAGAGGCCTCCCGATTTTGTCGAGGGGGTGCTGCTTGCCGCTCGGAGGCAGCCCCTCGACGCCTCGAGGCCGAGCTCTCCGCCTGCTGCACGACCGCAGTTTGGAGCAGCCCCTGGATTTCTTCCCTGATACGTTGTGCCTGGGGGGTCGATGGCGCCAGCATGTCGCGGAGCAGCATCGCGGCCGCTACGACATTCTGGCTGGCGTGGTTGAAGACTCGGGGTTCGGCGTTCCCCTCCTCGACGATCTGCCGGTGGACCTCCCGGGCCCGCTGGCGAGCTCCTCCACCCTGAGGACACCCTCGATCCCGCTCGAGGGCGTGTTCGAGCTGCTGAAGATGCAGGCGCTCCTCCTCGAGCTTGCCGAGGAACTCTCGGACCTGTGTAATCTGTACGTCGGGGGTGGATCGGCTCTACGAGGACTTGGGGGAATTGCATCTCGAGGTGGTGTGGCGTTGGCCCCTCCCCCTTCTTCGGTGGCCACGGTATCATCGACGTCGTCCTGGAGGACGGTTTGCTCGTCGAGATGGAAGCACTCCCGGGTGGAGTCGCAATTCTCGTCGGGAGAGTCCGAGTCGAAGTCGGCGTGGTAGAAGTGGGGGAAGAGCCTGCCCCTTTCTTCCTCCTCCAGGCGCCGCCGTAACGTGCCCCACGTACGGGGCAGCTCTGGCTCGCCCGGTGAAGGGGTGGTGACGGGATCGGCCGTCGCCCACGACGACGTCCATGGAGACTCGTCGTATGTATGTACTCGCGTCCCTGCGAAAGCAGAGTAGAGTCCGGCATCGTTGCGGAGCCCGTACGGGAATGGGTCACGCGGTGATGACGGGATCGAGGGTGTCGGAGAAGCCACAGGAGCCTCCAGGGATGATGACGTGGAAGAGCCGAAGTCCCATTCGGGGAGACGCCCGCCCTCGATCCACAGGTGTGGGTCAAACGGACCCCTAGGAGAGGGGGCCGTGTCGCCAGCTGGGATCGAGGGAATGACATCTGGCACCCCAGAATTTGCTCGACGGCGAGCGCGTCGAAGCCGCTCGCGCCTCCTCCTGATCGCAGGCCAGAGTCGCAAGCGGAGGGACCGTCGTCTGATCCTGGCTGGCTCCGGCGCAGCGGAACTGCTGACGTCTAGGCCACGAGCAGAGGGGAAGACTATGAAGTCACCCTCGTCCGTGGAAACGAACCCTAGACTGCCGAACCAGATGACGGTGTTGAACGGGAACGGTGGGATGGTGGAATCCATCTGAGAGAGTAGTCCGGAGTTGATCAACACGCGAACCCCCCTACCTGGCGCGCCAACTGTCGGTGTTATGACCGGGGGTCAAGACCACCAACGAGTAAATTTGTATATCGCGTGCTCCCTCTCTCAGACGTGATGCAAGATGGACACAAGATTTATCCTGGTTCGGGCAAGAAGGCCCTACGTCCAGCGGGGGGAGGATGACTTGTATTATCTCGCACCCAAAGCGTGCTCGTACAGGGGGGTACAAGCAGTGTTACACGGAGTCGGCCACCCGAGGGGTCGATCGAGCGGCGCGGTGTGTGTGCGAGGCGTGGTCTAGGGTCCCTAAGAACCAAAGTCGGATGAGAGTCCTAGATGAAGTGGGAGCCGACCGAGAGAGACTCCAACTTTTTTTCATATTCTACCTCGGCATCCCCTTATATAGACCCAAGGGGAGACCCGAGGGTACAGGGTCCTAATAGTAGGAGTATGGGCGGCGCATCCACGACACAGTGTTGGCGAAGAGACATCGAACACTGTGGCGGCGTGGTCTTCCCGTCCTTCAGGCGTCCCCGGTCGTGGCATCAGTAGAAGTCGTCGCAGTGCATCGTCCACAGGCGGGCGCGAGTCCCACGGCCGAAGCGGGACGGAGCGGATGGGACGGCTTCCGTACTGGAGTAGTTGAAGAGGAGGGGGTCGAGCCCCCGGCCGAGGGGGGAGGTCGAGCCCCGTATGACTCCGTCACGTTCCCGAAGTCGTCGTCGAGGGTCGCACTGTTCACTTTCCGAGGGGTACTGTTGAAGTCCGTACTCGCGTAGTGGCAGCAGTGGCGGCACAGTTGACGGGAGTCGGGGACTGGACGGGGAGTTGGCGGATTTGACAGTGGACGCAGGCGCCCATGTCGTCAGGTGGGTTTACTTTTACCCATGCCGGAGTGGTTGGGTTAATCGAGCCCCTCGTCCGAGGGTCGTCTGTCTGACCCTTGGTCGAGGGGAAGGTCGAGGCGTCGCCGGGGTTCGAGAGGTCGAAGTTGAGGCAGAGGTCGGGGGGTCGTTCGTTCGACCCCTCGTCCGTCGTCGAGGTGGAGCCGGGGGTCGTTCGCTCGACCCCTCGTCCGCCATCGAGGTGGAGCCGGGCCAGTGGCTTGTTTCCGTAGTCGGTGTAGCGGGGGCCCTCGATTGATGGGCTGCTTCTCACCGAGCAGTGGGCCGGTCCTTGCCTTAAAAGTGGTTGCTATGTTTAGCATTAATTTATCGAAGGGTTTATGGTACCCCTTACCTTCGTACCCGACAATAACTTATTATATAACTTAGCTCTAATAGCTTGCTTATAGCTAAGCACTTGACTCTATTATTGAACCTGCTCTTAGAATCGATTCAAGCAGTCGTGCTAGTTTTGGCACGAACTAAGAGACTGTTTGGAATGGCTCCAACTATAACTCTACCGACTTACATGGGAATACCAGATTGATTTTAGAACGGGGTAAGTTTACCATACTCTGTATAAAATATGGTGGTAAAAAAAATCCGAGTGTTTTCACCTCACAAACACACACGGACACGGGTACTTCTGTACACAGCTTCCGGCTTTGGGTGTTGAGACGAAGATCATGGACTTGTGGTCATGAAATCATTTTGATGACGAGGCCCAGTATTTTCTTCATTAGGGCCAGTTGCATTTCTCAAAGTAAGGCCCAGAATCTGTTTTGATGGGAAAACAACGTGGCCCTGAAACTGCCGTGCTGGTTGGCCCAGATCTTTGGCCCTGAAACTGCCATACTTCCGAAATCCGAGGAAAGCATTTGCAGCAAAGCTGTTTCGAACTTTTTTTTAGAAAGAAAAAAAAATATATTAGATAATAGTTTAGTATGAAATACACTACATATATTTAGAAACTCACTTTTGGACAAGTAGTCTACAATGTTTTCATCTAAATTTTACTCACGTCGTGAATAGCTCTAAATCTCAAAATCAAATCTTTTGACGTTTCGTATGGATGATCGCACAACCAAATATTTGCCAACAGCAAAAGGCCTGAAAACATATGTCCAACAATTCATCTTAAAAAAATAGATGTCTAATAAAGGACGGCCAACATCTCTATAAGATTTTGGCAGAGTTAGGACTGGGGCTGCAGGCTAAAAGTCTTGACATACTATTTTCGCTCTCGGCGACAATGCGTTCTCAGATTGTCTTTCAGCCTGGTGTGTCTGGCTGGAACTTGTCTGAGCCCTGAACGAGACAGATGATCTTCTTGAGGAATAAGCAGTATCGAGTTTGTTTGCCTAATCTCCATCTTGTTGTGTGCTAGACTACCAGGGGTGCTTTTATCTTTAAGATTGAGTCGTACTCCAGGAGAATATATCTGTGGAAATGGGAGATCTTTGTTCGGTTTGCCTAAATATATCGTGTGATACTAGGCTTGCTGGCTGTATCTTTAAGATTGAGTTGTACTAGGCTTACTGTTGTCATTTTCCAGAAACGATATCGTGTGATACTGCCTAAGTATTCCCTCTGAGAGTTCGGTTGTCTTTCATTTCCTTGTGACATGTCTAGGTCAAAATAGGTACTACTGTTTCAACTTTGCATTATTACCTCATGTAAACGGAGTTGTTTTTGACTCGATCCGGGACGAAGACGAACAAAGCACAAGTCCGGAACACCCGCGTCGTCGTGTTCTCGTCGTCATAGAGTGTTTTCCCAATGCAGAGAAACGCTACAGTCTCGATCTGGATACCACCACATAACCAATCCTAACCCAGTCCAGATACAGATACTATATCATCATCCAGGTCGATCAACTATGCCTCCAGCTGCCATATGACGCAGTTGCGCACGCATTGCATAGCATAGGTCGTAACGAAACTCTCCATTGTTCGAACCTGCCTTAACCGTTCTTGACATCAAAGCCCATGAGCTGCTTTGGCTGCTCCGCTCACTTCTCCAACCGTGCTGTGCTCTTCCTCTTCTGCGCTGGCTTATTACAGTAGTAAAGCATAACGGGGGTGGATGGAAAGGGACGCGACGGAGCCGCCGTACGCCCTTGCAAAGACGACGTATATGTATATCTTCCTCTTTTCCGAAAGAAGATGGACGGCAGATTTTCCGAAACATAATGCAGGACATCGGCTTTTTTTTGTTTTATGATGAAGACCCGGCGCCCGGCGTGCCGGGCGTGTGTGAACGCTGCTGATACTGATATGCCCGTGGTCCGGCCCGGTGGAGCGCCAATCCTGGGCGGGCCCCAGGCGGTGGAAGGAACGAATGAGACCGTGATGGACGCCACCACGCGCGCCGCGCGAAACGACGATCGCAGCTTTTTTTTGGCCAAAAGCCGGGGGAGATGTCGCGGAGATACACCTCTATCTTTTCTCTCTCTCACTAGTCTCTCCGGCTGGCGGCTGCGCTGAGCTTGCGTAGCGTGGTGGTGCGCGGCCGCATGATTGCGTCCGTGCAGCCCTCACGCCGGAACGGTGAGCGCACCCCTTCGCTGTCGACTGCAGCACAGGGACCGGCCGGGATGTATCTGTGCCTTGCCTGCGAGCTAGGGAGAGCGTCAGGAGCCAGGAGAGGGCCTTGCCTCTCCGTGGTGCGAGCCTCCTTGTACTATCCTATCCCTGCCAGCGCAATGAGCCAGCCAGGGCGGTGCACTGCACTGTACTCGCCGGGCGCACGACGGAGCTTACCAGTCACCAGCAGTTCGCCACGCTTCTTCCTCGCGAGCAGGACAGGGACAGTGATGCTGATGCCTCGCTAGGCCGGTGCGCTGGCGTGCCGCGTGCGAAAGCGGCGTGCTCCAACCGCCGACTGGATCGATCCTATTCCTGCGTGGGATAGTACGGATGAAGGCGTACGGCTCGTACAGTGGTTCACCGTCCGAGGACGCTGAATCTGGGTGGCATCTGATTCTGGCGTACTACTCCGTACTAGGCAGCAGAGATGGTATGCATGAGACGAAATTGTTGGCACACACACAAACACAGAGCATCCCATACCACCGACGAAATACTACTGGGATCGGCAAACGTGGAGGATTCAGCGCGTCGCGTGCCGACGAAATTTGCAGTGATTTGAAGATGAATCCGCGTATTCGGGACCAAGAATCGTCAAAAGAAGAAATTCAGCTAGGCTAAGCAGCCAAACACTGCATATGTACACCATCCGCCTCGGCCGGGGCGGTGGTCAGGGGCCTTCCCTCCGTCCCTCCGTCCCTCTCCCTCCCCCTCCCTAACAACTAGTGCCTGCCTACCGGCCTACCACCTGCCGAAGCCCTTCTTCCCGGCGGCGGCCAGGGCGGCGGCCTGCTCGAACCGCGCGGCGGGGCAGGGGATGGTGATGACGCCGGGGTGCTGGAACCCGAACTCCTCCTCGGCCTCCCTGAGCAGCTCGCCGAACATGGGGTGGTTGAAGTACACCACGGGGACCACGTACCGCAGCGACTGCGACGCGTCCCCGCCGCCGACGTACACGGCCACCTGCCCCTTGGGCGTGGTCACCACCGCCTGCTCGCCGTCGCCCAGCCCCAGCATGCGGTGCCTGCCGCCGGCCCTCCACCCGAGGAGGCTCAGACGCCGCGCCAGCGACCGGCCCCACCGCAGTACCGGCGCGAGCTTCCTCGCGCCGGCGCAGGGACGCTCCTCCTGCTGCTGCTGCAGGCGGCGGTAGCCTCCCCGGCGCCGGCGCCGGCCGCAGAACGCCCGCCGCCACAGGCCGAGCAGCTTCCGGCCCAGACGGACCCCGCCGTGGCGGGACCTCCTTAGCATGGCGATGGCGAGGAGGATTGCAAGAGACCCCTCTCTCCCTAAGCAGACCAGACGCAGCTGGGCGTCCTTAATGGTGTGGTTCGGAGTTGCAACGGAAGCGCGCAGGAGACGAGACGTCGTGAGGCCTTGAGAGTTGAGAGGAAGAGAGTGAGCCCGGAGGCAGGAGGGGGGCCCGGGCTGATTTATAGAGGAGAGCGCTGGGGCACACGCGCGAGTGGAAAATTTTTGCTACGTCCTTGGGGCCCGGCTCGGTTTGGCCCGGCTCTGCTTGCCCACTCGCTCATTTGGCTTGGATTTGTCCGTTTCGGTGGGATTTTTCGGCGTCCTCCACTCGAATGTGTCGGGAACGCGGAACCAAATAAACACGGCCTAGCTATATTGCTTGCTTTGTTCGCTTTTCTTCCAAACAGCATTGTTTCGTCGTGGTCACTCCAAAGGTACGGTGGGTTAAGCTAGCATCGATAGTGATGTTTTACTGCTACTCGTTTTTTTTACCAGTACTATAGTAGTACGGTGATGACACAATCGAAGTTCCTTGCTCTTTTATTATCGGCCATGTCGACCGTTGATGGGATCGAACTCTTAGAATGGATATTGTTTTTTCTGCAAACAAGAATGGATATTGTGTACTACTAATAGCATTTTCTTTAATTTGGTGTAACAAGGAAATGTAATACGTATCCCGCATAGCATCCTTGTCTTCTGAGCAGCCCCTATCTGTTCACGGCCATTGCTGGGATCTGGGACACACAGACCCCTATCTAACACCTTACCGTCTTGGCCACGAGTGGTGCAGAATGCCAGAGACACGACGTGTGGATTCTGCCCGGTTGCACCGTTTCTGGTCCGAGCTGCACCGGGTGTGCATCTCCCGGTCCAACTTTCGTCGAAGAACGTACGAACCTAGTGGACTAAATAGCTTTTCTGATTTGTTTTCCTGAACAATTTTGGCTTTGACTTTTTCCCCAAACGCATCGGCAAATGTGACATCCGCTAATCCTGTCAGGACCGTTGCCACGCCACAACGAGCGGCCATGCCACAAGATGAAATCTGTTGTTTGATTGTTGAAAAAATTGAGGGAGCTATAGAGAAGAGAGAGAGTCGAAACTTGCCACGGAATGTGGCTACAGATTTGGACGCTATCGGTCTCTTGGTTTAATCGTTTCTGCGATTTTGTTATGAAATAATTCGGCTAATCGTTTCTGCGATTTTGTTATAAAATAAATAACATTGTATGTTGATAAACTAAGCGAATAAGACGACTATATCACTACACATAGAGTGTGGCAGGCTATGGTCTATAACTAAATAGACCCCTATTCATCAAGCAGTCATGTATTTTTGCTGGAAAACTTAGAAAATTGTATAGTACCACTACAAGCCTAATAATTTTATTATATCAATTCTATTTCTATGTGCGCGTCGGACTAGTCATCGACAACAAGGAATAATTATAAGAAACGATTTTGAATGTAGCGAGAGTAAGAGCGTCCGCAGTGGTTGCATCTTACTCGATTCAATGCATTTATTACCCGTGTCATTTATTACCCGTGTCCTATACATTACGCAGTCGGGTCTATGAAGGAGCATGTCCGATACATGGAACCAGCGTCTATCGAATAAAAAAAATGGATTCAGCTGGTACGTTCCTCTTTCTCTCCTGCTCCCTTTCTCTAGTGATGAATCTTTTATTCTCATGGGCCCCCTTTATAGATTCATAGTTGGTTCTATATATACACTGTGATCATATAATGTCAAATCACTGCATAGGACCAGGGCTGAGCCTATACGTTGCGGGTGCCCTAAGGGCATGTTTCGTTTGAAGCTATACCATAGTCACAGGATTCGGGGTCGAAGCCGCGAACCGCGTACCAGGTTCGTCGACCCAAATCGAGGTAGGGGACGAGATGGGTCGCCGTCCCATTCTTGGCTGGGTCGCGCACCCATTCAGCACGGGGTCAAGGAGGCGGTGCCGAGCAGAGGCCGCCTGTGGGGGCGGAACAGCGACCGGCCGGCGCGTGCTTGTGCGGGTAGAGATCGTCGGTGGGGGTGAAGGACCGGCAGCTGGCGAGGGTGTGTGTGCGCTGGCTGAGTTCGCTGATGGGGAAGGAGGAGCGACGACCGGCGGGCGTGTGCGAGCGGCGGTGGGCATGAGCGCGACTCGACGCGGGGATATGCGGCCATGAGACACCGAGCAGGGATGATGCCTGGGAGCTTTGGGCTGATATATGGGTTGATATGGGCCTTTCTCTACTTTTTTTTAATTTGTTTTCTAATTACTGTCGCATGTAGTAGCAGATTTCCATCCTTAAAACAATACTATGTGTTTTGTTTTCTAACGTGTTCAGTCTCGTCTTCGGACTTCGTACCGGGTCATCGACCCAAAATCTTTGGGTTCACGTACCAAATATTTGGTTCTCGTTCCGTAGAGGTATACCCCTTTTGTACCATGTTTTTTTCGATTGTCGACCCACGTCCCTCGACCCCGTCCCTCGACCCGATCGACCCAAAATTCTTGTGACTGAGCTATACATCTTTTATGGTCAGGTCTAGAATAATTTAAAAATGTTTCCATGCATTCCACAATCTGAGTCTTAGGTTATCCTGAATTAACGAGATCAAAACTGTTTGTTGCATCCAGACTCTCTATAGACTCGTTGAGTAATTGCTGGTAAAATAAAGGCTGAAGGCAAGAAGAGTTTAAACTTGTATTCATGCACGAGCATTAAAAGAAAAGAAAAAGATGAGGGACTTCTTGCTAGAGAAACGTTTAAGAGTACTAGCATGTTTGTATGACATTGTCCTAGGTAGTACTTGTGTTATTTTTAGTCAGGTAAATCGACTGTTCACTGGATCGGGTTGTTTTTATTCGGAGAAAAGTGCAACCGTGAAGCAGCTAATCCATACGTGGTACAGAGTGGATCAGTCATGACGTCACATAATTTAACCCCAACCTCGAATCCAAATCTACCTCGGCAGGGCCCGTCATAGGAACTCTCCATCCTGCGCTGTCATTTCCCCGGCACGACGAACAATTTTTGGCTGCATTCGGAAGGGAAAAAAAATGCTAATCGACTACTGATGAGTGCATCCATCCACACTATGAGCTTGAAGCAGCTCACCTGGAAATTTCGTGGCGTTTTGCTGGAACCTGGGACACCGGACACACGGACCTTATCCGGTGCATGCACGCACGCAGTTTTCTGAATCTGCTACGAGTATGAAGCAACAGGAGTACAGGATACGATGGTGTCGATGGTCCGTACCATCACCGGTCAGGCGACAGAAACTCCTGCCCTTCCCTCTGATCTGCCGATCCAAGCTTTAGAGAAAATATGTACAGTAGGAATAATGTTCAGGGAGCCAAATGCCCGAGATCTGAAGTTTTGCCACAGATTACCCCAGCAAGGCCCTGCTGGCTGCTGCCCTGCAGCTCTCGGAGATGGGAGCCGTGTAGTCCACATCTGGGGCAGAAAAACCAGACACCCGGCCGGTGTGTCACTGTCAGTGTCCGGTTGCGCCGGATCGTACTCCCGTTGGAAGTGGGAATGCAACTTTCGTGGAAGACCGTACTACGAGCTCGATCAGTGGACTGTGGACTGGACGATTTCTTGATTGAGGCCGTGTTTAGTTGGTGTACCGATTCGGCGGTTCTGGGCACTGTACCGATTTGGTACAGTGCCCAGAACACTGTAGTGTTTTGTTTTTATTTGTGAAATATTGTTCAAAAATTCTCAAACTAGGCTCAAAAGATTCGTCTCGCAACGTACAATAAAACTGTGCAATTAATTTTTGATTTCATCTACATTTAATACTTCATGTATGTGTCAACATTTTGATGTGATGGGAAATCTTCTTTTTGCATGGTGGAATTTGGAAGGAATTTGGGAACTAAACAAGACGTGATTTGTTAATAATATCAGAGATGGCACCTGACACCGTGGTTAGGCATGTGCTAGTGCCAGTCTACTTGCAAGAATCAGTTGATGCCTGCCTCCATGGCGATTGGCGAGTCATCCCGCCAGGCGCCAGCTGGACTCGTTGAACGTCTGAGTGCAGTGAGTCAGTGACGGCATATATTCACCTACTACCCCGCAGCCCGCGGTGAAAAGTGGCGAGGAGACGATCAGACGACCGCATTTGCCCGCAGAGTAGTAAATTCGACATGTGATGTGCGTGGGATCTGAGAAGAACGAACCCCACTCTGCTGTCTCCACGGATTCGATCCGGGTTCCTGGAACGCCTTGATCTATCTGATGCCTGCGTTGAATGAATGATCCAACACAACAGGCCGGCGTCCTGGCGACGCAGACAACTCGACATATATATATAAAAAAAACAGAGAGAGGAAGGACCAAAGTGCCACATCCACATCCCGGTGGGACTTCTGGTGCTGCTGCTGAGCTGGATCATCAGCGACAGACGGATGCTGATAAACCATCGTTAACAATCACTTTTGTACACACGCAGATGGCTTCCACGGCATTGGTATGTACTCTACCGGTACGTACTAGTACTACGTTTTCAGTCAGCCTGAGCCTCTGGCCGGCCAGCGCTCGCTGTCGATGCCTCAATCATCGGCGTGCTGCCGGTACGGTACGTTCTTCCTTCCGCTCGTACGGAAATATCTGGGCGCCCCCCGCCCGACGTCGTTGGTGCGCGCAAGCGGCGGCGCCACCGCCCGGCTACGTGGGCATAAGCTAGTGACCGACGTCTTTTTTCCGGATTGATCATTTTTCAATGTAATATTATAGACGTCAGTACACTAGGGTGATTCTGAGCGTTTATGTACGATTCTTTTGATCCCCTAGGACGTCACTAAGGCGTGTTGTATTAAACTCTATTTTTTATCTTAATAAAATCTTTTGCGCGATCGAGAAAAACGGCTGCGGGTCGGATCGGAGGGAGGTGTGAGCCAAGGATTTTACGACCGAGGACCACCCGCGAATCCACCCAGATTCTTCCGGGCGCCGAGGGGAACGGAGGCGGTCCTCTCATCTGCTTCGTGGCCGGGTGCGGTGGCTGGGGAGTGCGCAGCGCGAGGTAACAACCGAGGTAGGCATTCAGATCGGCCCAGGCAAGCGGGGCCAGGTGGTGGGCGACTTGTGATGTCGACGGCCGCCGGGCCATGCCGATGCGAGGCCGTTGCTAGCAGTGCCCGCGGACAAAGCGAGCGCGCGCGGCTGCTGCCCTGCCCCCCAAGTGGATGGTGTACGCACGGACTACGGAGCACCAGACAACAACAAAAAAAAAGCTGCCGTGTCCACCCGCCCGTCCTCCTGCGTACGGCGTGTTGTACACTGCACTCCGTACATGGATGAGTGGACGAACTTTAGAAATATGCCGCGACAAGTTTGGAGTCCCTCGGTCCTGCAAAAAAACGTAATTACTTCGACGATTTCTGTTTGACCGGTCATCTTATTTAAAATATTTTAATAAATATTATTTGTTTTATTATAATTTATTTTATCGTTAGATATATTTTTATAATGATCTATTTAATTTATTATTTATATAAAAAATTTAACTAAGATGAATGGTCAAAGAGAAATTGCAGAAGTTAAAAAATTGCGTTATCTGTGGAACGGAGGGGAGCATGTATTGTACTAGCACTAGCAGGCGAGAGTGCGAGGCAAGATCAGGTGGCCGGTGCGTGCGGGCGGACGAAGGGACTATTTTATGCTTATTTATGTACGTTTGCCGGGGCCTGGAGCGCAACACACCAAACATGGCGAAGGTTCGCGGCAGGGGGGGCAAAGTGCCAAGTGCAACCCGGGCAGAGAAACAGCAACGCAGCACTAGTCTACTTCCTGTCTTCTCCGGCGGGGTCACGCCGTCGTTTTTTAATTTTGAGCTGACGAGGAGGATGGGCGGAAGTATCGATAGAACTCTTCATGCAGGTTGAGCCTATCAGATCATCAGTGTAGCAGTAGGAGGTTGAGCGTACTACTACTATAGTTTAGAGAGCCGGCGTTGCCAGTTCAGCATTTCTGATGTCACGTGTGTGTCTGTCTTCCGCGTCTTCCTCCCGTGCATGGAGTACAGTTGCGATCACATACTCTGGATACTGCCTGCACATACAGCATCTCCCAGTTTTGATACCTGCTTTGTCTAGTAGTAGCTCCGGAATGTAGTAGTACGGAGTACGGAACGGAGTACTATATGCATATTCGTCCAATGGTCCCCAAATGATGGGATCATTTTTGTGACCACTTGGATCTGAAGATCTGCTGCATGCAGTACAAAAGATAGTACAACAGCAGCCCGCAGGATATTCAGCCGCTCTTGAGTGGAATAACACGGAAACTGTTTGACGCAGCAACAGGCCGGCTCCGATTATTCTCCGTACATGCAACCGTTGCACGGGACCGTACGCGTACGGTCCTCTCATCATCCTGTCCATCATGCATGCGTGGCGCTGGGGTTGGCGGCCGGATCGATCAATCCACTGTTCGTCAACTGACGTCCCAGAGCTTCAGCTGCACCCAGCTCAAAAACCGGACAGCCATACACACGCCTCACTAAAGTCTTCTCTCGGCAAGGTCAACTTCGAATTGATTTTTCTTTTGTCTGTTTCCCCCTTCAGATGAAAGTCAGCTCCTGTAACTGTAACCAACCACACGCAAAAAAAAAAAACACCGTAGTGAGAAAGCCAGCTCGATGGCAAATGGCAACCACCCCCACCCACACACACAAGCACAGCAAGGCCCGGCACGACAAGTCAAGACTAGAACAGGGCAAGAACTGTGTGCAAAGCAAAGCCCGTCACGCTCATACGAAAAGTTGGGTTCGTGTGCTGGTATACCGAGCAACGCATGCGTGCGTGCAGTTCCATGCATGCTCACAAGAGAACGTTTTTCCTGCAAGTACTGAAATGTGTGTCGTGCATCAGCAGCAAGGGCATCGGTTTTCTTGTCGACATGGAGAGACAGCTACGGATGGATGGAAGGCCCAAGAGGTGTGCGCCACGCATTGCCACACAGGACCACTGCCTAGCGCCACTCAACAATCTAGCCATCGGATTCGGCAGAGCCGTACGGCGACCGTGCTCCCACCACCTCCCCAAGCAGGCACGTCGGTAGTAGGCTCACTTTGAACGATCCTGTTGAGTTGGTGGCGGGTGCTACATCAACTTGTCTTGGTCGAGGTCTGAACGCCGGACGCCCGCCCGCCCGGTTGCTTAATACTGTGAACGCCAGAGACAAGAACGTGGAGAGCACAACCAACATGAGGACGGCCGTCGAACTCGACGAAAAAATAAGCGAGGAAGTGTCCATCACCATTTGTCCTGAGCCTCTCAAAAACTCTCTCTGTGCTGCTTATCTGCAGGCGCGGACTTCACAGTCACGTATATGTTCAGTGGTGCCCAGCAAATTGGGGGGTCTCGGACCCTTGGATTATCCTCTGGAAATGTGGGGGATTTGGTTGCGTCGTTGATCAGGACAGATGCTCTCCTAGTGCTAGTGGGCACGGCACTTCGCATTACTGTGCTTGCAGGTGCACTCCAATTATCCAGGAGCGTGAGCACTAAACAGGAACGAGCACCCTTCGGCTACAACATGAATCCATCCTATTCGATATAAGTATATCGGTGCACAGTACACGATATTAGAACAGTAGAATTTACAGAATGAACATCACAGATGGAGAAAAAAAATGGTATGCACTCCAACATCCAAATAATGCACACAGCATTCAGAAACGCAACTTCTGACACTATCTCAATGGTAGGGAAGGTTTGTGACAATGTCTGTCCTATAGGGCGACAAAAGTTGAGAGCAGACGGTGGTTTTACTGGCATAGGGTTACACTCTGTATGTACCAAAAAAGAAACATGTTCAGTCGAGCACCCAACTCATTTGGAAATTGGGAACACGAAACAACAAGCAAACAAACAAACGCATCGTTAGGGCTTCGCTTTGCCAATCTTCATCAATTATCTACACTAGACCTGTAGACCATCCGAGGATGCTTTGTTATTGTACTTCTTCCCGGACCTCATTCCTATCCCTGCGGCCAAACCCACATCTACAGATGAATTCAGGGACTGGCCCGTCATCCCCAGCAACCCAAGGATGCTCAGCCGCAGCCTGCAGCGTGATGCGATCTACTGGATCTGCAAATCAAGCACATGGAAGGAAGGGGCAAAGGACATTGCGTTAACAGAGGACATCTTGCACAAAAACTTAGCAAACTACAGGTTATCAGAATCATAGGGTGAGAAAGCGATCAAAAGGGCACCTTTGCAGAGAAGCCTTAGGAGCAAATCAGCAAGTTGGGGGTTCATGTCTCCAGGTATTTGCACAGGATCATTGGCAATCTAGTATTTTGTAGCAACCACTCAAGTGAGTTTTCTGCAGAGTGATAAAAGGCAAATGAAAGGAAGGACACAGTTTTTTTGCACCTTATCATAAGTTTCCTGCAATGTATCCCCAAGAAATGGATAATGCCCAGAAACCATACAATATAAAGTTACACCAACTGCCCATGTATCAGATGCCCGACCATGGTAGGCTGAACCTGCAGTGAAATAAAGAGAGATACTTCTATCATATTTAGCAAGTCTATCCCGAGCAGCTAAAGAATATTTAGTAGTTTAAGTTAATGGCAGAAAAACTCTGGGCTGTTCCATTTTCATTAATTTGTGATTCTACGATCATATAGCTATGGCAATGGAACATCCAGGAAATGTCGCCTTCCAAAAAAAACACCATTACATTCATGGATAACCTGATGATTGACTAATTTTACGACATTTATGTGCAGCATTTATAACTTAAATATCAAAGGTAGGTAATTGTACCTTGACAGCACTCCGGGGCAGTGAAAACAGGAGTGCCAGGAGATCTCCAAAGCATATCATCATCATCCTACGTTGCAACCACATAAGTATCACTGTACTAATATTATCAGTAAAACACCAATACATTAAATTTTGTAGTCCAGAAGAATTTGCCACAAAAAACACACATACTTTGAAAAGATCGAATAAATTTACTTGAGTATAAAAGAATGTAACAAGTTTCATCCAATGATAAAATTGTGGGCCCAACTACTTAACAATGAACATATCCAAAACGAGAACAAGGAAGCATCTTAGTTTGTTTCCATCTCAAGTTATCTTAAAACTACTCATGAGGACAGGGAGCAAAGATCATATTTTTTTTCATCAATATTTCTACATATCCATTTTTATCAGAGCAAGAGCAATTAATGATAGAAATAAGATATTAGGAATTTATCCCTTCCAAAAGTGGATCCATTTAAGTGGAAAAAACAATATTTCCATAACAAGAAAAAAATCTCTAAAATACACAAGTTACAGGAGTACAGAAACCACCTCAAAAACCTGGCTAACACTGAAATCCCCTATCTTCACATTGCCGGCACTGGTAACCAAGAGGTTGTCTGGTTTGATATCACCATGAATAACGTTCTGTGTATCACAAGAAAAAAAAATCAGTATTCCAAGCAAGGAAAACACACAGCATAAGTACAAAACTGCGTAACACAGAAAAAATAGGCAATCAAAAAACAAATGTATAAAGAAATATATGTCCACAAAAATATGGTAGAGAATCATCAGCTGGAAAACTGGGAACTGTGGAATTCACTCTTGTAAGTAAGCACAGATGTGAACCATGGTTGGGAGTTTAGTGCTGTTGTCCTGATGCAGACCAGGATGCCAGGAAACATGGTTTGCATTACGATCGCTACCATCTAAGTGCAGGGGAACGGCCAGATGGCATTACTTGAATTATCACTCACAGAACATGCCAACATGCAGGCACTCAAACTAAAAAAAAACACCAGACAGATTACAAGCGCACCAGGACAAACCAAACAATCGACCACCAGATCAAACAAAGATCAGCACCCAAAGAGACTCCAACTCAGAGGCACCCGCAGAACACCAAATAGTTGATTCCTCACTGATCTCTTGGAGAAGCTGACTGGCACTAGAATTTGCGCCCTCGCAAACACATCCATTACAGTGTTTCCAAAAGAACAAAGCTATTAGCATGACCGGATTGGAATACTTTTCAACTGATGATTATCAACTAATAGCGTAACCTCAAACCACCTGGACCAGACCAATCAATTGTAAGATCTCCATTCAAACTTCCTCCCTGTGTCCCATGATAGATGGTGTTTTAGCTCTGGGCACAAGAATTAAGGAGTGGAAAAGTTGTAGTGCACGGGAAACGAGAGAGAGATAGAGATGTATTAGGAAAAGAGATAGGTGCATTGGGATTTGGGAAGTGAGAATGACAACTAATTTGGGACAAGTCTAGAATGCTAGAAGATCAAGTATTAGGGGACAAAGGGAGTATTTAGTGAAGGCACAGTCGACTAGCAAATGTTTACTCATCTCATCCACCTGATCACAAAGACAGCACAAATAGCTTGGTGGTTTCAGGCAGGCATTGGTGCTCAAGGCAGTCTGAAGTCCAGGAGCGGTTATGACAAGCTAACCAAATGAAATATTTCACTCTGGGTGGTATCCAAGATTTCCAAAGTCTTTGCCGAAATTGGAACTTGGTGGTTCCTGATGCAGAAGCCGACCAGATGTGCTTCTTCCACTCCGGCTAGAAACTCCAAATCAAAATGATTCCTCTAGAACTTGGATTGTGACAGTTATCTTCCTAGAAATATGTTTGGATATGAGAGCTGTATAATTTCAATCAACAAGCTTCAAATAAAATTTTCAAAATCCCAGGACTGGAAAATTGTTTTAAACATAATGTCAATCATCTTATAATCATTCGTGTTTCTAAATACTAAACTTTGAAACTTTGACGTGAGTATTCATCATGACAAACTAGTTATTGAAAATGAAAATTGAGAGCTTACATGAGAGTGAAGATACATAAGACCAGATATTATGTCTCGCAAATAATTTCTTGCAGTAGCTTCTTCTAAACCATTATCACAAACCATTTTCCCTTCAACATAATCGAGAACTGGCAATGCAAATGAAAAAAAATGTAAAACAATTGAGAGAACATCAATGGAAATGTGATGGGGCATCAATAAACAAAATTGTTTAACAGTGATAGCATAATTACATACCCATGTAGAATTTATCTATGTTTGGGTCATCAATCACTTCAACGAGATTTACAATGTTGGGGTGATTCAGCATTTTCATTATGGATACCTATCTCAAAAGAAAAAAAAAACAATGAAAGGGAGCAAGCAATTAAATATTGTACACAGCAGAAAATGCAGCCTATTAACATGTAAAATCAGGATTTCTATGCTACACATGCATTGTGATATCATAGTGCCATTTACCAAATACCAAAACACTATGCTTCTACATTTTGACAATATCATTTCCATTGATTCTAACAATATCTCAACCCTTAATCCACCTACATATTGGTGATGGGCCATCTATTTAACATCTTATAGCAGCTCAAGACTATGAGTGAATTTCATCAATTAGGAAAGGAAACGAAGCTATAAATCTGTTCATGGTAGTTATTGTGCTGAGGATTTGTCCTACAAAAATCATATGGCCAATGAAACTGAAAAGGAACTAACAATGACATTTTCCATTGATTCTAACAATATCTCAACCCTTAATCCACCTACATATTGGTGATGGGCCATCTATTTAACATCTTATAGCAGCTCAAGACTATGAGTGAATTTCATCAATTAGGAAAGGAAACGAAGCTATAAATCTGTTCATGGTAGTTATTGTGCTGAGGATTTGTCCTACAAAAATCATATGGCCAATGAAACTGAAAAGGAAGTAACAATTAGGAAAGGAAACGAAGCTATAAATCTGTATCACATTTTCCTAGGTCCTCTTTCTCTTCAGAGGCTAAATGGGGTCCTAATGTCCTATTGCACAAGTGTCGAGTTAACTGCTTATCAATATCTGAACATTAATTCATCACTGTAAGAGCACCATACTGCAAATATGTTGGTCGCCTTTGTATCACATAAATTCATTCCCAATATGTGAGGTAAACATTCTCGTATGCTAATGAGCCAGGTACCTCATAGTTGTTTTTTGTTAAGTGAACCGAAGTTCATAAACAGTCAGTACAATAGAAAAAGTTCCCTACAGTTATATGTTCAAGTATCAGACAGAACAACATCAATTAGCATTTGAAATGGCTTAGCTTATGCATGATAGATCCTAGAGAGATATCTTGAAAGCATGCGCAAAAACTTTACAGAAAACTAAGTAACATATGCATGACCAAAAGAAAATACGAGCTGACAAAATCATCACCTCCCGAAGAACATCTGTCATGGCAGTTTCTAATTTTACAACACGTATTTTCATCATGTAAGGCTTATTCAGAACCTGAAAGAGAAGGGAAAAGGCTAAAATTCCATAAGTGAGACATCAGCACATGCACACAGCACATATACAAGGGCTAACAATAACAGTGTCAAGAGCAAAGAAAAGAAAATAGTGAGACTGAATGAAGTCCTGTAGCAAGCAAATTAGCTATCAGCCTCTCACGGGCGAAATGGGCCCAGCATAAACAGTACCCGCGGGTACTGTAGTACGCACTGTAGCACGTTGCAAAGCACATCTAGGTTTTGGATTAGGAAGAGTCCAGAAGCTAAGTTTGCTTCTGAGTCAAGTCAAGTCGAGTCGAGTCCTCCCTATTATAAGGGGAGATGTATCCTTTGGAATTAATCAAGAGTAGTTTGGGGTAAAACCCTAACGATCTCTCCTCTCTCAAGCGCCGCCACCTCTCTGGCTCTCTCTGCTCCCTGCGCAGGCCGCCGCCCATGCCGTTGCTCACCACGCACCAGGCTGACCGCATCCCCCTGCTGCCGTCTCCTCCCTCTTGCGAAGAATAGTTCGCATTCTCAAGCAACTCCTCCCTTTAATCCCTCTTTTCTCTCCTCAATTCTGCTCCTGAATTTCTCTGAATTTTCCATACCATGCTGACTTCAGCGCGCCAGACCAGCAGCAGCACCGTGTTGATATTTAATAACAACATGTAACCGTGAAAGCCTCCTTATATGAAGAAAACGAAAGATAATAGCAGAAAACACTACCTTCACTGCATACAGCTTCCCATCTTTAATGTTTCTGTACAGAACCTGTTCAGTAACAAAGTAAAAGAAATTTAGACATTTATTTGGAAAAATTAATATCTATATATCCAAGTTATCTTACCACTTTGCCGTAGCTTCCAGAACCAATCTTTCCCAAGTGGACATATTGATTGACCATCTTATTACCATTTTCATCCTTGACATGCCAAAATTAAAAACATTATTGCAGTGTTCAATGCAAAAGGTAAAGTCTCTAATAGAACTTATTAGTTTCTACATTTACTCAGCATGTAAAAGTCAGCTATTAGAAAATAATTCTGTGTGCATATATGTAAACATATCATATGAAGTGAGATTTTACTAGAGAAGTGTCGGGTACGAAGGTAAGGGGTACCCTAAACCCTTCGATAATTTAACGCTTAAACATAGCAATCATTTTTAAGACAGGAACCAACCAGCCGCTCAAGTCAGCAAAGAAGGGCCCATCGCACGAAGGCCCCCTGCACCGGCGATGGCAATCAGTCGTGGGCCGGCCCGCTTCTGGAAAGATGACGGACCGGGGGTCGAACGAACGACCCCTCCGCCTCCCCCTCGACGCCAAATGACGGACCGGGGGTCGAACGAACAACCCCTCCACCTCGACGCCGAGTGACGGACCGGGGGTCGAACGAACGACCCCTCCGCCTCCACCTCGACGCCGAATGACGGACGGGGGGTCGAACGAACGACCCCTCCGCCTCCCCCTCGACGCCAAATGACGGACCGGGGGTCGAACGAACGACCCCTCCGCCTCCACCTCGACGCCGAGTGACGGACCGGGGGTCGAAACGAACGACCCCTCCACCTCCACCTCGATGCCGAATGACGGACCGGGGGTCGAACGAACGACCCCTCCGCCTCTACCTCGACGCCGAGTGACGGACCAGGGGTCGAACGAACGACCCCTCCGACTCTACCTCGACGCCGAGTGACGGACCAGGGGTCAAACGAACGACCCCTCCGCCTCCACCTCGACCTCTCCGACTCCGCCTCTACTCTAACTGACGGAAAGGGGGTCAAACGAACGACCCCCGGACAGGAAGCTCGATCAGCCCAACTGCTCCCGGTATGGGTTAAAGGGAATCCGCCTAACACCATGGGCGCCCGCGACCGCAGTCAAATCCATCAACTCACCGCCGTGTCCCTGACTCCCGTCAACTGTGCCGCCGCTGTAACCACGTCGCGAGTACGGACTCCAGAAGCACCCCTCGAGACGTGAACAGGACGGCCCTCGACGACACCTTCGGGGATACGACAAGGCCACGCGGGTCTCGACCCCTCCCCTCGACCGGGGGGCTCGACCCCTACCTCCAACAACTCCGGTATGGGGCCCGTCCCATCCGCCCCGTCCCGCTTCAACTGTGGGACTCGCGCCCGCCTACGGAAGGACGACCCTGCAATGCCGCGACACGCTGCGGCGTATAGTCTACTGTCACCATGCCCCGGAGCGCCGGAAGGACGGGAAGGCCATGCCGCCACAGTGATCGACGTCCCTTCACCAACACTATGCCGCGGACATGCCTCCCATGCTACAACAGTTTAGGATCATGTACCCTCGGGCCTCCCCTTGGTCTATAAAAGGGGACGCCGAGATAGAAGGAAGGGAGATCGGTATCTCTGGACTTTCAGACGACTCCACACTCAGACTTCATACACCCCGTTGCTTGATCGACCCCTCGAGCAACCAACCGACCGCCAAGGATAGCCCTGCTAGCCTTAGGTCTCAGCTCACTCTGAGCAACCCCGTGTAAACCAGCTTGTACCCCCCTGTACGAGCACTTCAGGTGCGAGATAATACAAGTCATCCTCCCCCGCTGGACGTAGGGCTTTCTTTGCCCGAACCAGGATAAATCTTGTGTCCTTCTTGCATCACATCTGGGAGAGGGAGCACGCAATATACAAATTTACTAGCCGGTGGTCTTGACCGGTCATAACACCGACAAGAAGTAAAAATAGTCTTTTCACATCACGCAATAAAGGGTGCACATGTTGATTAGGATGACAAAAAGATGCATTACTTGTTTATCGTTCCAAAAAAAATGGTTAATTTATTCAGCACCTAAAAACGTAAATAAGATGCACCAACCGCACTCCATCACTAGTGTTCACTTCAAGAGGGGCAAGATTGTAGGAATGATACAATGTACAGTTTTGAGTTTTTGTTGCAAAAATATTTAGTCAGTGTGCATTTGATAACTACAAATGGCATGAATAACAGCTCATTTTCAGCAAAAAATGTGTGCAACCACTAAGGGGCAAGACCTTTCACATAGATAAAGTCTATTTATTTTTTCAAATACAAACTTATACAAGGCCAAATGGTAAAAACATCAAAAACTAATGAGAGATGTCACATGTCAATTGCTTGATATGATATGATTATATAAGCGAGGTTCTTATGAGTTGGACTAGCACATGCATAGAGTGAGAAAGATTAGGTGGGATCTCAATAGCATTGTTTCAAATATGGACATCAAGTAAACAGATAGCTAAAAGATTGAAACCTTAAAAGAGGTACCTCTGATCGAAATGCTTTTTTAGTCTCTTTAACTGGGATCTCTCTACATGCAAAGCCATTTTGAGTTCTTGACTGTATAATATCTTCAGAACTCTTCTTTGGTGGTCCATCATCACTTTCCTCAGGATAGTCAGTATCATCTCCATCGTAGAAGCTTCTATTAGGATCGTCTGTATTGTAGAAGCTTCTATCAAGATCATCCCCATTATAAAAGCTTATATCTGGATCATCTCCAGTGTAGAAACTTCCATCAAGATCTTCTGCTGATTGACGCTTCAATAAATCTTCAGATAACATGCCGTCAGCATCCTGATGTTGACGTACAGGTACACTGGGCTTCCTTAAAAAGCTAAAGCAACTACAGCAACCGATGTCCGTAAGGTCCGCCATTCAGAACGAGTAGGCACCAGAAACCCTAGAATGACAAAACAGGTAACAATGTTATGAGAAACATCGGAATTGGAAAAGCCACAAAATTCTCTGCTACTTTCCTGGCTACCACATCACCACTGCATATGAGATGATACTACAATAACAGCATACATGCAGAAACATAAATGCCACTCAACCTCTGATCGTTCAGAAAGGCATATCTCAAAAGCTCAGTGAGATTCCACTCCCACACAGATTAATACCAGGTGGAAGTAATTAAACACAAAGAGCAGTGGCGGATCCAGAAACCGGCCAAGGGGGGCTAAATAATAGAAGGCTAGAAATTTTACTAGCCACTGGTATATAGGAGTACAATAGATATAACAAAGAACACCTTATATGTTTTGATATAAGAAATGAAATCATGTCTTTTTTTAATATCCAATTGTAAGTTAAGAGCTCATAGCCGAGACTGATCCTATGTTCATCAAAGAATTTCTCCTAAATTCACCTGTACATTATTCAATCGATCATAAATAGATATGTTCTGGACATAAAGGTCTACCAATCTTGTTTAAAGATATGGATCAAACTCTACACCGTTTAGAAGTTGCAGTGGCTCAAATTCGGCTAAAAACACTGTAATTATGGTACATTCAGAGTTGTGCTCAGCTGATCAGCCTCACGGAAGTTGATAGAACTCAATCGCCTACATATGGTAGCTGCTTAAGACGTCGAAATCAGAAAGAGAAAATTCTACTGATGTTTAATAAGAGAGAAAAGCAGAAAATCACCGCAGCAGGCAACAGGAGAGGAGCAGCACAACTGCAGAAGGCCCTGCGGCGGCTGGCGGCCTGGCGCTCGAGACCTAGGCAGCTGACCAGCTGGCGTGGGCCGTGGGTGCTTGGGCGGCTGGCTGTGGCCTCCAAGCACCGGCCAAGGCCAGAGCCGAGGGCTGAAGCGGCCAGGCGGGGGCGCGCGGGCGCGGGGCAGCTGGCCGTCGGCGAGTCACTACGGCGGGGCAGCTGGGCGGGCGGGGGCGGAAGGCGGAGCCGGCCGCGGAGGGCGGAGGGCGGAGGGCGGAGGACGGGGCGAGTCGGCGAAGTTGCGACCCGGACGGGGAGGGGGCAGAGGGCGAGTCCGTGCGGCCGCTCGGCTCGGGGACGCAACAGAGGCTGGTGGCGGGGCTACTGGGAGTTTTGGGCTGGGCTGTGAAGAGCTACTCCCTGGGCTGCAGCGCCCCCAGCCCAAATCGGCCTTCGGCCTGTAATTGCTAGGGTTAAACTTGGGATCGATATCAACCTTCTAAGTTCTAACTTAAGCTATTTGCCTCTCTTTTTTTTTGAAAAAAGCTATTTGCCTATTTGATGCCTACTATCTTCGAAGTTTTTGCAAAAAAAAAATTATCGGTATACCTAAAAGATACATAGGCCGTGACCAAATACGTATTAGAATCGAACTTTATATTTATCATCATTAGGCCAGTCTCAATGGGCATTTAATGTCACAGTTTCCAACGCATTAATATTTTGGAAATAATGCATAGTAGTTTTATGGGGATGAAACTATATCTACTCTCATGAAACTTTCATTGTCTCTCTCTTCATCAATAGTTACCACATCAGCATATTTAATGCCCATGAAACTCAGATGAAACTCCATTGAGACTGACCTTAGACGTGAATTATTGTAACTCTTATGCGTATAGTAGTTAGGAAGAGGTGAACAAAATAGGTTGAGAGAAATCTTGCCTCTTAAAATTTAATTTACAGTTTAATTAGTTAGAAAATTCTAAGATCTTTGAAGAATGAAAATAACAATCTCACTTTGGCCTATGTCCATCGTTGCAATGCGCAAACATTAGCCTAGTACTTCAAATTTGAAAGAATTAATTTTGGACTTAATATGGTCATAGATTTAATTTAGCACGTGTTTAAACAGTTCCATATGCCCTGAACAAATATTAATGAACATTTGACATGTCAATTCATACATATCTATATACCTTAATATTAAAAAGGTAAAAAAAAAACTTGTTTTCCGAATCACCTACTCCTAACTACTTGTATAAGGGAGAGTTTTCTTAGCAATAAAAAATCCTACACCCGTGTTCATTGGTATAACTTCTAATGGTATTTTTTTTTATTAATTCTACGTGTATCAATGTGTTCTGCGCGACGATTCTAACAAAACTAGACCTTACTTGCATATATTTCAAATAATTTTATTCTAGTATAATTTATGTATACTACTCTCTCCATTTCAAATGATAAGTCATTCCAAAAATCTTGAAGAGTTAAAGCATTTTAAGTTTGACCAAAGATTATAGAGAAAAACATAAAGATTTATGACATCAAATAGGTATAGTATAAAAATATAACTAATAAAAAATCTAATAATTTTTAGTTAATATTAAATATGTTATTAACATAATATAAATATTTGGTCAAACTTTATAAACTTTGACTCTCTAAGATTCTTGAAATGAGTTATAATTTGGGATGGAGAGAGTAACTTATAATAATAGGTCATGACCTGCGCTAAAACAACTCGAGTCCAGCGATGAGTCCATGGTAGTAGACGAATTGAGTACTTGACGATTTCGAACTCCAGCGGTGACAGATCGATTCCGATGGATTTGCATTGGTGGAGCTGAAGTATAATTAAGAAACAGGCTGCAAAAGTTACGACCGGCGGCCGGATCTCTCCTAGTGATCGCTGCTGTGCGCTCCGCGCGTTCTACGGTTGCCTACTGTGGTTGTGGCCTGTACATGTCGCATTGCACGCTCTGCATATATACGGGTATGGCGGTGGCAGCCGATGGAGTCAGGTTGGTGCCTTGGGGTGGCGGCACAGGCACAGGAACAGGCAGACGCTACGCTGGCTCGTGCTCGTGCGCGGGCAGCATGATGGCGTTGTGCTGGGGTCGGCAGGTGCGGGTGCGCGGCGGGGCCCGGGGAAGTATTGCCGAGGCCGCAACGTCCCATTGGCCGCCCCGCCCCCGCCCTCTCCCTTACCGCGGCCAGTTAGGCTGCGCCACGGCGGACGGTCGCCGCCGAGGGGCCGCGCGCACGGACAGCGCCAATGATTTGTGCGGCGGGCCGACATGGGCCGACCAGACCTCGCGATAAGCCAATGAGTATATACGTACTAGCAGGCAGCGATAGATGATGTATGTAGGCTAGGCTAGTACGTCTTCATCATCGTCAGGGATGCCGCCGGCGTTTGGACCTTCATTTCACCGGCGACGAGCGGCCGGTCGTGCATCACACCACCGCCTGCAGTACGATACGACGCCGACCCGTACATTACTGAGCTCCTCCGATCGAGGTGTACGTGCGTTGGTTGATCGGTGGAAAAGGTGCGCAGGAGCTCCGTCGCATGATATTCTGCTTGCAAGCGCATAAGGAGCCGAGTGCCGGCAGGCGGCAGCCCGGCACGGCGTCTCTCTAGTGCTCTGGGGCACTGATGATGGTTCGATTCTCATAAGGCTAGCAGGGGTAGCTCGATCGAGTTCGTACTGCTGGCATGGACGCTTCGCTTTTGTTTGCTCCGTTTTGCAGAGCTTCTGTCGGTTCCAACTTTTCTGACGTTTTTCACTGCTGGTGTATTATTCATAGAAGCTATTGAGAGCGGATGAAGCTAAAAAAAAACTGAGATAAAAACAGTTCTTATAATTAGTACAAGAACAGTGAATATGCTTATAAATGCATGGTTTGTCCCACGACACATTTAAAGTGTTGCGTGTCTTGACGAGCCTCAGCTAGCATGCATTATAATTGTCGACTTGTTGACTGTCTTGACCGTCTCGGTTAATCTATATTAACCGAGGCGGTCGTCCCTTAAATGTCCACCTCCGTTAAGTATGAGGCGAACGTTTTCGACGACCGTCTTCCACAGATGGAGGCAGCCAGACCTCCATTATTGAAGGCGGATGGGAGATGTACCCGCCTCCAATCAAGAATTGGCACCGTCTTGCAAAAGATATTCTGTACTAGTGTGTACTGTTCTTCTTTACGTGCACCTTGTTGTACCGGCAGCCTGCAAACGGGATTTTCTAAATAATGACAACTGAACCGTACCTACCGATTTACAGGCATGCAGGCGTAGCAGTATACTCGAGTGTGTGTGTGTGCAGGAGATGAAGCACAGAAATTAAATGAGCACGCGCCTCAAACTTTTTGACCAAAATGCCTCACTCTTGTCACGCTTGTTCTTCTTCTCTGCCTTTTTTAATAGAGAGAGACTGACACTAGCTCACTGTATATATGCTTGCTAGTCGTCGTTGCAAGCCAGACCATGCATACTCAGTCCTTTTTACTCCTTTTGTTTGTTTAACAGCAAATGTCTGTCTATATATACTATATAGTTAATCAGAAGGTACTCATCAGATCGAGCTCCGACCTAATCATGACCGAAAAAGCCCTATACATGAATCTTAATATAGGACTCTCAGTACGTGTAAGGCGAGTAATATGTTGGTATCTTCAAATGAATACTGCAATTAATTAACTGATAAAAGAGAGAGACCGTACCCCATTGTCGAAAGAAAAGGGCCCAGTATGATGACGTCTGCAGGTGGCCAAGATGATGCGCTGTGTCGCACAGTCCTTTTGCTTCACTTCTCCCCAAGAAGATGCAGCACACCACCCCAGCAACAAGCTAGCACGCACAACTGCTGTCCACCCAAATAAACATCCTAGAATGCATCGCCATCGGAGCCAAAGCAAAAGGCATCAGCATCTCCTATTCTATCCACTTGTTCGATCGATCAGTTCTTTGTGTATTCCCAAAGCATGCGAGCTACTAGTAGCTAGTAGCTAGCAAGCTCCCCGGCGAAAATGCCGCTTGCTCCGGGCATCGCCATCTGTCCCACGCCCACAACACCCTGCTAGTTTATGTTTGTGGTGCCAACAAGGTAGTACGTGTCGACTGCCAAATAAAAGCTCCTTACCCTTTTTTTTCGGATGGAAAGATAAGGCTCCTAACCTAAACTTGAGCTCCAGGCAACAAAGAGAGAGCAAAGCAGCTATACTACACTACAGTAGCTCGGGGACAGATCGATAGACCTAGCTAGGGTTCCTTCTTCTCTGCCGGATCGTCTAGTTGCACACGCACGTGAAATATGTGCAAGCTAGCATCGTCGATTGGTGGATGTTGGATGGTGAAGAGACTGAGAGGGAGGGATCGATGAAATGTGCATGCGTGTCTTTGCAACACCATGCAGTAAGTATGAACTGATCGACAAAAGCCAGCTCTCATTCTTGCGTGCGAGGGAATTGGCGTGCATGTCACACTGAGGACCACGACTAGAGATCGAGAGCATGCAAAGACACCGTGACCACCAGTTGCTATTCATATAGCTAGAGGGGCTTGCCTAAGCCGTGCGCTTACCAGAGAGTGGTTTTAACGGTGTTTGCGTTTTCAGGGTAGGTGACGTTCGCCTCAACAACAGAGCCTCTGTGATGACTTAGTCAATCTTAAGGATTTACCGGCTCAGTCTTCAAAGATGTTAATAGAAATAGGTTTTGTATGTGTGTGTTTATAGCGAGTGCACACGTTGTGAGCGTGTGCATTGCACCATATAATTCTTTAAAAAAAAGGATTTGGTGTCTAACAATATGTTGCTTGGCAAAATTGAGTCTAAATTATTCTCCAGTGCTCCTTCAGTGTCTTTGATGCAGGTTCCAAAACCAAAGCTCACGAAGAAATAGTAGATTTTCCGTTCTTGTGACCCAAGGCAGCCAATTCACTGCTGGAAACTTGAAATTTCCTTACGGTGCACTACCGTCAAAGAAAATAAAAATATCGTCATGAAAATGTACGTATCATCATAAAAAATAAAAATATCGCCATGAAATTTCTTACAGTGCACTTACCGTCAGGGAAAATAAAAATACTATCAGGGCTAACTTGACATAGTAATTCCAATTTTGTAGGATGTTGATCAGGGAATTTCATGTTTCCGGTAGTGATTTCTCATAAATAAGCACAAGCTAAGTTATCTCAAGCTCAACCTATCACTACAGGATTCATGCGCTTTGGGCCCAGATCCACTCGGCAAAGCCTTTGCCGAGTGTGGCACTTGGCAAAGCCCACTCGGAACAGAATTAGTCGGAAAAGATTTTTTTGCCGAGTGCCAAATATCGGGCACTCGGCAAAGGCTTTGCCGAGTGTCAGGTCAGCACTCGGCAAAGGAAACGGCGGCCGTCAGGTTGACGACTTTTTTTGCCGAATGCTGACGTGGCCGACACTCGGTAAAGATTTTTTTTTTGAAAATTCTTTGCCGAGTGCCACCTGGCCGGCACTCGGCAAAGGGTTGTTCTTTGCCGAGTGCCACCTGGCTGGAACTCGGCAAAGGGCTTGAGCTGGGAAATTTTCCCCCAGCTTTGCCGAGTGGCATGACCCCTTTGCCGAGTGTGACGCTGGGAAATTTCCAAATTTTTTTTTGTTTTTTCCTTTTTACCACAATAACCACTATATATATATCACACATACATTCATCCATCACACAAACACAACATATATCACATGGATATCCATATCCAATCACAGAATACACAAAATATATCCATAATCCATCCACAATCCATTCATCACAACATGTGTTCACAATTCATCCAACTATCACAAGTTCAATATGAAAATCCATCATATCACAGGCATCACAGCTCACAAACCTATCACTGCTCACCTTGGCCCCCAGTGCCTAAAGAGCTCCCACCTTGGCCCCCTTATGGCCACTCTTGCGACCCGTCGGTCGGTGGAGGACCACCTTGCCACTGGGGCGGCGCATTAGGGCCAGGAGACCACCCGGACCACCCAGACTGCGGAGGAGGTGCACCTTGCCACCCGTAGTACGGAGGAGGGCCACGAGGGGGGCACCCGTACTGTGGCGAAGGCTGACCTTGAGGCGAAGGCACCGAACCCTGTGACGGTGACTGCACGAAGGAGAAGCGAATTCGTTAGTACCTGGAGGACGGCTGAAGAAGCTAAAACAATAAACAACCATATATATAAACTCACCGGAGTCCATGTAGGACCAACAGGATGCGACACTAGTGGAGGAGCGAACGGAGCGAGCAGCGAGGGAGGCACGACCATACCAGGGACGTTCAGGCTCGCAAAGAAGGTAGCCATATCCGCCGACCTCTGGTCCCAGTCGCGGTTCCGGGCCTCCAACTGTAGGCGTTGGGCCTCCTCCTCCTCCTCCTACTATTACTACTACTACTACTACTACTACACTAGTACTATTACTACACTACTACTACTACTAATTACACTAGTACTACTACTAATTACACTAATACTACTACTTGCACAACTACTACTACTTACACTAAACGATCGAGGGGTAGGGACGAACTCTTCTCCTTCCTCTTTTTCTTCTACCTCTTCTTCTTTCTCTTCTTCTTTCTCTTCTTCATCTTCCTCTTTTTCTTCTTTTTCCTCTTCTTCTTCTTCTTCCTCTTCTTCTTCTTCTTTTTCTTCTTCTTCTTCCTCTTCTTCCTCCTTTCCTCCTCCTCCTTTCTTCCTCCGGGCAGGGCCGGCTGGGCGGGGGCCGATAGCGGCGGTCGGGCGAACACAGCGGTCGAGCGCGTGGGGGGCGCCGGCCAAGGGCGCGCGGGGGGGGGGGGGGGGGGGGGGCGGGGACGGGGCGCCGACGACGGGCAGGGGCGTGGCGGCGACGGGCGGGGGCGAGGTGCCAGCGGCGGGCAGGGGCGTGGCGGCGGTGGGCGGGTGCGTACGTGCATGTGTGGTGTGGGGTGGGGTGGGCCGGTTGGGGATTGGGCTGGGAGGTTTTCTATTTTTTTTTAATTTTTTATTCTTTGCCGAGTGCCAGATGGGCGGCACTTGGCAAAGAAATTAGGGTTTCCCCTTTGCCGAGTGTCAGGGACCGCACTCGGCAAAGCAAAAAAAAAAAATTCGATTTTGGCAACCAAATTTTTTTGTAGCTTTCACATATCACCATAGTCAACATGTTCAAGTTTGACAGTTTTTCAAAAGTTTTTGCTATATTTTTTGGCATTTATTTCATTTTCTTCATTTTTCGCGAACGACGCAAGTTTGAACTGCAGGTGCATCGAATAATTGATTTCAATGATTAAAAAAATGTTATTGTTGTTGTTGAGTGTATGTTTAGGTCAAATCCATAAACTGATCTGAAGTTTCGATCAACGTGCTCTCGGGGCAACGCCTCCAAATTACGTGTGTGCGGTTTTTTAATTTTAAAAAATGTAAATGAATTCCGAAAATCACGAAACTTAGCGAGATGTCGTTTCATCATATGCGTATGCCATGGAAAAAATTTGAGAAAGTTTCAAGCATGTTGTCGCGTACGATGTTCACAAACCAGTACTACGAAGACATATGATCACATGTGAAGTATTGGTTTGTGAACATCGTACGCGACAACATGCTCGAAACTTTCTCAAATTTTTTTTCATGGCATACGCATATGATGAAGCGACATCTCGCTAAGTTTCGTGATTTTTGGAATTCATTTGCATTTTTTAGAATTAAAAAACCGCACACACGTAATTTGGAGGCGATGCCTCCGAGAGCACGTTGATCGAAACTTCAGCCAAGTTTATTGATTTGGCCTAAACATACACTCAAGAACAAGAATAACATTTTTTTAATCATTGAAATCAATTATTCGATGCACCTACAGTTCAAACTTGCGTCGTTCGCGAAAAATGAAATAAATACAAAAAATATAACAAATTTTTTTGAAAAACTGTCAAACTTGAACATGTTGACCATAGTGATATGTGAAAGCTACAAAAAAAAATTTGGTTGCCAAAATCGAAAAAAATTGCTTTGCCGAATGCGGTCCCTGACACTTGACAAAGAAGCTACCTTTACCGAGTGTGGTTTCTGACACTCGGCAAAGGTAGTTTCTTTGCCGAGTGTCAAACGGCGTACACTCGGCAAAGGGAACGCCTATGGATGCCGTTTGGCCCGGCATACGCTGCCGAGTGGAATTCTTTGCCGAGTGTCTGTCACTCGGTAAAAAGAATGCTTTGCCGAGTGCTGATCTGTGCCAAGTGGCTGACACTCGGCAAAGGCTGCTTTGCCTAGTGTATTTCTTTGCCGAGTGCCACGTTGACCTGCACTCGGCAAAGCATGTGACACTCGATAAAGGTGTTGTTCCCGTAGTGTATATTAGTTTTGGTCAGTGTATCTAGTTACATGCATGTCAATCGATCAAACGGTCCAGCCAGTCCAAATTATCTATATCTATATCTATACCTAATAATAAAGAGGTAAAATTTCTCTACACCTAATTTTTTTGATTCGTCCATTCTCTTATAATAAAGAGAGAAACAATACGACCAAAATTCTAAACAGTCTCGGACGGTACTATATATGGATAGATTCACAGCGCGTCACGCTACGTCCGACGTGTTTTCGCTTTCCTAGCCAGCTCCGCTTTCCCTCCAATCAGTTGGAAATAAAAAAGAATATTACCTAAAAAAAACAAGTTTGAATCGGATCCTCTCGTGCAGCTACCAAAAATCAAAAAGTCAGTCCAGCCCGGATGTCCAGCCCGATAAGGTACAACTGAGTAGCACACACCCGGCAACAAACCAAACAAAATCTAGATTTCAAATCGAGTCAAAAGTACACATACTAAATTGATGAAAATCATGTACCAAATAAAGTTGAGCCTAAAAAATCACCAAAAATCGATTTCTTCTCCATCCATACACGAATCAATGGTAGAGAAAATCTGACAAAAAAAAATCAAATCAACAAAATCTGAGAAGGATTTGGCTGACCAAATCTCGGCTGCTTCAACTCGCTTATCCCGTTCCAAACAAGTCTTGAGTCCAAAATGCGATACAACTTCAAATCAAATTACCTCAATAAGGCCGCAACTCTTCAAATCAACCCAATAAATACACACTAATGACCGGGTCATCAACGAGGTGGAGGCACATACGCAATGAGGTCGTAGACGGCGGGATTCAGTGCGTTCAACGAGGGAAGCAGAGCGACGGAGCTTGGTCTGGCGTGGTTGGGGCATGCGAGGCTGACAAGATAGCACGACGTTATGGGCACGTCTGAAGTCTGCAGCGATTTTTGGAGCATGCGAGGCTGAGGAAGATGGCACGATGTTGTGGCACACCCGAAGTCGTCGCTGCGGGGGCTCGTAGTCATCGGCGTCTGCGGAAACGACGACATGGAGGCTGGCGGTCAGAGCTCGGTTGTTGGGCGGTGTCCTCGGTGGCTTCATATGCACAGGCACACCGGAGGTGGAAGAGAGAAACACGGTGTCGGCCATCCTTGCCACTCTTGTCTAGCATAATATATAGTTTGATTTCTAAATCTGTTGAGTTGTGTATGTGACGCAGACTCAAAAAAAAAAGTTTTTTATTTATTAATCTTTATCAGATACATCATAAGACGGAAGATTATATTATTTTTTTTCCCTAGCCGATTGTTTTTTAAAAAACAGTTTTTGAATACGAATAATATATTTTTCATGTATGTATTATTTATTAATGTTCGGTGTTTGCTCCCGTTGTAACGCACGGATATATTTTGCTAGTAATTTAATAACAGAGCAAAAGAGATTTGAGATATAAAGTAGGGCTCCGTAATGATCAGGTCGAGCCCACGCCGAACCGCCCGCCCAGCCGCTAAGGATGACCGCAACTCTGCACCACGCCGGCCGCCGCCGCCGCCCGGCCCGGATGTCCCACACGGGCACACGGCTAGCCCTAGGTATTCAGTTTGTCTTGACTCATGGCCTCATCTTATCTGGAACTACCTAACTTTAATTCGGTTTAACACACACTCCCTCCGTCTCTCCGTCTCTAAATAAATGAATTTCTATAATTTGTGCCAATTAAACTTTTCTAACTTTAACTAATTTTATTTATAGAAAAATAATATCTATGAAATAATAAATCTAATAATACTAATTTGATATCATAAATTTAATGTTTTTTTTCCAAAAAAATCGATCAAAGGTTATAAAATTTAACTTAAAACAAGTCTATAAATCTATTTATTCAGGGGGACAGAGAATGCAATCGGAACCTATACTACTCTTTCTGTTACACAACTTAATCTAGTCCATGATGTGTGTGCCAATAGTATGAACATTTTCATGGGTACATCATATATCAGATGATGGTAAATTTTGGTTACAGTGAAGATGGACAGAAATAGCCCCATCAATCTCTGCTGGCTAGCCCTTTGCCAGGATAGTAAAAATAATCAGCTACTAATGACACACATAGGTAGGCAGCCCTGCTAGCTGGTCCTGTTCAAACGTGACGTATCTTGAAAGGCTTAATAAGATCCTTTTGGCCTCTTTTTCAGGAAAGGAAAAGGACACGAGCACTAGTAGTAGTATTAGTGTCCGAGACGTTTGCCTTGTGTGGCAATGGGCCGGTTTCCATTTGGAGGAAGGTCGCCATCTAAAATATACTCCTACTTGGGTCGGTCGAGAAACGGGCTCAGCCGACCTGAGAGCGACCATATCATCAGATTTTGTGAGAACAAGAAAAGCAGCTCAAGCGCAGAGCTGGCCGGATGAGTTGCTGTGGTACTGACAGCTAGCTCGATCGCTCTAGCAGACACGACCAACCATGAACCATGGGCAGGTGCAGCTAGCGTTAACACTATGACGAATTCACAAATAGAGTGCGTATACGAAAGCCATCATTCCACGTATATAATTGCGCAAATCGATCGATAGCCTTGGGCCACGTACAGTCACTAACAAACAAAGTGAACTGTGGATGAACATGTAACACACCACCTGTTAAACTAACGTCTGGTTCTGAGACGAGTCCTGTAGTGGTGGCGTGGTTGCGATCGATTCACCGATCGATTAGGTTACAATGATGATGAGAAGGCATCCCATCGATCGCCGTTGACAGCCATAATAACTTGGCCTTTAGGGCCACACAGACTGATGCACGTTTCGGTTAAGGCTCTCGATCGAATGTGACAATTTGTCCATCACCGATCGACAGGTGAAAGGGAGTAGCAGCACCTTTTACCACCTCGTTGCACTCCCTCTCACTCCCTTGCCTGTACGTCTCTGAATTTCAGGAGAAAGGTGGTGGCACATCGAGCCAGTTGCATCCTTCCTTTTGAGTGGAAGCTCGCTCGCGTCTGGCACCGGCACCGCCCATCTTTTCTAGTTGCAGGTTGCAGCCACCCTTCTTGCATGTCTGGAAAGGCCAGGCGTGGCTCGCACTCGCAGCCCCTACATAAGCATAAGCTTGTCGATCTGCACTGTAGTGAAACCTCTCTCGCACGTTTTGGCTGGAGGACCGGATCGCTGTGAGGCCGGCCGGCCGGCCGGCACAGACCGTGGATCATCGATCAATGCTGGTCGCTGTCGTCGGCGGGTGAGGCGAGGTGGCGGTTACGGCGAAGAAGGCCAATAGAAAAACGCGGGGGAGCTGAGGGGGGAGCGAGAGATCGGGGCAGATCTCCGCGTCGCTGTCCGCCCCGCGTTGCGCCTGGATTGCACCCAGCCTTGGCCCGCAATCCATCCGCGCTTTCCGGCGCCACCCACCACCGGCCACCGCCCATATATACCCACGACGCTCGCGCGGCTTTATCCCGCCTCTCCACACATCCATATATCGATCCGGCTGCTGACGATCGACAGCGAGCAAGCGAGAGGGGGCTTCCGATCCCAGCATCAGCACATCAAGGTACGTAGCTAGCCTCCGCCGCCATTTCTCCCCTGACCTCTAGCTAGCTCTCACTCTCGCTCGCTCATTTGCTCCACTGCGCGGTGCCCTGATCGATGATGCGTGTTCTGTGCGCGCGTACAGTAAGTTTCGCCGATCGATTCCCGCGAAGCGGATCGGCCGCCGGCGAGGAAAGAAGGGTGCGGTGCGACGAAGCGTTGGCCCGGCCGGCGCTCCAGCCTCCAGTACCTTGCAGTCGGCGCGCGTGCTATATACCGGTGCAGCTTTTGGCACGCAACCACGACCGCACGAGGCATAGATTAACAGGCTAACTCAGGTAATGTCAGCTATCAACCTTATTACGTCTGTACCACTGTACGTATAGTAGCCTAGCTACACTACTCCACGGCCGGGATTTGCAAATAAAGGATATGTTCGACAGTGTTTTCAGACACTGAGAAATCAAGGCAAACAGTTAGTTGTCAGGATTTACAATCTTTATTTGTACTTCTGGGAGTTCTGGGTTAGAGGAAAGCAAACATGCATGCATTAATATGCATGGTTATGAGCTTTACTAATCCTTTTCCCTCAGGACATATTTTCAAAATATTTCCGACATAGTTAATTAAGGTCTCCACAGGAGGCCGGGTAGAAATCTGGCTTCATTGACACAAAAGAAATAAACAAAGCAGGATTTTGGGATTTCCGTTCGGGTAATCGTATGATGGAAGTACCATGCATATAGTATTAGCAGGGGTAAAGTTAGATTAAATTCGAGGGATAAAGCTATATATAGTGCCACGTAATGATTCTCACCTTTTCTAACAAACATTTGGAGTTCACAGAAAACTAAAACTACTATATATTCCGCGAGTCTAAATTTAAGGGTTTTGGAAGATGTTTCTTTAAGTTCAACCGCTGGACCAAATAAAATGATTTAGATTGGTTACTGAAAGAAGTTACTCCCTCAATTCACATATACTTGATGTGTTTTTTTTAATCATTCGTGGGCTCTGAAGCTGTGATTTTGACCACTACTTTTTTAATACTAGAGTATATATCTATAAAAAAAACCTATAATAGATTTATACGGTTAGTTATGGAAGTGCTATTCTAGATAAATATAATCTACACAATCTTATGTTTGAAACTGCATGTTTCTAATATAATATATCATATCATATCTATGAGGCTATGGAAGTATTCTGGTCACAAATAGAAGTACACATACCTAGGTTTATCCTAATAAGTCAGTTGTCATTTGCTTATCACTAGCACTGCCTAAAACTTTATACAGATTGACATCACAAGATCGGTATTAATAGATATATTATGAAAAATAATTGCATAATAACACATTTGTATGTATTTATTAGAGATCGTGCATTGGAGGAAGTACTATTCAAGATAAATCTATAAATATGATGTTTTATGTTTTAAACTACATATCCTTTTGTGATAAAAAAATAGGAAAAGAGAGTACGCACCTAAAATTTATTGCATTGAATAGAGCAAAACGTTTTAAAAATTTATTAATATATAGCCAAAAGTTGTAAGATTTTGATGGGATCTCGTCCAATAAAACCACAAGTGCTTTCAGATATATTGGGTCAAGTTTTCTAATCAGAAAAAAAAAACTTTTGTTGCTTGTTCAAATCTTTTTATATATTCTTGAACAGGGACGGTGTCATACATTATATTCTTATCATTTATTTTGCCAGAGCTAGTACAAAATAGATGGGCCCCACATATCAGAAAAGTAGCTGACAACAAAAGTTATGGCTAAATGATAGCTATGTTAATCATCCATGGTGCATGCAGTGAAGTTTGCTCGACGTCTACCAACTGCATTATAACTTCGCTCAGAAGAAGAAGATGGATGCTTTCACACATGTTCCTCCAGGCTTTCGTTTCCACCCTACCGATGAGGAACTCGTTGATTACTACCTTAGGAAAAAAGTAGCATTGAAGAAGATAGATTTGGATGTTATAAAAGATGTGGATTTGTACAAAATTGAGCCTTGGGATCTGCAAGGTAAAGCAATCTAAACTACTCGATTTTTACTTCAAGCTTGCACATGAGACATAAAACTATATTTAACAGCAACATGTACACTCATAGCATGTGTGGAATAACAAGTATCTTGTGAAGTTATTATTCCTGAATTAAACTCAACGTTTATAAGTTACTAATACCCCACTTCTATATATGATGATGAAACAGAAAAGTGCAGGATTGGAGTCGAAGAGCGGAACGAGTGGTACTTCTTCAGCCACAAGGACAAGAAGTACCCAACCGGCACTCGCACCAACAGAGCGACGACGGCCGGTTTCTGGAAGGCCACAGGAAGGGACAAGCCGATCTATGTGAAGAACTGCCTCGTAGGGATGAGGAAGACACTGGTTTTCTACAAAGGCCGGGCGCCCAATGGACAAAAGTCAGATTGGATCATGCATGAGTATCGCTTGGAGATCAGCGAAAATGGAATTCCACATGTAAGAGTATACTTTGTTCACCTAGTTTCATGTACGCATAATGCATGTCAGCATCCTACGCATGCGTTAGCTATATATTCAGTGTCTAACAAAAGGACATATGCATGTATGCATGTCATTCTCATTCAGGAAGAAGGATGGGTTGTCTGCAGGGTGTTTAGGAAGCGACTCGCGACTGTTCAAAGAATGGTTGGGGACTCGCCTTACTGGTTCAACGACCACACGGGGTTCATGGCGCCAGAGCTCGGCTCGCCGAGGCAGGCGGCGCACTACCACCAGCAGAGCGCCATGATGTACCATAGGCAACAGAGTAGCTACAACTACCCTTGCAAGGTGGAGCTGGAGTACCACCACCTCCTCCCCCAGGAACACTTCCTGCAACAGCTCCCTCAGATGGAGAGCCCCAACAACCATCCTGACCTTATTGGACAAGTAGACACTACTCTCCAGTCATGCGGCCTTACACAGGACCATGGTGCCCCTCGCTACACCGTGCAGGAGCTCCAGACCGAGCCGCTCTATCTGACGACTGAGGATGCGTCAGGTACAGATTGGCGAGCTCTCGACAAGTTCGTGGCGCCCCAGCTCATCAACGGCTACACCACTCCTAAGGAGTCAGCTAGCTACTCCAATCCAACACAGGTGTTTCAGCATTCCGAGGAGAAAGAAGAAGAGGCATTGGACTATGTGTCAACGTCAGCTTCGTGTGGAGGGGACGATGATTTGTGGAAATTATAGCATCAACGATAAACGTACATAATCACATATACTACGCACTAAATCACTGGAGTAGTGTATCATTGCATCATTACACAGTTAATAACATCATTGAGGTGTGCTGGATGTAACGTAGTACGAACATAAGTAGCCAACCGATTCATGTGTCATGGTAGAATGGTATGTGCATAATAAAGTGTAACCGGTTAGGGTACACTTCCATGCATTAGTTGTCATAATGTCTGATGCTAATAAGGTTAGCTAACAGCTGAAGCTAAGGGGCTTTAGCAACTGATCTAACGATTCGTGAAGATTTTATTATAGGTGTGTGTGTGTGTCAAGGCAATGCCTATTTGTATTGTCAATTTGTCCATGTAATACAAGTGCATCTCAACTGTCATTCTATTTTTTAAAAAAACTATATGTTGATAACATAAGAACGTCCCATGATGGGAATAGAGTGATCCACGGAGAGATTACAAGCGCCTATTGCGTGAAATAGGGTTGAATAGGCTAACGTTCTGTTCGTCTGACCATTTTGGTGGCTAATAATCACTAGTACAGAATTGATTTTGCGAGACACCAACCAAAATTTAATAGAGGCGGGCATAAATTTCAACCGCCTCCAAAAATCTGGGCAATTAATGGAGGCGGTCATTTCTTATTTATCGAGGCGGTCACAATTGTCCGCCCCCGAAAATCAATTTACGGAGACGGGCACGTTAAAAACGTCCGCCTCCAAAAATCTTCTATTTTCGGAGGCGGGCAGTCTTAAAACAACCGCCTCCATAAATTGATTTTCGGAGGCGGACAACTATAAGGCCCGTCTCGGTTAATTTCGGCCCAACTCGCATATTGGGCTCATATATAACCCGCACTTTGGGTTTCTCCCTCCCTCTCTCTCTCTCTCCCGACTCCCTCCCAGCGGCGCCCTCTCCCCCTCTCCCATCCAGCGCCCCTCCCCTCCCTTCCCCATCCAGCACCCCCTCCGATCCCCTCCCCATCCGGCCATCAACCCTAGCAGCACCGGCACAGCAAGCACGGACGGACCGGCGGCGTGGGACGGAGGATGTGCGGCGCGGACGGCGCGAGAGGACCTGCCGGCGGCGCAGGACGGAGGACCAACGGCGGCAGCACCCGTGTGGATCCGGCTCCCCCCGGCGCGGCTCCCCCCCCTCCCGACGACTGCCCCGCATGCTCGCCCCCGGGCGGCGCCCCCTCTCCCCCCTTCGGCGGCGGCGGGGGTGCACGGATCCGGCTCCCCACAGCGGCGGCGGCCCTCAGCTCCACCCCGACGGCGGCGGGGGCTGCGGATCTGGACCCCGGTGGCGGCGGGGGTGCAGATCCGGCTCCCCGGCAGCGGCTCCCCCCGGCGGCGGCTCCCCCATGGCGACGGCGCCCCACCAGCTCCCCCCACGGCGGCGACGGTGCGGATCCAGATCCGGCCCCACGCGGCGGCGGCGGCGGCGCAGATCTGGATCGTGCGGCGTTTTTTTTAATTGATTTTTGGAGGCGGGCACAAACCAACCGCTTCCATTAATCGGGATTAACCGAGGCCTTCCATTGGAGGCGGTTGCGTTTGCCCGCCTCCAAAAATGAAAACTGACCTCCTCAGTTAAGTTCTTTGTACTAGTAAGCCAGTTGTTGCTATTTTTTTTGCTGTTTTGTTGTGAGAGAAAAATATTGTTTTGTTTCTGTGTGCTAATAAGCCAGGGTTTTTGATAACAATGAAACAATTAAATTTAAAAATGTCTGATAAGTGAAGTTTTCACTATGTGTTATTAGTATTCAAAATTATAAAAGCTTTCCCTACTAATTAACATGTCTTTGACAGTGAAATTTTCATTGCATGAAAGTAAGTATTTTACTACTACTTTAAAAACATTAGAAGAAGTAAAAATCATTTGACAGTGAAACATGACAAAGGATAATGATTTGTCGGGTGGGTGCAACTAAATTGAAACACATGAGTTATAAGCAACACTCCTGATAAAAGAGTCTAAATGTAGCCACACCATTACATATAGTGATAGATGCATCTTGTACAAGTTATGTATTCATCAAACTTACTACTACCTCCGATCCATTTCAAATATAAGTCATATTTAACTTTCTTGGAAGATAATCATCTAAAGTTGATTATATTTAAAAAATATTAAATATTTATAATATCAATATTATACTATGAAAAATCGAATTTGAATCTAATGATATATTGTATCATAATGTTATATTTATTATGTAAATTTTGCAACTTGAGATGCTTGACTCTCCAAAAAAACATGATATTGCTGTCACTTTATCAATTAATTGGAACATCTCCCTCAGTCCATTAGATATGACTTTGCAAGCAAGAGAAGACTTTGGGGACATAATATTCAGAGAAAATTTTATTACTGGATGTTGGGTGATATAGACAACAAGAAATGGTGTCATTTTTTATAATGGACAAGGTAACATGAATTTGTGGAAGAGACAGTTCAAACTTGAACTTGGACAGGTGTGCACCAAATCCAAGCCAGCTAGGAGAGCATCCCTTAGTCTTTGGAGAGGGAGAGTCGTTTGTAGCCTTTTGTCCCTTTTTAATTTGGGTCTGGTTTCCCTTATTCCCCTTCCTCTTTTGTTTTCTGTTCTTTGTATATTGGTTGTTCCATTCTTTCATTTTTATTGAAAAATTGAAAAAGAATAGGTAGGGGATTCCCCTACTGTTCGGCTCAAAAAAACTTATAATTTAGGATGAAGGGAGTGCAAAACAAGTCTATGACATAAAAATAAGCCTAAAAAATCTTGCAAGAAGTAATAATAAACTATGCATAAGCCTATTTGAAAAAAGACCACCTAGGTTTGGAGAAGATCTCAATTGCTATTGTCATTTCTTTATGCAATAGTGGAGCTTCATCTTTCATAAAAACCGCATCAAATTGCATCAATTCTTTTCTCCTAGACAAAATTACCAAGCCTCAGAGTGATTAAGCAGCCCATGGTTGGCTAACAAGCACCAGCAGGACTATCCGTACTCGTCGGTTCAAGATGCAAGCGGTGTAGGCCTGTCTGGAAGCCTGTGTAGTCCGCCTTGCAAAAAATAGGCCCACTGGACAATCGCGACCTGCATGCTTTTCTATTGCAGGCTGAGGCGGTCCAACTTGCTAGAAAATGCATATGCCGCTCTTAGAACCCGCAAAATCCCGCAACCTCCTGTCACTTGCTTCACGTGCGACTCCGTCTCTGTCGCTGCCACCTCTGCGGCTGCTCAACGACGCACACAACCGCGACTGCTCAACACCGCGCACAACAACGCTCTCCAAGGGCCGTTCCACCCGCGCTCATGGCCGAGGTGTTTGCCATGGCGCCGATGCCGGTGTTGGTGAAGCTCGTGGACACAATGACGTTGAGGACAAGAAGAGGAAGGGGAAGGACCGCTCCCAAGGACCACCAACGTGGGCACACCATATACAGCTGATCTCGTGCAGACCCTCGCCACAGTGTCATCTGTATCCGTCGCCATTACTTTGCCGCCCCCGAGGTGCACACGGTCCCTTCTCCAGGATACAAACGCCTGACAGCCAGAGTCCGCAACAAATCGCGATTACACCTTTGCATAAGAGAGAAGCGGGTTCTGCTAGGCTTTGCAAGCTTCACCGCAAAGCCTGCAGGAGCGGAGAGCTTAAGAGCTTTAGTAAGTAAATACCAGCAAAACCTTCTAAGTAGGGTTACAGCAAGAGCGGCCGCGTGCGGACCGTCTACAGTGCAGCCCGCTTGCAAGTTGACCGCTCATGCACTTTATTGAAAATTTGAACAAGAGAAATTATGAAAATAAGTTCATGTTGAGTATTTAATCTACTAGTATATTGCCCGTGCTAACGTTACGGTAGCGTCTATATAATAAATTGTACAACAAAAATAATATATATCAACTGATGAAAGAAACATAAATTCACAAACAAATGACATTAACACTATGGTATCTATAGCCGAAATAAGTCTTATATCTTGTTCTAGCTATCAAAATATTTTTCCCATTACAAACGTGATCCATCGACATTACTTACATTGAAGATAGGAGAAATTAATATAATATTGCAATGAAACCAAAGGTAACAGACGAAAATACCCAATCTTCATCAACGAACCAAGATAGAAAAAACAAAAACAAAAACAAAATCTAAATATAGTTTTTTTAACAAATGCAAGATCTCCTCGTCAATAAAGACAATATATCATCAATCATCCTGCAAGCCAAAAGTACAATATGATATCATCAGTAATAAGCTTTGAGAAAAGGAGAAAAATGAACTTGGAACTAACAAAAATGTGTTGCAAAAATAAGAACATCTTTTGTTTATTGAAAGACAATATGTTTCTTGAAACCGTAAAAACAAAAAGAATATGTTTCTTGAAATGGTAACAACCAAAATACTATCTGCCATTTCCCCCTCTAACAACGCAAGTCAGTTCATTAAGAAATGAATTTTACAACTATATGACATCAAGGTCTCAACCCATTCTAAGGGGCTGTTTGTTTTGCACCCCCAAAATTATGTAATCCAGTTTATATTCTAAAATCTGAAGCAAACATGCACATATGATGGCTAGATTATTATAATTTATAGGCCAGATTATCATACACTAATAAGTTGTTGTCCCTTAACTCAGGCTAGATAAGTTCAGGGGGTGGCAATATATTGTCTTTTCCCTGTTTTCCATATATTTTCTATTTTTAAAAAAAACTTAAACTACATGAGATACATATACTGAAACAAGTAGATCAGAACTCTCAAGAGAATGAAAGTGGTATAAGTAAAAAAGGGGAACCTGTATTCTGTTATCTTAAATACCCAAAATAATCAGTTATAAGTTCATCTTAATGTGTCCTTTTTAGAACCAAGGGATGGAACACAGATGGCATCTAAAAAAATGTACCAGGACAATTAAATGGCACAATTGAGCATATAGCGGGTTGCAGATATTTCGATTTCAGTAGGTTATCTCTAAAGCATAAAAGTGTCACTAATCTTGGAATCAAAACTGGTTGCAACTATTTAGATTTCAGTAGGTTATCTCTAAAGCATAAATGTATTGGTACAAAAGCAAACCAGAAATGTTGGATAGGAGCATCTCCTCTGATGTGTCTACCAGCCATAAGGACTTAAGGAGTATGCGATGGGAGGTCCAAGAGCAGTTTAATGATGGTACTGATCTAGTGTTTCAAAATCCATCCATCTCCTTGAGCCCTATCTGCAATTTCAATCATGAGATAATCAATGAGAAAGCCAAAATCAATTTCAATCACACTTGACATAGCAAACTCGATGCCCATATGTATGAGTACCCACCCAAAGAAATGACAATAAATGTCTGATTCACTGAATTGTACGCAACCAGGCATTTCCACAAGCACCTGGTAAGCATCCATCAAGGAATCAACAAGCAAAAAAAAATGTGTAGGCATTCCCACAAGCACCCTGTTAGCACTGCACAGACTACAATGATTGGAAAACAAAAAGAGAAAGTATAAATTCATAACTGAAAGAGTACAGACCAATCTTGCGGAGGCTAGAGACTGGGATGAGGTTGTCGTCACGCCCTTGCCAGATGATCTCAGCAGTGCGATGTGAGCGTGCTAGCAGGCTACTGCAGCAGCATGTGTTGAACAAGTTGGATAGGAGCATTTGCCGGTAGGTCACGACCTAGGACTCCCCATTGGGTTTTGCCGGAGATGTTAGAGGCTTAAAGCTCTTCTGGCCACGTCCCTCCGCGATCCACATGTTTTCCCCTGTCACACCAGCACCCCCGCTTACTCTTACGCAGCAGTGGTAGCGGTGCGCCTGGGCGGGGGCTCAGAAACCTATCCTCGCGCTCACCTCGCCGGCACCTTCTCGTCGGGCTGGCCGCGCCGGGACTCGTGAAATACCGCGTCCGCTTGGTCGCCGCGCCGACCTTTGCCCTGCTCGCTGCATTGGATAAGGTCAGCACGCTGGCCTGCGTTCATTTGCCACTGGTAGTCGACACCGGCGTTTCGCGAGTCCTGCCAGATGTCGTGGCCGGGCATCACAGGCCGCCAGGCCGGTGACCCCTACCGAAGTCTTCACCCGCCGCACGTTGAACCACCATTGTCGCCGAAGCAGACGCATGCTGCCCATCGCACCTTCACTGCCGCCGTTGCCGCCGCTCGACGAAGCACCGCGTGGATTCGGCCTTGGAGACAACAACTCCGGCCACCAAGGCACCATATCCGGCGTCCCCGGCCACCGCCGTCGTCATTGCCGCACAGGATTGCAGCCGCACCCCATGGCTGCTTCAGGGAGGCCGCCGCTGCCTTCCTTTGCCTGCACAGGCCTCCTGCTCGTGACTCGTGTGCAGGACGGCGTGCAAGGAATAAAGGTGAGGGCAGGCGATGGAAATCTGCCGATAATTGGGTGACGAGGTGCTTCCTTTTTTACGCGATTGGGAACAATCGATGGTTGTTTTTCTTTTATTTTTCTTTCGTGCTCGAGCGATCGTGTGAGGAAGGCAGCGCGATTAGCGTCAGCAGGTCACCGAGCAACTGGATCGCCGTGCAGGCCTGTGTTGAAGCCTGGGAGATCCAAATAATGTTGACCATCAGATCAAGTTGAAACCTATGAGGAGGGATTATGATCCATAGATTTCAATAGTGTTGTCGGGTACGAAGGTAAGGGGTACCCTAAACCCTTTGATAAATTAACGCTAAACATAGCAACCATTTTTAAGGCAAGGATCAGCCCACTATTCGGTGAGACGCAGCCCATCAATCGAGGGCCCCCTCTACACCAACTACGGCAACAAGCCACAAGCCGGCTCCACCTCGACGACGGACGAGGGGATGAGCGAACGACCCCCCCGACCTCTACCTCGACTTCGACCTCTTCGACCCCGTCGACGCCTCGACCTCCCCCTCGACCAAAGGCCGAGCTGACGACCCTCGGACGAGGGGCTCGATTAACCCAACTGCTCTGGCATGGGTTAAAGTGAACCCACCTAACGACATGGGCGCCGCATCCGCTGTCAAATCCGCCAACTCCCCGTCCAGTCCCCGATTCCCGTCAACTGTGCCGCCACTGCTGCCACTACGCGAGTACGGACTCCAACAGTACCCCTCGGAAAGTGAACAGTGCGACCCTCGACGACGACTTCGGGAACGCGACGGAGTCACACAGGGCTCGACCCCCTCCCTCGACCAGGGGCTCGACCCCCTCCTCTTCAACAACTCCGGTACGGGAGCCGTCCCATCCGCCCCGTCCCGCTTCGGCCGTGGGACTCGCGCCCGCCTGCAGACACTGCGCAACGACGACTTCTACTGCCGCCACGACCAGGGATGCCTGAAGGACGGAAACCCATGCCGCGACGGTGCTCAACGCCTCTCCGCCAACACTGTGCCGCGAATACGCCGCCCATACTGCTACAGTTAGGACCCTGTACCCTCGGAGCTCCCCTTGGTCTATAAAAGGGGACGCCGAGGTAGAGTAGGGGGGACAGGGGGGGCGACCTCTAGAGGGCAAGGAGACGACTTCCGAGGACTCTGGAGATCGGCTCCTACTTCTTCGGGAACCCTAGTCCACACTCCACACACACACCGCGCCACTCGATCAACCCCTCGGGTGGCCCGATCCGTGTAACACAGCTTGTACCCCCCCTGTACGAGCACGCTTTGGGTGCGAGATAATACAAGTCATCCTCCCCCCGCTGGACGTAGGGCCTTCTTTGCCCGAACCAGGATAAACCTTGTGTCCATCTTGCATCACGTCTGAGAGAGGGAGCACGCGATATACAAATTTACTCGTTGGTGGTCTTGACCCCTGGGTCATAACACCTACAGTTGGCGCGCCAGGTAGGGGGATTCGCGTGTCGATCAATTCCGAACTACTCTCTCAGATGGATCCCACCATCCCACCATTTCCATTCACCACCGTCATCTGGTTCGGCAGTCTAGGGTTCGTTTCCACGGACCAGGGCGACTTCATAGTCTTCCCCTCCGCCCGTGGCCTAGACGTCAGCAGCTCCGCTGCGCCGGAGCCAGCAAGGATCATGCAGCGGTCCCTCCGCTTGCGTCTCTGGCCTGCGATCAGGAGGAGGCGCGAGCGGCTCCGACGCGCTCGCCGTCGTGCGAGCTCTGGGGCGCCGGATGCCGTACCCCCGGTCCCAGTTGGCGACACGGCCCCTTCTCCTAGGGGTCCGCTTGACCCACGCTTGTGGGCCGAGGGCGGGCGTCTCCCCGAATGGGACTTCGGCTCTTCCACGCCATCGTCCCCGGAGGCTCCCGTGGCTTCTCCGACACCCCCAACCCCGTCACCACCACGTGACCCGTTCCCATACGGGCTTCGCAACAATGCCGGACTCTACTCTGCTTTCGCAGGGATGCGAGTACGTACATACGACGAGTCTCCATGGACGCCGTCGTGGGCGACGGCCAATCCCGTCACCACTACTTCACCAGGCGAGCCAGAGTTGCCCCGTACGTGGGGCACGTTACGGCGGCGCCTGGAGGAGGAAGAAACGGGCAGGCTCTTCCGCCACTTCTACCACGCCGACTTCGACTCGGACTCTCCCGACGAGAGTTATGACTCCACTCGGAAGTGCTTCCACCTCGACGAGCAAACCGTCCTCCAGGACGTCGTCGACGATACCGCAGCCACCGAAGAAGGGGGAGGGGCCAACGCCACACCACCTCGAGATGCCATTCCCCCAAGTCCTCGTAGAGCCGAACCACCCCCCGATGTCCAGATTACGCAGGTCCGAGAGCTTCTCAGTAAGCTCGAGGAGAAGCGCCTACGTCTTCAGTAGCTCGAACACGCCCTCGAGCGGGATCGAGGGCGTCCTCAGGGTGGGGGGGGCTCGCGAGCGGGCCCGGGAGGTCCACCGGCAGATCGTCGAGGAGGGGAACGCCGAACCCCGAGTCTTCAACCGCGCCAGCCAGAATGTCGTGGCAGCCGCGATGCTGCTCCGCGACATGCCGGCGCCATCGACCCCCCAGGCACAGCGTATCAGGGACGAAATCCAGGGGCTGCTCCAAACTGCGGCCGTGCAGCAGGCGGAGAGCTCGGCCTCGAGGCGTCGAGGGGCTGCCTCTGAGCGGCAAGCAGCGCCCCCTCGACAAAATCGGGAGGCCTCTGTCCACCAGAACAAGGCGCCCCAGGGCCGGGTCGAGCCACGACCGGCTCAGGAACGCCTCGTCGACGACCTCCCCCCTCGAGTGAACAATCGACGTCGATACGGCGACGCCGAGGCTCGAGGCTACAACGCTCACCGAGGGGGGCGCTACGACAGCGACGAAGACCGATGTCGGTCTCCGGAGCCATCGGGACCCCGAGTCTTCGGAAGAACTATCCGGCGGGCCTCCCTGCCCGTACGTTTCCGTCCACCCACCAGCCTGATCAAATACAACGGCGAAACCAAGCCAGAGCTCTGGCTTGCCGACTTCAGGCTGGCATGCCAGCTGGGTGGAGCCAAAGATGACCTCGTCATCATCCGGCAACTCCCATTGTTCCTCTCCGACACCGCTCGAAGGTGGCTCAAGGAGCTACCCCCGGACTTGATCCAGGACTGGTCCGACCTGGTCCGGATCTTCGAGGGCAACTTCAAGGGCACCTACGAGCACCCGGGCAACTCCTGGGATCTTCGCAGCTGCAAGCAGAAACCAGGGGAAACCCTCCGCGCCTTCACCCGCCGATTCTCGAAGCAGCGTACCGCACTGACCCACATCTCCGACCACGAGGTCATCACGACGTTCATCGCCGGGACAACCTGCAAGGAGTTGGTGCGGGAGCTGGGGCGAAACATCCCTAAGACCGCCAACGAGCTCATGGACGTCATCGCCAACTACGCGGCTGGCGAGGAGGCCGTTAGCGCATTCTTCCAGATTCCCCCAGGGAAGGGGAAGGACGACGCGGATGAACCTGGGGGCTCGGACGATAGGCCCATTAGAAACAAGGGGCCCAGGAGGAACAACGACGGCAACAGCGGCCGGAAGCAGAAGAAGAAGAAGAACCAACCGGGCCGGCGCCACGTCGAGCCCAACGTCGAGCACGACGACGACCCCGACGACCTTGTCGCTGCAGCGGACAAGCGGAAGCCTCGAGGGCCCCCTCTCGATGGGGGCGTCTTCGATAAGATGCTGAAGGAGCCCTGCCCCTATCATACGGGGCCGTCCAACCACCGCCTCGAGGATTGCCGCATGCTCCGAAGGCACTTTGTCCCTCCTGGCCCCAGGAGAGACGACGGCATGGAAGACCCGCCCTGTGACGCCCACGTCAGGGGCGATGTCCAAAAAGGAGGCTTCCCCGAGATCCACGACTGCTACATGATCTACGGGGGACCCTCGACTTGCCTCACCACGCGCCAGCGCAAGAGGGAGCGTCGAGAAGTTTTTTCCGTTCGGGCCCAGGCCCCACGGTACCTCGACTGGTCCCACACGCCGATCACCTTCGATCAGGATGACCACCCCGAGCACATCCCCAACGCAGGGGCTTACCCGCTCGTCGTCGGCCCGATCATTCTCAACACCCGCCTCAGCAAGGTGCTCATGGACGGGGGGAGCAGCCTCAACATCATCTACGCCGAGACCCTCGACCTCCTGGGGATCCTGAGGACCCTGCTCCTGCCCAGCGCGGGGGGGGGGGTTCCACGGGATCGTCCCGGGGAAGAAGGCACTCCCGATCGGCCGCGTCAAGCTGCCGATCTGCTTCGGCGTCCCCTCGAACTTCTGAAAGGAAGAGCTGACCTTCGAGGTGGTCGCGTGGCAAGGCACCTACCACGCCATCATCGGTAGACCGGGGTACGCCAAGTTCATGGCGGTCCCGAATTACACCTACCTCAAGCTCAAGATGCCGGGACCCTCAGGGGTCATCACCGTCGACACCTCCTACGAGCACGCATACGACTGCGACGTCGAGTGCGTGGAAAAAGCCGAAGCCCGTGAGGGTTCGGCTATCCTCGCGGCCCTCGACGATTTGTCCGGAGAGATCCCCGACCCCAAGCGCCACGCTGGCAACTTCAAGCCGGCGGAAGACACAAAGACCGTCCCGCTCGACCCCGGCCTCGCGGACGGGAAGGTGCTGACGATCAGTGCCACCCTTGAGCCCAAATAGGAAGCCGTGCTCGTCGAATTTCTCCGTGTGAACGCTGACATGTTTGCATGGAGTCCCTCGGATATGCTGGGCATCCCGAGGGAGGTCGCCGAGCACTCCTTGGACATCCGAGCCGGGTCCAAACCGGTGAAGCAACGCCTACGCCGCTTCGACGAGGAGAAGCGCAGGATCATCGGGGAGGAGGTCGACAAGCTTTTGAAGGCCGGATTCATCAAGGAGGTACATCATCCCGAGTGGTTAGCTAATCCCGTTCTTGTAAGGAAAAAGAATGGGAAGGATAGGATGTGTGTAGACTACACCAGTTTGAATAAAGCATGTCCTAAAGTTCTTTTTCCTTTACCACGCATCGACCAAATAGTAGATTCCACTTCGGGATGTGAAACCCTTTGCTTCCTTGATGCGTATTCCGGCTACCACCAAATAAAGATGAAGGAGTCCGATCAGCTCGCGACCTCCTTCATCACACCCTTCGGCATGTTTTGCTACCTCACCATGCCCTTCGGCTTGCGAAACGCCGGGGCCACCTACCAGCGATGCATGCTCCACGTCTTCGGGAAACACATAGGGCCGACCATCGAGGCCTACGTCGATGACATCGTGGTCAAGTCTAGAACCGTCGGAAACCTAGTCGGAGACCTCGAGGTCGCGTTTGGGTGCCGCAGGGCTAACCGCATAAAACTGAACCCTGAGAAGTGTGTCTTCGGTTTCCCTCGAGGCATGCTCTTAGGGTATATAGTTTCCCAGCGCGGCATCGAGGCCAATCCCGAGAAGGTAACCGCCATCACGAGGATGGGCCCGATCAACGACCTCAAGAGCGTGCAAAGAGTTACTGGGTGCCTCGCTGCCCTCAGTCGCTTCATCTCGAGGCTCGGAGAGAAGGCCTTACCCCTTTACCGACTCCTGAAGAAGACGGAACACTTCGCGTGGACCGCCGAAGCCGAGGAATCGCTCTCGAGGCTTAAGGCCTTGCTCACCTCGCCCCCAGTCTTGGTCCCCCCGAGCCCGGCCGAGCCCCTCTTGCTCTATGTCGCAGCGACTACGCAGGTAGTCAGCGCGGTCATAGTAGTCGAGAGGGAGGAGGAAGGACACGCCCTGCCGGTTCAGAGGCCTATCTACTTCGTGAGCGAGGTCCTTTCCGAAACCAAGATGAGGTATCCCCACATCCAGAAGCTGCTGTACACGGTCGTCCTCACTCGGCGGAAGCTCAAACACTATTTCCTGGGCCATCCGGTAACTGTGGTTTCATCTTTCCCCCTCGGAGAGATAATCCAGAACCGGGAGGCATCGGGAAGGATCGCCAAGTGGTCCGCCGAGCTCATGGGGGAAACCCTCTCCTACGCCCCTCGGAAGGCTATCAAGTCTCAGGTACTGGCAGATTTCGTTGCAGAATGGACCGACACCCAACTACCCCAGCGCAGGTTCAGAGCGAGCTCTGGGCCATGTACTTCGATGGATCACTGATGAAGACGGGAGCAGGCGCAGGATTGCTATTCGTATCACCCTCAAGGGTCCATATGCGATATGTCATCCTCCTCCACTTCCCCGCCTCCAACAACGTCGCCGAGTACGAGGCCCTCGTCAACGGCCTGCGCATCGCCATCGAGCTCGGGGTCCGACGCCTCGACGTGCGAGGGGACTCTCAGTTGGTGATCGACCAAGTGATGAAAGACTCGAGCTGCCACGATCCTAAGATGGAAGCCTACTGCAAGGAGGTCCGAAAGCTCGAGGACAAGTTCTACGGCCTCGAGCTCAACCACGTAGCCCGTCGGTACAACGAAGCTGCCGACGAGCTGGCTAAAATCGCGTCCACTCGAGAGACGGTCCCTCCCAACATCTTCTCGAGGGATCTGCACACACCATCCGTCGACCTAGGCTCGGGGGCTCCCGCCCTCGAGCAAGGGGTCGACCCAACCCCCTCGACCGATCCCCCCTCGAGCGGGGGAGAGGTCATGGAGATCGACGGGGCCACCTCGGCGCCGACCCCTCCGACGGATTGGCGCGCGCCTTACCTCGAGTACCTGACACGAGGCGAACTCCCGGAAGACCGCACGGAAGCCCGTCGAGTAGCTCGACGTGCCAAAACCTACGTCTTGTACGGGGACGGCCGTGAGCTATATCGACGCAGCCCGTCGGGTGTACTTCAACGCTGCCTCACCCTCGAGGAGGGGAGGGCACTGCTGAAGGACCTACACTCGGGGGCTTGTGGCCACCACGCGGCGCCGAGAACGCTGGTAGGAAGTGCCTTTCGACAAGGCTTCTACTGGCCGACGGCTGTCAACGACGCCACCAAACTCGTTCGATCCTGCCAGGGATGCCAATTCTACGCCAGGCAGACCCACCTACCCGCCCAGGCTCTTCAGATGATACCCATAACTTGGCCATTCGCAGTATGGGGGCTTGACATGGTCGGTCCCCTGAAAAGAACCAAGGGTGGGCACACTCACCTTCTCATGGCTATCGACAAGTTCTCGAAGTGGATCGAGGCTTGACCCATCGCCAATATCCAGTCTCGCCAAGCCGTGCTATTCTTCACCGACATCATCCACTGCTTCGGAGTCCCCAACGTCATCATCACCGACAATGGCACGCAGTTTATCGGCCAAAAGTTCCTGGACTTCTGTGACGATCACCACATCAGGGTGAATTGGTCCGCAGTTGCCCACCCTCGAACTAACGGCCAGGTCGAGCGTGCCAATGGTATGGTTTTGCAGGGCCTCAAGCCAAGGATCTTCGACCGGCTGAACAGACATGGAAGGAGATGGGTCGACGAGCTGCCCGCTGTGCTATGGAGTCTCCGAACGACACCAAGTCGAGCCATGGGGTTCTCCCCGTTCTTCTTGGTCTATGGGTCCGAGGCCGTCCTCCCCACCGACCTCGAGTACGGGTCCTCTCGACTGAAAGCCTACAGCGAGCAAGCCAACACGGTAGCCCGAGAAGACTCCCTCAACCAGCTCGAGGAAGCTCGTGACATGGCCCTCTTCAAGTCGGCACAGTACCAGCAAACGCTGTGACGCTACCACAACAAAAACGTGCGCAAAAGGGACCTCAACGTCGGCGACCTCGTTCTACGCCGTCGACAGAGCAACAAGGGGCGTCACAAGTTGACACCACCTTGGGAGGGACCCTTCATCGTGGCAGAGGTGCTGAAGCCTGGTACCTACAAACTGAAGAACGAGAAGGGCGAGATCTTCACCAATGCGTGGAACATCGAACAGCTACGTCGCTTCTATCCCTGAGGCCCCAGGGCCTTGTACATTTTGGCATTTATGTACAAATTCTCGAATGAATAAAATGTTCTCGAAACACATTTCACGTTCGTTCGTAGCTCGAAGGTGGCCTCGACTTTGCCCGGGCAAAGTCGAGCTCCCCTCGGGGGCTGATGGGAGGGCACCCCCCTCCTAAGTCCCCGAAAAACCCGTACGTTTTTTCGAAACTCGACCCTCCCCCTCGTTCTTTCCCTCGAGTACGCTTCTCAACTAAGTAAAGGCGCCTCGAGCTCCCTAAGGGTCGAGGGTGCCGTCGAGCCAGGGACCCACCTACGCCCCAGGGCTACGGTATCCCTACTCGCCACCCCCCTTTCAGGGATACGAGCGTGCGTCGAATACTTAAGTTCACAAGCGTCGACTCAGGCAAAGAAAAACAGAGAGAGCTTGAGAAGTAGAAACAACGAGACGAACCCGTCCACAGCACTAAGGTAGCCTCGACTTTGCCTCAGCAAAGTCGAGCCTCCCTCGGGGGCTAACAGGGCCCCCCCTAAGTCTCCAAAAAACTCGAACGTTTTTTTCGAAACTCGACTCTCCCTCTCGTTCTTTCCCTCGAGTACGCTTCTCAACTAAGTAAAGGCGCCTCGAGCTCCCTAAGGGTCGAGGGTGCCGTCGAGCCAGGGACCCACCTACGCCCCAGGGCTACGGTATCCCTACTCGCCACCCCCCTTTCAGGGATACGAGCGTGCGTCGAATACTTAAGTTCACAAGCGTCGACTCAGGCAAAGAAAAGCAGAGAGAGATCGAGAAAACAAAATTAACTTTGTGCATATCGATCAAAATGCATTATATACAGAAAGCCCTCGGGGCTTGGCGTTGTATCAATACAAGACCCTAACTATTACATGGACCTTTTTATCCAGATACGGCTCGCAGGCCCGGGACTACCCGTCGACACCTCCCAAGGGCTACTCATCCGCCGAGGGGATCACGTCGGGCTCGAAGAGTTTCACCAGCTGGCCTTCGGGCACCTCTGCGTGATCCATCAACTCCTGACACTTCGCGTAGTTCTGTTCCTCGGTCAGATCCGGGTCGGTGGCGAACCCGTCGACAACGAGGTTGAGGTCCACGTCGTAGAAGGAGTTGACGACCGCGAGGGCTCGCTTCACGCCCACATGCAGGGCGGCTCGGACGTTCTCCGTCACCCCCTGCGTCATGGAGTAGAAGCGGCGCAGCAAGGATTCCCCTCGAGCACCCCCCTCGACCTCCGGCTCCGGCTTGACCGAGAGGTCGTCGCAGAAGGTGTTGATGGCGGCCGCGAGCGTCGCGGTGAGGTTTGCCTCGGTGCCAAGCAGGCCCTGAAGATTGTCCAGGTCCTGGTGGGCGTGGGCATTCTCCTTCGCAAGCTCTGCCAAAACAAGCACACAATAGTCAAATGTTGGGAATATGCCCTAGAGCTAATCATGTAGATGATTATATTCCGATTGTATCCATGATTAATAAAGTGTTCTTTGAATATCCATTATAGACAACTAGTATTGATTGACAATTATGTGAATTGTTTGTGGAACTCAATTACCTAAATGGTTATTCTAAAAGTTGTCCCTGGTCGGCATTCTTGTAAGAGCACACTTGAATATTAGACCAGCACATGTATTAGTTGATGGCTATGTTTCACAAGTCATAGACATGGAGATGTCAAACTAATAATGTGGGCACATGTGAGACATGCAGGTTGGACTGACCCAACAAGAGAAAGTCTCTATTCATGTCATGTACGTTATGTCCTTAGACCTGAGATTGTGGTATGTACTCAAGATGTGAAACGATCTACTTAGAGACTATCAAACGCTACTCCGTTATTGGGTAGTTATAAAGGTGGCCCTTGGGTGGTCGGGAAACATGCTGTGAGACATAGACAATCAAGAAGGAATTTGCCCCTCTCTTCGTGAGAGAGATATCACTGGATCACTCATGTGATTGGATCAACAAATGCATGGCCGTGCTTGGGTTAAGTGTTAACCCACGAGTTGAACCATATATCGAGTGGCGAAGGGAATAACTTATATATGGTCATAGTGGTTCGTCTGATATGATCATAACGTATGCATAGGAGTTGACACGCCTTGCTAGAGGCCGCTATCAACTATTGGTCGAGTAAGAGTACTTGGGCCATGTCTATGTATGCGTGAGCCCATAGGGTCGCACGCTTAAGGGGCTGGAAGCCTAATTCGGGTTGGACTAGGTTTAGGGTTTCTAATGGGCCTCCACCGTGGGAGCTCGTTAGGACGCCTATATAAGCAAGGGGTGGGCGCGGGGCGAATCAATCCACGCCTTTTGGCAGCCGCCGTCGCCTCCCCACGCTCGCGCCTTTTGCTCCTCGTGGACCTAGCAGTCCGGAGGCACAACGCTTCCTCCCTGCACGTGTGGGATTCCTCGGAGGTGCTGCATCTGGAGCACAAGGACGAACCGCGCGAAGGGGACGTTGAGACGGACGACCACGCAACTGCACTGCCTGCTGCGACGCGCACGACTACATCAAGTCGTCTTCCGCTGCACCTGCGCGTCTAGTGGTAATCCCGTAACCTGTAACTAGCAGTAGATCCTGGTTTATGAGGTCGAAAAGTTTTGTTTTCCGGCTAGCGTAGCAACCTCGTAATCCTTCATCAAAACCCAACAAAAAAGCAGAAAAAGGGTCGAGGCAGGACAGACTCTGCAACACTCGAAACACTCACCTTGGGCCTGCACATCCAAGGTGGAGTAGGCCTGCTCGGTCTCCTCGAGCTGGCGGCGGAAGTCTTCAAGCTCGGAGGACTGGTCATTAACTTTGGCCTCGAGGCCCTCGATGGTCTTGTATGCGTCCTCGAGGGCCGTCCTCTGCTTCATTGCCACCATGCCCAAGGAGGTCGCGCGGGTCCGAGCCTTCTCCTCCGAGGTGACCAGAGCGTCGCGCTCGCGGGAGACGGCGTCGAGGTCTCCCCGGAGCCCTCGGACGCCTTCCCTCAGCTGGGCGGCCTCCTCCTCGGCCTTGCGCTGGGCCTCGAGGGCAGCATCCCGCTCCTGCCCGACGGTGACGGTCGACCGAAGGGCGTCGTCGACCTTCGCCTGCGCCGACGACATGGCCTCTCGGGCTTCCTTCTAGATAGCCTCGTAGCCGGCCTTCGCGTGGGCGACCTTCGACTCGGCATCCTTCTAGATAGTCGCCGCCTCTGCCTTCGCGCGGGCGACCTCATCCCTCGCCTTCTCCAGAGAGGCGTGGAGGGTCGAGAGTTGTCCCTGTACCCGGAGAATGTACTGGGACTTCTCGTACGACCTCACCCGCAGCGACTGACGAAGATAAAAACGGAAATCGTCAACAAACGGCAACCAGGCAGTTTGAAGTATAATCTAAGGTAGAATAGAACCTACCTCCATTCCCTCGCGTATGTCTGCGGCGGCGACCTCCGCAGCACGACGTACCGAGCGTTCAAACAACGCCCGATACTCCTCGACGTCCTCCCACCGTTGGAGCTCGGACTGGTCGTCGAGCGTGAGGAAGACCCGCTCGGGGTCTCGAGGGTCCGCCACCTCGAGAACCTCCTGGCCCCACGTCGCGCTGCGGGCGACGACCCTCTCCTCGAACGTCCTGGTGACGCCATCGCGCAGTTCCCCCCTCCTCGACAATCAGAAAGGGGCGAGGCTTCTTCCTCTGGGCCACCTCGCGAGGACGTCGATGGCCCCGCCAAGCCGTCTCCACCGGGAGAAGAAGACCCCGGCCAGTGAGGTAGCCCTGCGCGATGAAGGACTCCAAAAAGTTAACACACAGCAAGATAAACCCACTGCGTCCCAAGCGAGTCGAAGTGCGACTTACCTTGAGACAGCGGCCCCCCAACCTCGAGGGGAGGCCGAGCCACCTCCGGCTCCGCCCGAGGAGCCGCGATGATGGCCAGTTCCGCCGGGTACACTAACTCGGCCACCATCGCATCCACCTGGGCGGGGTGGACTCCATCAGCATCCCGCCCTGTGCCGGCGCGGGCGTTCCCTCGACGCGCTCGAGCTGGAGTCGAGCCTCCAGCGTAGCCAGACCCTCGGGCCAGCGCCCCGGCGTCGGATGAGCCGGGGCCTCCCGCTCGTTCGCGGGGGCCTGGGGCCCGACCACCTCCACCTCCTGGGCCACGACCGCTGTTGGCAGAAGCTCCACGCCCCCCGGGGCGCCGGGAGCGACTTCTTCCGACGGCCGCGCGGACACCACGACCGTCGCTTCGGCGACCACCGCCGGCGAGCTCGCCTCCTCCGTCGTCGGAGCAGATGCCGAGGCCCCTGCGCCTTCCCCCGCGCCATCGCCTCCCGGGCCGTGGCTACCCATGCTGCCTCGCGGGTAATCGTCAAAGGGGGCGAGGCTGCCGGACCAACCTCGGGGGCTGCTTGGACCGCGGCCCCCGTCTTCAGCTTCTTAGCAGGGGCAGGAGGCGCGGCTCCCAGCCGGCGCTTCGACCTGAAAAAGGGACACGTGTGCAACGATAAGCACACGTCGTTATCAACAAAAGGAAAATACAGACAACGCCTATCAAAGCTACTTACCCCCTCGGAGCCCGGCGCTTCGGCCCGGCGACCTTCGGGCTGGTCGAGCTTTCGAGCACCGCCGCCTGGGGAGCAGGGGTCGAGGCGGCACTCGGCACCTTCTCCCGGGCAGGGGCCGGCGGCGCCACCGTCGACTTCTTGCCGGCCCCCACCTGCGCCGACGGGCCCGGCGCCCGTGCGCTCGACGTGGCAGGCTTCGGGGGCTCGCTCAATCGACCCTTCGACGACGGCGCCACTTTCGTCCCCCTTGCCAGTCTCCACCTGTGCCGGCGGGCCCGGCACCCGTGCACTCGACGCGGCGGGCGTCGGGGGCTCGCTCGATCGACCCCCCGACGAGGGCCGCGGCGTCCGCGACCGCGTCTGCCGCGGCGCGACTTCTTGCGAAGCCACAGGGCGCTCCGCCCGTGGCCCAGCTTCGACGGAAGGGGCCGACGTCGAGGTCGACCCCTCCTCTCCACCAGTAGATACGGCCGCCTGCTCAGGCGCCGTCTCCTCCTCCTCCTCCTCCTCGTCCTCCTCCTCCTCCTCTTCCGAGGGCGACAACTCTTCATCGAGGCCCAACCGCCTCTGTTGGGCCCGGCGCTGATTTCTCAGCTCTCTCTCTCGAGTCTTCCTGGCCGTCTTCGCCTTGGCCTTGTCCTTGTCGGACTTCTGCCTCTCCGCGCGGAGGCGGTTCGCCTCCTTCGTGGCCCGGTCCTCCTTCACTGGCGGACGTGAGCGTTTGTAGGACACATGCCCCTGCGGAACGCGAGACAGTTAGAGAACGAGCAGAAAAGACGGAAGGGGCGGGCACGAAGGCTCTAACTGGAGGAAAGGACCTTACCAGCTCATAGAAGCCCTCGTCCGGCTTCATGGGGATCTTCGCGACGTTCTTGGGGTCGAACCCCCCCCCCCCGCGAAGAAACGGCGGACGTGGCCAACCACCCGGTCTGGGGTCAGCTCTTCCTCGACGAAGCGGCACCTCGATAGATCGACCCCCGGACCCATCTCGTCGATGCGGAGGGGTCGAGCCATCAGCGGCAGAATCCGCTGTCGGTGGAACGCCGATGCGGCAATCCTCGCAGTAAGCCCCCTCTCCTTCAGACGCCTGAGCGCATCCAGCAAGCCCTTGAGGTGCTTCTGCTTGTCCGTCGGGACGCCGTATCTCCAGCGGTCGGGCTCGGCGTCGAGTGTCCTCCCGGTGTACGCCGGGAGCAGATCGTCATCGTTCCTCAGGTAGAACCACCCGGAATGCCACCCGGAGTGGCTCGAGGACGGGTTCGCCAGGAGACAACAATCATGCCGCTTGACGAAGATGCTGCAGCCCCCGGCCCTGACCTTCGGCGGTTGCCCTTGCCGGCCGAGGCGTGGAAGATGTTGGCCTTGAAGATGTGAAGCCACAGATCCCAATGGGGCTCGATCCCCAGGTAGCCTTCGCACACCGCCGCGAAGACCGCCGCCTGGCTGACGCCGTTAGGCGTGAGGTGCTGGAGCTCCACTTCGTAGTGGTAGAGGAGCGCGCGCAGGAAGCGGCTGGGCGGGCCCCCCAGCCCTGCCCGGTGGAAGACCTCGAACGACACCACGTACCCTTCCGGCGGGTTGGGCTCGGCATGGTCCCGCGGCGGAGCTATCCACTCCGGCCTCTCCGCCGTGGTAACGGGCCGGAGAAGTCCGCTCTCCACCAAATCCATCAAATGCGAGTGACGGATCGAGGAGGCGGGCCAGGTGCCGTCACCAACGAACGTAAAGGTGGCCATAGGGACGGTGGTTCGCTCGGACTTGGAGGCGGATGGTACGTTTCCTATCTTTCTCTTTCTCTCTCGCTCGCGTAGAGTTCCTGCTCGCGGAACGCCTAAGGCAGAGGCGGAGAGAAGAAGGCGAGGAAGACGAAGGCAAGGAGGCGGGGAAGGCAAGTGCGCGTAAAAGGCACCAGACCCCTCACCCTCACTACTTATACGCGGGAGGCCAACGGACGGATCCGGCAACAGGCAAGAGAATCTCCGCATTTAATTCGCCTGTACTTCCTTCCTCGTATTCCCTCCAGGATAAGGCGTACCGTCCCATCATCGGGCTCCGCGCCGCACTCCCCCCTGTGACCGCACTGTTGCGCCGAACGGGCACCGCCTAAAAAGGCGCGCGGCCGGAAACGTCGTCTTCGAGGGTAAGGAATCTTGAGGCAGCGAGAGCTGGCCCTCGAAAGAGGGTTCGACAGCTACCCTCGAGTACCCGAGGCCAGAAATGACCTCGGGTTAGGACCTCGGTCCACCCCCAAAATCTCGAGGGGATAAAGGCCGGCCCACGAACGGGCTCGATAGCCCCCCTCGAGTGCTCGAGGCCTGATAGGGCCTCGGGTCGTCAACTGCGGTTCACTTGATGGCCTCGAAGGGGTAAAGGCTGGCCCGTCCGGGGGTTCGACAGCCTCCCTCGAGAGCTCCGACACAGGTATGTCCCCAAGTTCAATACAACAACCACCTGCTTTTCCCCTCGGCGGTCCACAAGGTTGGACTCCTCCTCCTGAGGATAGCGTCGGATGACGAACCATCCGTCAAATCTTGAGGGAGCGAAGGCTGGCCCTTACATAGGGTTCGACAGCCGCCCTCGAGTACCTGATGTCGGGAAGGACCCATGGTTAACGGACTCCAGTCCACCCCCAAATCTTGAGGGAGTGAAGGCTGGCTCCACGAACGGAGTTCGACAGCCGCCCTCGAGTACACGAGTCAGGGATGTCCCGGTAGCTCGAGAACGAACTCTCGAGGCTTCCTGGGACATATCCGAGGCATACCTAGGAACACCTAAGGATCCCTACGCTGGGAGGCATCGAGCCACCAACTCCTATCGAATGGGGTTGGCACCTTGGTGGTCCACATGGTCGTGATTAGCAAGCCGTACGGCTTGCTTAACAATGAGAACGCCTCCGGGCCACTAGTCGATCCCTATCGAACGGGGTCGAGTTCTCACTCGGATTCTTACCCGTACAGGGCACCATTTCTAATGGACTCATGCCCGAGAACAGCTCACCGAAGACTTCGGGCTCGTCCTAACGAGGATAGCACGATGCTCTTCACCCCACAATTCGAACGAAAGGATTCGTGGGAAGGACGCTATGAGGTAGTGAAGGCCTAGCCATTCGAGGGCTCGAGGGCCCGACTACGCACGGCACCCCTCGACGAAAGAGGGTCGAAAAACTCGTAACCTGGCAGTCAGAGTCGACCTCTCGGGTGGGGCGCTCTGACTCCGGTGGTGATCGAGGGAGCGAAGGCTGGCCCTCGGTAGGGTTCGACAGCCGCCCTCGAACACTTCTTTTTTCAGGAAAAGGAATGGAATCGACCCCTCGACAAGGTGCCACGCCTCCAGGTATCCTTAAAAGACCCCGCTATACAACGTATTTTAGCCCCCAGAGGAGTTCTTAATCACTCCTCTGGGGCCTCGGGGGCGAGCGCACCCCGCGGAAAATCGGTTTTCTCGCTAACCCTGCAGGCCAAGGACAAAACCTCCGGGCAATCCTTACTCCCTCCGAGAAACGCGTATCATAGCCCTCAGAGGAGTTCTAAATCACTCCTCTGGGGCCTCGGGGGCTACTATCGGGTACGAAGGTAAGGGGTACCCTAAACCCTTTGATAAATTAACGCTAAACATAGCAACCATTTTTAAGGCAAGGATCAGCCCACTATTCGGTGAGACGCGGCCCATCAATCGAGGGCCCCCTCTACACCAACTGCGGCAACAAGCCACGAGCCGGCTCCACCTCGACGACGGACGAGGGGAGGACCCCCAGCTCCACCTCGACGACGGACGAGGGGTCGAACGAACGACCCCCCGGCTCCACCTCGACGATGGACGAGGGGTCGAGCGAACGACCCCCCGGCTCCACCTCGACGACGGACGAGGGGATGAGCGAACGACCCCCCCCCCCCCGACCTCTACCTCGACTTCGACCTCTTCGACCCCGTCGACGCCTCGACCTCCCCCTCGACCAAAGGCCGAGCTGACGACCCTCGGACGAGGGGCTCGATTAACCCAACTGCTCTGGCATGGGTTAAAGTGAACCCACCTAACGACATGGGCGCCGCATCCGCTGTCAAATCCGCCAACTCCCCGTCCAGTCCCCGATTCCCGTCAACTGTGCCGCCACTGCTGCCACTACGCGAGTACGGACTCCAACAGTACCCCTCGGAAAGTGAACAGTGCGACCCTCGACGACGACTTCGGGAACGCGACGGAGTCACACAGGGCTCGACCCCCTCCCTCGACCAGGGGCTCGACCCCCTCCTCTTCAACAACTCCGGTACGGGAGCCGTCCCATCCGCCCCGTCCCGCTTCGGCCGTGGGACTCGCGCCCGCCTGCAGACACTGCGCAGCGACGACTTCTACTGCCGCCACGACCAGGGATGCCTGAAGGACGGAAACCCATGCCGCGACGGTGCTCAACGCCTCTCCGCCAACACTGTGCCGCGAATACGCCGCCCATACTGCTACAGTTAGGACCCTGTACCCTCGGAGCTCCCCTTGGTCTATAAAAGGGGACGCCGAGGTAGAGTAGGGGGGACAGGGGGGACGACCTCTAGAGGGCAAGGAGACGACTTCCGAGGACTCTGGAGATTGGCTCCTACTTCTTCGGGAACCCTAGTCCACACTCCACACACACACACCGCGCCACTCGATCAACCCCTCGGGTGGCCCGATCCGTGTAACACAGCTTGTACCCCCCTGTACGAGCACGCTTTGTGTGCGAGATAATACAAGTCATCCTCCCCCCGCTGGACGTAGGGCCTTCTTTGCCCGAACCAGGATAAACCTTGTGTCCATCTTGCATCACGTCTGAGAGAGGGAGCACGCGATATACAAATTTACTCGTTGGTGGTCTTGACCCCCGGGTCATAACACCGACAAGTGTTGTAATTCTGGGTACAATTTCGTTGGTGTGCAATGATTAGAGTCTCTCAGCGGTGGACATTTTTTTGGGTAGACTTAGTACAATTTTGATTGGTCCCTTATAGTAGAGATAATAATTCCTCCTACACTATCCGAAGTTTGACATTTTGGTCTGTCATACATCTTTTAATGTGGTGCACACTATATTCAGTATGTCGGATGAGTACTTAATTCTGTGGATGCAAGTTTCCGCATGAATTTTTTTAGGAAGCTAAGTTGACCTCGGTGCTTATAGGATGAGCAGAGCCTAGACAAAGTCAAAGTTGCGATTAGCCCTGCGACTGCAAAACTGTCAAACAGTCAGCCTGCAGCTAGGCAGCTAGCCCTGCATTCATCCATCCATCAAGGTCCGTAGGCCAGGTCTCGATGGGAGCGGCTACGACGCGCTTGCTTGTTTCGCTTTTTCGCGAAACGTGAAAAAGAACAGTAGCATGCAGCACGCTTTTACGCGACGACAGAGAATTCCTGCCTACGCGTCCTGCAGGATCCAGCACTGCCTAGCTTGAATAGTACTACGACTCCTCTTCAGAGCGCTGTAGCGCCTGCATCCTGATGCCCTGTGGGTCGACTAGCAGCGCGCAGGGTCTCGATCGTTCGGCCGGCAGACTGCAGGATTCGCCAAACCAAACGTGACCACGATCTTTATTATAACCGCGAAGGAACACGTGACGACGAGCTCATGCGTGAAGGTCTTTTCGATTGCTGTGCGCTAGCTCGGCGTACATACATACATGAATGAAGTTTTGTTCGAACAAATTAAAAAGAAACGTGTTTTGAACGAAGCGCGCCCACTGCAACACTTGGATCTGCAAGACGTACTGCTGCAAGAGTGAACGCTGACACGGCCAAAGACCACCAGGCCCGGCGGCCGTACCATACGACGACGACGCGGCCGCGCGCGGCCCACCTCCTCGATTGTGGACGTCGAGCAGGCCACCGGGTAAGCCCCCACGGCACCAGGCCAGCAGCAATGCCCACAGCGCAGCGCACACAGGTCACAGGCAGGCCCAAGAATATTCTGGCATGGCGTGGCGTGGCGGCATGCGCCGGACCGGAGGCGGAGGCCGGAGGGGGCAGCCTTTCGCTTTCGCGCCGCGCCGGCCCGGCGCCTCCCAAGCGGAAAGCGACGAGAGTGCAGAGGCCGGCCGGTCCCAGCGAGCGAGCGACTGTGATCGTCGTAGCTAAGCTACCTCTGCCTGCCGCGCGCGCCTAACCTGCTTTTGTCTCCATTCAAGCCATTTCTCCCGGGCACCAATTTTTTTTCTTCTCGAATACGCAAAAGACTTACATATCTTTGTATGTATTTAAGTAGGAAAGCGTTTTTTACAAAGCGCCGAAGCGTCGGCCAGGAGTTTTACAAATTTCCAAGACTCCCACGCCCCCCGGTCCTAAACATTACGGACTACTCACGTAATATACAACCTAGTTTGTTGGCTCCGGCCTCAATATCCATTGGTCGGCCGTGTGCTTGATGGTGGCAAGCAATTATCCGACGGAGCTCACGTCGCCTCGGAAGCATCGGGCGTTCCTCTCTTTCCATATTTCCCAGCCCACCAACGCAAACAGCATGTCGGCCCCTTTTCTCTTCACGCCTTAGCCACCTCAATCTCCAACGCTCCCACCAAGATAGCAGCGAGCCTCCTCCCACTTGGGATGCGTCGGCCTCCCGGGCACCAATTGATTACGGCACAGTGGTTCCTAGCTAGTTAAGGGGGACCATCCATGCTCCACGCATGCATTTGGTTGCAAAGATGATGCATCTACTAGAGCTAATGATAAGTAGCAGCCCAGAGAGCTGCTATGCTAGCTGATGGGCCGCAGGGCACGCCATGGCATTGACGCAGGGCTACGAGGTCTCGTAGTCGTAGGCGTACATGCATGCAGATGCAGATGCAGCTTGCATTGCAGCCCACCACCAGTCACCAGAGGCAAGGACGACGGACGGGGCCGTGGATTAGTTGATTTCTGTATTAGTAGCCGCGCGCGTTGGGGCCATCAATTCTCGCGCAGGCAGGCAGAGGCAGCTGCCTACCCCTCTGCAGATCCTGCTTTGGCATGCTGTAATCGCGCGCCTGCCGCGGCCGGCGGCAGACGGCCGGGGCAAGTGGCAACAAACAGCAAAGCTGATCCTGCTGGCTGCTACTAGCTAGCTAGCTAGCGCGGCATGCAGCGGAACGCAAGGGACCTGACGACCTCGCGTCGCGTGGTACTCCACTACTAGTACTCCTCTCTACGACTCTACTCTAGGTATCAAGTATCAACAGGACGAGTAACGACCCACATGCCCGCTTCTGATATATAGGACCGCTTTGTGTGCATGGAACATTGCTTTGTAGAATTGTAGGAGTACGTACAGATCATGCACGGGCAACGTACGCACACCTGCTCCCTGCTGGGTATATTGGGAGTAAGATGGATGCATGCCCGAACTCGACTGTCCATCGGTTGCTCGATATGATAGTGACTGCGTGCATTAGCCATAAACAAAATCTACGAGCAGCCGAGCAGGCCGGCTGGTGGGCACTGGCCGGGCAGTACACAACACACAGGCTACAGCGATATGATGTGGGCAGTTAGTAAATCGGTGCCCGGAAAATACGTGGCGCTACTGTACGTGTAAATGAACTAACTAACCCTGCACCGAACGTGTCGAAATCATGGACAGGACCAGACGGCATATAGTAGTGCCGATCGATCGGAGAGAGGCGGGGCGGGCCGGGCCAGTAGCCCACTGCTGGCTCTGTCCGGCCACCCGCCTGCGCCACGATCCCCCACCATTCATTCCGGCCCTGCCTGCTTTTCAGACAAACAGTGGCTACCGGCTACTGCAGCTACCACTGCTCGCTCGCACAGTCCGGCAGACGGGCGGAGAGGCCGCAGAGGGAGTGAGAGATGGTGGACGCTCTCGGCTTTGGTGCCTGTGCGGCCGGCTGAGCCTGGCGCCTGGCCTCGCCCTGCCACCGCTGCCTTTCCCAGTTTGCCTGCCCCCCGGCGCGGTGTGGCTTGGCCATAGGCCATTCACCCATCCCCACCCCCACCCGAAGGTGAACGAACAGCGATCAGGGCAGGGCTGCAGCCTCGCCCTCGATCGCGCCGTTTGTTTGTCTCTGCCCGGGCGGCCTCTCTCCCGTCCCGAGACCGAGAGAGAGAGAGAGAGCATGCAATGCATCATCATTCAAATCGGCGGACCGGCGGAGGCAAGGCAACAACAGATCCGATGCTTTCTCGAATCGGGCAGGTCCATCAATCAAATCCGTCAGGGGATCGACGAGCAGCTGCTACCCCTCCCTACACGTCAAATCCAACGCCGGCCGGCTGATCTACCGTCGCCTCGTCGTCGTCGTACGTCCATCACATCGAGATACCACATCGATGATGGATCCCCACTGGGACCGAACCGAACCGACCCGGCCGCCACGCCCCTATATAAACCTCCCTCCTCTCCTCCCCAGTTCCCGTCCCGTGCACCACTACACCAAGCCAAGCCCTTCCTGCCCCTCGCCTCGCTAGCTGCTTCCCTCTCCAGCGCATCATCACCATCATCCACTCCACCAAGAACGCGTGCGTGCGCCGGCCGGTTGCTCTGAGCTGCACGACCTAGAAGAAAGAAGCACGGTGCCATCGTTCGCGGGTCGTACGCACGTGCTTCTTTTGGCGCCATGATGTCGTCGGTGCCGGAGACGACGTTCAACCTGGACCAGCAGCACCTCCACCTCGTGCAGCAGCAGCAGCAGCAGCATGAGCAGCCTCCGCCAGCGGAGCAGGAGCAGATCTGCTACGTGCACTGCAGCTACTGCGACACCATCCTCGCGGTACGTACACACGTAGATCCCTTACCTTGTTACGTGCCGCGTCGCCTGCCTGATCATGTTCCTAGCAAGCTCCGGCCGTTTCTAGCTAGCTTCATTCCATTCCACGAACGAAGAGAGAAAACTCGATCATCGTCTCTGTATATATGTTGCTACATTCAGGTGGGCGTGCCGTGCAGCAGCTTGTTCCAGACGGTCACCGTGCGGTGCGGCCACTGCTGCAACCTGCTCTACGTCAACCTCCGCGCCCTCCTGCTGCCGCCGGCGGCCGCCAATAACAACAACAACCAGCTGCCGCCCTTCGGCCAGGCTCTCCTCTCCCCCACCTCCCCGCACGGTCTACTTGTACGTATTTATTTATCACTTGTAGTGTTCGCAGATGTTTCATGCATGCTGCCTGCGCGTTCTTTAATTACTTTTTCGGCGTATATATATATATATATATATATATATATATATATATATATATATATATATATTGATGATGCATGCCTTGGACACGTACTAACATATATATATATGTATGCGTCCTATACTAGGATGCTGAGACGATGTCGTCGTTCCAAGCGCCGAGCCTGCAGCCGAGTGCTGAACCGCCGAGCGCCTGCGTGAGCACCATCACCAGCATCAACAACACCTGCGGTGCAGGCAACAGCGCGTCGGCCTTGTCGTCGATGGTGGCGCCGCCGCCACCACCGGCGGCCAAACCTGCACTGCAGGAGCCGCATCAGCTGCCCAAGAGCGCAGTGTCGGGCAACAAAAGTGAGTGCCTACTACTGCTCGTTGTTACTTGTTAGTATTTCCATCTTCATCGTTTCATTCGGTGCTGCGCTAGCAATAAGCTAGCCAAGAGAGGCCGGCGGAGAGCTCCGGAGCCTCTCTGCGCTGCGCTGTTCTTGATTGGTAGCACGCGCGCGTGCGCGCACAAACAACACACAGTTTTTTTATTTTAATAAAAAAGAAATACATGTTTTCCATCACAAACGATTCTTTTTTAATTATAGTGGTCAAAAGTAGGACGGTGAATAGTTTGCACGTCAGCTCAATAGTGCCTTCTGTCCGTGCGTGTATGATCCTTTTCAGTCGTACGTTCTCGGTATGGTAGGCTCTTCCAAAGTCCCAACATTAAAACATGCACAGTGAGAAGTAAATTGAAGTGCGTGGAAAATAAATAAACTGCTTAAAGATGCTAGTGCGAAGCACAGGAGATCCAACAGTGATCGATCTCCACCTCCACGGGACCAATAATACACGAACAGAACGTTGGCCACGGTTGCCCTTTTGGACGTCTGACACTATTTGATCGATATAGTTTTATCAGACCTTGTTCAAAAAAATTTGGGATTTTGTAACGGTAGCACTTTCGGCTTTATTTGGTAATTATTGAGTAACTAGGTTCAAAAGATTCATCTCGAGATTTACAGACAAACTGTGTAATTAGTTTTATTTTTTACTTATATTTAATACTCCATACATGTGTTTTTGACTAGCTAGCTAGCTAGCTAGTGCTAGCTAGTGCGCATGCGGTTCATCAGTTCTGCTAACTAACTCAATCGATTTGGTTGTGTTTCCCGCAGCTTCAGAGAAGCGGCAGAGAGTCCCTTCTGCATACAACCGTTTCATCAAGTGAGTTCCACTCCATCGTCGTTGGTTTAATTTCACGCATAAGTTATTCCCCCTTCAATTAGCATATGCGGCATCTATTGACGAACTTGCTACTCATCGTGTGTATAGAGATGAGATCCAGCGCATCAAGGCAAGCAATCCAGACATCACTCACAGGGAAGCTTTCAGCGCGGCTGCCAAGAATGTAACTCCTCTATCTTTCTCATCAAATATTGTTCATACTTCTTATATACTCTCATAAATCAGATCTGTATATACTGACTTTTATTTCCCCCTCTGTCTACCTGTACGCGCGCATCAGTGGGCCCATTTCCCACACATCCATTTCGGTCTCATGCCCGATCAGGGCCTGAAGAAGAACCCTATGCAAAATCAGGTAAGAAGAGCCTACGGAGAATAAACCCTAATCGGAACGAACTCAGAGCAACACTCATTTTCCTGCTGTGTTTTGTAGGAGGGAGCTGAATGCATGCTTTTCAAGGACGGTCTCTACGCAGCAGCAGCTGCCGCGGCCGCCGCAGCCGCCGCGGCCACAGCTGCGTCCAACATGGGCATTTCTCCATTCTGACTTCACCCCACACCGCGGAATGATCGATCTGTTGCGTTCTGCCTTTGTGCTTAGCCGCTTAGGGTTCTGTCTCGGTCCCTCAGTATCCAGGTTGCTGAGATACAGCTTTAGTAGTGTCTGTCCGATCCGGAGAATCTCGAAATGTCTCTCAGTAACCGTACATCTATATGTGTCCGCCTCATCGCGTTCTCCTTACTTACGTTCCAGTTTCTTATTTTGTTAATTTATTGTTATGTAACCTAGAGAGGTTGTTATGTTATGTGTATGATGCCGCCTCTTATCTTATATGGAAATAATAATTTCAGCGGGATATTCGGCTGAGCATCTACTACTTCAACTTTTCCAAAGTTTGCGTCGCAAACATACATTTTTTTAGACAAGAAACATGTTATTTAGGATACATGTGCTTTGAATTTTTTAAAACTACATGGTTGCCTATTTCTATCCGCAATGTTTTAAATGGAAATCACGAAAAATTATGTAAGATATAGGCCCTGTTTAGTTCCAACAAAAATCCAAATTTCAAAATCCCAACTATTTTGGATTCTAAAATCCAGAATTCAAAATATTTCAGTGGACTGTTTAGTTCCAACCAAAATTTGGTTTATTTTGGATTTCAATGATGTGGATTGTGAGGATGACACACAAACCAATGCAAAGATTCCCTAATTTTGGCCTCTTGAGTCCAAAATTCAAAATGGAAATGGATCACTTTTTGCCAAATATTTTGGGTGGTGTTTAGTTCCATTTTGCAAAATAAAAAACCAAAACCCAAAATATTTTGGATTTCATGGGGAACTAAACGGGGCCATAGTATATAAATTTAATTAGTCCAACAACGAAATACATTTATAGTAAAAAAGGTATTTCGAGTTCTTATTGATGGCATGTACTTTTTAGCTATTCGAATAACATCCTATCTTAATGTTGAAAAAAATCGGTGCCTCAACATGTGGCATTCTGAAATTGGTAACATCACTTTGAACTTACACTTTCGAGCTAACCTAGCTCTGGCATGGAGGATATCTTTACTACACTTTGGGGATTAAATAGTTCTAATAAAGATATAAAAGTTGGTACTATGTATGCTACCAAAATGGAATGTACACACCTAAGCATTCATATCTTTGAGTTTTTAAGCAAAGTTGGTGCTTCTAGTTTATTTAGTGGTTTATAATGTGCAATCCATTTGTTAAAGTGATTTAGACTTAGCAATAACATATGAACTCTAGAATTAATCATTTCAAAATATATAGGACTCGACATTTTGCACGATAGTAAAATGGAACAATTAAACTATGGTCCTGTTATGTTGATTTATTGTAAAAGAAAAAAACATTATTGGTTTGCTAAAAAGTAATGTTAAAGTAGTACAGATGAACGAGGTATATATCACCACTACCAGGTACATTATCCTATCCTAGACGGTCAGAAACATTTTTTGAAGGTGGGCAGCCTGTCCGAGCTTGTGTTAATCACAACTAATAAGAAAGACCAAAAAGGTCGCTGGACCCGACGACCGAGACGGCCCATAATTGTCCCTGTTGCGATTGTCGTGGCTCACCCCAACCCGCGTAGCCGCTGCCAGACCTGCGATCGTTGTGGCTTGGTGAGAGGGAGGAGGAGACTTCGTGATATACATGAGGGGTTGAAATGGGCTTTTCGGTAGAGCTTCAGTTAATAGAGGCGATCGTCTTAAAAATTCTTGCACCGAAAATAACCTCAATTCTTAGAGGTGCCTCCTCGGTTAATAGTTTTGAGAAGACATGTATTTTTTTTTCCATCTCCATAAATAAAAGGACCGCCTCCAAAAATTGCTTGATATTTTGGAAGAATAGTATATTTTGGGGCCGCCTCTGTTAATAAAACTAGTTGTCTTCTAAAACTTTTTTGTACTAGTGTATATAACATATAGATGTAGACATGTAGAATTTGAGGTCCAAATAATAATTGATTTAGGCTGGAGAAAATATAACTTGGTTCCCACCTAAGACCTTGTGATTAGTTGTCTATTCAGTTATAATTAGGTCCCTATTTGGCACATCTTCACCAACAACTTCATGGGCTATTTTTACCAAACAACTTTTTCAAAACAACTTAATAGGTGAATCTATTTCTCTTATGCTCTCGTAAAGAAATGGAGAAACGTGAAACTTAAAAGGTAGGTTTTCCTAGCTCCCCCCCCCCCCCCCATTTCCGTCTCTTGGCCATGAATGAAGATTTTTGCCAAATATTTTTTTCTAAAACAACTCAGTTTCACTAAGAAAGCTGCTATAAAGCTATTTAAAAAAAATGTGAAGCTAAGCTATGGCAAACAATGCCTAGATCAGATTACATGCCTATCCATCTAAGATGTGTATGCCAAATACTAGCTGATGAAACCTAGATTGGACCTGCCATAGACAAATTAGCTCGACCTACTTACATTTGGGTACTGCAGTTATGACCTAAGGGGTGTTTGGATCTAGGAATTAAAGTTTAGTCTTTGTCACATCGAATGTTCAGATACTAACTAGAAGGAGTAAACATGAGCTAATTATAAAAATTAATTGCAGAAGTCATGGCTAATTCACGAAACAAATCTATTAAGCCTAATTAATCCATCATCAACACTTGTTACTGTAACATCATATTGTCAAATCATGGACTAATTAAGCTTAATAGATTCATCTCACAAATTAATCTTAATTTGTACGATTAGTTTTATTTTATGTTATATTTACTATTTCAAATTAGTATGCAAACATTTGATATAATAGGGACTACAATTTAGTCTTGAGAACCAAGGATAATGAGAGGGGGGAGGGGTGTGTTCGCAGTTATGGCCTTAGTGAGGATAACAGAGGGCCATGGTCCTGTCGCACCAATCCCTCTAGTGCTACTGCTACAGATAGTCGTTGTCGCGTTTACATGGCAGATGCACGTCCAGTCACCATGCACCCCTAATATGACAGACTTGTCACGCCATTATTGAGATGGCACTCCAACTTTCTCTTGTCATGCCACTTGAATTGGCATGAGTAAAAGGTTAGATAAAAAATTAAAAATAAAATAAATTGTTTTTTAAAATAGATGTGTCTGCGTTGTACTGTTTACTCTAAAAAAAGATTATCATGAAGTTCATGATATTATTATTTTTATATAAATTTAGTCCAAGTTAATTAATTATATAGAATTAGATGATGTATTTCCAACATGCCAAAACCCGTTTATCTACTCGTGACTCATCACCACCGTGATGACTAATGAGTGTCTATCCCCACAGAGAAGTACTCTCTCTTGGAAAAAAATATAATTCGCGTTTCGTGAGAAGTGAGACTTCTCACATTTTGAATTTTAACTAAAATTATATAAAAAGTTATTAACTTTCATGATAATAAGTAGGGAGTGTATGGTATGAAAACCAACTAGCTATGCAAACTACGCAAACTCTAATTAGGCCCACAAAATTCTAATCCGATGGATTTAGATGAAGATGGATCATTTATTCACTTAAGCACTCCCACCACTCTCTTCCTAATCACCTAACGCCGCCAGAGCGCTGGGGTTAAGTGATTAGGAAGGGAATGGTGGGAGGGCTTAAATGAATAAATAACCCACTTTTACCTAAATCCATCGAATTAGAATCCGATGGGCTTGATTAGAGTTTGCGTAGTTTGCATAGCTAGTTAGTTTCATACCATATGCTCCCTAATAAGTATTGTTAGACTAGTAATAGAATATATTTTCATAATAAATTTTAGATAAATATTAATACTATTTGTTATATTCTTGACCAAATTGTATTTACTTTTTGGCTGACACGAATCTACTAATAACATTCGAAGGTGGAGGAAAGAGTACTGTATGTTCATACCCCACGACGACAAGACAGTTGCTCCACACATGCAAACAAAGCATACAACGGCGCCATGCGGTTGTAGTAGCAAGGTAGCATCTCGTTGCGCGTGCACGGCAGGCGCGCGGCCGGGGCAGCCAGCATGCCGCTTAGATCCGGCGCTAGCTGACGATAAGAACTGAGGCTCAGGGCCACGCAGGCACGGACGCGGCAGGCAACAGGCGCAGGCAGGGACAGAGCACTGGCAGGCAGGCTGCGCAGCGGCTGCCAAAGCCTGCCTGTGCGCGGTCCAGAGAGTGAGACAGAAGGAGTCAGTCAAGGGCGCGGGCCGCCGGGCCGGTGAGGTGACAGTTTGGGGTGCCGAGCCGGAGCCGCAAGCATGTAGCACGGCATGCATATGGCTTGGGTTCTGGGCTGCCGGCTGTGGCTGCTGAGAGTAGCGCCCTCTCGTCGCCCGTCGCCTCCCGCGCTCACCCGCCCAGTACGACGTCGACAACCACTACTGCGTGGGCGTGGGCGTGCCCTCGGCCGCCGCCGCTGCCTCCAGCGCCGGTACAGACAGACGAGCAGCGCCGGATCACGAAGAAAAAGGCGCCGACCTTGAGCGCCAAACATACACCTCGTCGACGAGCTCAGCCTTAATTTGCCGCAAGTACCACGATTATATTGTATTGGTCTGGTAGAGTCGCTGGCCGGCGTCCAGCTGGGCGACTTCCATACGATAGATGACGATTCCACGATCCGGAGCTTGCAGAAGCTAGCGCGAAACGCATCGTCTTTACGTGCCCGACGACTGCCGCGCGCGGTGGCGAGCGCAGGACGCTGCTGACGCGCGTGTCCTTGGTGGTCTGCTCCACGAGCCACGAGGAGCTGCAGCGGCGACAGCTAGCCCTGGTACGCTTGGCAAAGCTCGTTGTCGTTGGGGGGTGCCATGCGCGCGCGCCATCGTCTACAGGGATATAACGGTGCGGCCATTTCCATATGTCTAGAGCTAGCTACTAGGCTGCCGTAGAGCACTGCTGCGACCTAACCTAACCCTCTCCCTAGGCCTGCCTGCTGCTGCTGCTCTCTTTTCCTTTCGCCGCTCTGCCGCGAGCTGCTCCTCTCATCTGTCCACTCCTCGCCACCGCCGGGCGGGCAGTCCTCGTCCCCGTCCCCGTCCCAGGGAGTACTAGCTCATCCGATCCTCCGCCCTCTCCCGTCCTACTACATACTCCGTACGTGCATCGAACGAATTGATGAATCGACGATTTGATCGTGGTTTCCCTCTCATGGGTCAATGATTGCTGTTTTTCGGCTGCCATGTCGCAAGCACAGGCACAGTTGCGGCGGGCATCATCGGAACTGTCATGTCGATCGTCATCGCCGTGTAGACGACACGACGCGCGAGCCGCCGGAACCGGCCACTGTTTCGATCGATCAACTGGCAGGCTTTTTGGCGCTCCAGCGCGCGCCCGTGACGACCACATTATATATATCTCGCTCGTGTCCAAAGACGCTACTGTGCACGCGGACGCGGTGGATAAATAATGGATGATGGAAAACATGCATTATGGGTGGGAAGTTACACAAGCTAGTGTGTGATGCTGTGAGAATGGATGTATGGTTTTGTAGACTAGAGCTAGCATATGCATGCATGCATCCTGATCAGGTCATGTAACTGATGAAATCGATATGACAGTTTAGCTTACATAGGGGGGGATAGGGGCGGCATGGCATATTGGCATGTCAGTTCTGGCTATTCTCGCGCGCAAATGGAAAAAATCTAGCCTCTATAGAGCCGCACACATAAGTTTTAAAAATTGCTGATTGAAAATAAAGGGGATAAGCACAAAACTGTCGGAAAAAATCGTTCCTCCCCAACAATTCTTGGTAAAGGTATTCAAAATGACAACCTCTATTCTCCCTGATATTTTCACGCTTTGTTCCAGATTCAATAGCCAAGGTTGTCAAACTATTCTGGTAATACAGACAGTTTAGATTCTATTTGGATACAAAGTATTTTTAAAGTTTTGTAATAACATCACAGTTTTGTAAAATACATTGGTTTTAAAGTCCCATGAAGTGTTTAGATGGAACACATTTTATAGTTTTCAAAACTATACTTATTACTGTTTTTTTTTTGAAGTTTTTCGAACTCCTCCACTATAAACTTCTTTTTCCTAAACTATGGTTTTTACATGTATCTTGTTTTTCTTAACTAAAGCTTCATGATACTCGAGATTTTTAGAACGACAACATCCAAAGATGTGAGGAACTTTTTAGAGTGCAATTAAATTTTTGTAGAGTGCATTTAGATGGAGTCTTCAAGCTGCAAGCGCCGGGGCCGTTAGCCAATCGATGGGCCACGTTTATGGGCCGTCAAAGTTTTGCAGCTTAGGCCCTTTTGTATGTAAAGTTGATCTCTATGGCTGGGTTCCATCCAGAAAAGTTTCCACAACTATGAGGCCCACCACTTCCTGGCAGAAGGGGAACAAAAGCACTCCAAGCAGTCAATATTTGTCAAAAAAAAATCTTATTTAGCATCGGAGAATGATGCAATTGCATATTTTGCGTCGAAAAATAAATGATCCCTAAAATAGCATTAGCTTTTTTTTTCATAAATAGCACTACTGTTAATTTTGATATCTAACACTGTTAACTTAAGGAAAAATACCGTTTCACCCTTGTTCTCCATGTGTAGTATATTTTCCAAAAAAAAAATGTGTTGTCATAATTCATAAATAATCTGCACAAGGAAATAGTACTGCAAAAAGTTGTTCAATCTACGAAAACTCTATTGTCAAAATACGTTAATATAAAAATGGCACTATTTTTTTTAATACAATCACTTTAATTTTCTTGGTGTTACACACGAAAAAATAGGGGCAAACTTTTTCCCAGTGAAGTTAAAGGTGCTAGAGGTTAGATCTAATGTAGTATTTTTTTAGGGAACCAAATTAAAGTCAGTGCTATATTATAGAACTTTTAATTTTTGGTGCTAAATAAGGAATTGCATCTTTCTGTAATGCTAAATAAGCAATTTTCTCTATAATCTTTGCCTCAAAACAATTAAGTTGGGTGCAAATCTCAATTTAACAGAGTATTTGACAGACACGTTATCGCAATTTACATATTGCAACTACTACGGGCAGACCTGGCTATTAGATCTTAATCTAACAATTATAATTGTTCTCTTAAAAATACCATATTCTAGGCACCTGAATATACCGACTTCCATATAGAACCTCCTCCCCACACCTAGATGACCATTCACTACTACAAAAAGGGACATCACTACTAGCCCATCACTACCGGTTTTGTTTGGACCGGCAGTGATGCCTCTTCACTGCTGGTTCGTGGCCGAACCGACAGTGAAGCTACTCGTCACTGCCGGTTCGTGACTGGAAAAAACAGTGAAGCGTCTCTGCCCTTTCATTGACGGTTCCAGTCACGAACAGGCAGTGAAGCTCCTCATCACTGCCGGTTCATGGCTGGAACCGGCAGTGATAACATGGACACTTTCACTGCCGGTTTTATCCACGAACCGGCAGTGATGAGGAGCTTCACTCCCGGTTCATGGCTGGAACCGACAGTGATGCACCTGGACACTGATTTTTTTGATTTTTGTAAACGACCTCGGATGGAAAAACTTTCTACATGAAAGTTGTAGATCTCAAAAAGTTATGAAACTTTGTAGTTGCTATATTTTTCATTTGAAATCATCTTGTCATCGAAAAATACGTTTGAATATGTCAAATTTGAAATTCAAAATTTTGTAAACGACCTCGGATGGAAAAAATTTCTACATGAAAGTTGTAGATCTCGAAAAGTTATGAAACTTTGTAGTTGACAACTTTTTCATTTGAATTTTCTTTTTTTATTGTGCCGGTTCAAAAACCGCCACTGATGGGGGTTTTTGATCCGGCACTGATTTGCTTTTGTGTAGTAGTGATTGTTTAATTTAGCACTTTTTATATTTCATATGCCTCAATTTAAGTTGATTTTAATTAACACTCTTGTACAACCATCTAGAGTAAACTAGAGTAAATTGTTAGTTTTATGATTTGTTATTTGTCCTTGTATTATAACGTAACAAATATTATTCTTGTCTGACTATAAAAATAATTATAATTTTTTTGTGCAACATGAGTCAGATTTTGTTAGGTTTGTGGTTTTGTCTAATGACTTTTTTATTAACGGCTTCAAAATTTTTAGCAAATCCCTTCATTTAGAGATTATTAGTCGGTACACCAGTAGAAACAATAGTACATTTATTTTTGCGCATCACTCATTTTATAAACTGTTGTCCCAAAAATTACACTCTGCATCTTATCATTCTTTTTTTTAAAAAAATGCCAAAAACATTGGCATATCATGTACTACTAAGTGGACATTTGTGCCGGCCACACGTTCTAACACGGATGAGGCGGCACGAGGAGACTCGGAACTCCTACACAGATTGTTCCCCTATATATGGGGGCCTTCCTTCTGCTACTTGTGTACCATATGTATAGTTTCACAAAAAAAGGATAAGAAAAGGACAGCAAACAAATTAAGCAATCACTACTCTACAAATGATCGAGTTCATGGGCATGCAATTGTTTGCCTGTCACACTTGACTCATAGAGAACTTGCTGGATACGGCCGGATGTAGGCGGAGTTGAGCTGCCAGATCTTGACGGATTTTGCTCTGACGTGCACATTTGTGGCGTTGTTGAAGAGGAAGACGCGGGCGGAGTCGTAGATGGCTCGTGTAGGGTACACGCGCGACGTGATGCACGTCCTTCCGCCTTGAGCAAAGCTCTCCACGATGGAGTGATCAACCTGAATGTATATATGTGCATCAGAATTCAGAATTAAGAAGCAATGAACAGTACGAAGAACAAGTTAATAACAGTGAGCACGTGGCCAAACACACATAGTAATACGTACTACTGAACACATATAAATTAATAAATATGTACATTGGCTTAGTATTTAGCACTGTAAAAACTGCTTACCAGTATTCTGACCGAAAGATTCTCCCCATCGAGCACAGGGACCAAGCTTCCGTATACTCTCTTAACCAGATCGTTCGCCATGGATGCCCTAGTGGAAATAAGAAAAAAAAGGTACGGTAATATGTAATCTGTAGTATCAAGCAACTTGCCCAAGAAGCTTAATTCACAGCCTAGCTAAAAAATTGGCGCAGGCATGGTACACAGTAAATGATGCCCTAGCTAGTGGCTGTTTAAAATTTAAACTCTAGACGGAGGAGGGAGTATACCTGAGCTCGTCTTGGCAGAAGAAAGTTTGGAGGCTGCCGTCCGTGGCCTTGACCAAGTAGAAGTAGACGGCGGTCTGCTCGGACAAGTCCTCGTCCGCCAGCACGAGAAGGCCGAACGGGCCGAGCAGGCGCCGCCCCGCCGCGCCGGCGCTGGTGCTGCAGTTGAACGTCACGTCGGCCTCCGTCACGCCCTCCGCGTCCGACGCGTCCACCTCGAACACGGCCTCGATGTCCAACTGCATACGCACGCAAGCACACGATACACCCGATCGACCCATCAGCTAGAGAAATCAATGTCAGGCTGCGTGCAAGTACGCGCGAGTTCGTTCGCTAGCTGCTGCGCCATCACGGGCCCGTTGCGGCGGCGACGTTCACCTGTGTCGCCTTGCCGACGTCGAGGGGCACGACCGATCCGCGGTCCAGTGCGATGTCGTGGAAGCTCTTGCCGCTCATCCGGAGGTTCTCCACCTCCACCACCGGCCACTGGAGCAGGTTGCTGCCCGTCTTCGTGTCCAGGAGGACCGTCCTGGGGATTGACTGCACGTACGTGCACGGCATGGCAAAGAAAATAAATACTAGGTGGACGTGCTCGGTACTGTAATAAGTAGCAAGAAGCCGGGTGCTCCGGTCATAATTACTTAACATAATAACAAAGAATAAAAAGTAACAAATTCACGGCTGCCGAAAAAACTAAACGCAATCCGTTAACCACCAGAATCAGTAAAGCAATTAACGTGACGCAACTGACCATCTCCCAGATGAGAGCATTACTACTAAACAAAGCAAATATCAGTAGATTTATGGCGCACGTACTGTGTCGATCTTTTAGATCAATTATATTACTATATTCTATCATATCGCAACTGGTCAATATACGCAGGACAGTGCCAGTTGAGCAACTTGAACCGATCATAAGCTCCGCGTGCCTCCACGTCTTCAATTACACGCCGAGAGACATTCATTTTCAAAATACGCACCGGCAACGATGACAGCTCTACAACGACCTCCATCCATTGGTCACATGCATAAGACTGCCTACTCAATTTGGAAGAAAAGAACTAACATGCATGCCATTGAGAAGTTTTCACTCTGAAATAAAACCACACGAGCGACGAACTCGATCAGCATCCTTTGGCGTCAAGCAAATTAGCTACTGCACGTCTTCACCCCCTGTGCAAGGCAAAGCTAAAGACATGATTGGAGGCTAGGCAAGAACCGGCCCCGTTTCCTCATTGTCGTTGGACGGCTTTGACTACGGTGTATAGTAGTAGTATAGACAGGACGCTGGGGCAGCCAGCAAGCCAATTCGTCATGCATCTCTCGCCCTCAGCCAATCGGAGACAAGTCGAACACCAGGAAAATAATTTCGTTGATCCGCTTACGGCATCGCGTTCGTTCGTGTTCTGGCGTGTCCAATTGGGAGCCCAGGAGATCTTCGTTGGGCCCTGATTAATTTGTCTGGCCAACCGGGTTGCTTGCAAGACTGCTGGAGCCTAGATTAAACAATTTCGGGTCGTGCAACTCGTTTTCCCGGATAAAAATTGGTCGTGCCAGGGCCGGGCCCCACGCAAAAAAAGTTGTGTTTGGACCGTGCATGCGCTCCTCTCGTTTTCCGTCTACTAGGCTCTCGTTTTCCTCTCGTTTGACAGAAAGCAGCGTGCCTCGCGTGGTGGGCACTTGTACAGTGTGCTGCAGCACGGGAGACCACGACGTACGGCGCGTACTAACAGGGACATGTACAGGTGTGAGGATCGGAGCCTCTGCCCTTGAACAATTTCCAGATCAGATTCGTTTGGACGGTAGTATGGGGCTTGTATAGGAACATCACAGCTTTGCAGAGTCCTAGCTAGTGTATGCATAGATGATGGCGCCACGCTCGTCTAGGTGGTTCTTTGTGCATTATGGGATTTCCAGGTTTGTTGGATAACGATCATAATTTCCTTATCTTTTGTTGTAATTTTTGTTCTCTTACATAAAAAAACAAAGATAAAAGACAAGTTGAGGAACCAAAGATTTAAATCGCAGGCTATAGAATTTAGCGGCAGCCTCTTCTGGACGCTATGGAAGCTATAACACACGCTATAGCGACCCGCTATAGCGACATCTATATACAGTAGCGTCATGTGGCTGCGCACGCTATAGCGGCGCTATTTAAACGCTATAGCGCGCTATTTGAATACAAACAAGCAACATATGATAACTTAAATGTAAACACTAAACATGCAATGAATTCCTATGATAAACATAATTCATAACTAATAAGAGCAAACAGGCAAGATATTCTCATGATTCCATAATTTCATACATTGCATAAGCATAAGCATAAGCATAAGCATAAGTCCTGAATCATGATAACTTAAGACTTTAAGAACACGCTTGACTACTTGACAAACGCAACTTAAGCTATATTTGACCGGACCATGTTTTATTTTGGATCATCTAGTGAAACAGTAATAGCGGCCATTTAGCGCGCTATAGTGGCAAAAATGCGTATAGCGCAAAAACGAGCAATATCGTTGCGTCACGTTCTGTGGGCCGCTGTAGTGCAATAGCGCGCTATTTTTTTCATAGTGAGGAACCCTACCGGCTACTCCTGTACCGTTGTCTCCTTCAATCGGTTGTCAGAATTAATGGTAGTGGAACTGAGGTTTATACGCAACCCCCATTATATCGCCCATCATATATACGGAGTACTAGCTACATTACTACTTATCCAGTTACGTTACGTGACACACCATTGCCCATGCACCACAAAACCAACCCTGATTATCAAGTTATTATCTGATCATTAACGATGCGATGTCAAATTCAAATGTTGCCAGCTAGCTAGCCTTAGCCTCAAACCTCAAACGTTAACGTACGTACCTGCACGGATGCCCATCCCTTGAGGATATCTGCGCGCTCGCTGTCGGTCTCGCCGACCCACCCCCAGAGCACCCGCCGGCGAAGCACGGGGTCGTAGAAGGTCTTGGACGCGTAGTACTTGCCGTAGTCATACCGCAGGCCGATCCCGACGTCGTTCTCCGCGTCGTCGGGTGTCCAGGCGTCCGTCGCCGTCTCGTAGGTGCCGATGGCGTAGTAGTCGTGCTTGTCATCATCTAGACTGGCCTTCACCACATGCTTCACACCAGGCCCGGGCGCCGCGGACGTCTCCAGCCCGTCCCCGCTGTTGGCCGCGGACGCCACCGGGTAGAAGTCGACGCACTCCCACATGCCGGTGCCCGGAACGACGTGCATCACCGCCGGCGGCTCCCGGTCGTACCGCACGAAGTCCTCGGTCCGGTACACCAGCGCCAGCCCCGCGTGGTCGCGGTCCTTGGACCCGATGGCCACGCGCCACGCCGTGTCGTTGGGCGGCCGCCACGCCGTCGTCGGGTCGCGGAAGTCGGTGGCCGCGATGCCCGGCGGCGGCACCAGCACCGGGTTGGCGCCCGACTTGACCCACTCCCGAAGCAGCGGGTCCGACGCGTCGGCCGGCTCCGCGAGGTTCTGCACCTGCACCGACTCCGCCGTGGACCCCGTGTAGAGCATCACGATCCGGCCGTCCGGGAGCCGCGTGGCGGAGCCCGACCACACGCCGTTGGCGTCGTACGGCTGGTCCGGCACCATGGCCAGCGGTAGGTGCAGCCAGTGGAGGAGGTCGCGCGATACGGCGTGGCCCCAGGTGATGTTGCCCCACACCGCTGAGTCTGGGTTCCACTGGTAGAACAGGTGGTACCAGCCCTTGTGATACAGCGGACCTGCGCCGCGCCGCGCGCGTGCACAAAATGTTCATCACGACCTCAATCAATACGCGAAAGCTAGCTAGCTGACACAGTACGTACAGTATCTCTCTCAGCTACCGATACGATTATATCGTGCATTAAATATTAATAATGCGACCCGTGGAACGCTAGGAGCCACGCAGGAAATTGAAGCATGCCGATCGACAGTTCACATGTGATCGATCGATGAGCCAACAACTTACCGTTCGGATCTGGAGAAGCCGGTCGAGGAAGATGGGGGCGGATCGGGCAACGCCATGTGCACGAGGCGTCCGTGACAGAAACGCGGAACGAAGTTAGAGCCAGATCGAGGGAGAAAAAAAAAGAGAGATGGCATGATCAGCGCGATGGATGGCGACGGGTCTAACTAACCGTTCATCCAGTTCTTGGGGGGCTGGAAATGGAACGCCGTGCGCTGCCACGCCAGCATCGCGTTGGTCCAGGAGAAGTCCTGGAGCGCGCCGCCGACGCCGAGGAGCGGGGCCGTGGACTTCTCCGACACGCCTTCGGCCACGCCACGGGAGGCGGCCACCTCCGCGACGACGGCATCGTCGCCGCCGCCGCCGCCCGCGGGAACGACGACGCTCCCACCCTGCCCGTCGACGTGCTGCGTCGACGCGAGGACGGTGACCGCCACGAAAACGAGCAGGAGCACGGCGGAGACGACGGCGGGGAGAACGGTCGTCGTCGCCTGCGGTGGCGGCCGCTTCTGCCCTGCGCCGGCTGGGGCAGCTCGCCCCCGAGGGTTCGTCTCCGGGAGAAACGGCGTGCGCGTGCCCCCGTCCAACGTCGCCGGATCAGCAACGGCCGGGATCATGGCTGCTGGCTGCCACAGAAAACACCTACCAGGCTTTCTTTCTATCTAGGGCTGGAGCAATGGTAGATCGACTAGAACGAGGCACATGCACTCGGTGGTACAGCAGGATTAATTAAGCCGTGGCTGCCATGGCCGTGTTCATACGGAAGGGGGCGAAGTATGAAAGGAGATCGATCGAGAGGCACGGGAAAGAGGTGAACGAACGCTGGAGCAGCGGAGCAGGCGCCAAGCGAGCAGTATTTATAGCCAAGCAGCTTTATTTGGAAGGAAGGAAGGAAGGAAGGACGGAAGCAGTTTGGCAATCATCTTTCGCCTATTGTTTGGAAGCCAAGTGCGGCTACCGGACGAATCGGGCAAGGAGAGCAAAAAAGAAAAGAAACCGCGCGCGACCCTTCTGCTCCGGAGCCAGCAGCCGTTTTGTGGTGTGGGGCAGTGGGGGACATGTCATTGGCTGTCCATGTGGATAGGAAGCCGAGTCAGCATGACCATGGCCCGGTTCATGTGGGTCATAGGAGAATCAATAAAACCCCATAGAAAATTGGCGCTCTTGGAGTCTTGCTAAGAATTTAAAACTTAGTGCCCAAAGTCTATTTTAAGAGAGACATTATTCACCAAGCCAATCAGTTGTTCAGGCGTCATTTCATTTTGTCATTGTTTATAAACAAAATTATAAACTGTCCCTTGTGAGTTATCCTTCCAATTGTGTACTATTGATCATGTAAGATTTGTTGTCTGAAATCCTAAAAATTTAAGCACTTGAAATACAGCAATTATCTTATTTTAGTCGTGTACATACATACATACACAATTTTCATTTTCACCTATAGTATATGGGTAAACGAAAATGAATGTGCATGCAAACTCATTGGCATGAAAAAAAACATTTACTCATACTCCCTCCATCCCAAAAAAGATGACATTATGGAATGCGTGCATGTCAAATTTTCTCAACTTTGACTAAGTTTATAGAAAATACGTGCAACATTTATATCTTCAAATAAATTTGTTAAAAAACTAGATTTAAAATTTTTTCGATGATACTAATTACTTAGCATAATTATTTATATATTTTAATACATAATTGTCGGTATTTTGAAAATGTTGACTTATCGAGAAGCGAGAATGACATCTATTTAGGGACAGAGTGAGTATCCCACACGATATTTTTACAAATGCTACCTATGCGAACCCCCATTTACTAGTTAGGAAAAAGAATAAATATTGGCAATACAAAGCGATAAACGATTACCACACATTGATATCACTAGCCTTTGTTTGTGATTTGAAGGCTCCACAACTAGCTAGAAAGAGAGGCATTTCTATGATACACTGGCAACGGGTTTCTCATTTCTGCTAGAAAGTAGTTGATGTGGAATCAGTCTTTTCAAAAAAAGAGCAATGGGTTTGTGATGTAGAAAGAGATGCAACGCTTAGTTGCTTACCATGTGCAGAGGGTCTTTCTACAACTTCACTTGCATTTAATTCCCTATACAACGGTCTTGTTGGATCCAGGGGTTAGAGTGAGTTTGAGCTAATTTACATTTAACTAGTCTAAAAGTAGCCAAACAGGAGGGTTAGAGCTAGTTCTTTTTTTTTCCAACTAGCCCACCTAGAAAAACTATTCCTCTAAATGGGTGATTATTTGGGCTAGTTCTGGTGAGACACGTCAATTCTTTTTTCTTTCCAACTCAGGATTATTTAAATGAGTCAAATGATTAGATAACTATATTTATTGTCATTCTAACCCTTACATCCAAACACGTTTTTGGTTAGAGCTAATTCAGGGCTAGTCTTTGGTTAGAAACTAAGGGTGCGTTTGGTAGGGATCCAGATTCACGTAGAAACGTTTCAGATCCAGATTCTCTAAAGAAACGTTTCGAATGATGAATCTGAAAGCATCTAGGCTCCTAGTGTTTCAGTGATTAACGACAATGCAAGATTACTATGACTAATGTGTATTTTGCAGAGGTAATAAGAAAGTTAGGTCATGGTAATGGATGGTTGATTGGGATATCATGGTATTCGTGCCCCTTTAATGGAATCATTTCGGTTTTCAAAGGATTGGCGACAAGGTTGAAGCATAGACTAGGTCTAAGTGTCATTTGGAGTTGAGAGACACTTAGAGTAGTTTAGCCCCTTTATTTTTCCTTTGGCCGTACTATTAAGGGGGGTACTATCTAGTAGCTTGATCTAGGAGAGGCTAAGTGATTAGGTGTGGTGCACACTTGTGAAAACTAGCACTAGGAAGCTTTAGAAATAGTCCTTGGATGAAATAGAGCAACTTCCCTTAAGAAAGTTGAAAGGTCCTAGATGGCTAGAGGGGGGGGTGAATAGCCAATAAAAATTCTACCAAAACACTAGAGCAAAAGGTTAGATGACAATTAAGCGAAACTTTTTGCTCTAGCTCTACTAGGGGTGCAAAGCCACCTATCCAAGGCAATTCTAGTTAGCTAAGTGCATATTAATCAATAGCAAGAACCTAAGGCACTTAACACAAGATACCAAGAACAACTAACAAGAGGAACTAACTAGCAAGCTAACTAGGCAAGATAAGAAGAAAGTAAATGCAATGGATAGGGGTGATTGTTATACCGATACCTTGTGAAGAGAATATACCAATGTGAAGACCAATCACAATAATATCACCAAGAGTAGCCGGGAGACAAGATGAACACAATGATTTTTCTCCCGAGGTTCACTTGGTTGCCACCAAGCTAGTCCCCGTTGTGTCGACTACTCAAATGGTGTTTCGGTGGCTAATTGGCAATTCACAAGCCAAGCCCACTACCCGGGTACCACAAGAAACTACCCAAAAGAGAGTAACTCAATGACACGAGCAATCCACTAGAGTTACCCTTCGGCGCTCCGCCGAGGTGGGTACAAGCTCTCTCACAAGTCGATGAAGCCGTCCGCGAACAATCACCAACACGTGCCGAAGCTTCTCCTCAATCGCCGACCCGTCTAGGTGTTGGCAAACACCAAGAATAACAAGAAATCCCGCGGCGATGACGATGACCAAGTGCCACTAAGATGCAATGCAATGATCAAAGCACTTGGATCACTCAAACTCTCACAAATATGCAATCAAGAGTGAAGAGAGTAACTTGGGGGCTATCTCAAGCAAGCACAATGAGTGAGAATGAATGAGAGGTGCAAGAATGTGCTCCTTGAGCCAGCCAAAACATATAAATAGCAACCCCAAAGTCACTAGCCGTTTTGCCCCCTTGCCTTGCTTTCCTGCGTAGCTCCGGACGCTGTTTTGATGGGGGGTTCGGACCATTGCGGGTGCGTCCGGACCCCTCTTGGTTTGAATCTGCCTGTTCGCGCCTTCGCCGGGAGCCGCCACGTGTCTCCGGACGTAGAGCACAGTGCAGCGTCCGGACTGATATCGCCCGCGTCCGGGGGCCAGCAGAGAGGTTCCAGAGGGCTCCAATAGCCCGGACGCACGTCCGGAGCCTTGAGTCCGGACGACACCTAGCGTCCGGTCACCTTTTGCAGAGAGGAACAGAGAGCCCCTGCTCTCCGGACGCGTGTCCGGTGCCTGTGTCCGGACCTTGTTTAGCGTCCGGACCTCCTGTCCAGAGAAGCCGAGAGTGAGGGTTTGCCACCGGACGCAATTCCATTTGTCCGGACTGAGTAATCCGAGCGTCCGGACCTCCTTTCTTGGTCCAACTGATTTGCTTCTTCTTCTCCAAGCTTCCATATGCTAACACCTTGTGTTCCAACCTTTGTTCACTTGTGTTAGAATTTTCATGATTTTATCTTGGATTTAATTCTATGTTTCATGTCACTTAGGTTCATTTTATGAGAATGCAATGCAAACCTAGTGGCACATGATAACCGCAATCGAAACGAGTTTTCCCTTCTTGATAGTACGGCTATCTATTCTAAAGGTGATCACACTCTCTATAGTTCTTGATCACTAAACTGAAAATGGTCCTATAGATATAAATTTGCCTTGGCCATTTTTGTTTTTCTCTTTCTTCTTTTCCATAGTCCATGGAGCACTTGATCCATCAATCACCATGATCATGCACATTGCTCCATCTCACATGTTGGATCACCCTATCTTGATCATTCACTTAGCAATAGGGTTAGTCCATAGGTTTCATCAATTAACCAAAACCAAACTTGGTCTTTCAGAAGTGTGCTAATCATACTTGTTTTGGAGCTCTAGACGCTGGTGGAACCAAGGGTCCGGACCATTGGTTGTGCGTCCGAACCCCTAGGGTTTGCTCAGCCAAACCAGTTGATCCGGACGGTGTGAACAGTGCTGGGTCCGGACTGCAGGTTGCATCCGGACCCTATGCAGAGAGCTCCCGAGAGTCAGAATCGATCCAGATGCTGTCCGGAGTGTGGCATCTGAACTGCATGTTGCGTCCGGACCGTACACAGAGTTCTAGAAAGCTTATTTGAGACCGGACGCTGTCCGGAGTCATGCGTCCGGACTGCGTTTGGCGTCCGGACTGCATGCCCAACCTGTTGAGGCACTGTGATTTGAGGTGGGTCCGGACGCATGTGCGATGGTCCGGACCCCACCTTGTTTTGGCGTCCGGAGTGACGCAGGAAAGCCATATTTGTGCCTAACGGCTAGGGGTTGGCTTGGGGGGTATTTATACTCCTTCACCAGCTCCTTTGACTCACTCTTGCCCATTTGGATTGCTGAACAAACCCTTGAGTGTGCAAGGTAGTGCAAGGGCCCTAGTGAGAGAGTGAATTGTAATTCCATGAGTTGATTCTCACTAGTTGCTTAGAGATAGCAAGTGTGCATCCATTCAATCACTAGACTAGCCTTGGTCAAGTGAGAGTTAGTGTTTGTTACTCTTGATGATCGACATCACCTAGACGGCTTCGCGGAGGTTCGCTTGGTGATCATCTGGTGGAGCTCATTGTGGATGACCCAAGCCTCGTTGTGATCGGTTGTTGGCGATTCACCGAGCCAGAGTGGCGAAGAATCAACCCGTAGAGAGCACTTAGTCCTTGCGCGGACTAAGGGGGAGCGATACCGTGCGCGGTTCTCCAACGAGGACTAGGGGGAGTGTCGACTCCTCGATATCTCGGCAAAACGTCGTCGTGTCAATTCCTTACACCATTTTCCTTACTTATTGCAATTACATTCAAGCATTACTTTTCGCATTACTTTTTTGTTGCTTGAGTAGAATTGCATAGGGCTTTACCGCTTTCATTGTCATGTCTTGCTTGTGTAGCTAGGACACTAGGGGGTTAATTGGCTCTTGCTAGGTTTCATTCTTGCTTAGAAATTTAAAAGAGCCCAATCCACCCCCTCTTGGACATCTTGATCCTTTTCAGAATCAGAATCACTTTATGAAATCGTTTGGCTAGTGGGTTGGATTCTGATTTCTAAAAATATAGTTTTACATACAAAAATTAAAACACGCTTCAAAAATTATCAGAATTTTTTGTGAGCAAAGAACAACTTAAATAAATTTCTTTATCTTGTTGCAATTTTTTTAAAAAAGACTAACTAAAATAGTACAGTCATTATTGAAAAATATATCATATAGTAGTAGGAAGAGCCGAGAGGAGAATCAGTGTGAAACCAAGCTTTGATAGTTTCGTGTTTACACGTAGAAATGGTGAAACGTTTCAGATTCGAATCACCAACCAAAAGTAGTGTTTGGTGCCGATTCTTGTGATTCACACAAGAAACTGAAACGCTTCTAGTGTCCAAAGAGGCCCTAACTTTAACATCTAGCTGAGCTAGAGTATCTAATCATGGCCAACGGGTTTGTGATGTAAACTTGAAAGGAAAGAGTGTCTATACTAGCTAGCTAGTTTTTAAATTCAGTCTTTTCAAAAAAAAATCCAGTATGACCCCCCAAGGCCCAGACACCCACCCACTCCACAATAAGAAGGTATTGCTGAACTAACTTTTTTTGTTTACTTCAATAGACACATAGAGGTTCAAGTTTGAGAATTGAACTTTAACCTTACGAGACGTAACCATGTAGGACAAAATTTGAACAGGTAAATTAGAACTTCTATTTAGCGCACGGTCACAACGTTGAGTATGCAAATAATCATGCTCACCACCGTACCCTCATGTAGCTATAGGCAAACATATAGCTAGATCATTCAAGAGAAGCTATATGAAGTATATATCTCAATCTATTTCGTCAGGTGCCAAAGCTATTACTGTACATTGTATTGAAAATGTTGGATAGACGACAAGCAACTACTGTATGAATTTCTAGCCGAGCATATCGGGACAACTCCCTTTCTGATAGCTACCGTTTACCATGTGTGCTCTCTGTTTCATTTCATTTATTGGTCTTGTAGTAGTAGGTCTATAGTTTCAAATGTTGCGCACGATGACAAACCATTGAAAACGATCTATCGCTGCGTTATTTGACTAAGAAAATGATCCATTATTTCGGAAGACAATTGGAGTGTCTTCTGCTAAAGGTTTTCTTTCCATAGTACAGTACATATACTGTATTATTATTTATATTTGGGTTAAGTCCACTTTAGGACCTCCAACTATCACAAAAGTCCAGATTTCAACCTTAAACTTCAAAACCGGATAACATTGACCCTCTAACTCTGGACAAAGTTCACTTTTCAACCTTGGACGGTTTTGCAGGCTATTTCGGCGTGTGAATCGTAACTTTTGACATTTTTCCATAGTACTGATATTTGTTTATTTTATAACTAATTATTAGTGCATGTTAAATTCATGAAATTTTTTGTGTAGCCTCTTCATGATGTTCTCTACCTAGGAAAAATATGAAACATAGAAAATGAATAGTTTTTGCATGTTTTAAAATTATCTCTTTTAATTAATAAATGCAACTTCTATGATTTTTTTGTAGGCCAAAATAAATATCCAAAAATTATGAAAATTGATTTGTAGCTGTTTTATGATGATATCAATTTGTACAAAAAGTTTAGGATGAATTTTAAATGTTTAAATAAATTCTTATTTCATGTTTAATTAATTATTTAATTAAGAAAGGGGGATTATGATTAATCCCTATGTTTAAACACATTCTTATTTCATGTTTTATTTAATTAAGAAAAGGGGATTACGATTAACCGAAGCTGATGGAGACATTGACTCATCGCAGTTGTGTTCACAGCTGCTTAATACACATCTGATGGCACTGGGGCACCTCCCTGTCACTTGTGCCTGAAAAAACCTTGAAGCTATCATGGCCTCAGCTGCAAATAGCAGCAGCGCGCAGCTCCTCCCCTTGCTCCTCTCATTTCCACTTTCTTTCTCCTACCCAGCCATATCCTTAGATGCCCAGAAAACTAACAACAATTCTACACAAGTAGACGACTCATTACCAACCTCACAATTCTCCATCAGCTTCGACTAATCCTAATCCCCTTTTCTTAATTAAATAAAACATGAAATAATAATTTATTTAAACATAGGGATTAATCCTAATCCCCTTTTCTTAATTAAATAATTAATTAAACATGAAATAAGAATTTATTTAAACATTTCAAATTCATCCTAAACTTTTTGTACAGATTGATATCATCATAAAACAGCTACAAATCAATTTTCATAATTTTTGGATATTTATTTTGGCCTACAAAAAAATCATAGAAGTTGCATTTATTAATTAAAATAGGTAATTTTAAAACATGCAAAAACTATTTATTTTCTAGGTTTCATATTTTTTCCTAGGTAGAGAACATCATGAAGAGGCTACACAAAATTTTTCTTGAATTTAACATGCACCAATAATTAGTTATGAAATAAACAAATATCAGTACTAAGGAAAAATGTCAAAAGTTACTGTTCACAGCGCCGAAACAGCTTGCAAAACCGCTCAAGGTTGAAAAATGAACTTTTTCAAGAGTTAGAGGGCCAATGTTATCCGGTTTTGAAGTTCAAGGTTGAAATCTGGACTTTAGTGATAATTAGAGGTCCTAAAGTGGACCTAACCCTTTATATTTCTTAGAGACTTTCAAGAAATAATTCAGTATTACCAGTTGTGTGCTTCAGATGGCAAGTGCGCACATATCGTGCCTCCTACTACCATCGTCGAGTTTGTGCTCCACTCCAAAGCAAAAGAAAATACAAAAAAAGGGAGACGACGTCGTTTATGTGTGCCCGTTTGGCTAATCGGCGCACAGATCAAGAAACTCGAGAACGTGCTGTAGATCCGTTTACGGCGTACGTATACGATTGTGCTTTGTGCAGTTGCGTGGCTAATGGCTACTACGTACAACAATTTGCTGATAATTTAAACGTCGGACACTTGCTTAGTTGCTTGTGTAAGAGCTGGCGTAGAAGCATGAAACCATATTCTCAGCCGTGCGGTCGTCGTGTCATGCGTGGGGTGCATGGAGCGACAATTCTGCAGTGTTCTTTTGTTTATTATAAAAAATCTAGCGAACTAACTAGAGAGTTCTTCCTTCGTCACAAATTACAAGAAATCACAAGAATTTTAGAGATTCAAAATATTTTAAGTTCGATCAAATTTATATGACAATATAATAATATTTATAATGTCAATTAAGTATCAATAATTTTTTTTATCATTTTATTTTTCATAATATGTCTAGCGCTGAAGATTACAAAGAAAAAACTTTAGAAGGCTAATTAAGAAGATTATTAAAAAAGATCAGCTGGTCGATATAGAGAGTCTGGATCATCGAGCTATAGCTATAGCGCACGTGACCGATATCGATCGATCAAGCCGCGACTGGTGGATCGGTCTGTGTGTATTTCTTGCTACGTGGAGAGCTTCCCGGCCAAGTGCTCGAAATGAATAGAAAAATTTAATACGTCAACAGGGACATGATGGAGTGATGGATAGGATAGTATGATGTGCAGTCGAGTACAGCAACCAACGACCCAACATTTTGTTTCAATACGATGCGTGGGCCGGCCACCTGTCTCCTCCGATCGATCCGCGTTCGGCGACGCGAACACCCTGCCGGTGGTGGGTAATCTCGCCCGGGTGGCCGGTGGCCACCGAACTTTCTGCAAGCCGCGCGCCCGCGCGATGGCGCTGTTTCCCTCAATCGATAGATCCGTGTAAGTAACCGTGCGCGCCAGGCTCTGCACTGCACTGTACCGCGAAAGGGACGACGACGACTGTGTTGACAAAACGCTGTGATATATATGTGTGGCCGGTTGGTTTTTAGATCAACCGACGAAGGTTCGTGCGTCCATGACAATGTACGGTTTAGGTAGACAAGTTAAACATTTTGATGCTCCCAACATGTGCAACATGCATGGCGTCCGCTAGAAATCTCGTGACCAGCATGCACGAACAAGCTCGTGGTCTCTGTGAATCTAATATACTACCATTACCATCCACAAATCACAATCAACCGCCACACCCATGGCGACGCGTGGACGTCTGCAACCTTGGTCAAGTCTGCACAGGTTAATGGGTTGCACGAGGCGGAAAGCCTGGACAGTAGAAAATTCAGATAAAATAAACCTTTGATCCGGCGTGGGCAACCGTGATACGAAAAGCTCCCAAGCCAAGCAACGAGGTAAAGAGGTAGTCCGTTTCTACTTTCTAGCGTGCACATATCTTTGGTCTTCCATATGGCCGGCTACATGTATGACGTCGTCATCTCCTCCTCGTGGTTGAGCCGTATGGAGTATGGACCGACAAGGAGCCGTGTTACGTGTACGTAGTACATACCTCCTCACCTTTATTTCCACCCGACATTTCAAACCTGCCGGTCTCGTCAAGTTCTTGATAACCCGTGGCTTACGGTTGCTGAAACTCCCGCGCGATGTAACCGTACCTTGGTACGGCTAAGTTTCGTTGCGTGTCAAGTGTCATGTTACGTGGTAAGTAATAATAATCCTGTTCGATCCTCACAGACCTCAGATAGAAAGTGAAAACTAAATTTGCTACATCCTACCGTAATAGTGGGAAGACTCCTCACTCCAACCACAGCATTTGTATATTCATCAACATTCAACAGTTATATTCATGTATACTTATTTCTTGGTCGTCGGAGGATGTTTTTTTATGCAGTTGACCAATACATTATGCTACCACAAAATGAGAAAGAAAATCAACACCAACTTACTGTTGTCAGAGCCTCAGAGGGCCTCAAGAGGCTGCTCATTGAGCCCAACCCAATAGCATTAAGTGGGCTTCCGCCCACCTAACTACCCAACTGGAACTGGGCTGCAGTTCCTGGGCCATGGAATCACACACACAGCGAAACCAAAAGGAAACCAGCCTTCGGCTCCGACCAACACGTCGGCGGCATCCCGAGCCAGTCAGCCGGCCGCCGCGTCCGGGAGCGTCGCTGTTGAATCGATCAAGTCCACCCCGCGTCGGGCGGCGTTCCACTCCCCCACTCCCACCTAATCCCGAGCCAACCCGCGGGGAGCGCTATGAGGAAGATCTTCTGCTTCGGGGGCAACCGCTTGGCCAAGAGGATGTCGGAGCGGGCGCCGATGGTCGACGGGTGCGTGTTCTGCGACATCGCCCGCCGCGCCCCCACCTCCACCACCGCTCTCCTCTACTCCGTTCCGTATCGCTGTCCCATGTCCCACCTCCGATCTGGTGCTTTCGCTGCAGAATATGTAAATCCCCTTTTGTTTTTTTTTCTCCTGTGCGCAGGATGACAAGGTCGTGGCCTTCCGCGACATCAACCCGTCGGCGTTCAGGTACTTGCTTGAGGACTTGTTGTTTGTTTGTACAGCTCCCTGGGATTGGTCTAGATGTCGCGTTACGAGTCGTCGGACCAACTAGGGCGTGGGTTCATTTCGTCAAACACCTGGCGAGCATTGAAAGCAATGCGTTTTTTGTTGTCGGGAAAGGTGGAAGTATTGGATTGGAGCTTATTTTTCTGTGTGCCAGGCTGCTACATGCTCTGCGTGTCTGTAATCCTTCACTTAATTGATTACCTTAAGCCCTTACAAGCTTGTCGTTTTTTCTAGGTATTACTGTGTGATCCTGAAGCTAGTCATAGGTTAGATTGTCTTCATTGTTTTCGCTCACTTTGACAGACACATAAAAAAAATGTGTTGTTCCTTATTGGGCATGTTCAGTTGTGATTGCTGTGGCAGAGGCTGCGGTTGCTGCTGCAGCATCCCCTTCACAGCAGCAAGAGTTCTCTATACACAAATCAAACAGCTGTGGCCAGTGCTGCTTCGCAGCAATGCTAGCCGAACAAGCTTGTCAGTTGGCATTACTTGTGACCATTCATACCAGCCTCACCTTAATTGTTACTAATATGAGTTTGGGTATCCTGTCAAGCACTAGCTCATAAGTGCTCCTTTGGACATTGGAGGGCTACTAGTAGTAGTGTTGACTGTTGAGGTCCTATACGCAAGTTCATGTTCATGTATAAGAACTTCTGCATTAGTATGAGCAGGAGCATCACATTTCCTTGCAAGAAGTTGTCAGGAAAGGAATATTTTCACAAGAAAGTATCATACATTTTACTATGTATCTGGGACAACATACTGTATATCTTTATGATTAGGTGTACTAGTTTCATGTAGTAATGGCATAGTTTGTTTACAATTGAAAAATGAATAATTTGTGAGGAGTACATGATGCCATGATGGTGATGCAAACAGCATGATACATTGAACTCTTCTTGCAGTTCTTGCTGGCTTTGTGTTTGATAAGCATGAGACGTGCTATAACAATTTTTCACATGATTAACTCATTGGGCTAAATATGAACTCAGTTCTCCTATTTACAACTAGAAGAAATTATCGATTCATTATTGCTCTTTTTAGTACTTGTACCTCATTATGCTTTCATTATCCTCTTTTTTTGTTCTTGTTCAGCTTCATCTCCAACATAACCCAACTTACTTGGGACTATAAGTCTTTCTTGTTATAATATTTTTCTGAGAGCTTATACTTCTACTGTTTTACATGCCCAATTTTTTTGCCTGATTTTTTTTTTGTGATGTATTATCCTGTGCGATATTTGTAGGCACTATCTTGTCATACCCATTGATCATATACCGACTGTGAATAGCCTCCACAAAACCAAAGATGATCACCAATTAGGTGGGTACTCTCTGGCTTCTTTCATTTCATCATATGAACCTGGTTTGATGCTGCATCTCACTATGCGTTGTAGTGCAACCCAGACTTGAAGTGTGAGCTGTTACATTTTTGTTGTTGTTTTCAGTCAGCCACATGCTGAAAGTGGGGAAAGATTTGCTCAATCAAGATGCTCCCAATTCTGAGGAGCACAGGTATTGCCAAAGCCGAAATGGAACATATATGATTTTTTGTGCTGCATACCTTCTCTAAAGCTGCCTCTTATGCTCACAGCATTTTTAATACTTCGTAGTATATCTCAAGAGTCAAGATATTTACATATGTGGCCTGCATTGTAGGTTTGGGTTCCATCAGCCCCCATTTAATAGTGTCGATCACCTTCATCTCCATTGCTTGGCACTGCCATTTATGCCCAGGTAATTCCCTAAAACATTAAGAGTGATACTTTGAATTAGAGCTTTAATTGCCATCTAAATTTTTTTGCCCCACTTCATTTAACAGTTGGAGGCAAGTAAAATATACCCCTCTGGGACCTTTAGGTGGTTTTATTGAAGCCGAAAAGCTACTGGAAAGAATAAAACCAGAAGCAGAAGTATACAGTTAGTATTGATATTTTTACTAATACTGATATCCCCTTACTTGCATTATTTTGTACTCTTATTATGTATTGGTCAATAAATATTTGTAGGTTATGTGAGTATTTAGTGTCTACCCTCTTTTGTAACCATCTAATGTAGAACTAAACAATCCAACTACTTTATAAGCTAAACTAAGCTTTGATTCCGTGGCTATGTATTCAAATTTAAATAAGCGTCCAGCACCCCCAGTATGCACGGGAAATACTTGATGACTTTAGCAAGAAATCTTAGCCTATCCTTTGTGCTTTAAGAACTGTAAGCCTGTAACTCAGTCAAATAGATGCTAAGCTGTACTTGGATGAAGAATGTGATAAAGAACTAAGAAACAGGCGTGCTATGAGCCTATGATTGCACTGGTGTTAACTGGAGGTCTCTTTGATCAGCTTGCATATGGCTAAACCTGAACTGCAGTTTTTTTTTTTTTGGGTCTGACAGCCTCTATAGCATATAACAAGGAACGCAGCCTACATTTGGATTTGGTTCATGGCATGTTGTTGCGTCATCACAGTTAGGAAGGTCCCGCTATTATCATATGATTGCTCGCAGTTAGCCATCACTATTATTATCATATGATTTCCAGTTAGGCAGTTAGCCATCACTGTTCTAATTAGTCTCGGGCCTTGTAGAGAGATGCAGCCTGTGCACTTCGGCCCCATCTGAATGCATCATTGGAAGTACCAGAGACCTTGTGGCCACGGTGATAGGCACGGAAACCTGCACTCCTGCAGCGATATTTGGCGAACACTAATAATTGTTTGCCCCCACTTTAAGATATCTTTTTATTGCATAATTGTCATCTTCCCTCTGCTATTGTTCCACGGAAAACTTGCTGGCTACTTGCTACGGCTTGTGTTGCCCGGAGTTGTGTGTTATTGCGGCATGATGCCATATGATTACTGCTTAATGTAATATAACGTCCACTAGACGACTACAAATCATCTCGTTAGAAAAATTAAAAAAATATGCCATGATGTGTCAATACTTAGGTGTTCTTTCCCTGACGAAAGTAATGTGACTGCCTGTACCTGCTTCCACCTCCAGCAGGAAAGCAGGAAACCAGGTGATCATGATACCTTTGTATGGTAAAGTGATAGAACAAATTGGTTAATCCATATATGATTGCAAGCAAACAAACACAAATGATAACAGTGCCTCTTGCCTTCGCTTTATTCCAAAGCAAAATGAATGCTTTCAAAAAGCGTGCTGTTTTGTTTTGCTTCTGTCGCAATTCAATGTGACCAGCAGCACAGTGCTCCAGCAAAATACCAAATATTTTTTAACTCCCTCAGTTCAAGAGTGCATGTTTGGGTTTTTTATCATGTAAAATGACGTCTATAGGCTATAGCTGGCTTCATGTCCCATGAGCTAAATCATGATAAAATCTAAAGATGATGGCCCATACAAGAGCGGAGATACGTGCGCCACTTGCGCAGACTAGGAAACTATAGCTGCTGAGGCAAACCATAGCCACTTGTGCGTTCGCTCTTTTCGTGCACGCAAAGTCGAACAATCTTTGAAGTGTCACGTCTCTTTGCCTTTGCCATTTTCTTTACTTGTCATGTTCAATGGTTCCTCGCAGTGGGTTTACCCTCCATGTTTGGTAGGGTCTCGTGGCTTCGGTTCTTTGCTACACTATATGTCTATATAGCAAGAAGTCTTTTCTCTCTCTCTGTCATCTTAAAATTAACCATTTTTTTTTTCATTGGCTCTGGCTCCTCCGCGTACTATGGCAAGAAGTCAAAGCCATACCAAACATAACATTATATTATTAGTTAGTACTTTGAGTCATATTGTACATGTCGATATGGCTGAATTTGCAGCAAAGTAAATCATCAATCAGTGCACTGGATGAGTGGATGATGATGACAGGGGCAGATCTAGAGCCGGGTTGGCCGAGTATCGAGCGTGGACTATCGTAGCCTCTTCCAAGCTCATGCTATAAGTTTGTAGTCATGAAAACGGAAAACAATAATAATAAAAAAAGCTTTTCCTCTCTCTCTCTTTTATTTAGCCACTTCTAGCATAAGAATTCTATATCTTCCACTAGACCCAGACGGTAGCTATTTTAACTTGGGCCACATATATAACGACTAGACCTAGACGGCTGCTATGTTAAAAAAAACACGCCCGTGTTACTTGTGACGGGCTGACGGCACACGGCAGAGAGGATATGCAAAAGCATGAGTACATGACACACAACACAAGCCACAGACATTCCTCGATCTACCACTGTGTCTCGCGCCTAAGTAAGACGTTTGCGTTCTTGAACTGTGAACAGGACGACTTCTTTCTGTAGTTTTAATTCCTGTTTTCCAGTTGGTTTCAGCTTTTGCATTCGCGGGTGTGGAGTGTGGACCAACAAAGCAAAACTTCACTACTTCCGTGCCTAAACAGTGGTTATTTTTATTTTTGAGAAAATATTTTTTAAAATTTTAATTAATTATATATATAATATAATTCTTTGTAATATACAATTAGTACCCTTAGTAGATCGTTGAAATATATTTTTAATAATTTATTTAAAAATATGAATATTACACGTACTTTTTATGAACTTAATTAAAATTAAGAAAATTTGATTTATGCGTATAATTTTTTTTTTTACGGAGGAAGTAGTCAAGAGGCGTCGGTCGGCCGGGGCCCTCCAGCACGGGCCAGCCATACGGCAGCAGCACCCAGCTTGGCCAGCTATCCACAGCTGTTCTCCTCCGGCCCGGCGTACGGTCCAGTACCTATCCATCATCACGTCTCATATTGATTGGGCACAGACACAGAGGCAGGCAGGGGCATGAAGAGACGCAGATCGAGCCGCTCGTAGCAGCTTTCATTTCATGTCCTGACGTCCAGAACTCTATCCAAAGATTGTCGTTGCCTTCCGGTTTCCCTGCCCTGCTCTGCCCAGCCCACGGTCGTCCGTACGTGAGTCCTTCCTTGTCGTTCGTTGTGGCAATGGCATGGGAATCCGAGACAGGAGACGCGACGGAGGAGGAAGGTGACAACAGCCTCGCTGTCTCTGCCTCTCTTCTACTGTAGCTCTGGCGTGGCGTTGCCTGTGAATAAGCTCGTCGGGCCCCTTTTACAAAGGCTACAGAGCCTCCCGAGTCCCTCTCTCTATCCGTCCCCCTACATCAGCTAGTTGCACTTGCACGAACGCTCGTCTTGTTCTGCCGCAATTCGACGAATCCAATCGACTCGGCGTTTCATTCGCAGGGCCAGTGAACGTTATTTCAAATTCGAATCCATGCATATTTGGGAATTGGGATCTCAGAAGGCGTGTATGGGAGAGCAGTTAGTTAGCTTGCGAGACAAGCAGGAAATTAAAGGATGCAACGGCCCTGCATTAACCTCTCGTCTCGTATATATATATATAATAATCGTCGTCTTATAGTTTACGTTACATGTAAAACGCTACGAGAGGATGTACGTCGCGGAATGTGTGTTTCAAATGGGTCGGACTGACGCGTACTGTACGTTGCTAAATCAAGGTAGAGGAGCTAGCGCATCAGCCATATGTGAGCCCATCACGACGACGGAACAACGCTGACAAATCAAACGCGGCGAGCGAGATATCTCTTCACACACGTACAGTAGCAATGCAAAAACCTTGGCGCGATGATATTTATTTGGTTGGCGCACCGGTTCCAGGTCGATCACTGTGCTCACGATAACGCTGCCATGATGGCGCCTAATAATTCCCTGCAAGTACTGCCACTACTATTCTGAGCTCTGAGGCGAAAGATCAGTCCAACTAATCCACTTCTCGGTGGGTCCCTCATTGAGGTCCTTTCGGCTCTTCTATACATCTCGTTTTGTTCTGGCTTGCTGCTTTGTACCGACTACGGTAGCCCCCCAACGTATTTTAGTACAAAAATAAGAGACGAGAAAAGCGAAGGAAGTATGGGGTTCACCCAAAAGCATGGGTAATCTAATCACTATCTCTGTCCAATGCAGTGCACGGGTCCTCTTGAAATTTATCAGGACGCCTTTTAGTTTGGTGTACGTATTTTGCAACAGCTTTCTCTACTTGAATCAAATGCATAGCTGTTCTTGCTAATCTTCCAAACAAACAAACGAACAAAAAGGTTAGGAAGTAGGAACTACCATGGCGTCATGGCGGGCAGAAGTACGCAACTTTTTGGTGCCCCCGACGTACGTAGTAGTGACGTACTGTACGAGTATTGCTATCACCTACGGATCGGAAGAGTGCATCGTGCATTCGTGCAAATTAAATTACAGCGCTGAGGTCAAGTGAAAAAAAAAAGAAGAAGAAGAAAGGAGCAGAAACATTCATGCACGCAGGTTTTCTGGAACTCATCATGCATGCATGAAGTACGCCTAGTACAGGTACAGCGTTCGGATAAACCATCACCATTTCCCTTCGACACTCAAGAATTGCGTCACAGCCTCACAGGCGGTCGCCCACGAGATGATGAATTGATGAGATTAAGCCAGAGCTGAATGACACCTCGTGTCGCTGCCTCGCTTCACTCTTCTCCATCCCTGCCCCGGGCCGGCCTACCTGGCTGGTCCGTCTGCACACAGCAGCAGTTGAATTGGAGGATCCGCTCCGTGACGACCTCCGCCGACTACCCGACCACCACACTTCCAGGGCAACTCCACCGCGGCCAGCCAGCCTCGCCCGCGAGGCCGCGACCGTGATCCGCCTTTGTCCACACACGTCAAAGCCAAGCGGCCGCCGCGCCTGCGTGGCCTCCATGCACCGTCCCCTGCCGGACGGACTGCGCCAGTCCCACTCCCACCGTGGCGCGCCATAAGATTCGCCGCACCGTCTCCACGCTTCAAACCCCCCCGCTAAACCCTCAACCTGCCGAGTCCACCGTCGCCACGCCCAGAAACACCGAGGATTTCACAGCCATGCGCCTCCTCTGCTGCTTGTGCTTGGCCGCTCTCCTCGTCCTCGCTCTCCTGCAACACCAATGCCACGGCCTACTCCTCCTCCCGCTCACCAACACGCTGCTCTCCTCGCCTCGCCTTCACGGGGCCAATGAAACCGCCACAACGCCCGTGGCAGTGCACCACCTCCTCCGCTCCTCGTCCCTCCGCTCGGCCGCGCGCCACGGCCGGCACCGCCACCGCCACCGCCAGCTGTCGCTCCCGCTCTCCCCGGGCAGCGACTACACGCTGTCCCTGTCCGTGGGTCCGGCGACCGCCGCGGCGCCGGTGTCGCTCTTCCTCGACACCGGCAGCGACCTCGTGTGGTTCCCCTGCGCCCCCTTCACCTGCATGCTCTGCGAGGGCAAGCCGACGCCGGGCCGCTCGAGCTCGAGCCCGGGCCCGCTGCCACCGCCGCCGGACTCCCGGCGCGTCCCCTGCGCGTCGCCGCTCTGCTCCGCGGCGCACGCCTCGGCGCCGCCGCCGGACCTCTGCGCCGCGGCGGGGTGCCCGCTGGAGGACATCGAGACGGGCTCGTGCGGCGCGCGCCACGCGTGCCCGCCGCTCTACTACGCGTACGGGGACGGCAGCCTCGTGGCGCACCTGAGGCGCGGCCGCGTCGGGCTCGGCGCGGCCCTGGCCGTCGACAACTTCACCTTCGCGTGCGCGCACACGGCGCTGGGCGAGCCGGTCGGGGTGGCCGGGTTCGGCCGCGGCCCGCTCTCGCTGCCGGGCCAGCTCTCCCCGCAGCTCTCCGGCAGGTTCTCCTACTGCCTCGTGTCCCACTCCTTCCGCGCCGACCGGATCATCCGGCCTAGCCCTCTCATCCTGGGCCGCAGCCCAGACGCCGCCGCCGCCGAGGCAGACGGCGGCTTCGTGTACACACCGCTGCTCCAGAACCCGAAGCACCCGTACTTCTACTCGGTGGCGCTGGAGGCTGTCTCGATAGGCGCCACGAGGATCCAGGCCCGGCCGGAGCTCGCACGCGTGGACCGCGCCGGGAACGGCGGGATGGTGGTGGACTCGGGGACGACCTTCACCATGCTGCCCAACGAGACGTACGCGCGGGTGGCACAGGCGTTCGCCCGCGCGATGGCCGCGGCGGGGTTCGCGCGCGCCGAGCGCGCCGAGGAACAGACGGGGCTCACGCCCTGCTACCGCTACGCCGCGTCGGACCGCGGCGTGCCGCCGCTGGCGCTGCACTTCCGCGGCAATGCCACGGTGGCGCTGCCCCGGAGGAACTACTTCATGGGGTTCAAGAGCGAGGAGGCGGGGCCGGGAGGAAGGACGTGGACGTGGGGTGCCTCATGTTGATGAACGGCGGGGACGCGGCCGGTAAGGAGGGTGATGATGGCGGGCCCGCCGGCACGCTGGGCAACTTCCAGCAGCAGGGGTTCGAGGTGGTGTACGACGTCGACGCTGGCCGCGTCGGGTTCGCACGCCGCCGGTGCACGGACCTGTGGGACTCGCTGTCTCGCCGGTGATGCTCGAGATGCTTCCACTCTCCACTTGTATCATCTCACCTACGTAGACGGAGCTTTAACATGTGCTGGTTGTACTGTACAGAGGCACAGAGCCACTGCCGCCGCGTGTACGTAGTATGTTTAGGGATATCTCTCGCTTTCTTTGTACTTTTTGTATCTTCTTCGGTTTCATTATTAGCATGTCGTTCTTGTAGGTAAATGAAATGAAATCTTCATAGCCCAGTACTCCTACTCCACGGGTGTATGGGAACCTGTGTTGTTGCCAAGATCGAAAAGGACTCCACGGGTTGCTAGCAACAGGGAGACAGCAGTAAGCAGACGCGAAGCTTTGGCACATTTGATGAATCATTGTCCTGCTGATGCTGTTGCTGGCTCCGTTTCCAAATTCCGAGATCTGCTGCCCGTCCCACTCCCACGCTGCGCTGGAGAGCAATCGCATTCGAAATCGCACGACACGGTGCTGCAGGTCTGCTGGTTTAAACGAGTACAGTAGCAGGCAGGCGAGCAAGGCTGCAGAGCAAAGCCGAGAAGACGAATGGATGATGGCTGCGGCGTAGTGTACGGTACGGACCACGGGAGTGGCTGCGCACGTGTGGAGTGGTGAGCCGAGCATGAGCTGGCGACCTTTGTCTCCTGCAGGAAAGGCAGGGCGAGGTTCGATGTGCTACAGAATTTGCATGGTCCACGTGCGTCAGAAACGTCTGGAGGTGTCCCAAGCTAGTACTACTCCTCATCTTTACTTTAAGCCTAATGACTGGCAAATTCGTGGATACGGAAGGCTCTGGTTGGGGTTAGCCTAATGACTGGTGCCCAGGTCAGCTTTAAGCCTTTAAACTTCAATGATCAAAAGGCTCTCCTCATCTGCTTCGTGTGTGCTGGTGCAGGCCACTAGTCCAGCTAAATCCGTGCAAGTACGATGCTATAGCTAGCAACTTGCAAGTGCGCAGCAAAAGAGCGCAGGGAGCCAGGGAATAGGCTTTGGGACGAGAAAATCTGCATTCTGCACGGCCATCTGCGGTGTATTATCGGCTGCAGCAACAGATTAATGTGCGTGTGCCAGTTGCTATGAATCACGCTTCAAATTTGAAATCTGACAGTGTTCTTTCAGCTTATATATACCCGCTCCAGATTCAGTTACCTTACTGTAGAAAACAGATTCAGTTACGTTCTTGTGGACAACAGATGGAGTATCTACTGCACCCGGCCATCAATTATCTTCGTCTCCGACTCGCTCATGCATGGGTACGGCATCCACCGTTAATCGCACCCACGGGTTAACTGCCATCCCTATTTTTATCTCCATTGTGCTGGTCTCCACTGAGGGGTCAGTGCCAGGATACAAGCAAACAGCAATCCAGCTTGGCTCTCATTTGCAAAAAAATAAATAAATAATAATAATAATAAATAAAAAATGAAAGCTTGCCTCTCATTTATGCTGGTGCATTGTTCTTCGCCGGTGAGACTGGATGGCCGTCAGGGAGCAGTTGAAGTTTTAAAAGTAGCATAAACGCCTGGCGCCGGTATGGCCAGATTGGCAGCGCACTGCACAAATTCGTGCACTCGTGTCCAGGCTGTGCGACAGGACGTGAATTGAATTCTCAGGTCAACTTTAATTTACCGCTGCCGGAAAGAGCTTTTCGCTTGATACAACAGTGAAGCGCAAGCTAGCGCACATGAATAGAGATCCTATTGAATTTTGGCCAGGGGAGTGAGTCAATGCCTTTCAGACTGCACTAAGGTGATCAGACTATCAAAGAATGACCCACCGGAGGGGGATTAGGAAGGACAAGGTCATGATTCTTTCTACTGCAGTAGTGATTTCAAACTTCCAACAAGTAGTGACGCGCACGGCGAAAAAGAACATGGAATTACAAGGTACCTCTTTTTCTAACTTTTCAGATTCGCATGTTGCTGCAAACCTTGGTAGGATAGACATCAACCTAGGTTCTTCGGGTGTAGTTGTTATTAAAAATCTAGAAATTGATAGGTTGGTCCTCTGTGTAAACCAAAAAAAGAGTAAGCCCAAATCTCATGTCACCATCTTAGGCAGTGATAATAAGAGGGAAGACCGACTTGATACAGTTCTCAGCCAAGCTTGTGGTGATCTAAATGAGCACGTGCTTGATGCGGAGAATGATCATATCCTAGATCTTTCTCCTATCAGTCGGAAAAAGAAATATAAAATGCTAAAAATACAATTAAAAGCAAGCTTCCCAGAAAGCCAAAGAGCCCCTCGAAAATTATTTTAAAATGAAAAGGGTATTCTGGAATAGCAGAGGTCTAGCAGACTTGGTTAAACACAGATTCTTGGCTGAATTAGTTAAGGAAGAGCAAATTAATTTTATAGCTCTCTCCGAATCTGGAAGGGATTCATTCCCAGATCATTTCCTCAAAAATCTTTGTGGTGGAGGTAACTTCCTGTGGCATACTATGGCGCCACACGGGAGATCAGGAGGGATCCTTCTTGGAGTCAACCTGAATGTTTTTGACATTAGAGCTATTAGCGAGGGGGATTTCTATGTTAAATTCACCCTTAGATGTAAGGTGAATCACTTCAAGTTTGTGCTATATTCGGTGTATGGACCAGCACAAAGTCAAAATAAGAGTGCATTCCTTTCGGAGCTAGCCAACACATGCTCTAAGGAATCCCTTCCATATATAATAGGAGGGGATTTCAACATAATGAGGAATCCAGAGGAAAAAAAGCTCAGGGGAATTCGACCCCAAATGGCCTAACCTCTTTAATGCAGTCATCGAATCCCTAGATCTTAAGGAGATAATGATGGCTGGCCGTCAATATACCTGGGCGGGTGCGGGGGACAACCCAACTTTCGAGAAACTAGATAGAGTTCTAGTCAGTACGGAATGGGAAAATCAATACCCATTGACAACGGTTGAACCTAGAGATAGGAATATTTCTCACCACACTCCCCTGGTTCTTAGCACAGGAGCGTCGACCCTACAAACCCAAAACCGACCTTTCAAATTTGAGAGAGGTTGGCTTATACGGGATGGTTTTTATGAAATAGTTGCAAATATCTGGCAATCAGAGAGTGCAGGATTGACACCTCTTGAGCGTTGGTAGTCTAAGATCTGCAGACTGAGACAACACCTATGTCACACCCGGTTTTAAGAACAAAACCAGATTTACACCATATGTGAGCCCAGGAAGTCAAATCTCACATATAGCCACAAATTAAGGAAGTATCAAAAGACAATACTTAAACACATAACATATAAGGTCAAAGGATAACCTCAACACAGCGAACAGTGTCTTCCTGTCGGCAACATCCCCTTGCCTTCATCAACAGTGTCTTCCTGCCTCAATCGGCAACAAGTCCCTATCTGTATCAGCAACACTCTTGCTTTTATCGGCTATCTGGCCGGTAATATCCCAATGCCGATAAGGAACGGCAACTAGCCTTTTGCCGATCGGCACAATCCTTAGATCATATTGACACGTGCAAAAACAAAAAAACGGTGTCAACATCATCATTGCATGAAAATCATCATACACAACGGTCATCAGTTGTTGTTGCAAACTATCATTCAATCCTTTCATAAAACATTTTTGCTCCTTAGCATCACTATCCACTTCTCTTGGGGCATAATGAGACAACTGAGTGAACCGATCATGATACTCACACACTGACATTGAACCTTACTTCAAGTTGTGGAACTCCTCACTCTTGGTTGCTACCGAACTAGCTGGAACATGGTAAGATCGAAAAGCAGTCTTGAACTCTTTCCAATCAATCTGATTTACCTCTCGTTGACCAAACTTTGATTCCCACCAGTCTAACGATGTTCCTTGAAGTTGACCGAAAGCATAAAGCACCTTCTCATTGTCACTGCACTGAGCTATGTCCAGATGTTGCTCTATAGCTCTAAGCCAGTCATCTACTTCGAGTGGGTCAATGGCTTGAGGGAAAGTTGGTGGATGTCCTTTCATAAACTCACCATGTTTATCCATAACTAGTGTCTGATGCCAAGAGTTTTGAACAAGAAACTACAACTGTTGAGCCTGTGTCATCAAAGCTTGTTCTATAGATGGAGGATCAGGATTGGAAACATTCGTTTTTTACATCCTATGAAGTGCCTTCCTGGGTAGCATCCATACGTTGCAACGTCTTCAACTTGGCTACCCCCCTTAAGAAAAATTTGACTAGGGGACTCCACATGGTAGCTTGCATCTTCCTTTGAGTGACTCTTACCATCATTAAGTTTTTCTAGTACTTCGTAAGAACTTGGGTGTAGGCATTAAAACAACTAATCCAAAATTTCCTCGCTAGTTGCAGGACAACAGCTTAGTAAAACAGCCATAACTAGAGTTCTATTAATCCAATGGGGCTGAAATTTAAACCATTGAAAAGGTTATGAAATTGTCTACAACGTCCTTATAGCACACTTCTCCAGATTCTGTAGTTAAGGTGGTCGAAAACAGCAATCATCCGAAACTATTCCAGGTTCCAAACAGCATGGTTGTATCTCTTTGTGAATTTCATATCTCCCGAACCACAACAACTATGAAGGTGGTTCTTGCAGTTAGAGAAAGATTTGGAAGGCTACTTTTGTCCAGAATTTTTCCATGATTTTTTTTAACTTCCAAAATAGAGATATGGGATGATAGAGATAGTTTGCTCTAGAAAAGATAGGATGGAGAAAACCGGAGATAAGATGATAACGATAGATTGAGACAGGATAGGGAAAACAGGAGACAAGGGAACCCAACTATTTATAGCCTTAGGCCTATAGACTAAATGAAATTGTGGGGAAATCCCACAAGATCATTGCACTCATTACAAAGATCCAAAACAAAGCATATGCATCAAGACAATTCATCAAAGCATTAGAGGTTCACACTTCAATCATTGACTCAACTACCGTTCTCTTCATATAAAGGGGAAACATCCTAAAGCTCTTCTTTCAAATGATACAAGGAGGTGGTGAGAAAAGGTCAAGAAGCATATCAAAGGGTGAAGATGAGAACAAGGTTTGAAACAAGCAATAAGGTGGGGGCAAATAACAAGGATGAGAATTTTGTATAGAGTAAAATATCAAGGTCTACAGAGCAAGGATTTCTGTAGCAACTTCTAAACCATAAGATGGTCAACTTCTAACTAGGCTTGCGTCCTACAGTCAGCATTGCTCTGATACCAATTTGTCACACCCGGTTTTAAGAACAAAACCAGATTTACACCATATGTGAGCTCAGGAAGTCAAATCTCACATATAGGCACAAATTAAGGAAGTATCAAAATACAATACTTAAACACATAACATATAAGGTCAAAGGATAACCTCAACACAGCGAACAGCGGGAAGACAACTCCGAACTTCAGGTGAAGACTCCAACTTCACAGGGACAACTGACTGGTTGATCACAAGCCTAACTCCTTTAACTGTTGCTCTTTGCAATCTGATATGGTTGATAAGGCAAGGGTGAGCACTTAAAGTACTCAGCAAGATTAACACAGGGTTATGAAGCTCAAAAGGCTGACACTGGCTTACTGCGGTTGCTTTTAACTTGGTCAAGTTTTAACAACAATTAGCTTTAGTTATGCTTAACCCAGTTGGTAACCACATGGTCATTAATGAAACAATCTCATATATCATATCTCCGAACTTACCATCATAAGTTGTTCAACAACAGGAGTTACTAACACTGTGAGTTTTCCAGGCCGCTCGTATCCGTGAGCACGGCTATCATGATAGATTTACACTCTGCAGAGGTTATACACTTTACCCACAAGCCGTGTAACCCATATGCCCGGGACGGCCAATCCAAAAACACTGCCAAGGTGAGCGGGCAGGGTACACTATGAAGTCTTTCAAAAGCTCTTTCTAGCATGTAGCGGACCCTACGGACCCAATGCAAAGGGGTATATGGGACACTCCGATGGTACCACCCGCAGCGGTCCCCACACAAGCTATACCCCATAACCAGCTCGGCAAAGGTGCCTTTCACGAACCACAAGCATGCTAGTCCAAACTTCATACTTAACTAAAGCTAGAGCCATATAGCACTCGTGGTTGCATTTAAGTCCCAGCTTTTGCCCTACAGTGTGGTCCTATTCCATGTTGCTATAAAAGCCAATTTTATCTCATCGTTGCATATATCATTAGTCAAGATTCTTCTCATAGATCATAAAGCGTAGCAGATCTACCCATATGCAATAGTAACCCATGGTGACAAGGTAAAAGGATAACAAAGCTATGATATAGATCTAATAGGAATCAATTGAGACACATGCAATCATGACTAGATGAATTATGGTGAATAGGTAACAAGGATGATCTCATGTTAAACTTGCCTTAAACTCTTAGATCCTTTCTTCACTTGATTCTCGATCTTCTGATGACTTCTTCTTGATCTCCACGTAAATCTCACCGATTGGACAAGATCATAAACACCACACAAGCATCTGAACAATCATACAAAGCATACAATATATCTACTTTAGAACAATACACCAATCAACGAAAAAGGTTTAAAAGAAATCTACGTATTGCTACGATCACACAGACGCGAAAATCACGCTAATCGGATTTATAAAGGAAAAGAAACGACTACCGAAAGATTAGCTTTTATAAGATAATTAAACTTCATTTATTTTATTTAAAAAACATATATTGGATACTTCAGAGAAATACCCAAATTAATAAAGTCACATTACTTTGCTTTGTAAAAACAAGATTAAACTAAGTATGTTTTGTTTTATGAAAAGCCGAGGTGGAAAACCCTAATTGATTTTAATTGGAAAACCATTGATTATATAGATTAATCAATTATCATTTTATTTCAGAGAGTAAAACATATTTAATATTGTTACTAACAGGTAGATCTTATCGTTACGAAACCAACGCAACTCGAACGGGACAAAACGGATCTAAAACGAATAAACTATAGATTAAACAAGATTTTGAAAAGCATTAAAAGAATTAATTTACTTTGATTTTCAAAAGTAATTAACATAGATGAAAACTATACTACTGGATAGAGCATAAAACTACGAATCTAACGCAACTTGAACGGATCGATTTGGATTAAAAACAAAGAAGTTATAGGGTTTTGAAATCGGATGGCAAATATGTAAATATGGATTTTCATTTAAAACCGAATTAAACAGATCTAAAAAGAGAATACACTTTCCAGAGGGGAAAACATAAACGTGAAAACCGCTTTGGATGGAAGGGATACACTACGACGAAGAGAAAAACAAGACGAACCTTGTAGCACCAGAAAAGCTCGCCGGAGAGTTCGCCGGAGTTGACCGCCAATGATATGATAGGAAGAGAGAAAACTATAATTTACTACACGAGAGATTTCCCAAACTAGGGGCTCCTCTTGCGGTAGTTGTGGTGTGCTTTGGCAAGAAGCTGATAGATATATATAGGGAGAAAAACTCCCTACATGTTCATCAACTGGCGATATGATACTAATTGATGGTGCACTTCCACATTTACTAATGGGTCAATTAGACATAAAAGCCCATTAGTAAATAAATGCATGGACTTTTGAGATTTATTAGGATTATTGCACATGGACTTTGAGGACCGGTGGGAAATTGAGATATTTATTATATATTTTCGGAATAAATTATTTTCGTGAATAAAATAATTCCAGAAAAGTCTAGAACTAATATTTAAGTCACGAAAAATACTCCGAAGTCTCCAAAAATTCTGGGAAAATTCTCGGAGACACTTTGGAATATTATGAACCCAAATAAAGTATTTGGAGCTCGCGAAAAGATATTTTGGAGCATCTAAAAATTAGATTAAGCTCATAGAAAAATGAGAAAAGGTTCTCAAAAAGCTAGAAAAATTCCCCAGAAGATTTTAGATATATCTTTATGAATGATGGACTCAAGAGAATGATTTAGGGTCAAAATAAAAGAATTCTTGGGAAACTCCAAACAAGAGGATGGAGTTAGGGAACAATGAATTTGATGATAGAAAAGACGGAGACATGCTGGATAGAGGTAAACTTGTAAATTAGGTGGATCTAGTTTCGGAATAAAACAAAAGAGAAAATCGGATTTTAAACCCAGCCGTGGACTGCGGGTTAAATACTTAAGATATCAAGGGCTCTTTAGCAAGATAACCGGCCGAAGGGGTATCTTGGATTAGGGATCGTTGGATCTAAGGCCAATGGACCAGATTAGATGGAGGGAGAGGGAGATGGATTCCCCACCGGGGGAACAGTGGCCCGGCGGTGAACGCCATGGACGGGAGCTCTGCTCCACGCCGGCGTGGGCGGTTTGAGCCGGAATGGACTCGGGAAGGGTTCCAGGAGGTAGGTGAAGGAGATGTGAGTTCTCCTGTACCGATAGGGAGGAACGGAGGAGTACGGTGCGGGCCGGCGACGAGCAGAGGCGGGCAAAGTTGTTCTGCACGGTATGCCGAGCACCTGAGAGTAACGCAGAGGGATAAAGAAGGTTAGGCGAGTTCGGAAGAATGTCCCGAAGCTCGGTGATCTCCTTACTGTGGTGGCAAAGCACGGAGCGAGCTCGGCGGTGTGAGGAGGGGGAAGGCGCTGACAGCGCGGGACCATCGCGTCGGCGAGGCAAGGGGAGGGAGCGGGGCAGGTCGACGCGCTGGGCCACATAGGAAAAAGGGAAGGGGGAAATGCGCGCGGGCCGGAGCGAGGCAAAGCAGCCCATGTAGATGGAAGGGGAGAGGGAACTAGGCCGGTTAGGCTGGTTGGGCCAGAAGGTGAGGAAGAGAGGATTTGATCCTATTCCTTTTCTTTTTGTTTTCAAAGCTTTTCTTAAATCCTTTTTGAAAACCATTTTCTAAACCGTTTTGAAAAGCTTTGAGTTTTGCAAAACCAAGCATCACAAAAAGGATAATGCAGAGGCATGAGTGCTCAAGCAAAAGTTGCTAAACCCTAGGTCAATTTTTAATTTGATGAAAACGTTTTTATTTTCCTGCATTTTCATGAGCACAAAAAAAATTCAAAATTAACCCAATTTCAATCTATTTTAAAAATTCAAATTTTCGGGTGTTACAACCTAAGAGGATGGGCCAAACATACAATAGTGTCTTACAAAAAAGAGAAGAAATCTCTGCTAGCTCTTTTAGAGAATCTTGATAAGAAGGATGAGAGTTCCTCTCTATCTGATCAAGAAATTAATCTCAAACTTTATCTAAAAGAGCGTTTAGTTTCTCTTTTGAGAGAAGAGGAACTAAAGTGGTATGAAAGAGCCAAAGTAAAGACCCTTTTGGAGGGAGATGCAAATACTAGGTTCTTTCATCTAGTGGCAAATGAAAAACATCGCAACCAACATATCTATAAACTTGAAGATGACCAAGGGGCTGTTATTGGTGATAATCGTCTCAAAAGCCATATTACCACATATTATAAAAACCTCTTTGGCCCACCAGAAATTTCAGAGATCACACTAGTGGAAGATCAGATTTCAGATATTCCACAAGTGTCCCCTGAGAAAAATGAAATACTCATTAGTCCTTTCACCAAATCTGAGGTGAAGGAAGCTGTATTTCAAATGGAACATAACAAAGTCCTAGGTCCCGATGGATTTCCTGCGGAATTCTATCAAGTATTTTGGGGGTTGATAAAGAATGATCTCTTACCTCTCTTTGATGATTTACATAGAGAGGCCCTTGAACTACACAGTCTGAACTTTGGAATCATTACACTAATTCCCAAAGTTCAAAATGCTACTAAAATTCAGCAGTATAGACCAATTTGTGTTCTCAATGTGAGTTTTAAAATATTCATAAAAGTGGGCACAAACAGACTGAATAAGGTAGCCAAAACTGTTGTGAGTCCAATGCAAACCGCCTTTATGCCAGGCCGGAATATCATGGAAGGTGTCGTTATTCTACACGAATCTATTCATGAGCTACATACCAAAAAACGAGATGGCATCATTCTCAAAATCGATTTTGAAAAAGCCTATGATAAGGTCAAGTGGTCCTTCGTACAACAAACTTTACGTATGAAAGGATTCTCCACAAAATGGTATAGATGGGTCCAAAGTATGGTTACGGGAGGGAGTGTAGGGATTAAAGTTAACGATGATGTTGGACCCTATTTCCAAACCAGACGTGGCCTACGACAGGGTGATCCCATGTCACCTATCTTATTTAACATCGTTGCAGATATGCTAGCTCTTCTAATCAATAGAGCAAAAAACGATGGTCAAATAAGATGAATACTCCCCCACCTAGTTGATGATGGTATTTCAATATTGCAATATGTAGACGACACCATCGTCTTTATTGATCATGACCCGGAACAAGCAAAGAATCTTAAGCTTTTGCTCTGCGCTTTTGAACAATTATCCGGACTTAAGATCAATTTCTACAAGACTGAAATTTTCTGCTATGGTGCAGCCAAAGACATGGAATCCTTTTATACTACTCTTTTTGGCTGTGACACAGGTGAATATCCCTTTAGATATCTAGGGATCCCTACGCACCATAGACAACTCCTGAATTCTGAATGGAGGAAGGTTGAAGAACGGTTCCAACAAAAACTCTCTTGCTGGAAGGCAAAGTACTTGTCCTATGGGGGGAGACTTGTGTTGCTTAATTCAGTTTTAAGCAGTCTACCCATGTTTATGATGTCCTTCTTTGAGATTCCTAATGGTGTCCTAAAAAACCTCGATCATTTTAGATCAAGGTTCTTCTGGCAAGGTTCTTCAGACAAGCATAAATATAGACTTGCCAGGTGGAATATCTTATGTCCCCCAAAGGACCAAGGAGGTCTAGGTATCCTTGATTTAAACTTGCAAAACAAGTGCTTGCTGGCCAAATGGTTGGTTAACCTACTCAACACAGATGACATGTGGCAGTCACTGTTAAAGAATAAATACCTAAGATCAAAATCACTTACCCAAGTGACAGCCAAACCTAATGACTCATTTCTGGAGAGGCCTTATGCATATCAAAGATGAGGTGTTAGCTAATGGTTCCTTTGATATTAAAGATGGAACCAACACTAGGTTTTGGGACGACACATGGGTAGGAGACAAGCCTCTGAAAGTTAAGTATCCAACTTTAAATAATATAGTGCGGGATCCTCATGCAACAGTCTCAAAAGTGATGGCTACTAGCCCTCTGAACATTTCTTTTAGAAGGGCTCTGGTTGATAATAAACTTACAGAATGACTTAGTCTAGTAGCACGGATCTCAATTGTTGAATTGGTGGAAGGTTCGGATTACTTCAGATGGAACCTAACCAAATCTGGTTTGTTCTCTGTACGTTCTATGTATCTCTATCTTATAGATACACAAACACCTTTTCGTCATAGGAAGATCTGGAAGATTAAAATCCCTCTAAAAATTAAAATCTTTCTTTGGTTCTTGCAAAGGGGTGTCGTTTTAACCAAAGACAGCCTTGCTAAGAAAAATTGGAAGGGGAGTCAAAAGTGTATCTGTTGTAATGAGAATGAAACTATCCAACACTTATTCCTTGACTGTCCCCTTAACAAAATGATTTGGAGAATTATTTTCTTTGCTACTAGTTTGACCCAACCTAGATCAATCAACCACATGTTTGGTGTTTGGCTGACTAATCAAAATAAAATGATTAGAAATTTGATTTGGGTGGGTGTGGCTGCCATGTTTTGGGCTATCTGGAGATGCCGTAATGATGTTGTTTTTAATCAATTGAAATCTAACTCTATTATGCAGTTAATTTTCAGAGGAGAATACTTGTTACGCTCTTGGGCCAAGCTACTGCGTGATGAGACAGCCAAAGACGCGCTCTCTACGATAAGCAAGAAACTAGAAGTTATTGCTTTAGAGATATCCAACAAAGGATGGGAAAATTTATATTGTTTGATCTAGCGTCCTGGTCAATCTATAAGACTATGACTTTCTCCTTTTTCTTTCACCCAAATTTTGTAATAATGGATTGTATACATCCTTGGATGTAGAGACCGGATTTTGTTATCCATTATCTAAAAAAGGGCGATGATGCTTGCAGATGCATTTGATCATTTTCCAATGCAATGTTAGTTGAGTACTCCAACACATAACTCGTATATGGAGGTAAATCCCGTCAAGCTCCTAAATGCACTGTTAACGGTATGTTGAGTACTCCCTAAGTTCTATCGAAAGTGTTATTTGAAAAACGTGTCTATGAGTGAAATACGGTTTTCTAGTGACATTTTCAATGGAACGGAAAGAGTATTTATTATTTCGATTCGATTCTCTATTACATGGTTCTACTATATCTTTTCATCTGTTTTTTAGGGGATTCTGCTATCTTTTCACGAGTAGTACGCCAGCTTATAACAAAATACAGAAAGAAAACACATGCACATGGGCTGAACCGGCCCAGTTCACGAGGGCCAATTTCTGTACCAGCCGGCCCACGCTGAAACGAGGCCGCTGATCCCCAGCGTCACGGCGTGGTTGCAGAACGGGTTGGGATCGGTCTCCGCGATGGCGATGACGAGGTCGGCGACGTTGGCCGCCGTCGCCATGAGCCGCATCACCCTATCGATCCGGATCTCCCGCACCTCCTTCTCCGCGTCCTCGCCACCGTCGCCGTCCCTGAGCAGCAGTTTCCTCTCCCGCCGCAGGCCCCGCCTGAGCATGATCAAGTCGATGGCGACGAAGAAGACGTAGCCGACGGCCTCGCCGAAGGCCGACACGTAGCTGGCCCGGCGCGCCAGCCAGGGCTCGAGGACGCCCACGCGGGACAGCCACGCGAAGTGGTCGAAGAAGAAGTAGACCATCTCGCCGGCGTTGGCCAGCACGGCGAGCGCGCCGAACTCCCCCGGGGCGCGCCGCAGCGCGTTGAGCCCCGTCAGGAACCGGCCCGACCGGAACGCCTTGCGGCTCAGCCCGGACGCCGTCTCCCAGCTCTTGGCGCGCCTGGCGAGCTCCGGGTGGGAGGACTCGGCGCCCCAGTGCGCCAGCTTTGACACGTACTGGAACGTCTTCACCAGCTTGTCGATGCCATCGCGCTTCGCCAGGAACACCACCAGCTTGTCGACCGTGTCGCCGGTGCTCATGGCGCGCGGACGCGACGGCTAGCTAGCTGGCTAGCTAGACGACTAGACGCTGCCTAGGGCTTGGCGATCGAGAAGCAAGACGACGCGTGCGCATACAGACATGGGTGAGGGCGCGAGGCTGGAGTGGGAAAATGGCGCGGTGTGCGTGTGGTTTGGCTTCGGATAGAGGCCCTGACGGGTACTTGGCCAAGGATGCGCTTCCAGCCACCAGAAGTGTTGTTTTCTGGTGGTGATGAGGATTGAGAGGGGGATGAGGAGCGGGGACTGATACCAGGAAAGCTCCCCTCGTCTTTGTCTGCTTTCTTGATTGGTGCCTGGCAGGCTTTGTTGCGAGCAAATGAAATGAATGGTTGTTGTGGGCTTGTGGCTGCAGAGTACCCCATACGAGATGGAAAAAAAAACAGGGCAAATGGAGCATAGCATAGCAGATTCCCATACGGTAGCAGAGCAGCCGCCAGACAGGCACAGATTCCAGAACCTGTAGGAAATTGGGATATGCCTTTTTCAGGTCAAAAATGTTGCTCCTGATGGCCGCATGCATCGCCCATAAGTCAAGTCCAATTAGAAATAGCAGGTCAGCAATGTTGGGACATGAAACACTGACGGCAATGCCTTTTAGCTGCCAAGAAGGTTCGTTCTTCACCTCTGCAACAACTTGATCATTGTGGAGCTTCTTCTGTATCAACTTTTTTGATGAAACTGGAGGGGTGAGCACCCCTACAGGAGACCTGTGGTCTTGTGATGCTGGGCATCATCCTCTGTTTTCCACGTCTGCAACCAGAGGATACAAATTCGCTGTTAGATGAAAATTTGACAGCCAAGGTTCAAAACTCAGCAACCTGTGCATTTCGTTTTCAGTTTACCATGGCCTATATAAGTCGCCAAGGAGGATCAAAACGTCTAGTCAAGTCCAGTGATCTCTCCACCTTAGTCCCTCTTCTTTCGCCACCTCTCACATGCCTGCATTAGACATTCATTTGAACCAAGAGCCGGCTTTAATCTGGCGATTTGTATCACATGGATTGGGATGATATCGCTGAGTATGATGGGCCGGCACACCAGCTTGATTATGACATGGTTTGGGATGATGGAAGCCAAGGTGCAAATCTATCGAGATCTTTGTTCTGCCTTCTTTTATTTCTGTCTATGAACTTATTCTTTCTTTTACTGTGTTACAGCATTTGGTGAGCAAGGAGATCAAGGATTCAAGGTGATGCTGCAAAACCAGGAGTGCAATTACCTGAACCTGAAGGCGATGATCTGCAAGGTGCATCAGCAAATAATGGTGATGCTTCAGGTATGGTACTATGGTTAGAAACAACTTCAGTTTTAACAATCTGTAGTGTGTTGTCGGACAGACTGTAGTGTCCATGATGTCTGTTATTCAGTGTGCTTTCAGTATTCCTTTTTCAGTTTTTTTATTTTATTTTCGTATTGTTTTTCAGTGATCTATACTCCATTCTGTCAGTATTTTTCATCCAGTACATGCAGTTCGTAGTTCTCAGTTTTTTGTTTTCACTTTTCAGTTATGTATTGAGTTCAGTCTGTTGTCAGTTCAGTCTAATTGCTACTCTTCCAGGTACCAATGAAAAAAAAGAGGAAGCACTATCCGGATGATCTAAAGATCGCCATATACCTTACTTTTTGGCAAAACTGATCCACCTATTCTTCGCCGTGGGGCTTCAAAGTCAGTTTCTGAAAATTTTGGTGTCCCTTTAAAAGTTGTACAGGCCATTAGGAAAAATGGTCAAGATTGTGGAATTCAAGAAATTGTGAACAAGTATTCTAAGAACTGTGGTAGGAAACGAGTAGAAATTGATATGGAAGCCATAATAAATCTCTGTCTCAAGCAACGCTCTACCTTTCAAGACCCTCTAATGTTTTAGGGTGCGAAGCTAAAACATCATTAATGACAAAAACAAAATAAATTGACAATATCATAATGGTAGTAGTAGATTCTTAAAAAAGCTATTATCATATTCGCTTGATCGTTTCAGTGGCTGATAAGCCGCCTGATGCTGTTTTTCATTATTTTGTTGTGAGAGAAAAACACTATTTTAGTGACTGATAAGCCATCTGATAAGCCTAGCGAACAGGACGTATCGTTGCAATACCAGACTGTTTACAGTAATGCTAATAAAGAAAGTTGTTATTAGAAACCAAAGAAACAAAAAAATCAATCATGGCAAAAGAAAGGGAAAAAAAACAAGAAAGAACGAACCAGTTTAACTAAAAAAATATCAGTTTTATGGGCCGGTCTCCTACCAAACCAGCGTAGTCATGCGTGTGCACGTGCACCTGCAGAAAGAGAGACAGAATTGCTCTCCTGCCACTGCGAGCTGTTTTTGTTCTTCGCCCGTTCACCTCGCCTGGCCCGAGAGCTATACTTACACGCTCGATTCGGCCTCAACGCCCGCCGCCGCCCGACTCAGCTGCCTCCGTCTTTGTCGGATCCTTTGCCGGCGACGACCACCCACCGTACCAGGTATGCCCCCCTCCCCTCCCCTCCTGTGCAAAACTGAGCACCCGAACCCTAATTTAAGTATCTGTATTCCGTTCTGATCTAATTTAAAGATATGTGTATGCAAGTATTATGCCTATCAATTTCGTTCTTTTGACAAAAAAAATTATCTTCTGTACATGCGTACAGCCATGTCTATTATTGTGTCCGCCCTTGGAGCAGGTCTGCGAGTTTTTATTCTCGATTGAGTTAATTCTGTCATCATACTATCATACCTGGCTGGACGGCTGTCCTCTAGCTCATCTTAACTATGTGGTCATGGGTTGGTTTTGTTAGTCTCACTACTATGGCAGATCGTTTTGGATAATGTTTTGTGGTTTTAGTAGTACCGTAGCCTCTGTTATCTGTCTTTGTCTTCTGGTTCAACCAATCTGTATTTCCGTTGCAAAATTAATGGAAATGGGGATCTTCTTTTGTTGAAAAAAAAAATACTCATCATACCTAGGCAGTTTATCAACATCAGCAGCCAAGGGATCAGAAGTGGTGGTGATTAGTCCTGAATTTCTTGATGTGCAAATCTGGTGTTATGCTGGGTCCTGATTTATGATTTCGTTGCTACAGCCGTTGTTTCCCAATTCTGTTGAGATTCAGTGTGGTTAAACTTGATTTATGTTTTTTTATTACTTTATTCAATCTATCATATTCATTAGTGCTTATTAGTACACTTAGGTAAAGGATTTCTACTAGCATCAGTTCATTCAACAGAAAATGTTGTAGTTCTGCGCATAACCTTTTAATGCTTCGCCTGGCTCTTGATTATTATATTATTGGAGATTTGGAGTTACCTAGTTAGTCGTGCTGTACACTTGGTGTTGAAACTCTAGTTTATTAAACAATTCTTAATTTATTGCTGTGTATCTAAGGTGATCATCTCCAAAAGGGATTTCATGTTTTGTTCATCGGTAAGTCATTGAACATTGGCTTTAGACCTTCAGCGTTGTTCTTGAAGGCGTCTTACCAATAGGGAGGTACAAAGCCTAGTTGGTATGTTCATGTTGTTTAGAGAACGAACACAAGATGACAAGAGCTGAACTTTTTTTTTTCTCGAATAAGAGCTGAACTTGGAGTTCAATTCTTTAAAACCAATTTATTAACAAAAACTTATTAAAACATTTACTGAAACAAGGCAGTATGAATTTGCCAGCTGTACTAAGTTTGAGCTCTTTATTGTGCCATTACTTTTAAATCTGTGATCCACTGGTCACAGACTCTGATACCTTAATTCAGTACCATCCACCAAGTGTTTATGTTGGATAAAAAGGCAATCAAATACTAAGGCAACTATTATATCTAAATTTTGTTTTAGCTTTACTGTTCTTAACCAGGCATGAACTTGGATTACTATTATATCTGAATTTTGAGTTCCCCTTGGCTTAATTAGAGATGCTAATTTGTTTCACTTCTTTTGGGTTCCAGAGACAGGTTGACACCATACACCATGACCTCTCTACTTCATTCACAACTAAAGTTAAGCAAAGTATTTGTTAGGAGGAGGTTTCATGAGAGTGGACAGACGAATTTGCCAAGGTCTCTTCACTGGAAACCCTTGCGACCAGTCCATTTTGAAAATCTTGTGCTGCAATGCACAAAGAATTTGTTATGGGAAACCTCTCTTCCATATGCCTCTGCAGAGGATGATGCCACTATCATCAAGGGAACAGGTGTTGTTGAGCCTATTGATACAGAAGAAGCTCCACAGATTCCAATCCTCCAGAGTGATGAAGATGTTGTAGAGGTGAATAATGATCCTTCTTGGCAGCTAAAGGCATTTAAACTGCCAATGTGGCTACTAGGGCCTTCAGTTCTGTTGGTTACAGGTATAGTTCCAACTTTATGGCTGCCATTGTCTTCAGTGTTTAATGGTCCCAACATTGCTGGCCTTCTATCTTTACTTGGACTTGACTTCATTTTTAATATGGGAGCAATGTTGTTTTTCCTTATGGCTGATGCATGCGGCCGTCAAGAGAACAATATTTTGGACCTGAAAAGGCAGATCCCAATTTCCTACAGGTTCTGGAATCTGGCTGCTACCATAGTAGGCTTTGTTGCTCCATTTGCCCTGTATTTTGCAACTCTTAGGGGCACCCTGCAGCCACAACTACCATTCATTCCATTCGCAGTGCTGCTTGGACCGTATCTTTTACTACTATCTGTACAGATGTTGACTGAAATGCTTACATGGCATTGGAAATCGCCGGTATGGTTGGTAGCTCCTGTGGTTTATGAAGGCTATCGAGTACTACAGCTGATGAGGGGTCTCCAGTTAGCTGATGAAATCAGTGCGCCTGGCTGGATGGTGCAAAGTCTTCGTGGCCTGGTATCCTGGTGGGTACTCGTCCTTGGAGTCCAATTGATGCGCGTTGCTTGGTTTGCTGGACTCAGTTTTGCTAGAAATTCAAGTTATGGAGAAAGTGATGACATGAATCAGTAAATCATACAGGAAAAACTTGAGGTGCCTTTTTTTTTTGGGGGGGGGGGGGGGGGGGGGGGGTCATGATACTTCAACCTGCAACAATGCTCTTCATGGTGAGGGTGGGTGCGATTTTAGTTGCTGGACATCCTTGAAAACCTGCAATACTCAGGAAATCGTTTTGTAAGTGTTTTTTCTTGGCCTGTGGTAAATAGTGCAGATGCTCTATGCTGGAGCAGGAACCAGTCTGCTAGATGGTTCATAATTTGAGCTGTGTAATTATTGTAGTATATACTGGAACATGACCATTTGATACTGAACACATAAACATCACTGTGTAGACTCCTTGAATATAAGTACTGGAGTGTTATATTATATACCCTTCACATGCCAAGACGGCATTCCTTGGAGACCAAATGTCAACAGAATCAACTGCCGCTATACTGCATCTTCAATCACCTCATTGTGAGGGTTTTTTTTTTGTTGTTGTTGTTGAGGTGGTCGTATGAAAGGTCTAGATATGGCTAGAGGGGGGTGAATAGTCTATTAAAAATTCTACAACAACACTAAGCAAACTTGTTAGAATAAAACACAGCGTAAAACAAGTTTGCACTAGCACTACTAGGGTCGGCAAACCATCTACCACAAGTCTAGTTACTAGCAAGATATATCATATGTCACACACAAGAGCTAGAAAACTAGTGCTACTAGACTAAGCTACACAAACTAAGCTAAAGGCTCTACTTTGCAAGAATGTAAAGACTAGTAGTGCAAAGCTAGAGATAGAAAGGTTATACCGACGTGGAGAAGAGACCAATATATAGCCAATCAAACACAATAGAAATCCTCGGAGAGAGACAATGAGACACAAGATTTTTTTCCGAGGTTCACTTGTTTGCCAACAAGCTAGTCCCCGTTGTAGCGATACACCTACTTGGAGGTTCACGCGCTAATTGGCATCACACGCCAAATCCGTCACCGGGTGCCGCAAAACCAACACAAGATAGGGATCCACAAGCTACGAACAATCCACTAGAGATACCTTTTGCGAACTCCCGCGGGAAGGTTCAAGAATCCCTCACAATCCACTGATCGGAGCCGGAGACAAACACATTCCTCCGCTCAACGATCCTCGTCGCTCCAAGCCGTCTAGGAGGTGGCAACCTCCAAGAATAACAAGAGCTTCCGCGAAGACGACGATCACCAACTGCCACTAATATGCAATCAATCAAGCAATGCACTTGGTTCACTCAATCTATCATGAAATTAGCAAGTGTATCAAAGAGATGAGTGGTGGAGGCTCTCACAAATGAGCACTAGTGTGTGAGTGATGAAAATGTGCAAGAAAGTGCCCCAAGGGCCGGCCATACCACCTTATATAGCACTCACTCAACCACTAGCCGTTTAGCCCCCATTTTCCACTTCCTGCGCCACCTCCGGATGCACTTTACACAGGGGGGTCCGGACTATCAGTCGCGTCCGGACCCTTCACAAGCCGAGAGTCATGCTCTCTGTATGAGCTTCCGGACGTGGCCTCCGGACGCGCGCAACGCGCCGTCCGGACCATGCCACATGCGTCCGGTCGCCCCTGATTCAAACTGCTCCTTTCGCACCTTCGCCAGAGGACGCCACGTGGCTCTGGACGCACTCAACAGTGCTACTCCGGACCAACACCACGCAGCGTCCGGACCTCAGCAGAGAGATTCCAGAACGCTCAAAACGCTCCGGACGCGCACTAGCGTCCGGTTCTTCATCCAGAAACCAACAGAGAGCAACGCCCCTCCGGACGCACGTCCGGAGCCAGCGTCCAGACACGCAACAGCGTCCGGATCTCTGACCATAGCAAAGACTGCCTAGGGTATACGTCCGGACGCATACGCAAAAGTCCGGACACATCCAAACCCTAGCGTTCGGACCTCCAAACTTGGTCCAAACTGTCTCCAACTTTCTTCCAAGCTTCCAAGGGCTAACACTAAGTGATTCAAGCACTTGTGCACGTGTGTTAGCTTTTAGCTCACAATTATCTTGGAATTAGTTGGTTGTTTCACTTGGTTCAATTGATTTTAAATGCAATGCAAAGAACCTAGTGGCACATGATAACCGTAATCAAACACGAGAGCTCCATCCTTGATAGTACGGCTATCTATCCTAAATGTGATCACACCCTCTATGGTGTCTTGATCACCAAACCGAAAATGGATTCCTATTTCACCTTTGCCTTGAATCCTTTTCCATTTTCCTTTGCACCACCATGCTAGAGCCTTGCCATCATCACCTTTGATTCATTAGCTCCATCACATGGCATGTACCAACCTATCTCATGATTCACACTTAGAGATCCAAGGTTAGTACTTAGTAGGTTTCATCAATTACTCAAAACCAAACACATGGGGCTCTCAATCTCCCCCTTTTTGGTAATTGATGACAACCTTTCTATAAAGATATGAAATGAAATCATTTTGAACTTGAGTTGTTTGTCCAAACATTTTGATCAAAGATTTTAAATTTTGGACAAGTCACACAAATTCGGTTTGGTAGTTATTAGCTCCCCCTACATATGTGCTTCTAGAGTTTGGTTCAAGTTTAGCACATATGCATAGATAGACAATGTGGGAGAGTGAATAGCTACCAAATGATGCTAAGGTGTAAGAGTAGACCTTTGAAGCGTGATACCATCGGAGTGCGGAATTTGAATCATTCTTAGCACCAATATTAGCTAGACATCAAGTAAACACTAGAAACCCCGTGAGATCAACATTTAAAAGCAAGGTTTCTAGGTCATACTTGAAAGGTACACACATCTAGCTTACCACCTATGCATGCTAGTTGATCAATCAACATTCAATTTGTATCACTAGCAAACGCCACATAAGTATGAATATTTAATGTAAGTACTTGTGCAACAATACATATGAGGATGCAAGCATTCAAATGCAACAAAGTGTTCATGAGCTTACTCCCCCTATTTACGTGTTCTCTTTCAAAATTGTTTTTTTTCATGTTCTTCCCTTTGTCATTTTTCTCCCCATATATCATATATATTTACAACTTCTCTCCCCTTTGTCATCCAATTGACATAAAAAGGTGGGACCAATTATAGATATTCAAGTTTTACTCCCCCTTAGTGTGAGATAGTATGAAAGATTATTTTCAACTTTGGTTTGAACTAAGCTACTTGCCCAAGATATTTAATTCGGTTTGAACCATAGACAAGCTTGTTCACACATGCTAAGATGGTTATCTTGCCTTGTGTTGAATTAAACACTTAAGCTCATAGACATAGGTCAAACACTAGGATTGCAAGCCCATAAACATGTCATATTCCACCAGTAGATCATATCAAGTCATAGAAGCAATAGTGGTACCATATAAGCATTAAAATCATTTTGGTTTTTATGAATGAGCCTAGAAGCATGAGTGATGTCTATATGTCCTACACAAGTCCTAGCAAAGTATGCATGAATGCTTTCAAACAACTTGTACCTGGCTTTGTCGGAGTAGAGACATGTCATATATGTGGGGGGGGTGCATCAACTCATGTTGGAGAAGTCAAGTATGTTCAACTCATTCCTTAGCTTGCAAAACCTTTTCTCATCTAGTGGCTTGGTGAATATATCGGCCAATTGATCTTCAGTGCCTACACTTTCTATTGAAATGTCCCCTTTCAATTGATGATCTCTAATGAAATGATGGCGAACATCAATATGCTTTGTTCTTGCATGTTGGATCGGGTTGTTGGTTAGCTTGATTGCACTTTCATTATCACATAGCAAAGGCACCTTCTTGAATTTGACTCCAAAATCATTCAAAGTAGCTTTCATCCAAAGTATTTGTGCACAACAACTCCCCGCACTAATGTATTCGGCTTCGGCGGTAGAGAGTGTCACACTATTTTTCTTCTTTGATGACCATGAGACAAGTGATCTTCCAAGCAATTGACATGTGCCCGATGTGCTCTTTCTTTCTATCTTACAACCCGCATAGTCCGAGTCGGAGTATCCAATTAACTCAAAGTTTGATCCTTTGGGATACCACAACCCAACATTTGGTGTATGCTTCAAATATCTCAATATACTCTTTGTGGTCTTCAAATGACTCTCTTGGAGAATCTTGAAATCTTGCACACATGCGTACACTAAACATGACATTCGGTCTTGATGCAGTTACATAGAGCAAGCTACCAATCATTGATCTATATAGCTTTTGATCTACCATGTTGCCACTAGCATCACTATCCAAGTTACCATTTGTTCCCATTAGTGTGCTAATTGACTTTGCTTCATCTAGATTGAACTTCTTGAGCATGTCTTTGATGTACTTGCCTTGACTTACAAATATGTCATTCTTAATTTTCTTGACTTGAAGACCAAGGAAGTAACTAAGTTCACCAAGCATAGACATCTCAAACTCTTTTGCCATCATATTTCCAAATCCTTCACAAAAGTCTTGATTGGTTGATCCAAAGATAATGTCATCCACATATATTTGCAACACAAATAAGTCCTTGCCAATCTTCTTGGTGAAGAGGATAGTATCAACCTTGCTCATAATAAATCCCTTAAAGAGGAGAAAGTCCCTCAGCCTCTCATACCATGCTCTAGGTGCTTGCTTTAAACCATACAATGTCTTTCTTAGCTTGTACATATGGTTGGGTTTCTTGTCATCTTCAAAACCGGATGGTTGTTCAACATATACTAATTCATTAATGTACCCATTGAGAAATACACTCTTCACATCCATTTGATAGAGCTTGATGTTGTGAGCACAAGCATAATCCAATAGAATCCTTATTGCTTCTAGCCTTGCCACCGGTGCATATGTTTCTCCAAAGTCAAGACCCTCTACTTGAGTATACCCTTGTGCAACTAGTCTTGCTTTGTTCCTCACCACTATGTCATCTTGATCTTGTTTGTTGCGAAAGACTCATCTTGTGCCAATAACATTGTGATTCTTTGGTCTCTCAACTAGCTCCCAAATTTGATTTCTAGTGAAGTTGTTGAGCTCTTCATGCATAGCATTTACCTAATCAATTTCTTACAAAGCTTCTTCAATCTTGGTTGGCTCAATAGATGATACAAAGGAGTAGTGCTCACAAAAAGAAGTCAATCTTAATCTTGTTTGCACACCTCTTTTGATATCTCCAATAATATGATCCAAAGGATGATCCCTTGCAATAGATGTAGGTTGGAGTGTTGGAAGTTGATTGTTTGTACTTGGTTGGTTATTGGATTGAGATGATGAACTATCCTCTTGTTGATCTTGAGTTGGATAGGATGAACTAGCTTGATTGTCATTGGATTGCTCATTGGATGGAGCATGCACTTGATAGTCATTGTCTTTCTCTTCATCCAATTGCCTTGGCCTAATATCCCCAATATCTATATTCTTCATTGCATTGGCCAATGGTTCACCTCTCACATCATCATGATTGTCATTTTCATCTTGAGAGCCTTGTGTTTCATCAAACTCTACATCTTGTACCTCCTCAACTATGCCATGAGTAAGATTTCATACTCTATATGCTTTGCTTGTAGTTGAGTAATCAAGTAGGAAGCCTTCATCATATTTCTTCTCAAATTTGCTCAATCTTGCATCGTTCTTTAAGATATAGCACTTGCAACCAAACACTCTAAAGTATGCAATATTTAGCTTTCTTCCATTCAATAGCTCATAAGATGTCTTCTCAAGCATCTTGTGGCAATAAAGTCGGTTGCTATAGTAGCAAGCTGTGTTGATAGCTTCGGCCCAAAAGGAATCACTCAGATTGTATTCACTAAGCATAGATCTTACCATATCAATGAGTGTCCTATTCTTCCTCTCAACAAGCCCATTTGATTGAGGTGTATACTTGGCTGAGAATTGATGTTTGATCCCATATTCATCACATAGCTCATCAACTCTTGTATTCTTGAACTCATTACCATTGTCACTTCTCATTTTCTTGATAGTTGTTTCAAATTCATTTTGGTATCTCTTGACAAAGATCTTGAATGTATCAAATGTGTCACTCTTGTCACTCAAGAAGAATACCCATGTGTATCTAGTGAAGTCATCAACTATCAAAAAGTCATATTTATTTCCACCAATGCTTGTATATGTGGTTGGTCCAAACAAATCCATGTGCAAGAGCTCAAATGATTTGCAAGTACTCATCATGCTCTTACTAGGGTGAGTGTTTCTAACTTATTTGCTGGCTTGACAAGAGCTACATAGCATATCCTTTTCAAAGACCACATCTTTTAAGCCTCTAATTAGATCATGCTTGACTAGCTTGTTCAATTGCCTCATCCCAACATGACCAAGCCTTCTGTGCCATAACCAACTCATGCTAGATTTGGATAGCAAGCAAGTTGATAATTGAGTTTCACTAGCATTGAAATCAACCAAGTATAGATTCTCATATCTAAAGCCTTTGAATATCAAATTAGAGACATCTACACTTATGATCTCTACATCATCAACTCCAAATATGCATTTGAAACCAAGATCACAAATTTGAGCTACGGATGGCAAGTTGAAGTTCAAGCTCTCTACTAGCAACACATTGGATATGCTCATATCATTGGATATTGCAATTTTACCAAGCCCTTTGACCTTGCCTTTGTCATTGTCATCAAATGTGATAGAATCAACCCCATTGCAATCATTTTTCTTGATAGAGTTGAACATTCTTGAATCTCCGGTCATATGTTGAGTGCACCCACTATCAAGCACCCAATGCCTCCCTCCGACTTTATAATTGACCTACAAAACAATTTAATTCTTCTTAGGTACCCATACTTGCTTGGGTCCTCCAAAGTTAGTGACTAAGTACTTAGGTACCCAAATAGCTTTCTTCTTTGAGCTCTCATTGGGTGTACTCATGTACTTAGCTATCACACCTTTCTTACCCTTGGTAAGCACATAACTAGAATCAAAGCGAATAGATGCACTTGTAAATTTTATCTTGCTTAGATTTAGTTTGCAATATTGCTCATCATGCCCTACTTGCTTGCAACTTGAGCAAAACCGGCTATTGCTCTTCACAAAGCGAGGCTTTGGAGTCACAAAGGTCGCCCTGCCTTTCTTGGGGGTATAGCCAAGTCTCTCTTTGCAAAGGGAGAACCTTTGGCTACCCAAACACTTAAGCAAGCGAGCGTCTCCGCCATAGGCATTGCCTAAGGCTAGAGTGAGCTTACCAACCTCATTCTTAAGAGTCTCATTCTCAACCATTAGTGAAGCATCACAAGTAAAGTCATCACTAGTAGAAGAGGTAGAGTTAGAAGTGCTACAAGAAGGGTTAGTTGGGGTGATGATGATAGGTTCATAGAAAGATTCATTGATTATGTCACAAGTTGATCCCATGTTACCTATTGAAACATGCTCTTTCTCCTTTTGCTCAACAAGATATGAGTAAGCTTTTTCAAGCTTAGAGTTAGCTCCTTTAGCCTCTCATGAGCATCCTCTAGTCTCTCATGAGAGCGGTTTAGCTCATCAAAGGATTGCTTGAGAGCTTGAAGCACTTTCCGCAATGCTTTGCACTTCTTTCTCTTGATGTCAAAGTGAGTCTTAGCATCTTCCAACATTTCAATTAGTTTATCTTTAGTAGGTTCATCATCATCACCATCACTAGAATCACTCTCATCATCAGATTATACCTTAGTGGACCAAGCCATGAAGCATGTAGATGGAGTGTCGAAGAGAGAGATCTTGTCCTTCATAGCATTGCTTGCAAGAGCCTTCTTCTTGCTTAACCTCTTCTCATCATCACTTGAATCATCATCACTTGAGGAATCACTATCCCAAATGACAACATATGATCCTCCCTTCTTGTTCTTCTTGAGAAACATCTTGTTCTCTTTCTTCTTCTTCTTCTCTTTCTTTTTGCCTTTTTTCTCATCTTCATTGTCACTATGATGAGGGCAATCCGCAATGAGATGATCCTTGCTATTGCACTTGAAGCATCTTCTATCCTTCTCATTAAACTTGTGTGAGCTCTTCTTCCTTCTTGCTCTATAGCCCTTCTTCTTCATGAATTTGCCAAATTTCTTGACAAATAGAGCCATTTTTTTTCATCATCATCACTATTTCTTGAGCTTTCATCATTGCTTGATTCATCACACTTTGCTTTGCCTCTTGATGATGATGTGGCCTTGAATGCCACACTCTTCTTCTTCTCATCCTTCTTCTCATCTTTCTTCTCTTTGTTTTCTCTTATCTTGTCCTTGTGCTCTCTAAAGGTGTCATCGGTAATCACCTCACCAAGAACTTGGTTTGGTGTCATTGTGTCCAATCCACTTCTCACCAATAGAGTGACCAACATCTCAAATCTTGAAGGAAGACTCCTAAAAAATTTGAATGAGAAGTCCTTATTCTCCACATTCTCTCCAAGTGACTTGAGGTCATTGACAAGCACCTCAAGCCTATTGAACATTTCCGGCACATTTTCATCCTCCTTCATCTTGAAGCTTGCAAACTTCTCCTTATGCCCCCCTTCATGGATTGAGTCCCCTCATAAGACTCTTCAAGCTTCTTCCATGCATCATGAGCTCTCTCAATGTTCTTGATTTGTTCAAACACTTCTCTTGAGATTGCTTCATGGATGGCACTCAAAGCAATGTCATTGTTTTGGAGCTTCTCCTCTCGGCCGCGGTGGGTGCCCCCTCATTTGCTACCTCAAACTTCTTGTCAACCACCAACCATATCTTCCAGTTGATTGATTTGATATGGGTGGTCATCAATGCTTTCCAATAGCTATAATTGGTACCATTAAACTTAGGTGGCCTCTTGGTGTTGTTGATTTGAGCCATTTTAACACTGAGGGATGTTAAGTCTTGTAAGAACAGTGTACCGGCTCCGATACCACTTGAAAGGTCTAGATATGGCTAGAGGGGGGGGTGAATAGCCTATTAAAAATTCTACAATAACACTAAGCAAACTTGTTAGAATAAAACACGGCGTAAAGCAAGTTTGCGCTAGCACTACTAGGGTCGGCAAGTGAAAGGTCTAGATATGGCTAGAGGGGGGGGGGGGTGAATAGCCTATTAAAATTCTACAACAACACTTAAGCAAACTTGTTAGAATAAAACACGGCGTAAAGCAACGGTTAGGCAAGCCACCTACCAATTCTAGTCACTAGCAAGATAACCTATGTCACACACAAGAGCTAGAGAACTAGTGCGACACAACTAAGCTACACAAACTAAGCTAAAGGCTCTACTTTACAAGAATGTAAAGACTAGTAGTGCAAAGCTAGAGATAGAAAGGTTATACCGACGTGGAGAGTAGCAATCAAGAGATATCCAATATGGAAGCAATCACAATATGTATCCTCGGTAGAGATAAGATGACACAATGATTTTTTTACCGAGGTTCACTTGTTTGCCAACAAGCTACTCCTCGGAGAGAGACAATGAGACACAAGATTTTTTTCCGAGGTTCACTTGTTTGCCAACAAGCTAGTCCCCGTTGTAGCGATACACCTACTTGGAGGTTCACGCGCTAATTGGTATCACACGCCAAATCCGTCACCAGGTGCCGCAAAACCAACACAAGATAGGGATCCACAAGCTACGAACAATCCACTAGAGATACCTTTTGCGAACTCCCGCGGGAAGGTTCAAGAACCCCTCACAATCCACTGATCGGAGCCGGAGACAAACACATTCCTCCACTCAACGATCCTCGTCGCTCCAAGCCGTCTAGGAGGTGGCAACCTCCAAGAATAACAAGAGCTTCCGCGAAGACGACGATCACCAAGTGCCACTAGTATGCAATCAAAGAGCAATGCACTTGGTTCACTCAATCTCTCATGAATATGTCAATTGTATCAAGAGAATAAGTGGTGGAGTTTCTCACAAAAGAGCATAAGTGTGTGAGTGAATAGAATGTGCAAGAAGTGCCCCAACGGGCCAACCATACAGCTATATATAGCCTCCACTCACAACTAGCCGTTTTCCCACTGAAAAACGCTCTCTGCGTGCTCTCCGGACGCAAGCAACAGTGGGGGGGTCCGGACCATCAACAACGTCCGGATGCCCCCACACAGCACAAACAGCTCCTCTGTTTCAACCTCCGGACGCAACCTCCGGTCGCGCATACCGCGTAATCCGGACCAACTCGCCTGCGTCCGGTCGCCTGCCGTTCAAATGGCTCTGTTTCCCGCTCGCGCCACAGACAACCACGTGGCTCCATACGCACGTAATAGTACGGGTCCGGACCAACGCCTCCAGGGTCCGGAAATAAATTTCAGAGAACCCGAGAGCTCCCTTATCTCCTCTTCTCCTCCGGACGCATGTCCGGCTCTCAGTCCGGACCATCACCAGCGTCTGGATCAAAGCACACAGAACCAACAGAGAGCGCACTGACTACGGACGCGCGTCCGGTGCCCTGCGTCCGGACTAACAATAGGGTCCGGATGCCTCTCCTCAACGCTGCCAGGCTAGGGTATGCCTCCGGACCCATCTCCGATGGTCCGGACCGGCCAGACACCCTGCGTTCGGATCTCTGTCCGAAGCTGTTTTGAGCTGCCAAACACTTCTCCAACTTCTTCAAACTTACAAGAGCTAACACTAAGTAATCAAACACGAGAGCTCCCTTCTGGATAGTACGTCTATCTATCCTAAATGTGATCACACCCTCTATGGTGTCTTGATCACCAAACCGAAAATGGATTCCTATTTCACCTTTGCCTTGAATCATTTTCAATTTTCCTTTGCACCACCATGCTAAAGCCTTGCCATCATCACCTTTAATCCATTAGCGCCATCACATGACATATACCAACCTATCTCATGATTCACACTTAGAAATCCAAAGTTAGTACTTATGTAGGTTTCATCAATTACTCAAAACCAAGTACATGGGCTCTCATCGTCTTGTGCAGGCTAATCAAGGTAAGCAAAGTTTGGCAAGTCAAGTTTCCTCGGCGTAATGTAACACCATATAATATGGCAATAATGACAACCGACCTGATGTATCTCGAGACTAATATAGCTGAGACTTTACGCCTTGCCTACTAGGTCAAAAGTTCAAACCTACAGCCATCGAATCTCTCTGTTTTATTTTTAAAAAAAATCAAAATAAAATGCTTTCCACGATCGCTTAGGTTTTTATGGCTTAAGCTGGTACTGTTTTTATTGTTTATTATAAGAGAAAAATACTGCTAATAAGCTGATAAATTCTTGAACGGCCTAGTAAAATTAAATGAAGAGTTAAAGAGGGTCAAAGACAAGAGTAACGTGGCCACGTTTAGATCTTGGAATTGAGTCCATTTTAATAATAATAATTTATCCATAGATTAATTAAGGTGTTATGGCTGTATATAAAATATATTTGTATATTATTGTTAGAAATACGAGTAGTGCATTTCTACTATAAAAAAAGGAGTTAAAAGTGCATGCTATAACTTATAAGTTAGCTATAAGTTAGAGAGTAGAAACATATTATGCTTATCTTTAAAATCAATTTTTCTCTTACCCTATAAATTTTGCATAAACTCGGATGTAAACTTATAAAATTGTGGAATGTAAAAAATACAAACTAAATGGTCTAATTCAAGTGGGTTTCAATTCATTCAAAATAAAAGGATCCCCTAAATAAAATTCAAATACCAATTCCTTGGAACGCAGACAGAAGATAGTTTCATTCTAAGAAATTCGTGGTTAAAAAAAAACAAATGACAACTAGAATTGAAGTGCAAGTTGCAATGCGTTATGGCTCTTTAGAACATTCACCTACCAAACTTTTTTGCCGTTTTGCAGAGAAAGGAAACGGCGGTAAAGGCATGGCGTCTTTGTTTTAAACCCAGATCAGATCGTGCTCGGCTCCAGCGTGGCAGCGTCGCCCGCGGTCCGCGGCCCGCCTCCCTTTCTGACAGACAGAGGTCGCACCAACCCGCATTCCCTTCCGTCCTCTCCGTCGGCTTTTCCTTCCTACAAGTAGAGTTCTTACCAACTCCCGTCGCCTACGGCCTACGGGCTACGGCGATTCCAAATTCCCATCTGCGCTGCTGCTCCGCTCCACTCCACTCCACTCCAGGCTCTTTCCCTGCTACTGCTGCGGCGAGCGCAAACCGCCTCGCTTCCAAACCCTAGTTCCTCGCTCGCTCGCTCGTCCGACCGCGTGGCTTGCCAGGCTGCCACCCCACCCCCGGATCAAGCCCGTGCAGCGCCCGAGCGTGCGTCCCCGCTCCCGGACTACAGCGGCGGCGGGATGGGGTCTGACTCCAAGGACTTGTTGCTCGAGATCGAGCCCCTCGAGCTCCGATTCCCATGTACGGTTCCTGTTCCTCCGCCCAACATTCCCTCGTGTCGTTATTAGTTAACTGTTCCCTGCACATGCTCTTGTGTTGTTTTCTGAAGCGGAATTTGGGCTGTTGCTGGGGTGCCTGCTGCTCACAGATTCTCCCGCATGATTTTTTTTCCACCCTGTTTTAAGAATAAGAATGTCGAGGGAATTTTGGCCTTGTTGTCGCGTTGATTTTCTCTCTTGCCACTTTTTTATGCCCCCAATCACGCAGTCGAGACAAAGAAGCAGATCTCGTGCTCTATGCAGTTGACGAACAGAACAGATGACTACATCGGCTTTAAGGTAAACTCGGTATTCTGAAGCCACTTTCCCCACTCTGCTAGATTGCTCTGTCAAGGTCATAGAAGTCAGCAACTGCGGGAAACGTTGAGTAGTGGTTGATGATTTGGGTGGATTTTGTGTCTGTTAGGTTAAGACGACGAGCCCGAGGAAGTATTGTGTCCGCCCGAACAGCGGCATTGTGCCACCTCGGTCCACCAGCGATGTCATCGGTAATTCCAACACCCATATCCTTCCCTACAAGTTCATATTACTTGGCCCTCCCCTAGATTATTATCGAAACGCTTGACGCCCTTTGCGATTTCTCAGTGGCAATGCAAGCGCAAAAGGAGGCACCACCAGACATGCAGTGCAAGGACAAGTTTCTTGTGCAAAGTGTCATTGTGGCGGAAGGGACGTTAGTCAAGGACATCACTGGAGATATGGTAAATGTTGTAATCTTTGTGAATTTTTTTTTTCCAGCAGATGCTTGTTTCCCAAATGCTTGAGGTTGTACCTTGTGTAGTTTACCAAACAATCAGGTAATGTGGTGGATGAGGTTAAGCTGAAGGTTGTATACGTCGCACCTCCCAAACCGCCATCCCCGGTGCGTGAGGGATCTGAAGAAGAAGGCTCGTCACCCCGAGCTTCATTGTCTGATGGAATTAACTTGAATTATCAAGAGGTATGGCCGGCAAATGTTATTTGCTTGTTTCATTTCCTTGTTTGTCCATAAATTATTCTACTGTGATTGGTTGCTTTTTAGATGCAGACAACAAGGGAATCTGTGCTCATTTACAGATTACTTCTCTTTCTCAGACTGATTTAAACTTACTCATTGCTCACTGCTGGTTACAGGCTGCTAAAACTCACAAAGATCAAGAGGACTACACCTCCGAGGTGAGCTCCAGTAAAGACAATCTTAATGCATCCTCTGTGTGTGCTTCAATCAAATCTTTACGAAGCTTGCACTTGAATCTTCCATTGAAATTAATCTCAAGGTGCCTTTGGGGCTGGGGATAAAAACCAGTGTTTTTTTTTAAAAAAAGTGTCAATTGACTGGTTAACCACTACAATGAACTGGACCATTTCTAAGCTGATGGTACATATATTTGGGATGAATACAACTATTATCTCCAGAATTTTGCAGCTCATGTGCTTTACGACTATGAATGATAAATATTTTAGAGAGCCACACCTGTTAGGAGTGCAGGTTCAAATGCTAATGAGATATTGAGACTGACTTGGTAAATTTTGCGTGGCACGGTGGCACCTATCAATGATTTTAGTATATATTATGTACCTTCATCAGATTTATAAAAAGAGACATTGAGCATTAGGCCTCATCACATGGTGCGATAGAATTCTATCAAGAACCTGTATTGAAACCTGAAACCACTTTACAACAGTTTGATAGCAATTATCCAAAACTCATGATGTTCTGATTTTCTACTCCATTGGGCTAGATTATATGCACACTTTAATAATCCTTTCTATTATTGGAAGTTTGGGATTTTGATTTAGATTGTTGTGCAAGGAGATACATAAGCTACTATTGACTATGTTTATGCTCTAGCCTGCTTAGTCATTGTACATGTCATACCTGCACAAGATTGCACCACTGTGCATACAGTGGAGTTGGTTATGTTTACAGGGAGCTGCTGTGTTAATTGATGTTTCTAGCTTCAATTTATACTTATTTTCAATTTGTCATGCTCTTGTGTACATTTTGGCATGGCCTTTGTATGCATCCACCTCAGGATTGATATTGATTTATGCAATCTCTGTTGTCCATTGGTCCTTTGTAGTTAGTGTGAATTGTATAGTTGTCTGCTGTAGCTGATCTCACAAAATATTAAGCGTTATTATATCTTAGCACTGTTGCTAACTCGTCTCACAAAGTAGTTAATGTGGTCCAGTTCAACATTTGAGTTGTATTTTATGAATAAGGCACCTTATCCCTATTGTTCTCTGTGTAGACATCTGCTTTGATTTCAAAGTTGACAGAAGAGAGAAACTCTGCCATTCAGCAGAACAATAAGCTTCGAGAGGAACTGGTTAGTGCATTCTATCTTTATGCAAACATTTTGCACATGCTCTGCTATTCCATTGGAGCAGATTATTTATTCCCCGTAGTTGAGGTTCATTGCTATATGTACATTTCTCCTTGGGAAGCATTAGCTCTTTCCATTCCCACACATCTGACTATTTTGAGTTTGAATACTATATTTTCACCAGGAACTCATCTGTAATCCTTTTCCCCTTTCATTTCTGACATTTTACAATCATATGTATGCATCTATTTACATTTCTTTAGGTTCATAAATCAGTGATTTCCACAAAGGTGATATCCATAATTTTGTAGGCAAACTTTTAATATTGCATCCATAACTAGCTCTGCATGTAAAAATATAGTACATCTGTAACTAAAAAATCTTGCTGAATCTCAATAGGACCTTTTGAGGAAGGAAGCAAGCAAGCAGAATGGTGGATTCTCCTTTGTGGTCGTGGTGGCCTTTGCTCTCGTGGGAATGCTACTAGGATATATCATGAAGAGATAGATGAGCTCGTGTGACTTGGCGTCATGTTAGACCGTTTTTCTCACAGTATTGAATATTGTCTAATGCACTTATCACATGTACACTGCTGCTCTATAGCATATTCATCTGGTGTCTTAACATAATTGCGTGCTTGGGATGGCTAGTCACCACACACACAGGCTGTCAGGCAATAAGTCTGTGTCCTTAATCTTGTTTTAGCTGTTATACTAGTGTGTGCAACTAAGAAACTGGGCAATTAATGATATCTTTTTGGTTGACCGTTGAGATTAAAATCCTTTCAGGCATCTGTGGTGTGATTGGTTTGTGTAACAGTCAAGTCTAGTCTGCAAGCAAACCCAACATTGTCATGTTTTGCTTATTTGTACTTGGTGTGATTTGTTTGTGTAACAGTCAAGTCTAGTCTGCTAGCAAACCCAACATTGCCATGTCTTGCTTATTTGTACTTGGTTAGCCTGGCCAAGCAACATTGTCATGTTTGGTTGCTTGTAATTCGTTAGCCAAGCCGAGTTTGGATAGTGTATGGATGGTTGCACGAAAACATATTGCATTAGATAACAATAGATAAATAATCATCGTGATTTATTATGTGCAACTATTCTTCTATAGCTCTTAGGGTCTGTTTGGGTCACTCACTTTTGTAACCTTTAGACCTCTAAACTTTAGAGCTAAGGTCTCTAAATAGATGGTCTAAAATTAGCTCTAAACTTTAGCCCACCTTAAATTAGAGCTTTAGACCTTAAAATTCAGCTAAAATGCTCTAAGTTTAGATGAGAGGACCCAAACAGGCAAGCCTGTTCGGCCGGACTTATTGTGTCTATGGCTGAGCTGATTTGTCCTGAGAGAAATACTGTTCTATTACTAGAAAAGCAAGCCTGATTTTCGCAGGCAACAAAACGTGCTCAATGCTTATGGGGAATGATTGTTTGACTATTAGGCTTCCTTTGGGAGCTCGGGGCAGCCCAGCCCAGGGAATAGCAGCCCCTAGGGGGAATTTTGTGGACAATCAGATCCCCCTCCACGCGAGGGGAGGTAATCCCTGTTCCCTGGCGCTGTTTGGAAGCATGCACGGGGAGGCTAGTCCAACGTGGTTGTTCGAATCGTTTGCCTATAGGGATCATTGCAGTTGTCAGTTGTATCTACTTTTGTATCTACTTTTGCTTCTTTTAATTTATAAAAATCCTATCTTTTACCGATCAAATTCAATTAAAAAAACAAAAAAATGGAAGTGATCATACGGGACCAAGAGGTTAACAAGCCCAAAAAATAACGGATACGAAAAAATTGAGGAAAAAACATGGACAAAGATGCAATTATAGCTGAATAAATTCTTCCAAGAACCTGGCAAGACAGTACACAAGGCAACATCCAAATATCAACATGTAATTGTCTTGAAATTGTAATGCACCTTCTGTCCAAATTGTAGCACTAAATAACAGAAGATATTCCTCTTTTTATCAAGATCTAGAGAACAAACTCTACTAGTAATAGCCATTATTACATCAGATCATTCATGAATCAACTGAAACAGATAACTTAGGTTGCAAATTGCAATTGGTGATAGCCTGAGATGTACTAATACTTCTGCAACAATTATGTTCACTAGGACGTCTGCAGTTAAGATAAAACAAAAGACAAGTTAGTTTCAGTATAGTTCATATGCTCATCTCTTTTGAGTTTTTTTTTTTGCTCTTTTTTTGCATTTGTTCAGTATTGCTATAGGACTAGAAAACTACATTTCCTTCACCAAATATCTATTGCGGTAATTGAATACTGACATGACATTACATGACATCAGGGCATCAATAGGTCTCCTTTGGAATTAGTAACTTACCAATGAGATGAACAGAGAAAAAACAAACAAAGCAGGACGACTGACAAAAAGTACTTGAGATTTCTTTTTCACATAGTGCAACTCTGAACTCTGAATTTATTTACCACTGCCTTTCCATATACTCTTGCCATACTCTCTCTAACACTCCAGGTCATGTTCTAACACTACAACTGGTCAACGTTCAGATAAACATTCATACAGGCTTAATAGGTCATTCAGCATAGTACTATATTTTGTATCATATTGTGATGAATCCTATTGTTATTACTCCTAGAGTATACAGATCAACAGGAAACTCTATGTTTGTATCACATCACCACTACAAGTCAATTCAACAAACATAATTGCACTGCAAGTACACTACAGTTGCATAATATATTAAAGCTAACATCTTTCAAGCCAATACACAAGCAATGCAACTGAGGAAATGTACCCTACTTCAATATTGTTTCAGAAACACTTGAAGCTGCTCAAACATGGGTTTACCTTTGAAACAGATTAGCACTTCTGCAGTAGTTAGTCACTGGGGCATCTACAATTAAAGCAAGCATCATCTCAGAATACATGTTTCGATTAGATGATCTAATGCTATAAGAGAAGAGAACTAAGACAACAAGCAAACATACCTGTGAAATTTTTTTCTTTAGCCAAATTAGTCGAACATCTGGATTTTTTGTCATCATAAATATCTGGATTTTTTGTCATCATAAATATCTGGATTTTTTGTCATCATAAATATCTGTCAATTCATCTCAGACTGAAACAGCTCATTAGCATCTGCCTTCTGCACATTAGTTAGGTCTTCTATGCTATCCACCACAGCAATGCACTTTTCTACATAATAGTCATCTGCTTTTTGCTTCTTCTCATCTAGTTTTTCTTGATTTTTCTCCATCTGGACCTTTCTCAAGTCTAAGAAATCACCAAGTACAGCTGCCACTTGACTTTGCTTGCGTTTTTTTCCAGTACCACTTTCATGCTCCTCTCGATTGAGATTAACTGGTGCAGATTGCACTTCTGGGCCTTCAAGTTGAGAAAAAGGATTTGTCCCAAAACTGATGCCAACAGAATCAGAGCCAACAACCGTGTTCTGTGTACTGTGTACTTTGCTCAGAGTGACTTCTTTAAGTTGGATGTTGTGTTGTCATGTTTGGAGGCTCGGTTGATGTAAAGTTCAAATCTCCAGTGGCTATACTCCCTATTAATACACAGAACAAATGTTGAGTGAAATAAACAAATGATGTCAAGTGTTTATTAGACAAAATAGATTAGAGATGACAAACAAAATGTTATGATAGAAAAATAATGATGTCATAATGATAGACAAATTACCTGCATATAATGATGCCAAGTGTTCATAAAGAGGAAGTGGCTTCTTTTGAAACTTGCTGACTTTGGGATACTTCTATTAAATGCAACAAAGCAACATTTTGGTTAGCTTCTTAAATTAGTGAAAACACAGTACTATATAATTGACAAAAAGTGACTAACCTCAATTAGGTCTTCCCATTTCTTTGGTTGGGCAATTATCATGCTCAATGTTTCATTCCAACCAACACCACTCTCTTTTCTGGCATCTCTAACTGCCCTGTAGTTTCCTTTCAGTTCTTTCTCCTTCTATTGCATTTGTTGTTTTGTAAAATGAGCCAAAGGGAAAGTTTCATTGAACCTTTTAGCAATATTTTTCCAACCCTCTGGTGTCCAGCCATTTTGTGCCCTATACATTGGGATATTGACGTGCTCTTTCATTACATCCACCAGCCCTTTCTCATATGTGTAGCTCCATGCAGCCCTTGTACCCTAGGACGTTGACATTGCTGAAAATTGGGAATGATAAATATAAGCTAAAATTCTAAAAATACAAAATGTAAGGTAAAATGCTGAAATGATGAAAAATGCTTTAAATTACCATCTAATTATTATAGGCAGCCCACATCGCTTGCGCGATTTGATCTTGTAATGTGTTGCCATCACTCGATTCTATCTCACTTGGATAACTAATATCGCCCTCCGGCATATCAACAAAAGTGGTTGGATTGATGTACTGTGGTTGCTGATCTAGCCAATTATCTTGCCCATTGTGCCCTCTAATTATATTGTGAAATACCGTTGCTGCTGCAGGAATCTTGATTTGGGTCTTAATTGGATGGTGGGTTCCCACTTTCAGAATTGGAAATCGTTTTTTCGACACCCCAAATGCCCTTTCAATATGATTCCGAAGTTGTGCATGCCGATGATTAAACAACTCCTTGTAGTTTGCATACTCATTTCTCTGTGATGATCCACGCCTTCTAAACTCACCAAGGTGGTACCTAACTCCTCGATAAGGTGCTATGAATGATGGAGTGTTAGCATATCCGCCATCTACAAGGTAGAATTTCCCTGGCGGCACATGAAACCCCTTTGCAAGAGCAGAACGTAATACTCCTGCATCAGACGTAGATCCTTCCCACCCACAAGAGATGAAAGTGAATTTGAGATCAAAGTCACAAGCAAACATAACATTCTGGGACAATGTCCCTTTTCTGTTTCTAAAGGGAGAGGCCTTATCTTCATTGATAGTAATAGGGATATGTGTCCCATCAATGGCGCCAATGCAGTTCTGCATGTAAAAAAGAACTTAAGATTGTTGGAATAATGTGTATGGAATGATACAAGGGCAAGCAACCTATATGACTAACCTGGAAGAATGGCATGAACCGAGGGTTTGATAATATCTTGGCATGTGTTTGATTTGGATTTGGAAGCTTGATGAATCTATGAGTCAATGTTGGAATTATATCGAAGACTTCATTGACTTTCCTATGAATCGTTTCACCGCTGTGCTGGAACGCTTTCTTCAGCGTTTCAATGCTAGCATTATGGGAGAGCATGAACAAAAACATTCCTAATTGCTCCTCGATCTTAACTCCGCGTGTGTCGCGTAATAAGTTTTCTGCTCTCAGAAGATTTGCTATAGCTTTAAAGATCCCAACCTCCATTCTAAACTTAGACTTGCACCAATTTTCATGGCCTTCTAGGATTTCTTTGACTTTTGTGGCACCATGAAGAGATGAGGTGTGTTCTGGAATCTTTTCATCATAGAGACAGGACATGATAGCAGGGACAATAACAAAGAAAAGCTCATCGTCCAATTCTTCCTCATCTAACATAAACTGCCTAACATCCTCCTCCCAAGAATCCATTATCTATTTAGTTATCACCAAAACACAAGATTACTATGACACACAATTAAGCAATGAGGTATACAGATATACATGGCAACTAAATCATGCGTCGACGGCAGCGGCGATGGGCTGAGGATGGTGTCGATAAAGTCAAAAAACGGACAAAGATGCAATAATTTAATCTAGGCTGATCTTACTCTAGTTAATTAAATGGGGCAAATATGTAATGTCTTGGCTAGGTTAGTCCAACTCAGTAAGTATAGCTAGTAACCAGGATTTATTTTTCATTTGTGTTTGTCACCTCTGATACAAAAGTTTACAGAAAAAAGAGAATATTGCTAATTCCAAAATGTAATAGGAAATGCATCTCTCTTCCATATGAAATAGCTAATTGAGATGGATCCGACATATACTACATACTCCTAGTAGGATTAGAAAACTGCATGAAGTCTTCTATTTTAGATTTGTAGAGTATTTTGTCCACAAAGCAGATGATCTGGTATTCAGAGAGTAGAGCATGCAGTCTATATTCTGTCTGATGAGTGCATTATGCCTGCTAGCAACTAGCAGCAGGTATCCTTTGGATCAATTATTTTACAAGAACTCAGCTTGACAATAGTTATTACACAGTAAAATATAGTCTAATGAATGAGAACAACCAGTGATTATAGTATGTATAAGTACAAAAGCTTTACACTATATTTTGATACCCCAGATGCTAGCACAGATCACAAAAAAGCAGACCTGACATATATAACAAATATAAAACTAAACACTGAACAAGCACTAAAATAATGGTACAGCTGATTAATTACCATTCAGAGCGAGTACAAGATCCCAACAGGATGGTGGGGTAAATCGTATCCAACTCGGCCTGGTGTTATCGAGATCTGCATAATAATAAAAATAATTAGTAATATATTATTACAGAATTATGCCACCTGCAAGCAGTAATGTTCCAGCTATGGTGAAAGATAATACTATTACACAAATATAGACAATTCTGCAACCTCCTGAAAATCTGAAGCCTAAATTTTGGACAAGATTAAACATCGGAATAATATTTTAAAAAACTATTAATGATAGAATTAATTAATCTACTAGCTAGAACATACAAGATATTTAATTTGGTAACTACTCGCTAGCTTCTCTCATTTTCCATATGCCGCAAGCAAATTTGGGAGAGCTAATTTGGCTCATCTACATATGGGCAAGGCTAACCTTGCTAAGCCAGGCCTCAGGTGACCAATAATTACTGGCCGATGAAGGCCGGCGCAATCAAGAATCAGCGGCCGGCCTTTGCATCACACACTAGCGATAGATAATATATAATTACATTACATGAGACAACGACGACAGCGAAGAAAGAGTGAGCACGCATCACTAGCACATGATGTTTAATCTGACAAAAACATATAACAAATAGATCCAGGAGATCTAGGAGATATGTTTCTCATCACAGTACGAATCAGACCTAGGAGGAGACCTTGGACGGGTTCTTGGAGCTAACCTGAGTAGATCTTGAAGCTTGGACGGATGTGGTGATGGTCGCGAGGCCTGCAACCGAGATGAGTGAAAGGATCAAGATGCCCAAGAGAGGGGGTGAATTGGGCTCTTTTTAATTTCTAAACAAGAATTAAACCTATAAAGAGCCAATTAACCCACTAGTGCCTACCGCTTGTGTGTCCTAACTAGAAAGCGGTAGCAAGTCAATAGAAAGCGAAAACTTCCTACACAATTATAGTATGAATTGAAAGACAAATGCGGAAAGTAATGCGGTGAGAACGAGCTAGGGAAAGAGATGCTTGACACGGCGATGTTTTGCCGAGGTATCGAGGAGTCGACACTCCCCCTAGTCCTCGTTGGAGCACCTCGCAAGGTATAGCTCCCCCTCAATCCCGCGCAAGGGATGAGTGCTCTCTACGGGCTGATTCTTCGCCACTCCGGCTCGGTGAATCGCCCACAACCGATCACAACGTTGATGGAGAAGGGCCGCCGACAATCCTCCGGCGATCACCTTCCTCCAAGCATCACCGGACCGTCTAGGTGATGTCGATCACCAAGAGTAACAAGCTTCGATCTTCGCTTGACTCACTCAAGCTTCACAACTAGAGGATGCACACTTGAACTCTTGGATGAACTAGAGGAGAGGATGGATGAAATCACGAATCACTCTCTCACTCTAGGGCTCTTGCTCTCTTCCCAACCTTCTCAACAAACTCAGCAACTCAAAATGAGCAAAAGGCGATTTGGGAGAAAAGTGTGAGGAGCTATAAATAACCCCTCAGAAAACTGCCTCGGGCTGGCAACTTAAGTTGGCGACGGAAGCTCCGTCGACTAGGCAACGGACGCTCCGTCGCATGCCCCAACGGCTAGTTCTGCACAAATATTGGGCGACGGACGCTTCGACGCCCTGCCCAACGGCTAACTCTGACAGGATCACCCAGCGATGGACGCTCCGTCACAGGGGCGACGGACGCTCATCCCAGCGTCCGACGCTGCACTCTGGCTTGGGCTGAAAAACACCCTCTCTGGAAGGTCGACGGACGCTCTCCAAGCGTCCGACGCCTGACCGACAGACAGCGTCCGTCGGACCCTAAAAAAACTTAGCCAGAAACACATGGCCACTGGAAGGCCGACAGACGCTGTGGACTTAACCACCCAGCGTCCGACGCCTTTGTCCGACGCGACGGACAGCGTCCGACGCCTCCGTCAGGAGCGTCCGTCGCTCAGAAAACAGGTCTCTCAACTTCGTTTTTCGTCGTGATGAATATGGAAGTTGTTCTAGGCTATCTTACGATCAAGTAGGCTTGCTTAGAGCTAAGGAAGACAAGTGTGCACCACACCTAGTTCATGAAGCTTTCCCAAGTCAAGCTACTAGTCTCAACCCCTCTTAATAGTACGGTCAAAGATAAAAAGAGAAGCTCGATCTATTTCTAAGTGCCCTTCATCACCTTATGACACTTAGCCTATCATTCTAGGGTCTTCATCATGTCTCCTTGACATCCGAAACGATATCCATCTTGGGGCTGAGTGATGACCATCAATGCCCATTCGTGTTGATCACTATGACTAAGCTACGCATAGCCTCTGCAAAACACACATTAGTCATAATAATCGCTAATTGTCGTTAATCACCGAAACCAACTAGGCCCATGATTCTTCAATCTCCCCCTTTTTGGTCATTGACAACAATAATTCCTCGAGTATGGATAAGAGTGATAGTTTAGGATTTGGTGACTTGGAATGGTTGAGCAAGGGTTAGTGAATTTGTAATGAAATATACTTGCTCACCAAAGCCAAATCACCAACCATGATACTCATAGATATGAATGTAGAAAAGAGTACCTATTGATATTCTTAACACATGTAACGGAGTATAACGCGGAAGCTCAATTACCATTTAAACATAGAGATATATCATGAAACATGAGACAACTCACAAGATATATTAGTGATAATCAAGAGTTTGTCATATCCAACCATATTTCACACAGGCATCAACCATAGTATCCATCACACATAGATACAAATGCATAAAGGTAGACATGATGCATGAGTACGGGGAAATTAAGCATACAAAGATTCAAATCTCTTCCCTTATCTCTATATTCAAATCCCTCCCCCTATCTCTATACTCGACCCTCTCTCCCCCTTTGGCGTCTAGCACCAATAACTAAACATCTGGGACTGGAGAAGAAGGTGAAGAAACTGCAGCCTTGCGATCGAGCATGATGAAGTCCTGAAGATCTGACTCGTCTGACTCATCATCTACCTCGGCCGCTGCAGGTGTAGGCGCAGCTGGGGTGACCTCTGGAGCTGACACTAGAAGCTCTGGAGATGCTGACTCAACTGACTCCCCCTGAGGCTCAGCTGGTGCCTCTGACGGTCCTGCCTCTATAGTAGCGGGCCTGGGAACCCGATGAGTAAAGACTCGAGGCATGGGGGAAGGTGTCACTGCCAGAGCAACTAGTGACACTGCTGCTACAAACTCAGCTGGGTGAGTCTAAGGTGGAGAGGATACTGCAACTGTAACATCCGTATCCTGAGCCTCTGTGACAGCTGTCTCGACTGCTAGTGAAATAGCGTCTGTCTGAGCTGCAGCTGGAGGGGTTGCAACTGTCTGCGTGGACTGCTCAGGTGCAATCTTCGACGAGGCAACTGAGGAAAGGTAAGTGCCCGTCGCCAGAGGATCCACCTCAACCTCTGGAGCTGGTGAGACTAGCTTAGCTGCTCCTGGGGAATCTTCTCCCGTGATCTCCAAGTAGGAGGTTGAGAGGTCTCGTGAGGCCTCTGCTATGGTAGTTCCCCGGATAGGAGTAAATTCTGTCTGAAGCTCACCGGGCAAAACTAGCCAAGAGGACACCTGGGTCCTCGGAGACTGGCACTCGGGAGAAGCTGGTGCCTGGAACGGAGGAGTAGCTGGTGCCTGACTCTGCTGTCCTCCGAACGGTAACGCTGGAGTCGGTACCACTACAACTGGAGTCTGCTGTGCTGGTGAGGTGAACTGCTGCTGCTGCGAGGCTCCGGGCAACTGAATCTGAGGAGTGAAAGTCTGCCCGGAGCTGGAGGCTAGAAGACGCTCAAGTAACAAGGTCTGGGTCTTTTGAATCTCTTCCTGCTGCAGCTGATAGGCCAAGAATTGGCGCTGAAACTCATCCTGCCTGGCCTGAGTCTGTGCCTGAGCAACCAACTGCTGCTCTATGAGCCTCCATACGTCGGCAGCCTGTCGCCTCTGCTCCTCTGCCTGGCGTGACTGCTCCTCCTGCATCCTCGAAAGGATGGTAAGTAGTGTAGCCTCTGAGGTGCTGGAACCTGGAGCTGGAGCTGCAGCTGAACCTGATCCTCCTGCCTCATGATCATGAGACATCGGTGCGTACTCGCGCACTGGCTGATAATCCTCATCTGAGCTGTCAGAATCCAGGTCCTCTCTGTAGACAGTCTCGACAGCTGTGTCAATCTCAGCATCAAGATCTGCAAGCTCTGCCTAAGCAATCTGCTCAACTATGGCGTCAGTGACCTCTACCGACAGAGGTGGCACACCTGCCTGCCTGGTGCCTGGTCTGTAAGCTCTGCTGGGGCGAGGCAGGTTTCCATGCATGACTAGCTGACTCATCGCGTATACTGGAAACTCAGTCGCCGACTTGGTGAGAGTGACTCGCATAGCTTCAGATCGGGCCCTGGCAACTATAAGATATGAAATCCAGTGAGCAAACTGTAGCTGCCAGTGACCCCTGAATCCTGCAGCTATGATATCCTCAAGCTCGTTGACAATCAGATCCCAAAGGTCAAACTTCTCCTTCCGGATGATATGAGCAAGGAGCCACAGCTGTAGGCGGGTAATGGTGTCCCGAGCTCCAATCCGAGGAAGGATGGTACGCCTGAGTACCTCGTGGAGAATCCGAGCAAGTGGAGTGAGGTCTCGCGGTGTACGGCTCGAATCCTCCGAGAACGGCAGCTGAAAGCACGGCCTCACGAAATCTGTAGATGGCACTATTCCATCGTGAGGTCGGCGCGGGGCCTCCTGATCCCCATAGCACAGGTTGTGAATTCTCGTAGGGGAGGACTCTAAGTGGAATAGCTCTCGGAACCGAGCTGCTGAAACCCTGAAGTCACGGCCCTGAAATCCGAAGTGAAGGAACTCGTGATCAGGGGAGATCCATAGTGAGGCATAGAACTGATAAACCCAGTCCTTCTGATAAGCTCCTGATCGTCCCATCAAATCTGATAACCCCTGAAGGTACTACAGGTGCTGTAGGATCTCTGGACCACCAACCCCCTCTATATGAGCAGATGGGCATACTCTGTGAGCCCTAAGAGGAGCGTCAATGTCGACGTATGCTCTGTAAAAGTCCTCGTGAATCGTAGTATAGAAATCACGTCCAGCACGGGGATCCCTCTGAGCTGGGAACCAGGACTGAAAGTCCACGAAGCGAAGTAGCTGGACTTGCTTCGCTGTGAGAGCTCGGACCTGATGCCTCACTGGGTCTGGTAGCTGAGGTCCTAGAGGACTAGGTGGTGCACTAGAGCCTCTGGATCGTGTAACTCTGCGGCTCATCAGCTCACCAATCGAAGAGTGGCCCGCGGCCTCTGGCTGCTCAATCTCTAGGACTGGCTCTGCCTCCTCTGCCTCAGTAGCCTCGGCGGGCTCTATCCCTGGACGCGTAGGGGACTCACGACGCGCTCCACGGCGAGGCGAGAGCCTCAAACCGGCGCGACGTCCACCTCACTCCGCAATCTCTATGGCTTCTGCCACTGCAAGCGCTGCTGCTGAATTTGGATCCATAAGTGGCCTCTTGCGCTTCTTTGATACAACCTTCTGCTTGCCCCTTCCCCGATCAGTGGGTGGACGCGGTGGAGGTGCAGTGTCACCACCACTACCGAGAACGGGACCGACATTCTTTGTTCTTGCCATTTATTAGACTTTGCGAACAAACCTCTGACAAAAGATCCTCAAAAGTCACACCCTCAAACTCACTACCCACTGACAATCAAACACTGACAATCCGCAGACAAACCAGCTGCAAGAGTGGCACACCAGCCCTGGACTGTCCTTGCGAGGCTTTGCCTCGTTCCGTACTCGCGGGCTTTGCCCCGAGTTCTCTGTCACTGACACACTGACCCTCTGATCAACTGACCCTGCTCGTTAGATAGATAGGAGTATAACATATAAGCACATAACTAGGGGTAAGCAAAGTCTAGTGAGAAGCATGAAATTGGGGTAAGAAAATGGATCGAACTGCCAACTGCCATACCTCAGACACTGACCAAAACAAGAGAAAGGGTAAGATCCCCCGGTCAATTATCCGCAATCCGCAGTCTAACACCCACAAAGGAGGACAATCAAGCAATCCTCAACAGAGGAGAGGACCCGCAAGCAGGTTCACCGGCGGCGGTGTTGGGCGTGTGCTCTGGCGCGGCGGCCTGGGTGGCGGTGTTGCAGTGAGAGGCGGCGGCGCAGGGAGAGGCGGCGGCGCAGGGGCAGGGTGGATCACGCCGGCGAGGGGTTGCACGGGGGCTCAGCGGCGGCAGAGCGGCGGTTAGGGTTTGGAGCGATGGCGGAGCGGCGTACGGATGACTGAAATCGGCCGAGAGAGACAGAGGAAGAGATGGGGATTTTAAAAAAAATTGCGCCTTAAGTTTGCGACGGACGCTCCGACGCGGAGCGACGGACGCTCCGACGTGGAGCGACGGACGCTCCGTTGGACTGCGACGGACGCTCGGAGAGCGTCCGACGGCATCGTCTGTCGGGCTTCCAGAACAAGTTTGAAGCGCTCAAACGCATTGACCGCGTCGGACGCTCTGCGACGGACGCTGGGGAGCGTCTGTCGCCCTATAAGCGGGAAACATTCAGTCTCCGGATGATCGCGACGGACGCTGAGGCAATTGACACCGAGCGTCCGTCGGCAGCGTCCGACGCCTTTTAAATAGAATTTTTCAAATTTTGTTTTTGCGTCTTTCTCCCAACCAAGTTCCAATCCCAATAAGATCCAAATAACACCTAATTGGACTTGATATGAGAACCATCTCTCAAACTCTCATTTTCAAATAGTTTGCCATAGGCTTAGATTTTACTTTCAGCTCAAAATATTCGAATGGAAGCAACAAGGAGTCATCATATGGCCACAAGAGGGGTATAGAAGTGTCTTGAGCTTTGAATGCTCCCCCTAAGTGGACGAACACAGAGGATGCTCAAACTTGATCGAAAAAGAAACGAAGAAGTAACACTCATGCATATGCAATGCAAAACGGAATTTGAATCTAGGTTGCTTGCAAGTTTAAACCGCGGTTAAGCTTTGTCACATGCTTTGAGGGCGGTTATCTCAACCGCGTTAACCAAGCCTATGTGCATTACTAAATTAAACATGATATATTACAAATGAATGCATGGTTCACACAAGCTCATCTTTTAGTGAAGTTAGAGTGATCAAGCAAATTCAACTCGCTTCTTAACCTACAAAAGGTTGTTTCATTGAGTGGTTTTGTGAAAATATCCGCCAATTGATCTTCGCTCTTAACTCCAACTAGTGTTATGTTTTTCCTAGCCACATGATCTCTAAGAAAGTGATGGCGAATATCTATGTGCTTGGTGCGAGAGTGTTGAACCGGGTTGTTTGCAAGATTTACGACGCTTTCATTATCACACAAAAGTGGAACATCTTTTAAAAACACGCCGTAATCAAGAAGTGTTTGGGTCATGTATAAGATTTGTGCACAACTTGCTCCCATGGCAATGTATTCCGCCTCGGCGGTTGACAATGCCACACTATTTTGCTTCTTTGAGGACCAAGAAACAAGTGATCTTTCTAGCATGTGGCACCCACCGGAGGTACTCTTCCTATCAACCTTACAACCGGCATAATCTGAATCGGAATAGCCAACTAATTGGAAGGGAGCTCCTTTGGGATACCAAAGACCCATGCTAGGGGTGTGCCTTATGTACCTAAGGATTCTTTTAACCGCACAAAGATGTGACTCCTTAGGGCTTGCTTGAAACCTAGCACACATACACACACTAAACATGATATCCGGCCTAGATGCGGTGAGGTAAAGTAAACTACCGATCATTGAGCGGTAAAGAGTCTGGTCAATCGGTTTACCTCCCTCATCGAGATCGAGATGCCCATTAGTAGACATTGGGGTCTTGATTGGCTTGCAATCCTCCGTCTTGAACTTCTTAAGTAGATCATAAGTGTATTTCTCTTGAGAGATGAAAGTCCCTTCTCTCATTTGCTTCACTTGGAAGCCAAGGAAGAAGGTTAGCTCGCCAATCATCGACATCTCGAACTCCTTGGACATCAACGCACCAAATTCCTTGCTATGATCTTGGTTTGTTGATCCAAATATAATGTCATCGACATACACTTGGCAAACAAAGATCTCTCCATCTAGCACCTTGGTGAAGAGTGTGGTATCCACTTTCCCAATTTTGAAGCCCTTCTTGAGTAAGAAGTCCCTTAGCCTCTCATACCAAGCTCTTGGAGCTTGCTTTAATCCATAGAGTGCCTTGGACAACCTATACACATGATTAGGACAATGGGGTCTTCAAACCCGGGAGGTTGTGAGACAAAAACAAGTTCATTGATGAAACCATTTAGAAAGGCACTCTTCACATCCATTTGAAAAAGTTTCATTTTATGATGTGAAGCATATGCCAAAAGGATACGAATGGCTTCTAGTCTTGCAACCGGTGCAAAGGTCTCCCCAAAGTCCAAGCCTTCAACTTGGGAGAACCCCTTTGCCACCAATCTTGCTTTGTTTCTCACAACCACTCCTTGATCATCTTGCTTGTTCCTAAACACCTACTTGGTGCCAATGATTCTTGCTCCTTTGGGCTTTTCTACTAGTGTCCATACTTCGTTCCGGGTGAAGTTGTTCAACTCTTCGTGCATGGCATTCACCCAATCCAGATCCGCAAGTCCATCCTCCACACTAGAAGGCTCAACAAAGGAAACAAAGGAGTGATGTTCAGCATAAGAAGCAAGTCTAGATCGAGTTGTTACCCCCCTTGATGGACTCCCTATAATGAGGTCTTGTGGATGAGCTTGAAGCATAGGTGTAGATCTTCTATTGATCGCTTGGGGAGGAGGTTGTGGTGCATCAACATCACTAGCTTGAGCCTCGACTTGATCTTGAGGGATGAAGGTATCTTCTTGTGCTTCCCTCACTTGTTCTTCATCAACTTGAGGCGTGTGAGGTGGAGAAGGATCTTGATTTGCTTCATCTTCAACTTCTTCCACCTCTTGCGGGTTGATAGCACCAATTGACATATTCTTCATTGCCTCCCTTAAGGGTCCATCACCTACATCATCAAGATTTTCATGCTCTTCTTGAGAGCCATTAGTTTCATCAAACTCCAAGTCATATGTTTCTTCAACTAGGCCGGAGGCTTTGTTAAATACTCGATATGCCTTGGATTTAAGAGAATAACCAAGTAAGAAACTAATGTCACATCTCCTTTGGAACTTGCCCAAGTGTTGGCGCTTCTTGTAGATATACACTTTGCATCCAAACACTCGGAAAAAGGATATATCCGGTTTCTTCCCATTCACAAGCTCATAGGGGGTCTTCTTAAGAAGCCTTTGGACAAATAGCCGGTTGGCCGCATAGCATGCGGTGTTGATTGCTTCGGCCCAAAACTTCTCGGGGGTGTTGTATTCATCAAGCATTGATCTTGCAAGAGTAATAAGTGTCCGGTTCTTCCTCTCTACTACACCATTTTGTTGAGGGGTATAGGTGGCGGACACTTCATGCTTGATCTCAACTTCATCACAATAGTCTTCAATCTTGGTGTTTACAAATTCGGTCCCATTGTCACTTCTTATCTTCTTGATTTTCACATCAAACTCATTTTGGGCTCTAGTTGCAAACTTCTTGAATATTGATTGAGTCTCTCCCTTGTCTTGAAGAAAGAACACCCAAGTGTACCTAGAGTAGTCATCAACTACCACCAAGCAAAAGAGATTGCCACCAAGGCTAGCATAGGTGGTAGGTCCAAATAGGTCCATGTGAAGTAGCTCTAGGACTCTTGAGGTTGACATGAAAGCTTTGGTTGGATGAGTGTTTGCCACTTACTTGCCGGCTTGACATGCACTACAAAGTTTGTCCTTCTCAAACACAACATCCTTCACACCTCTAACCATCTCCTTGACAAGCTTCTTCAAAGTTGACATTCCCACATGTGTTAATCTTCTATGCCATAGCCAACCCAAAGAACTCTTGGAGAATAGACATGTTTGCAAACTAGCTTCATTTGAGGTGAAGTCCACTAGGTAGAGATTGTTGTACCAAAACCCTTTGAATATCAATGATGAATCTTCAATCTTGGACACAACTACCTCATTTGGAGTGAAGAGACATTGGAAACCAAGATCACATAGTTGTCCTACCGATAGCAAGTTGAAGCTTAAAGATTGTACTAGCAAGACATTTGATATTGATTGATCATTTGAGATTGCCACTTTGCCTAGGCCTTACACTTTGCCTTTTGAGTTGTCCCCAAAGGTAATTTTGTCTTTCCCTTCACAATCTTCCTCAAGTGTGGTGAACATCCGGGAGTCACCGGTCATATATTGAGTGCATCCACTATCAATCACCCAATGACTTCCACCGGTCTTGTAGTTCACCTACACACAAGCAACTTGAAGTTAAGCTTGTTGTTTGGGAACCCACACTTGGCGAGGTCCCATAGCCTTGTCCACCAACTCCTTAGCAACCCATAGCACTTTAGGCTTGTTCTTCATCTTAGGACCAAGAAACACAACTTGGGGTCTACCCTTGGAGTCCTTGTTGATGATGAAGTGTGCATCATGAGCGAAAGGCCTTGTGTGCTTGGGCGAGGTCTTGGGAAGTGGAGTCTTGCATTGGAATTCAAAGTGACCCTCTTGACCACATCCAAAGCACTTCTTAGGCTTGGGCTTTGGTGTGTCATAATTGTTCCTCATGGTCTTGTTCTTGTAGTAGTTCTTAGCTTCTATCTTGACCTTGGCCTTCATGATTTGGTTCTCCTTGAACCCAATGCCGGACTTGTCGGTCTTCATGATAGTGTTCATCAAGAGCTCACTTTGGAGGTTGTGGCCCTTGGTGAACTTCCCCATTCCACTTGCAAGTTTGATCTTCTCAACCTTGAGCTTTGGATTTTCCTCTTTGAGAGAGTTGATCAAGGTCATTGCATCATTGTCATCTTGCTTGGCCGACTTGATAGTGAATGGCTTGCTTGCCTTGAGGTTGATTAGCTCTTCCTTGAGCTTGGAGTTTTCTTGCCTCATCTTCACATAGTCATCATACTTTTCGGCCTCAACTACCTTCTTGCCCTTGCACTTAGCATTTTACTCACTAGCAACTTCATCAAGCAAGTCCTCACAAGAAGTAGCTATATGACACTTAACAACCGGGTTAATAGCAACATGTGTAGCAAGATCATTTGTAAGCAATTCGTTAGCTATCACAAGTGTGTCATGTTCATTTCTAACTTGGTTGTAGTTATCTTTTAGCAAGTTGTATCTTGTATGGAGCTCTTGTGTTGACCTCTCAAGCTTATCATGTTTCTCATTAGCTTGCTTGAGTGAGGCTTTGAGCTCCCTAGCGCTAGATGAGAGAGATTTGTTCTCAAGCTTTAAATCATCATTAGCACTAGACAAGTCATCAAGTTTAGCATGCAAGTTATCGTTGGCTTTCTCTAGTGATTCACTTTTAGCTTTATCGTTGTTCTTGTACTTGTCTTTCTTCTCTTCGGAGCAAGCATGAGCCAAGTGTCCAAGTTTGCCACAATTGTAGCAATCCATCTTGGAGAGAGGCTTTCTTGAAGAGCTTGTGAAGAATTTCTTCTTCTTTAAGTCAAACTTGACTCCATTCTTGTTTAGCTTCTTCAACATCTTAGTTGTTTTCTTCACCATGAGAGCGAGGTCATCATCATCCTCTTCATCACTTGCACTCTCATACGCAATTTGCATCTTGTACTTCTCCGAGAAGGATGCCTTGAGTGCCAAGTCCTTCTTCTCCTCCTTCTCTTTTTCTTTCTTCTTGGAGGAGGAAGAAGAGCCACCATCACCAATCTTCATGTACATCTCATGGGCATTGATCTTGCCCAAGATTTGTGTTGGTGTAGCGGGGGAGAGATCTCCTTAGTGAAGAACCGTGACGATGTGGCCATACTTCTCAATGGGCAAGACACAAAGGATCTTGCGCACCACATCGGCCGGTGCCATTTGGTTAAGACCGAGCCCATTCAATTCTTCTACAATAATGTTAAGACGTGAGTACATTTCATTTGCATTTTTATTTGCATGTATAGAAAAAGAATTGAGCTTAACCATGACCAAGTGATAGTGTTCCTCACGCTCACTCTTTGTGCCTTCGTGAAGAGCACAAATAGTAGTCCACAACTCAAATGTGTCTTTGGTATTACGCACTCGGTTGAAGACATCCTTGCAAATGCCACGAAAAAGAATGTTCTTCGCCTTGGCATTGTGCTTATCAAAATTGAGGTCCTCCGCGAAGAGAGTGCCTCCCTTTGTGGCGGCTTTGAGCACGCCCACGTCAACGGCCTCTAGATAGGCCTCCATATGAACTTTCCAATAAGGAAAGTCGTCTCCATCGAACATGGGAGGTGGTCCATCCCCATGGGACATCTTGCTCTAGGCGGTGAAGCCTAATTTAGAGCAAATCTTGCTCCGATTACCAATTGAAAGGATCAAGATGCCCAAGAGGGGGGATGAATTGGACTCTTTTTAATTTCTAAACAAGAATTAAACCTATAAAGAGCCAATTAACCCACTAGTGTCTACCGCTTGTGTGTCCTAACTAGAAAGCGGTAGCAAGTCAATAGAAAGTGAAAACTTCCTACACAATTCTAGTATGAATTGAAAGACAAATGCGGAAAGTAATGCGGTGAGAACGAGCTAGGGAAAGAGATGCTTGACACGGCGATGTTTTGTCGAGGTATCGAGGAGTCGACACTCCCCCTAGTCCTCGTTGGAGCACCTCGCAAGGTATAGCTCCCCCTCAATCCCGCGCAAGGGATGAGTGCTCTCTACGAGCTGATTCTTCGCCACTCCGGCTCGGTGAATCGCCCACAACCGATCACAACGTTGATGGAGAAGGGCCGCCGACAATCCTCTAGCGATCACCTTCCTCCAAGCATCACCGGACCGTCTAGGTGATGTCGATCACCAAGAGTAACAAGCTTCGATCTTCGCTTGACTCACTCAAGCTTCACAACTAGAGGATGCACACTTGAACTCTTGGATGAACTAGAGGAGAGGATGGATGAAATCACGAATCACTCTCTCACTCTAGGGCTCTTGCTCTCTTCCCAACCTTCTCAACAAACTCAGCAACTCAAAATGAGCAAAAGGCGATTTGGGAGAGAAGTGTGAGGAGCTATAAATAACCCCTCAGAAAACTGCCTCGGGCTGGCAACTTAAGTTGGCGACGGACGCTCCGTCGACTAGGCGGCGGACGCTCCGTCGCATGCCCCAACGGCTAGTTCTGCACAAAGATTGGGCGACGGACGCTCCGTCGCCTAGGCGACGGACACTCCGACGCCCTGCCCAACGGCTAACTCTAACACGATCTCCCAGCGACGGACGCTCCGTCACAGGGGCGACGGACGCTCATCCCAGCGTCCGACGCTGCACTCTGGCTTGGGCTGAAAAACACCCTCTCTGGAAGGTCGACGGACGCTCTCCAAGCGTCTGACGCCTGACCGACGGACAGCGTCCGTCGGACCCTAAAAAAACTTAGCCAGAAACACATGGCCACTGGAAGGCCGACGGACGCTGTGGACTTAACCACCCAGCGTCCGACGCCTTTGTCCGACGCCTCCGTCAGGAGCGTCTGTCGCTCAGAAAACAGGTCTCTCAACTTCGTTTTTCGTCGCGATGAATATGGAAGTTGTTCTAGGCTATCTTACGGTCAACGTAGGCTTACTTAGAGCTAAGGAAGACAAGTGTGCACCACACCTAGTTCATGAAGCTTTCCCAAGTCAAGCTACTAGTCTCAACCCCTCTTAATAGTATGGTCAAAGATAAAAAGAGAAGCCCGATCTATTTCTAAGTGCCCTTCATCACCTTATGACACTTAGCCTATCATTCTAATGTCTTCATCATGTCTCCTTGACATCCGAAACGATATCCATCTTGGGGGCTGAGTGATGACCATCAATGCCCATTCGTGTTGATCACTATGACTAAGCTACGCATAGCCTCTGCAAAACACACGTTAGTCATAATAATCGCTAATTATCGTTAATCACCGAAACCAACTAGGGCCATGATTCTTCAATGGGGAAGAAATCGACGGAGGTGGAGGGCGAGGACGACGGCGGCAGGAGCGAGCACGATGGAGGCGGTGGGGTGGCCAGCACGATGGCGGCGACGGGGCGGAGGGCGAACACGATAGAGGCGGCGACGGGGCGGGGGGCGAGTACGGTGGAGGAGGAGGCGGCGGCGCGTTCTCTTGGGTCGCCCTTGCTCGATCTCTCGCTCGCTCGCTCGGGGAAACGCCGCCCGGACCCCTACGTGCGGGACGAGCCGCCCCAGGGAAAGCACGGGGCTCGGGGCGCCCTCTCCCGGCTGATGGGCTTCCAAATGCAGGGCTCTCCTCCACGGGGCTGAAACCCACGCGGGGGGCTTGGCCCTGGGAAACGACGGGGATACCCCCGTGGATCATGTCTTCCAAAGGAGGCCTTAAATGTCATCCTATTTCCACTCAAAAAAATACTATCCTATGCCATGCATATTTATATGACTCTTTAGGATTTCACTAAGTATTGTTATTAGATACGTGTATCCGAATTTTGGTTAAATATTGTTGTCTTGTTTGCTTATCAGTTCGGCTTATCAGCCATGGTACCATATTTTTATCTCACAACAAAACATCATCAGCTAACTTATGAGCTGCAAAAACGATCAACTGAACAGGTCGTGTATTAGCGCAAGTTATAGTGGGTTGAAATATGAATAGGTGCACCCCCTTATTTTGCTCCATCTAATCATGGAGTATTACTTCAAAATTATAGACACAACTTATGGAGTAGGAGGATTAGAATAGCAAATCATCTAATATGCTCTCGAAAAAAATAACAACCAATCTCGATTGACAACAAATTGGCACTCAATCTGTCACTTTTAGTATGGATTAGATTTAATGGATTAGAGAGTTTGGAAGGGGAAAATAGAAGGAACAACAAAAACTCTGAAAGTGAAGAAGCAACTATACATACGCCTTCCGTAGTTTTTTTGTTAAAAACAAAGAAAAAAGAAACCATGCATACCATGAGGCAACGGCGACACACGGCGCGGGGCCATCGGGCCACCACCCACCAGCCTGGCCGTTAGCCGTCCGCTAGCCGATGCTACAGGCCCAGAAATTGGCGAGTGCCCGATGGCGAACCGGCGAACTGGACCAGACGACGAGCCAACAATACGTGTGGGCTTCACAAATTTAACTAGTCCTACTCGGCTATACTACTCTTTTGTGAACCCAACTGCAATGACCGTGTTTAGAAACGAAGGAAGTTTTCGTTACCACTCATAGACTGATTGTTCTCCCTCGCAAGTGGCAACCTTGGATTCTTGATCCATACATATGTGTTCTTGAGTCTTGAGTGCATATTATACGTAGAGGCACAGGCATGACGCTGTTTAAATTGCAGACAAAAAAAATATGACCAACCTAGGAGGAACATGGATTTTTTTCCCCATTAATAATCATTAATTAATTAAGAGGAAAATAGGGAATTTGATCTCTACATCCGAAATTTGATCTTTGCTCAGTTTGATCTCTACATCTGCAATTTGATATAGTACAATTCAAGTTGGAAGAGGACTCAAACCTGTTGGTCATATGATCGCACCTTCCACCTAAACAATTGAGTTAGGCTCGCTTCCTTTCAAATTGTTGATCATATTGCAGATTTAGAGATCAAACTGATCAGTGAGCCCAGGAAAACAGAGTGCCGTACTACAGTATCATTTCAGAGGAAAAAACACTGTGTAATGTGTGCGGACTGTACTGGTTCAACATTAAAACAGTGGACGTACATCTTTGAAAAAAATAACAGTGGACGTACGATAATTACTACTAGAACCCTAAATAAAAAAGAAGACTTCGTGCACCTCTTAGTTACAATGTATGAAACCGTCCAATTCGTGCACGGCCTTCTCTGACACCTCTCGATAGAAAAAAAAGGTGATACCTAAAGGTATTAGCAGTGCACCTCTTAAAAAAAAACTTTAGAAGCTACTGTTGCATCAACTATCATTTTCAGAATCTGTTTGTTTACACGGAAGAACATTCATATAAAATAATAAAGAGGCTTTTACCTGCATATTATTTAAAAAGTTAGCAATTATACATAAGTCATTAAAAAGATAAGTTCTCATAGTTATCACTGCTCTAAACTCTTTTGCCCTCCACGCTACAACCGTCAGATTTGTCTATAACGGTGTTAAACTGTAGTTGTGAAAAGTCAAAAATACTCTTTCATCTAAATATGTCATTAATTATTTTTAGCATCTTAACGACTTCAGATGAAAAACTCACAACTAGAAAATTGTAGATCTCGCTAAGATAGTAAGATATACCATTTTCATATAAAAATTAATTTCATTCAATTCCATACAAAAAATGTATGACTTTCCTAAGACATATTAATCATATCAAATCATATTTTTTTTTAAAAAAATAAACGAAGATAGAGATCTACAACTTTCTAGTTCTGGGCTTTTTCATTTGAAGTCGAGAAGATATTCAAAAATAATTAATGACACATTTAGATGAAAAGGTATTTTTGACTTTTCACGACTGCAATTTAACACCGTTAAAGGTAAATCTAACGATAGTGGCGTGGAGGGCAAAAGAGTTCGAGCAGTGACTACTGTGAGAGCTAATCTTTTCTCATGGCTTGTGTGTAATTGCTAACTTTTTTAATGGCACACAGGTAAAAGCCTTAATAATAAAATCCCTGGTCAACTGGACTTGACAAGCTCCAACAACAAAGGTTATGTTCAATGGCTAAAAGGGAAACACAAATGGTTTTCATTGACTCACTTTATGCCCCCCGCTATGCCAGTAATTAGCCTGTTCGCTTGGCTTTTCAGCCGGCTTAAATCCAGCCAGAACAGTGTTTTTCTCTCACAAGAAATCAGCCAGCAGTACTTAATCCTGTCAGAACAGTGTATAATCCTGCCAACCAAACAAGCTCATAATATTGATGCAATGTTACAGGTTACAAGCATCTTCAGACCAGCAACACTCTGTCATCCTCACTTCTCATGCTCCTGCAACATGTTGCATTGAGATACAATGCTGCGGAAATCCTCAAGGTTTATCTGTGGAGCAGGAAAATCAAGATGTAAGAAAATAGGGGAGAAAGTATAGTGGAACTGGAGGTTGAAAAGAAACCTTATATTTCTAGTGCTTGTTCAATATTGCCAATCATGAACAGATATATATAAAGAAGAATTTCCAGAATAGGAATCAGTAGTACACATCCACAATGCTAACTATTGTCTGATTAGATTGACAAGTTAAAGAGATTGATATCCATCGAATTGCAGATTAAGCGAGTTCATGGTGATCCAGGGTGTTTTCAAACATACAAATCAACTTGCTTTGGTGGGGCAAATAAAAATGAGGAAACAAAATTGTCAGTTCTGGTTCATTTTCAGGTGCTAGTGAATGCTTAGCGAATCACATGAACCAGACTGGTTCTACCTTTTCAAGTGGGTTCCAAATAAAAACATTGATACATAAACTTGAGTGCAAATCAAACACAAACCTTTCCATCACCGTCACTATCAAAGCAACGGATCATCTTAGATATCTCAGAATCTGTCCAGATGAAATCATTTATTGTAGCCATTCTTTCAAGATCCCATGGTGTAATATATCCTTTACCAACTTCTGTGAAACAAAATATGAACAAAATAGTAATGTTTGCACAAGTAATATACCAAGAACAATATTTTTACAGAGCATGCAGTAAGTATAAGCAATAAGTGTATCAATCATTTGTTTGCTCTTTAGATAATTATTATATCCATTTCCCGCAGAACAAATACCCAGAGAAGCTACTTTGAGGCTAGTAATTTCAGTTTGACTCATGATATACATACAGCACTACTGTACTAACACCTGTGCTATAGTTTCTCGGCAGATATTGCACAATAAACGGATTGTAGACCAAAGTTAGTTGGCAAATGTTCCTACCAGCTTCTGCAGAAATTAAATTGTGAGCAACCAATGAAGCGAAAGGTGTATCAGTTATTCCTTTCAAGTCTGTGTGCACCAACATATTACGATAACAGCATGGTCCTTATTTAGAAACAAGACTACAACACATGCTAGTTTTAAGTTTGGTTTAAGCTTCTATCTTGCATCTAAACCTACAGCCGATCCATAAGCAGATGGGGATTGGGAGGGAGGCGAGGGGCTAATTCTATGAACTACAAACAAGTATGAGATGGTCAAACTAGACTAAAAAACATCCGCACCAAAGCAGATTCAAACGAAAATGGATTCAAACCAAGTTACATTGAGTTCATTACATTTGATGAAAAATACTATTCATTGCACCTAACAAGATCCTGGAATAATGATCGATATTCAACCCACTTGATGGGTCAGACATGCAGAAAATGAAGTTTGGTGTGAGATAAGAGTACCGTCAAATGAGAAGAAGAATGCAACCACATCATCTTCTGTCAGCTGAATCCTGCTCTTACCCTTTGGGGGAAAAAAACGAGTGTGTAAAACATACATGGCACAGGTGAAGTTGGTACAAGTCAACCTTGAAGGGACATACCAGCTTTTTAATCTTCTTGTTCTTAGCTGAGTCCTGAACCGATGCTTTGCTGTTGTTCTTGTGTGGAGTACTTTCACTCGCTCCTGTTACTGTGCTTGATTTTTCCGCACCCAATGCAGTCACAGGCTTTTCTGAATATTCCGCCAGGGAGAGAGCAATTGCCTGTACATTAGCATTGTTAAAGTGCTAACCAAAGCATACAACGAAAATTTAGCAGAAACGTTTAGGATTTGAGCGCCATTCTAGGGTCAATATTGCTCTGGTGGTGTATTCGTGGTTATCACAATACCTGCTGTAAGGCTGTGTCATCATCCACCACATCAGCAAAAGAAGCACTACCCTCAGTAGGCGTGCTCTTTGTAGATTTACCAGATTTTGACAATTTCTTTTTCTTTCCCTGAAACAAAATGTGAGAACAATTATGCAACACATCTGTGGTATAATAATAGCAGCTACCAAATCGTACCCTTTCAGTAATGGATCTTAAACCCCCATTGTGCAGTAAAAAACACCATTTATGAGGGCGAGTGGATGGCATAGAACTGAGGGAAAGGGAAGACCCGCACCTTGGCACGTGACCTAGAAGCTGATTTCCCTTCTCCCTCCACCTCCTCGTTTTGCGCGCTCTCCGACGAGCTCTCGTCCTCCTCACCGCCGCTATCGGACGGGACGTACTCCTCGTCCTCGCCGGCGGACCGCTTCTTCTGCTTCCCCTTGGCCGTCCCTGGCGACGGGCTGCGGAGAAGAGGGGACGCTGCGAGGCTGCGGAGGCCCAGGGCCTCGAGTCGGGCCTCGTTCTCGCGTATCCGCGACAGCCGCTGCTTCTCGTACTCGGTCAGCTGTTCGTCGGTTTCTCTTCCCGCCGCCATGGTTACGCGGCGGCAAAATGTCCTCCTTCCCTTCCTTCGCAGTGCCCCACGCTTATTATATTTCTCATCAAAAACAAAAGAAAAAAGTTCACTCCAGAGTCCCCGTTGCGGCCGATCTGTGTGGGCTGTTTTCTGTAGGCCGTTGGAGATTTGGGCCCTACGGCCTCCGTGGTTCGTAGGCCGCATCCGCTTGGGCCTCCGATGAAATGGAAATAAAGAGTCTCAGGAAAAGAAAATGCTACTCTAAAAAAAAAAATGCTCCCTCTATCTATATTTGAAAGGATAAAAAAGACTCTGCTTCTCGTCCTGATCAAATCAAAATTTGAGTCATTTAGAATTAAGATTTCTATTCCATTTTCCTCTCCGGAAAAGAGAAAAAAAAACTTACAATGCCAAGCGGAGTAACAATGGGTCAAACCATCACTGTCCAAGCAAACTATACACAGTCTAGCGAGTGCAGCAAACGAGCAAAGGGCATCTAGGAGATGGCCAGCTCGGCTTCGGCCCAGGCCAGAGACGAATTCCTGAGCAAGGTGGCGGCCGACGCCTCGATGCCTTCCTCCAGGATGGCCGCGATCATGCTCATGGACGGCCGCCGCGACGGCTCCAGGTCGATGCACAGGTTCACCACGTTGCAGACGATGCCCAGGCTCTCCTGGTTCACGTTCTGCAGCCTCGGGTCCACTAGCTTGCTGAACTCCTCGGGCTGTTCCAGGTGCTTTCTTGCCTGCATGCAACACGCCCAGTCGTTGTCAGTGATCACAGATACAGGTAGCCTGACAGCCTGAAGCAGTGTAGCTGTAGCGCATTAGCAGGCTTTGCCGCTTGAATCAAGAAGAGTCAGCAGTTACCCAATCCACTAAGCCCCCTGTATCTTTGGAAACCGAGGCTCTGCCACTGATCAGCTCCAGCAGGATCACGCCGAACCCATAGGTGTTGGTCTGGACGTCCATGAAGCGCTTATGCCGAGAATCTGTAATGCTGTTCACTGAGCCTCCATTCAGTGAGCCAAACCCTGGTTTGGTCGCAAGATATCTCCACCTCTCGAAATCGATTATCTGCAAAACCGCAATCAACTGCAGTTGTTATCTGACTGAACTAAGACTGAAACCTCATGCTCAGGAATCAGGAATTCAGGATGCTATGCTACCAGCAACTAATGTTCTTGATTTACCAGTTTGTCTAAGAGTGCATATATACAAACACAGACCTTTGGGGAGAAGTCTTCGGTTAGGTAAACTGAACTGGACGTCAGTGCAGCAACTGCAAATGAAGGTTGCAGCTCGGTGTGCAAGTATCTGAGAACCCGCGAGATGGCGAGTGCTAATTTCATCCGTCTAGGCCAAGATAGCTGCCACCCATCCCCATCTGCAAACAGACAACAAACGGCACCGAGTTCATGCCACCATACATGGAGCAAGGCAAGAGCCTGTTGACTTACCATGCAGATGCTCGTAGAGTGTCCCATTTGGTGGATACTGGAAGACTAGCATTCTTGAAAATGGATCAGAATCCTTGCAGTATCCCACCATCTTTGCAACGTTTTCATGACTCAGTCTTGACATTTCTATCACCTGAATATTTCGATCATATTATGAGATACGATTATACAGTAGTAAAAATCTTGATGTGGGTTTAGTCGGTTGACACTCGCCTCCTTCTGAAAGTAAAGTTCCACATAGTCATTCCAGTAATGCACCGGAACAGACAGCGACACAACAGCGATTTCCCGGCCATCCTTCAGAGTTCCCTTGTACACAACTGTCTCCTGAGACGATCCAATTATGTTGCTGAAGTCTTCACAAGCCTCTGCCAGCTCCTGCCGGCTTATCTTTGGCACATTTACCAGGAGGTCATCATCTACAAAAGAAACAACCGGTAATCAACACAATTTCTTGTCTATCAATATAATAGGCAGCTCTTGTGCCTGTTCATTTTATTTTGAAGGTAACCCGTAATCAGCGCTCTGTAAAGTTCAGTTCTGTCAGTAACTCGCAACAAAAGCAGGCACTGACCGATTGAGATTACGGTGTTCTCCTTCCAGCTTACAGCTCTTGTCCATGGAACACTGGTCCCGGACCCAGATGATCTAGCTGTGCACCTTCGGAGGCCAGTCATAGTACAAAGTGTTAACAAACAAAGAAATGAAACTGCTGCGATGACTTCCAGAATGAGAAGCCAAAGTGGCTCTGGCAGGCCTTTCTGCACATTCTCATCAGCACCATTGTCTTTGCCTTTGTCCTGATTAGTTTCACCTGCAATTATGTAGTGCACTTGCTCACTATTCAGAGAAGAAAATTACAGTAACACTGGGAACGTTCTAGTTTAACAATATGTATAGACTGTATGAGTCATATTGTAATGTTCAGCTGTAACAGCCATATAAAAACACATAAGATCAATTTGGGCATCTTTAAAAAACAAGGTGGAGCTACTAACATGAACCAAAACAAAAGAAGCCTTAAAGATCGAAGGACAAAAGGAAGAATGTGGGAGATTGGACCCAACAAAGAAGCAAACAAAGTTTCAAGTTCAGGACTTTATTTAACAACCATAGCCAAGGTTACACTAGCTCAGGTCCCAAATCATCTGTAGCTTAGTGATCCGAAACAGACAACACAATATGCAATGTGACTAGGGTTAGTTTTCTTCTGTAAAGTGTCAGATAAATTTGAACAGCCTATAGTTAGATTTCCAACATTGTACTATGTTCTTGAAGCCCAGAAAATGCACCCCTATTTCATCTTCTTGGGATGAACAAAGGGTTGGACTTCTTTAGTCAGAGTAGCCTAATGGGGTAGTTGACAGAATATGTAATTTAGTAACTTTCTAAAACAATGTAGTTTATTAAATATTAGGATTGCTGCATTAATATCTTATTGATAAAGTATATTTTGTGAAACTTTCATTTTGCTTCGCATGAGGATTTTCATTTTTTCACCAGGACCGGTGATGTATATGCTCTTCTCAAATAACGAATGAAAAGGGTGTCAAAAAAACTAAAAAAGAGGAACAAATTGTATTAATATGTCAAAACTTAAATATAAAATATGAACATACATTGCTGTAGTGGACGGTTTGATGTGTTGTTCTGGAAGCAATTCCCTACCAAGCTTGATCTGTTCAAATACTGTAAAACAGGTAAGTTCAGGAAAACAACTGAAACATTTAAGCCACAAAAGGCGAAGGTGTACCTTTGGATTTGCTGTAAGCATGAGGGAATATCTCCAACCAAAAAGTTATACGAGAGATCAATATTGGTTAGTGGAGATAGCTGACACAATCCAATTTGACCATTGCTGTTGGCAGATTCCCTGAAAGAAGGATTACAGGTAGAACTGCTTGTTCATATGCCATACCAATTGATGTCTTGCTGGCGAGATAATCAAGAATAACAGGCTTTACAGATGGCTCGTCTCCTTCCTCTCGACACGGGAGACCCGTGCACCGCTGACACGCCTGGCACGGTTGGGGTGGAGCACGAGGGGAGAGAGGGATCGGGAGAGCTTGGAGCGCACGGGTCGGATGGGTCGGTTGGTTGGGGTCAAGCGGCCGCAGCGGGTTTGTGCACGCCAACAAGGCCACCTCCCGTCCCGTGGTTTCGGACCTCAGCGCGACTCCTTTGCAGTCGCTGAAGGCTGGGCCATGGCGGCAACCTAGAGATAAAGCTGGGGGTCGGAGCGGGGAGAGGGTGGTTTCTTCTCAGATTCCCCCGTATCATCCTTCTCCCAAATCGGCCGAGAGTGAGGGCGGAAACCCTAGCGGCGAATCTCGGGCGGTTGCGGGTGGGAACGAGGAGAGACTGTTCCGGCTGCCGCATGAGGTACGTGATCACCCGGATGCTGATTTGATTACGGCTTCTTCTTCTAGGGATTTAGCACCCCTTCGCGGTGCTAATCCTGAGTTCTCTAGATGGTCAACCCTAGGTGGTGACACCAGATCATTCTCGCAGGTTGTCCGAGCTCCTTCGCAGCTGAGGGTAACCATGAATAACCGTCAACATCAAGACTGGTTATGGTGGTGCTCAGGGTGGTTTTCGGGGTGGACGGCAAGGCAACCGGGGCTGGGTTCCTAGGGGAGCCGGAAGAGGAGGTGGGTATCAAGGCAGAGGGGGACGTGGATTTGGAAACAGAGATCAGGGGAATCCAGCAAGACGAGCCCATTCTGGAGGCACAGGAGGAGAAGGGAGATGACTCGATGGCCAGTAAGAAGGAGGATTCTGTTGATATGGAGAAGTCAGTGAATAATTCGAACCAAAATGATACTGCAGAGAATCAAATGGCTCCTGCAGAAGGATCTGGAGAAAAAGAAGTCATAAGAGAGGAACAATGTTGTCAAAGATGTGGGAGGGTTGGACATCCCTCTGAGGATTGTCCAGATCCAGTTGTGTGTACAAGATGTCACAAGGAAGGGCATGTAGCTAGAGTCTGCATGACCAAGATGCCCTGGGATTTCATTGCCCCTTTCTGTGGGTTATCTGCTTATGGTCAGGGCTTTCACTTCATTGAAAGTGCCATGATGGATGAGGGGATTAGGGATATGTCTACCACTGCTTTTGTGACTGTCACTGATGGACAAGCTAGTGCCAGGGATATTGAGAATGAGTTCAAACTGAAGGCAGGGCAGTCTTCAACATGGAGATGGTTTGCTAAAAGAATTGGAGAAGGAAAATACCAGATGAGATTCCCAACTGTGCAAATCATAGAAGACCTGGCTTATTTTACTGAGGTTAGGATGAGAACTAAACCTGATGTGGTCATCAAAGTGGAAAAATGGAATCCTGCTACTGGTTCCAAGGGAACCCTGGATGTAGCTTGGTTCAGAATTAGTAATATCCCATATGAGGAGAGATCTTACTCAAATGTCTGCATGGTGGCCTCCAAGGTTGGGTTACCTCTGGAAGTGGATAAGGAGAATCTGAACAAAAATGAGTATGTAAGAGTTAAAATTGGGTGCAGAGATGTGTCCAAAGTACCAGCATCAGTGGATGGCTTGCTTGATTTCCATTTTTATGATTTCATTTTCCAAAGGGAAGTTCACCAAGATGGTTATACCAATACTGCTGGGACTCAATGGACAACAAATGATAAAGGGAAAGCAAAGGATGACTTGCCCTCTCCTAAAAAGCAAAAGTTGAACCATTAATAAAATGGATATCATCAGAAAAAGATTCTTTTGGCAAGGAGGAAACTTAAAGAAAACATATTGGGCAGGCTTGATGAAGGATGAGATGAAGCTACAGGTGACAAGAGCAGCGGAAGCTGTGAAGATGGCGGCTCTTGCTTTCCACAAGAAGGACGTGCAGTGTGGCTCCACCGCTGAACCACAGTTGGTACCATACACTAGCCGGGAATCGTTTTGATTTGTTGGTTATGGCTTGCATGCCAATCTAGGCTGGACGCCTTGTATGAAACCCGGTTTAAACTTTGGGATTCTTTTTGTTCGCTTTTGCTTGTTTGGCTTAGTAGCGGTGAAGGGTGGGTGCCTTGCATATGTTCCCTTTGGGTGTCTTTATCTGAGGGTAGTCTGAGGTTATGAAGTACAAAACTTTTTGTAATTTCGTTACTTGGGTAATGAAATTCGGTTTCGACCGTTGTGGAAAAATTGATGTCTTAATAGAGTACTTGTGGAGTTCACAGTTTGATCATTGTTTCATATCTCATTCAGCTTGTCTCCAAACAGTTAATAAAATTCAAATTGCAGGCTTGCGCAGTAAGTAGATTGATGCTAACTTCTTAACTAATTGCTTGATTCCTTTGTACAGAAAAATACATGGTTACTGAAAACAACCTTCGGAGTTTTGAAGACACTGAAAAGCAGTTACTTACATGTCTGAATCATTATTTGCAGGAATAATGCCTGTAAGCCTGTTATTGCTCAATCGTAGCTCAAGGAGGCCTCCCAACTTCCCAAGCTCAGGAGGGATAGTGCCATCCAACCGATTTGCGTGAAGATCTCTAGCTAGGGCATAAGAGAACAGATGAGTTATTTTTTTGAAACAAAAGAATAGACGAGTTATAACACTGAAGTAATGCTGAGAATAGCACAAGTTGATCTCTAGCTCTTCTTGTACATTTTTGTGATCTTTGCCATGTCACCAATCTCACTGGGTATAGGCCCCGCAAGTTGGTTGGAGCTAAGGTTCAGCTCGATCAGGTTCTTTAGCATGCCGATGTCTTTTGGTATTGAGCCCATGAATGTATTGTGAGCCAACACGCTGCAAGAAGTTTCCCAAGACTATCAGTTGATATTCTTTTTAGGTGAAACTAAAATTGGAGTGTCATGGGGTGATAGTACTCACAGAGTTTGCAAAGATCTTAGGGATCCGATCTCTGGTGCCAAAAATCCTTGGAGAGATGAATTTGACAGCTCACTATACAGTGAAAATAATAGACAATTGTATGAGAACAGGACGTTCATCAACAGAGAAAAAAGTAGTTTAGTATTTGTTCAAACAACAAAATCCCTATCTGAATTTGAAGAAATAACAGTTGTCTTTGTTTTTTCTTTCAACATAAAAACTGAAAAATACTGGCTTGAGGGTTTGCCTTCTGGACGGACCACAAAATCCACGTAATGCTTTTCTAGGATAAATATTGTGGATGCTTGTTAAGTCAACTGAAGACAGGAATAAAAGGTACTCGTAGATAAGTTGAATGATAGCTTCCAGCTGGGTGCCTTATCTGGTGTCAGAAACTTTGTCCACTTTAACTGTGGGAGAACATTCATCATTCTGCTATTGCCGCAGAGATTTCTACCACCAGCAGTGTATAATTCCAACCACAGTGCATAATTGGTCGTTATCCATTTGAGCAAGCTCTAAAAGTAGGGCGGAATGTCACATTTCGCATATGGTTAGCAACCTTTCCTTTTTTTTCATCTGAGCTAATGAACTACGCATGCTATTTGGACAAGGACAAGTAGAAAGGGAAGGCCACGAATATGCTTGAACAGACAAAGCACTCGCAAACGAGAATCTTAGAATTCGTTTGCTTAGAATCATATGACCTTAAGCAATGCGAGAAAGGAAACACAGTATAACAAATAAGGGGTCAAAAAGAGATCGAGCGGCCAGTTCTTGTGGTTCTTACAGCGTGACCACGCGGTTGTTGAACGGCGAGCACCCCACACCGGACCAGGCGCAGGGATCCTCGTCCTTGGAGTTCCAATCCGACAGCTTGGACAGAGGGTCCTCGTAGATGGCTCTCTTGAACGCAAGAAGCGCAGATACTGGCAAATTGAACGCAACGCAAGAACACAGCAGCGACCAGTCAGCGGCTATCAACTTGTCAACAAGTATATAGCTGAAGGAAGCAGGAAAACACACAGGGGAGGAGTAATACCGTCATCCGAGGTAGATTCAGAGTTCCCGACGAGAAGCACGCAGAGGAAGGAGACCCCGAGCAGCGTCGCCGTCGACATGCCGCTCCTCCCCATCCGTGCACACACACACACACACACACACACACACACAGTCACACACACCAGCTCCCCGGAAAATGCTCACGGGTGCAACACCACGAGAGAAAGGAGAGGGAGAAAAGTATCACGCTTTGCCGGCGGCGGCGCGGCGCGGCGCGGTGGCGGGCGCTGGAAGTGATCGAGAGGGAAAAGCAGAGCAGAGGCGGCTGGGCTCGTTCGCTTGTTCGCTTCGCTTCACAATCACATGGTCATCGAGGTCCTCGTGTCGTGTATGTTTATGGCCCCGGCGCGAGGTGGAAGAGGACGAAGCGGGCTGCACACTGCTTGCGCTTAACGGCCACGCCAAGCGGTGATGATGGCCAGGCCAAGAGTACTACTAGTCTAATCGTACGAGGACAAAAGCCCCCCAACCAAACCCACCCCCAGGTATTACTCTCTCTGCGCTTTCGGGTCTCACTCTACAGCCGCTGTACGTACACGTACCGGAGCCGAGTTTGTAGCTGTACACCTGGGGCACGTGCCGCCTACATGCTACTCTCGATCGCTTCACACACTTTTGAGAGTACCAGATCAGGTAGCAAATCATGTTTACCTGAAGCTGACACATGAGCTTAGTATCTCATCACTTTATCAGAGTACTATGTGTTCATTCATCCGGTCATCCCTCCATCGGAGTTTGAAATCTTCCGGGCCAATTCAGCTTGGAGGTCAGGTCCGGTCCGGACACGCTCCTTGACGCAGCCACTCCGAAAGCGACTGCCCGGTTAGGTGACGCTTCAAATCTTCCTAGGATCAGGGGTATAGAATACATTTCTGGCCCGTGTCACGGCCGGACCCGGGTGTTTCTTTGTGCCGTGGTCGTTTCCTCGCACTTGCTCGCTTTGACATTTATTAGGAACAAGAATGACGCAATGACCTGAGAAGAGTTGTTGCACCCACTATTGCAGAAAGTTACGGCAATTCTAGAGTAATCACCTCGTTTCAAAAAGAAAAGAGATAATCACTGATCAGAGATGGGGGTACACGTCACCGTTGTCACGTACCACTACTTAGTTTGACAGGGCGCCATCATGCCGTGACCTTAGCGAAATGTTAGCCTGCAAGGAAAAGCAATAAACGGTACGCTAGTTGATCAGAAGAAATGAGTAACTCAAAAGTCACAAGCATCTTCTTAAGCTTCGAATCAGAATACATGATTCCTAGTTCTTTTCTTATGTGGAACTTGTAAAAGAGGAAAAAATGCTTGCTGTTTTTTTTTAGAAATGTGAGGCGTTTCCTCACTTTCCAGTCTTCAGTTTCATTAGCATCTGTGAATTTCTTGGAGCCTAGAGGAGTGCTAAATTTGTCACACGAATATGCACGTGCAGGCCAGTGGAGATTGTTTTAGGTTAAAGGTGGCCCGAAAAGGGAGATAGTGCTGCTTCCAAGCAAATCAACACAAGACTAATCATGATTCCTGTGGCTGCCAAATGGGATGCGGTGTGATACAGCCTTCAGACACAAGGTTCCCTGGTACTCTATTGAGAATGTCATTCTTTACTTTATCTCTCTCCTTTCTACATTCGCCTCTCAAAAGGTCGTCTCGTCACATTGAGCATCAAGTACCTGTAACCGCTTGCAATTCCATAAAAGAGCATATGGGTATGGAAAGAAATGCATTACAAATCAATACGATATAAACAGGTCCAACTAATAGTCTAGCTAATTATTTCAAGAATCTTACATACAAAGCATCTCAAGTTTAACCAAAATTATAGAGAAAATCATAAATATTTATAAGATCAAATAGGTATGCTATGAAAATATAATTGATGAAGAAAATACTTGACATAACTTGCGGGACTAATGAAGAAGGCTCAAAGAAATTACGCTTCTGACTTCTCTAGAGTTTCTTTTTACTCCATTGACTATGAGCTTGTTGGCTGTTGAGAAAATAGTATGTAAAGCATTCCAAATAACTCTACTAGATATTCTTATGCTGCATAGCCCTTTTTCCACAATGGACTATAAACCTGGACACCAAAGCGAGATTTTCAGCTCTCACTCCAACCAAAGCCATGAGCAAGGCAAGTTCATATACTTGATATATGGAAGAAGTCAAAGAAATCTAGTAGTAACAACCTTTACCTGACAGCAACGCAAAGAAAACAATGCATTGCTGTAGTGGAGAACTGAAACCTGCAATGTTTCCCTGTTCAACACAGAAAAATGCTCAATTGGATTGACTCTTAAGAAACTGACACAGGCTTCAGAACTCCCAGTGATGCAAATCATGAATGGACCAGAAATGTTCACCAGGCACCACCTTCCTTTGCATCGTCTATCAGAGTAACATCGATTCAAGAGTTTTCTGCAGGGTAAAAGTACTGGTGAAGTTGTTCTTTGTGTTAAGCTGTGGAAGCAGCAAAGTTGCTAACCATGGCAGTGACCAGTGAAAGAGGGCATCTCAAGTAAAATTAATTAGCTGGAGGTCATGTGTTAAACTCCCAGAGGATACCCTTGACATGCTCCATCAAACTCTCCACAGTACATGAACACCCAGGAGTTTCCATTGAAATACTTCTTTTTGAGCTATAGCACAGATATCTACAACATCCAATCTCAATGAGAAGTGTATCTACGACATCCAATCTCAATGAGAAGTGAATATTGGCTAAGAATTTCTGCATAATTGTTGTTGAACTATTTCTGTGTAACATTTACAGTTGCTTTACAAAGTAAAGCCAATCAAAACAAAATTAAATACAGAAAAATAGTTATAGCTAAGTAGCTAACCACTGTTTTATTTATATGAAAAAATACCTAAGGAATGGGTGTTTGCTCAATTTATCAAGATTCTTCTATGCTGATTTCAGCCAATGAATAATCGGTATTTGGTCGCACCTCAATGACACTAAGATAGATCATACTGCCCCATTCCAAATTATAAGACACCAATTAGGGCTAGCTTGAAAACTAAAATCTCCTTGGGTATGTGCTATGTCATTTGAATAAACCATTTCTCCATGGGGGGCTTTCCATCCCTAGGTTTGCCTCCCCCTTCTTTCCAAATTCGGTCTTATGTGAGCCTGTGATTCAATTAAAAAAAAGCAGGGGATCAAAACTTGTTATCTAAACCCCTAAATCTCTTCGCTCCCCCATTTGAATCTGCTTTATTGAATTTTCTTTCCTCTGATTTAGCAACTTGAGCTCATGAGGGTCGAAGGGGGGAGGCAGATCACATGGGCCTGCATCACGAGCAAACTTCACCATAGATTCCATAAGAAACTTCTTCTCAAGGCCTTCAGCTTGGCAGACCAAAGACTCTGAACAGACCTCAACAGCTTCAGGTGGCTTAGTGGGCTTGAACTTTAGGAGCTTGGCATATTCAGTTAGAAGATGAAGCATGTAGTCATAAACATGGTCCATACTGAGCTCTTCTTGAATGAAATTACTTGCTTGCTTTCCTATGCGTTGTGCCTATGAAAGATATGGAGTATGAGAAAAGTATTTCATTTGAGAAAAAACATAGTATATTTCTCACCAAGGTAGAGGAACAATATAAGAGATTGCAACATAAAGGCACGCTGAAAATCCTAAACAGTGCAGATAAAAAATCATTGCCACTTATCCAATTTAGTTGTTGTTTATAACACTAACACCCACCTTGAGTTTTTATTTTTCTAAGATACATTGAATTCATAAAACTATATTACCATTGAAGTACTTTTGATGATGGTGATATAAAGTTTTTCTTGACAAATCTTAACCATTTTTATTAGCATAATGGAAACTCCCGAATCCTAGGGCATACCTAAAGCATTTTTATTAGCATGCATCCTAGGACTAGGACATTTGTTTTGGATCAGATTGAAAGGTACTATTTAAAAGTTTTCTTAACTCTATGGAAAACTCGAAATGGCTGTTAGTGAAGAGAAGCCCAGTGAAACAAGTGTTCACTGAATGGTAGACACATATCCAGCCTAAGTTGAAAAGTAGGACAACTTCTAGTTTTGGATGAAAAACTTGTGTTGGATGAAAAAACTTGAATCTTTAAGTTCTTAAACCCATGCTCAAATATTATATATCTGCTTGCTCCATTTTATGCTCAGCCATGTTTTGCATCTTGGTGAATTTTTATGCTATTTATGTTTCGACAAAAAGTCCCAGGTTGATTTCTCAGTGCACGCTATTATGGGCAGAAGTTGTTTGCACCAAACTCTTTCAGTAACACCAACGGGTGATGATTTAATTATGTTGCCTTAATGAGACATAGCTATCCTAAGAAAGCACCTTGGGTTCACACCATAGACCATACACTGCATCTCAACTGGATTTCAGTTAGTAATAGGCGGAGATTAGTACTATTATTTCCAAAATCTAATGTTTAGCACTGCAAAAAATTGACTACAAATGTAGAACAAAATATAGATAGATGCAAGGTACCAATTGCTTGTGAGAGTTGCCCCAATCAACAGCATATTTTATGGAGGCACATTTATTGTCATCCTGAACAGGCCAATAATGCTGAATTGGCATAAGTGACCTTGAAAAGAAATCATAGTATCTTGGTGTAACCAACAGGGTCATTGAATCACATGCTAGTATATATTTCTCACTGATGGACCACGCTGATCCTTCAATATAGATCTTGTACCTGTAAACGGTTAAGCAAAAGTGCTATGAACGTATAGTGCTATTGATAGAACTATGTAACTCCTTGTTATAACTCAACAAGAGCAAGGGAAAAAAAAAGGCAAACCTGTGAACACACTGACTACTCAAATCTGAGTCCTTATATCCTGCCTTGCTCTCCTTGAACCAGTCCTAAGTCCCAGAAAACCAAAAAAAAAGTCAGACAATAAATGTCTTCAGTATTTATCCACAAAAGCAACAGCTACAGAAGTAAACATGTAATAGTATTTACTAAATTCGAAGAGAATCATTTTTATCTATTAGAGGCGATTAGGGGAATAGAGGGACTCTACTTTCTCCAAGGATCCCTGTTGCAGGGATAGAAAAATTAAAAAAAAAAAAGTTACCTGAGCGTAAATCCTTGCGTTCCAATCATGTGTACTAGAGACATTACACTTAACCAGTTCCTTACGTGTCGCAGAAACTGATGGATTCCCTTTCCAGTAAGCATAAGGCTCTCTATCCATCCATCTCACTCTGTTATTACCATCCTTCAAGTCCTCCTGCAGGGCATCCCATGGCTTTATGTTGATCTCTGGCCTACCAAAGAAGGTAGTCAGCCTATCAGTATCATTAGAACCGTTGTACTTCATATGCATATAAGTTTAAGGTATGAAAATACGGATTTAAAATTTATTACTGAAAACATTAGCATTAATCAAACTAGCATGTGGGTAGAGCGAACAGTTTCTTATAGCACAGTAAGGGATAGAAATGGTGCATTCAGTAGCTCTTCGACTGATAATGTGTGCATATAATTGACATACATTTATGTGCCATCTTCTCGTGTTCAGTTCAATTTATCCCTTTTATATTAGACTGAAAAATGTGCAATTCAAACAAGCGAGCGAGTAAAATTACCATCCCCAGAATGACCAATCCGGGAAGACGATATCCAGCGTTTTATCATCCCCGCAGTAACGGAACAGCGGTGGCAACATCTCGGCGTACTTCCCGCGGTAAAGGTGGGCGCGGACGACGGGCCAGTCGACGGTGTCGAACATGAGGTCGAGATCGGGGACGCGACCGGGGTAGCGACGGAGCAGCTGGAGGACGCCCCATATGGTGAAGAGGTCCCGGGTCTGGAACGCCGGGCGGAACCGCTGGACGTAGGCGCGGCCGCCGAGCACGACGAGGCGGAAGGTGGCGGTGAGGCGGGCGCGGTCGAGCATGGCGCGCGTGATCCCGCCCGCGGCGCGCCATGGGCGGAGGTCCTCGTGGATGAAGCGGAAGTAGGACGGGCACGAGTTATTGGAGGATGGCGAGGCAGCGGCGGAGGGCAGGGGTGGGCTCGGGGAGGCGGGGCAGATGGAGGGAGAGGAGAGAGCGCGCCCGAGGGTTTGGGAGGTTTTGGGCGCTTTGGCGGGATTGGAGAGGTTGAGGCTGGGACAGGAGATGGAGTAGGAGGGAGGTGGTGGTCGGGAAGGGGAAGGGGAAGGGGAAGGAGGAGGCGGCGGTGGGAGGTTTTGTAACTGTTGCGTTTCGGGGTGGTGGAGTACGGTGGCGGCGGCGGGAATGGCCGCAGTGGTGGGGAGGCGCGTCAGACGTCCCTGCAACGGCAAAGGGTAAGCGACGAATAATTAAAACGGTTGGCCCAAAAGAAGTCATTACAATGGTAAAACCTTTGGGCCCGAAGGCCCAATGCAGATGTGATTCGGTCATGCAAGCCCAATTATGAGCTAGCACATAACATTACCTGAACCAACAACCAAGGCTCGTCAGACGGAGCATAGGCTCATCACATAGTTTTAAACCAGAGTCTTTCAACTCCTTGCATAGGTTTTTTTTCGCACCCCAGTATCTCTCCTTTCTTTGCATGTCGGATTCTTAATCTCTCTCTTTTTCACATAAATGTCTGTAAATATCTTTACTTAGTTTATCCCTTGATTATTTTCTGTCAGAATTAATGATTTTTATTCGCTGTTAGCCTTAATAACGAGTGATGAGCAAATAAGCGTGCAAATAGTAATCCTGCTGTTAGAGGGCCATCCTAATCGGTTTGGTCCTTTGCACCACAGACGTGGCGAGCTTGCAGGTTCCATTTGGCTCTGTGATGTGAACTGTTCGTGAGGAGCCATGAACAAACGCTCCTTGCCTTGCCTCCTTGGGCTTTCTATTTCGCGCTCTGCAGTATCTTTCCACTTGAACCTGTTCTTTAACGGCGACTAGCCTACACCGCTACACGAACCCCCGTGATCGTACCAATCCGTCTGCACGAACGAGCTGTCGACTAGTCGAGCACCCTGACGTGCCGGGCAAAACAGAATACAGAAACGCTACCTACCGTTCTTCCTGCGCTGGCGGTCCAAAGGCGGGGGAGGGGGTCACGGAGCTCGCCGGACCGAGAAAGTAGCAAGCCTATTCCCTCGATCTGGGGTCCCCTAGCGTTCACGCGCCGCCGCCTTATAGTATCTCGTTCAGTCGCTCTCTGTCTTAGTTAGTGGCCACTACACTACACTACACGACGATCCATCATCATAAAATAAAGTCAGCTAAAGGAATAAGCTTTGGATGTCTAGCTCACTCCTTTCTGAGCTACTGGAAGTCTAGAACTAATAATCAATCATGCAGCAATTATGGATGGGGAAAAACTGCAGTTTTCCCCAACTAAGGTCATGCATGAAAATTAAAAATAACTCTAGGTCATGTTGTGGTTGTGGCCTTGGTTAGCAAGTCAGCCTGGCGAACGCAATGCAGAATTTAGATTTAGGTGCACTGCACACAAGGGTTTTCTGCTGGCTGCTGCCGCGGCAACCATTTGCAGGCCATACAGAGCTCAACAGCAAGGCGCGCGGCTAGAAAAGGAAAAACCGCCAGCTACTCCACTCCTCCACGCCCGAAATTAGAACAAACCCGCGTCTTTGTTCTGATCTCAAGATGTAGCAAGTTAATTCGCGCACTCTTGTTCTCAGAAAGGAAGTTACTCCATCGCTGGCCAATTTTTTCAGGTTCTGACAAGAAACCAACTTTTTCAGTTTCTAACAAGAAAAGGTTAGCATCATTTTCTAAAAAAAAAGGGAAAAGAAGAAGAAGAGGGGAGATTCTAGCGATCAAGCGGAATTAAGCAGCGCCGCCGCAACAAAAAAGGAAGCGCCGATCGTGACACGACAAGAAGCTAGGAATCAGAGAGCGTGGACTCACAGCGGCGGTGGCGGTGGTGATCCAGCGACCGGAGACGACCGCCCCGACGGCGACGACGGAGAGGAAGAGGAAGGCAGCGGTGGTCCTCGACAGCGCCACCGCGAGCACGGTGCGCACCCGGCAGTCCGCCGCTGCCGGGGCGGCGGCCGTCGCCATGGCAGCTAGCCGGCCGCCGGAGCCGCGACGGTGAGTAGTGCGCCCGGCCGGCCCGGGAACGGCGGGGTGCGCGCAAGCAGAGGAGACTGGTGAGGCCGGCTGTGCTTCGTCTGCTGCTGGAAGAAAGAATGGACTAGTAATCTGGGCCGGAGCGCCCTCGTGAGCTCTTAGTTATGACGTCCCCAACGCCGCGGAGGGCGACGGCTTTATTTCTGAGGCCCGCGCGGGCAAAGGCGGTTCAGGCGTGCGGGCGTGCGGCAGTGCGCGATGTGGCTCAAGGTCAAGGGTAGACCGGCACGGGGAAAGGACAAGGACGCAACGCAAGCAGGCAGGCAACTGGTCACGCTGCACACCAATCTGGATTCTCGACCGCCTATCCGCCAGGTTGACGTCATCATGTGTATAGTCATGTACTAGACGAGTAGACTGTGAATCTGTGATCCCTCCCATGGTCCATCCGTTCATGTGACCATGTATGAATTGGGATAGGGTCACGGCCTCACGGGGAGTATTGGTACGTCAGGAAAGTTCTTCTATCAGGACACCCAGTAACACGTACATTCGCACACATATATCTAACTAAATCTTGAGATTTTTGAAACAAAACTAAATCTTAAGATTAACAAAATCATCATAGACATTTTATTGTCGACCGATATGTCATATCCAAAATAATATCATTGTTAACGGCAAATATAACCTGAGACGTTGATTTTGTGTGAGAATATGTCATATCTAAAATAATAGTTTGGCTTCGCCTAGTTACTAAGTTTATTTAGCTCAAGCTATGTGTTCATACTCATCTTTATAGTATAAAGGAGAGAATAGTATTTTGGTTCTAAGAATGGAATAGTTTTAGGTGGATGTCCTACTTTGGCTTAGTGTTTGGAGACACTATGATCTTACTAGAGAACCATCTAGAATTTTGCTTAGCTCGTCCTAAAAATATCATAGGCAAGATCATGATCTTGCCCACAATATGAGAACTGTAAGAAAGAGCAGAACATGAGCTAGGGTGATTGTTGAAGGAGAAGAAGACTAGGCAAGCGTGAAGGGATGTCGTGGAGGCGTGTGATACTTCGAGTGTAGCACTGCATAGGCATAGATGTACAATGGCTGCATGCAGAGGCGAGGCCATTGTCCCGGGTGTGTGAACAAGGTTGTGCAGCTACAGTCATCTCTTTGAGAGAGGAAGAGGAGTGACACTATGTCAAGATCACGTGCAGACGACATAGGCACAACTAACAATTGCCCTACAAGACCACTATCACTTGAACACGCAATTACTATTGGACCATCACTACTAGTTATGGTGGAGGTATATTCCTTCCAGTTTGTGGCAATGATAGGTGGACTATCACTATGAACTGGCAGAGACAACCTAGTTTGTACATACATAAATTTTTAAAGATAAACGTTAAATCAAAATTATATAGTTTAAAGAGATTGTATAGTTAATAACTTTTGGGTTTGAATACAAATAAATATGTTCTCAGATCAGATTTGATATAATTAACCATTTCAAATGAAGCTAAATTCAACATGCAGTTAACAGTATTTTCATTTAAGATCGTTTAAAGTGTTAAATATACAATATAATTCTTAACATTATTTAACATTATGTACCTAAAAGAATAGTGTCAGCTTAGCACGCGTATCGCTAGCTCAATTGATTTGTGCAATTGAGGGATGTTAACGTTGAGGTCTTAACTCTTCTATCTTATTAGCCGTTATAGCCTATTTTAGCTCACTACTAGTTGTTTGAGGAGAGAGATCGATGGATGTCTTAGACCACTATTTAGAATACTCGTACAAAAGATTTTTACTTTCAAATTCGCTCTATACATTTCTTTGACCAACTTTTTGGAGGTAAAAAAAAGTGCAATTCTACTCCATTCCTCCTACTCTCTACGCGTGTCAACCGTCACATCTCCCACGCTTCCACTTGCCTCACCACATCCTCTCTCGCTCTACGCAGCGCCTCTATTTCCTCAGCACTGTAAGCCGGCTGCAATCTGCAGGGGCCTTCGCCATTCGCGCCGCCCACCACCGTGTCCATCATGAACTGCCTCTCCATCCCCCGCCTTCCCGGGTCATGGACTCGACGGTGACCTCCGCGGCGCCGCGCGGCACCTCGGGCCTGTACCGCAGCAGCCTGGCGTACTCTGTCAGGAGGTGGAACATGTAGTCGTAGACGCGGTCCATCGTCAGCTCCTCCTGGATGAACCTACGCGCGTTCCCTGCCATCTCCTGCGCCTGCCATTGCCAGACGATCGAGACAAGAGCGTTTGGTCATCCTGTTCGGAACTCGTAGCATACGCAAGGTGTGAAGTCGATCGGGGAAGAAGGCCAGGAAGGGAAGTGTACCCTGTCCGTGTGAGCGTTGCCCCAGTCCACGGCGTACTTGATTGACCGGCACATGCCGCGGTCGCCGCGGACGGGCCAGTAGTGGCGCAGCGGCGACAGCCCCCGCGAGAAGAAGTCGTGGAACCTCGGCCGCACCATGAGCGCCACCGAGTCGCACGCCAGGATGTACTTCTCACTCACCGACCACCCCCGCCCTTCGACGTAAATCTTGTACCTGCGCGCACGTGCGCAAAAGCATACTGTACTACACAAAACGTGGCACGGCATAGCAGGTGCAGCTGCAGCTGAGTTGTAATGGTGAACAAGCTCATGTGATTGTACCTGTGCGTGCACTGCTTGGACAGGTCCGATCCCCTGAATCCTTGCCGCACCTCCTTTCTCCAGTCCTGAAAGTTGCAGCCTCCCGTGTCGATCGTCAGTGTCACGCCACGTGGCGAGTGTGTTTGCGCACACGCCTGCACGATTCAGAGAGCTGAGGAGTGTACCTGCGCGTATACCCGCGCGTTCCAGTCACGCTTGCCGCCGGACGCGTTGCACCTGAGGAGGAGCCGGCGTTCGGCGCCCACCATGGGGTTCCCCTTCCAGTACGCGTACGGCGCCCTGTCCGTCCAGTTCACCATGGCGTTCCCTTCGTTCATCTCCCTTCGCAGCGCCTCCCATGGCTTTATGTTGAGCTCCGGCCTTCCCAAATTCAAAGAAGAACGGAGGGGTACTTTAATTTGTGAGTCGAGAAATTACGTACGGAGCATTAAGAACACACATGATCATCCATGGTCATGGCGAAGAACTGCGATGCACGTATATATTACCAACCCCAGAATGACCAGTCAGGGAAGGCGATGTCCAGCGTGGCTTCGCTGCCGCAGTACCGGAACAGCGGCGTGGGGTCGGCAGCGGCGCTGACGACGGGCAGGTCCTCGCAGTCGAACATGAGGTCGAGGTCCGGGACGCGGCCGGGGTAGCGGCGGAGCAGCTGCAGCATGCCCCACTGCGTGAACGCGGCCCGCGTCTGGAAGCACCGGCCGTAGCGCGCCACGTACAGGCGGCCCGCGACCACGGTGACGCGGAACTTGGGCGCGAACAACCGGCGCGCGCCCTCCACCGCGCCGCGCGTGACCCCCGTGGCGCGCCACGGCCGCAGGTCCTCGTGGATCCACCGGAAGTAGGACGGGCAGTCCGGCGGCGGCGCGGCTGCTTCCGCGGGTGGCGCTGGTACCTCCCGAGGCGGTGGCGCGGAACTGGCCGCCACGGACGGTGTTCGGTTCGTGCTCGTGCCGACGATGTCGGTGAACCGCGGCGGACCCGGCGCTGCTTCTGGCCCCGTTGCAGCGTTGTGTGCTATGGTTGGGGTGGCGACAGGAGTGATCGGACTGACCTGCAACTTAGAATCAGTAAAAAAAAAAGCGTTGCATAAGATGCACCATATATGTGTTGTAAGCAATTCATACACACTATTCTTTTAGTTTGACCCTTTGTTAAAGAAAAATCGTAGAAGACAGTTTAATGGGTTTGACAATCTGGTGTGCTGTGTGCAGGTTCGGCTGTACCACGGCAGAAACTTTGTCGGCAGCTGTGCCACTGTTCTAACCAAGCAAAACAAGCAAGCATATGGCTGAACAGACCACCCAACTACTACTCGCCATGTGTGTCGAGAGTCAAGAATCGATCAAGAGACAGACATCATCACAGAAGAGAAACTGCGTCATGGAAGAAAAAGAAACAGGCAGGTAGCGCAGGGAACCATACTCTGGCGCTGACAGACATCCAGCAGGCGGAGACGAGAGCTCCGGCGACGAGCGCGGCGAAGAAGACGAACACGCGGCTGTGACAAGGCGCTGCCGCTGCGGCAGCCAGGCTCCGAGCGAGCCGGGACGACGCCTTCGCTGCCGCCGGGGACTCCATCATCATCCCTCAATCAGATGGCATATGGCCGGCGTTCGGCGAGCGAGGACGAGCTGACAACAGACGCATGATCGAGGCGGCGAAAACACCACCCGTGCCCGTGGTCCCTTCTCGACCTCATGTGTCTGTATTCAATTTTCTGATCGGCCGTTCAGCTGTGCCTGGCTTGTTTGGGATGGGCGTGTAGGATGGGGAAAGCTTGGGAACGCGTGGATCATCGACCAAGACCGCGACGCGATGCAGTGCGGTCCGGGGTGCGGTATCGTCGAGCCCTGGATCCCTGATTCTGACAGCTGACTGCATGCCTCCGTGCCGTCTGCTCACTGCAGCGTCGGAATCAGATACTGTACCATTTTGATCGAAGATCAACGGTGGCCAGCCGCCGGAGGGTTGTTTTCGCCTTTGGCCGCGTGCTGCGTCTGCCGACCTGAAGGCCGCGTACAATTCTCCCACTAAACTTCCACTCTCTACTTAGTCACAAAAAAAACAAAAAAAAAAACACTTCCACTCCCTCCTCCTGATTTGCGTCACTGAACGTCACCGCGATTTTTATCCATGCACGTTAGCAGAGTATGGCAAAAGGCTGACAAAACTAGTCTCGTATCGCTTCTTCTTAGCTGCACCTGCACTCTGCAGGTGATGTTCATTCGCTGCTTTGCTTCTACGGTCGTTGTGTTATGAAGTGTACAGCGACGTCATGGTTTTTTACGAGACGTAGTGTGGACGGAACATTTTTGAGGGATTCACTGGACTGACGATTAGCACATCACTGTGTCGCCTCTCAAATTTTACTTACCTTAAATGAATCTCAATCTTTGATTTTCTAGAATTTTTTAATTAATAAATTAATTAATCTAAGAAAAAAGGAAACATTGTTATATCACCCATCACAGGAGACAAGCAAGCCACGCACGGCCCCTTCCTTTTCTGTGGATATCTTTCCTTTTGCCCTTTACATGAAAATAAGATTAAATGTTCAGTAATAAAATAAGATAAGCGATCAAAAAATATATTATAAAATACAAACTTGATTAAAACTATATCAAATAATCGAGTAGCTTTATAATAAAACATATTGCAGTTACGTATTGAGCATAATATAATATAAAGTGACTATATAAAATTTCATATGCACGTGAAATTTCTTTTAACTTTTTTTTAAAAAAAGTATTCTAATTTGGCCAGCTACGTTCGGCACTTATTACATATAAATTTCATGTATGTGGATTCAGGTATTCACACGTTTATTGCAAGATTATATGGAAGACAACTGCTTGCAAGTCGCTTGGCACCACGGCATGGAGGCGATAACCAAGCAATCCAATTTTATCTTCTCGCCAATGTCCCTCCGGGCTGGGCTCGCGCTGCTTGCCGTGGGCACGCAGGGGCCGACGCTGCGCCAACTGCTCACGTTCCTGGGCTCCGAAAACACGCACCACCTCGACGCGGCCACGGCGAGGCTCCTCGCTAACGTGAACACGTGGCTGCAGCTCTCCTTCGCCGCCGGCATCTTCGTGGACCGCACGCTTTACCTCACGCCGGAGTTCGTGTCCTCCGCCGTCTCTGCTCACCAGGCCGTCGCAAGATCTGTCGATTTCAAGAACCAGCCTGCGGCGGCGACCGCCGAGATGAACACTTTCATCGAGCAGGCCACGGCGGGGCGCATCCGCAACCTCCTGTCCGATGGCGCGGTTCACTGCGACACCAAGGTCGTCCTCGCCAACGGCATGCACTTCAAGGCGACGTGGGCACGGAGGTTCGACCCGTCGAACACCGTCCGCGAGCACTTCTACCGCCGCGACGGCACGCCCGTGCGGGTGCCGTTCCTGTCGGACGCTGGCATGCAGTACGCCGAGAGCTTCGACGGCCCCAGCCTGGGGTTCAAGGTCCTCCAGTGCTTCTACAAGATTGTGGGGGCGTGACGGCAAGCTGGACTCCAACGCGCCAGTGTTCCTGCCGAACAGGCGCGACGGGCTTGCCGACCTGCTGCGCATGGCCGTAACCGAGCCGGATTTCGTCATGCGGTGCGCGCCCCGGCGCCAGCAGCTAGTCTGCCCGTGGAAGGTTCCCAAGTTCAAGTTCTCCTTCACGTTCGACGCGGTGAACGCGCTCTGCGAGCTCGGGCTGGCCGCGCCGTTCGCGGACGCCGCCGACCTGTCGGGGATGGTGTCGAACATGCCACCGGAGGGGCTCTACGTGTCGGCCGTGAAGCAGACGTGCGCCGTGGAGATCGACGAGGAAGGCACGACGGCGGTTGCAGGGATGTACGCCCCTACGAGCCCGACTTACAGTCCATCGGCGAAACCCCCGCCGCCGCCGATGAGATTTGTGGCTGACCACCCGTTCATGTTCGCGATCGTCGAGTACGAGAAGGCCGAGGTCTTGTTCCTGGGCCATGTCATGGACCCTTCCAAGGATGATTGACTCGGCGGCTGCTAAGTTACTAGTTGGGCTCGGCCCTTCGGGCCTCCTTTTACCCGTCTTTCTGGACTGATCAAGGGTTAATGGCCCGTAATGCATTGATACCTTTTTCATTCTCCTTTGGATTGTTATTAAACCAGACGTTGCTCCGTTTTCCCTCTCAGAAGAAAGCTTCTGACTTTTTGGATTGCTCACAATTCTTATATGTAAAAAAAATTGGCACCAAGCGCAACACTGATTAAAAGGACATGTTTAGATCTATTAGCGCTAATACTCCCTCCGTCCGGTATTGTATTGCAGTGCATTCAAACATTAAAAAATTATATACCTAACTATAAGAGGTTTTAGGAGACAAAATAGTTTTTGTATTAAATAGTAGCAAAGATTTGCGGCCTGTTCGCTTGGCCGTTTTTTTGGCTGATAAGTCGGCTGATGCTGTTTTTGACTGTTTTTTTTGAGAGAAAAATACTGTTTCGATGGTGATAAGCCGGCTGATAAGCCAAGCAAACATACCGTTGGTAGGTTTATTTTGTGAGTTGTCATTTACTAACCAATCTTCATTAATCACACTAACGAAGTAATGATTGTGTCTGATTAGAAAACGAAGTAAGCTTGTATGTTTTTTTTGGGTACTCAAATAGGTCAGCTAATAGATATGCTAATACACTATACTACGGGGAGGGCAGCAGTTAACAAATAAATAGGTCAGCTAATAGATCTGCTAAATCCCTCTATCCCAGAATATTTGATGTTATATGATAAAAAAATGTCTCAGTAAACTTGATATTTTAGATCTCAGATACGCTGTATGGCCCGCCATAGTCATCCACTGCATTCCTTTTGATAGTTTGATGAATGTAAATAGCACTGCGTGAGAGAAATCGGGGCTGAACGTGTCCATGCATTCATTTTAGTTAGCGTGTAATATTTCTTATAGCATCTCTAAGGTTTCTGGAACCCACTCCCAATCTTGATTTTTTAGGTAAAATCTCTTATCTCTAGCCTGACACTCGGGGGGAAAAGCATTATTTTCTCCGTAGCTGTAAATCATATAGCTAGGTGATCATGAGGAAGATTTTGTACTCAAAACAAGTGTAGTTTTATAACTGTGTAAGTGCTCGAATTGTGCTACTTTGTTAGGTTAGGACAGATTAAGTTGGTACTCCAAGCAGATCGTGTGACCTCAGCAAATATGATATGCATAAATAACTCCCCTGGAATCTGTACACACGAAAAAAGTAATTATTATTCATACCCACTCTTTGATTGATTATTGCAAACGCTTATTGGACTACTAAAACGCTTAAAGTATGCATACTCTTGGCCATGTCATTTTGAGAAGGACATGATATTCATGTCGGTCCCCGTGCGAACCTATGGCGTGCTCGGCTGATAAGCTGGCCGATGTTGTTTTTGTTGTTTTGTTGTGAGATAAAAGCACTGCACCATGGCTGATAAGCCCAGCGAAAGATGATAGTTAACTATAAAGCACACAACATTCCTCTGTTTTTTGCGATAAACCCGAATCCACCATCATGGCATTGTGGCTGTTTGCCATTATCTTATGTAAAGGAAAAGGAATCATCGGGGCCCTGAAAATAAGAATAGAAAACATTGGCCACCAGTGAAAAGGACAAATATTATCCATATATTCAGTACTACTGCATTGGGCATATAGTTGTTCAGTTTGTCCCATTGGAAATGGAAAATACACCGGTTACAGTTGGCTAGATCTGGAAAGCAAGAGATTTCTCCTTTTGTTTTCATTGCGGTGTTATGTTCTATTAGTCAGTACTATTTCAAAGTAACTGTAAGTAGAGGGTCAAAATGTTTAAAATTATAAATTCAGTTGCTTGATTGTTGACAGTGTCACCTTCTGGTAATCATGGCCCTGTCTGCCTCGTGTTCTTAGGTTATTCAGTTCTTTCCAGTGTGGCCAATTGCGCTGAACCAACGAATAAAGCATCCCATAATGCACCTGCTTTTAGTTTTGCAGTGATGAAAGAACTCTGATGGGCCATCAAGCATTCAAGCCCTTCTTTTCGCTCATTTGCTTTGGACTAACGGGACAGGCTGGACAGCTAGTAACCACCTTTATTTGTGGGTTCTGAACCTGCCCGTGTGTGTGTGTGTTGTCATTTGTGAGCTTTCCAGCAAATAATATCCGATTACTCGCTGGTGCTTATCAGCTTATGTACTCGCAGATGTCCTGTTTGTTCACTGGTGAAAGCAAGAACTTAAGCCCTTTTCAGGCATCCTCAGCCACATCGATCAGTGGCTGCAAGAAAAGCTGTAGAAATTTTGCATTCATTGAACACTTTCTCGGGCTAGGATTTGATGTAGAACGTGAACGTGAAGATTATCACCCCTTTTTGACTGAAATGATCTTTATCATAATCTCGTGAGGAAAAAGGAGTCAAAATATATAAAAAGGTGAGAAAATTGTCTTCACCTGATCACTGTAACAAATCTCAGGAACGTGAGCAAGAGGACAGTCAGTCGTTTCACAACTGTAAATCAGGTACTGATCACTTGGCCAGTGAAGCTGAAAACACCGGCTACTGATGCTTCAGAGATGTCGACCTGAAAGCAGTCAAAGCACAGCAGACAGCACCCATGACCCATCCATGAATCATACTGTACGCCTGTGTTCACTGAACCGCCGATTCGTGAACTATTGCAGTCCGGCTTGTCGAGGCAACTCTGCCTGTTGGACAGGCTTCGCTCCAACCTGACCACTGGATTCTGACCTGTCTCTTTTCAGACAACATATAATAAGTTCAGTACTATATGCATAATACAAAAGTCTATTTTAGTACGCATTTCAGGAACGTAGTCGAGACATTGTTGGCTACAACTAAAAGTTTCCGTTTGGAAAGCTTTTCTGTTGGCAGAATCTCCAGCAATACATACATACAAAGTCATACAGAACCGACCGTACCGGGATTCCGGAAATAATGCAAGTCCAGCCGTCTAGGTGACTTGGTTCATAAAACATCACCCTCCAGATCATAGCGCCCATCCCTCCTGCACCTGTAAACCCCTAGCCTGAAGATAAAGAATGCACACCTCTTTATCAAGAAAAAGCGAAATACAACCCCTCATGCACACGGAATCGCACATATTTTAAACTAAACATCGTGCAGTCATCAGGACGTCAGAAGAGAAGAGGAGCTGGGGAACGGGAAAGAAAAACTCCAGAAGGCACCACACCAGCAGGACAAGTTGGGGCCAGGTGGCCGGAGATGGCTCGCACGCAGCTTGAAAACGATCCTCCTCCCTTGACTTCAAATGGGATTCATAAGGCCAAGAAAGCCAACAAATGTAGGTGAGAGCCTGGCAGTGCCTGAGCCTGACAGGGATTTGTAGGCCGATGATTTCCAAATGGCTGCTGGGTTTGTGGCTGCAACGCCTGCAGCGTATCGGCACGGATCTTTGGCCCAAGGTAACCAATTTAAATAAGAGTGTTTTTGCTAAGGATTAGCAGCAGAGGAGGACAATGACGACTGGATTGGTGGGTTACCGACACGCGTCGCTGTCGAGCCACGTTATCGGCCGCGATGCGTCCAACGCGCCGGCGGGGCCCGTGAGGATGTGGATGCAAGATTTTTGTCGAGCCTGCCTTCCTGCTTGTGTGTGCTTCAGTATTAGTGGCAAGGGAGGAAATCAGAGTTTTTAGTGGCAACTGGCAAGGGAAAACCAGGCATGTCAAGCTGCCGTAGCCTTTAACCTGACGCGTGCCTGGCCACATCCATATCTCTGCTCTGCATCCATGTGCTAACCTGCGAACATGTTGGTGAGGAACCAAGGGATCTGTTACAGTTAAAGCCCTGCTTTTCGGTCAGTTTTGGTTAACGAAGAAAGACAGCAGCGAGGCTTCAGAGTCTTTCGGAAGGGGAGAACAGCAACAGCAAGACAGCGAGGGGTGACGTATATATACACGAGTAGAGTCTGATCATGTGATGTACTGATGTGTGCGTATTCCTGATGATTCCCATACGTAGGCGCCGTTCGAAGACGTACACAGGAAAAATCGAAGCAGATCTCTTGTGGTTGTGGCTGCTTATAATATTTGGCCACTCTCTGTTAACTCAGCCGGAGCTCGTTTGCAGTAGCTGGACGCAGGACGCATCGGGGTAGTAGCTGTGGCTGTTGCTGTTGCTGTGGCCGCACTCACCGGTCACCAGCGAGGCTCCAGCACATTGTTGGACGAACTCACGGACAGTTGCACACCAAGGCCCGGCCGGGGCCCTCTATCTCTAGAACGACAAGGCTTAGTTGGCCAGCTATATATATCCTATGACATGCCAACGGTACGAATCATAAAACAAATCCAGTAAACTACACTTTGATGATTTTGTTTCCTAGCTGAAAAACCGAGGAGCTTCGCATTTGCCATGGATACGGTCATACGGATATACGATACGACCATGATACAATGAAACATGTCCTATACTTGGTTGTAATCGTGCATCTACGTGTATTTGGTTGTCTTTGTTATTCGTCCAGTATGAGAGCGGTTGTGTTTGGTTGCATGCATAAATAAAAACTTTGAGTGTCTAACACATGGGTCCATGCACCATGCCATCCCGGCTCACATGGGAAGCCCAAGTTCTGCGTATGATGTGAGCCTGAACGAGGGGCCTCAAATGCATGGTCCGGTGCATCGATTTCGTTCTGCGCGGTGAATCAATCAGAGTGACAGTGCATGATATTGTACCGAATAGCCTTTTGGATGGTTCCATCAGAGCTACCAATCACGCCCGAAGTGTATCCTGGCGAGCTTCTTCTTCTTCTTCCCCTTCTTTTTTTTTTCTTATGATAGCTGACGACCGTATTTGTCCTGCTCCTGTAGGTTTTGTCATGGAATACGAGGACTCCCAGAAGGAATTGGTACAAGCCCAGTCATACTACCTTGGTACACAAGAGGAGGAGGTGGACGGTGGACCCGTGGTCCATGCCGCGGCAGGCGTCGGGCATGTGGACGACCCCGGCAGGCTCGCGCCGGAACCGCCCAAAACCACGCAATTTCCCGTGCCGAAAGCGCCGCGCAGTACACTTGTCGGCCGCGGCCACGGACAGATGCCCGCCCCCGCTCCACGGGGGAACACCCGTAACGGTGGGGCTTCCCGTCCGGGCCCCGGCGCCGGCGACCTAGCCGATCGATAAGATAGGAACAACGATTCCGCGAGGCTACAGGTGCTACTGCTACGGACGAGACGGCCCAACGGAGGTCGGCTTTGAAATCCACGCACGATCGATGCAAGGAACGGAACGTATGATCGCCGATGGTCCTTAGCGACGTCGCCGCCCACATTGATGCCGCGCTGCTAGTACGTACAGTACGTTGGAGCGAGCCCCGCCCCGTGGTCTCGATCACCACACATTTGCCTGCGGAGCCGTCCGACCTGCGTCGCCTCACTGAGCCTCACCGCGTGCCACTGCTTGCTCCGTATAGCATATTGGACGCCCCCGTGGTCTGTCATTCTTTCAACAGTGCTCACCACGGACCGACGACGACGACGTTGAACGAAACGAACGTTGCTGCTGGCGACTGGCGTGGTGGCGACGCGCGTCGCAACGGCCACCAGAGTCTCCGCGCTCACGGGATCCGAGCGCCCAGCGGCGCGGGCCGCGGGGGCGTCGTGGGGTGGGGGTGCTGGGCCAACTCGTCACACGGCACAGCGCAATTGCGCTGGAGCCAACGCGCTGCGCCCGCGGCGGGCCCATGCCCATGATGCGCCGGCCCGGGTCGCCGTCACGTACGCGCCCATGGGTTCCTTGCCGACTCTTTTTTTTTCTTCTGTTTTTTAATTTAAACCACACTAGTAGATGGAATGACGTACGGTTACGGCGCGTCTCGCTCTCCTGACCCTGCTGTTCTTGGGCGGACACTCCCAAATCTTTGTATATTATTATTGCATCAACTATACCGAATCGGCCAAACAAACAGAGAAAAATTGAAGACAGTTTTAAATAAAGCTTTCTCTGTATCTTTTAAAATAAGCTAGCAACAGTTTTTTTTTTTTTTTTTGCATCAAGACAACTTGTCATTCACCAGAAATCCAGAAGGACCAGCGCAAGCGCAAAGCAAGATATACAGTAACGTACCACCCATGCATCATCCACCTGCAACTGCAACTGCAAGGCTGCAAATGACAGAATCCGGGCTATAAAACGACCGTCCCTGAACCGAGGAACCTGGAGCCCCACTACACCCCACAACTCCGGGCGGGAGAATACGAGGCCCTCTTCTGTCAGAATTCAGAAACACACCAACACCAAAGCCCCCCACGCAGTGGTCTAAAGTCTAAACTACTCTCCGGCTTCGTCCAGAGTCCAGACCCGGCCAACAGTTAAGCCGGTTGCGATTAGTATTAGTACGCGCCACCACGCTCGCACGCACACGCACACGCACACGCACAGCTAGCTCGCACCCCACACGCTCCAACAGCAACAGCTAAGCTTCTCCTACCAGACCCAGACAGCAACATGGCTGAGGAGGAGGCCAAGAAGGTGGAGGTGGAGGTCACCAAGGACAAGGAGCCCGAGGCGGCGGAGGCGCCCAAGGAGGACGTCGCCGAGGAGAAGGCCGTCATCCCCGCCACCGAGCCGCCGGCGCCGCCGGCCGACGACTCCAAGGCCCTGGCCGTCGTCGAGAGTGAGTACAGCTTCAATTTTTGCTCTGCTTTATTTATTAATTCTGCCAAAATCTCTATGAGGCTTGAGAATGAAAAGGTGGTGCTGGCGTATAGTACTGCTTCGTGCTTTAAATCCATGTGCTAGGAATTTTGAGAAACTTTCCTCCTCTCACCTCTCTATGCTTTCGTTCGTCGTCGTCTCTGTACTTTCTGGTAGCTGTACAGCGGAAGTACTAGGTACGTACTTACTTGTGAAGCTGTGATCCACGACAGTTGGTTTGCTTCTCTTTTCATGGGTGGGTTCCTGATTTGTTGTCGGCATGATCCTTTCGTGCTGGCTGTTGTCGAACCTATTTGGTCCGACTTTACTTTTCGTAGAGAGCAAAGTTTTCCTCTTAGGAATTCAGAGCTTTTTTTTGGTCACGCTGTGAGGTGCAAACATACTACTGACACCTGCGATTCAAGTTCTAAAGTACTACGGAGTACTTCGTAAAGAAAACGTACTTCAAGTAAATTTGCGAGTCATCGATTTTCAGAATTATTTACCAGCCTGCGAAATGGTTTCCCCATTTTCTTAGAGTGGTAGCCATGCCTGCCAAGGACTCTGGATGAATTGTTTGTCAAGTTCTGCAGGGCTACGGGGGCAAAAAGGTCTACAAACATTTTGGGGATCGTTGCCTCACTTCATCGAAACACAAAATTGATTTTAGGACGACGTGGCCATCGTAGGTTTCTAATTCTAAAAGTGTGCTAGTTGTTTGATGCCTAGAGATGTTAGTGAAAACTTAGTGAAAAATAATCCAAGCCCACAATGGAAACTTAGTTTTTTGGCCATTGTAGCATTTCCTTTTTCTTGAAATTCGATTTTAGTGAAAATTCAGATTTTATTTCGGAAAAATATGGTTGCTGGAACTTTCCTGAATCCTTCACTTTCTCCTCACCTTTTGGCCTTTTCTTGCCTGCTCTCATCTTTCTTCTACCTTTATCCATTCCAGTTTCCCTTCAAACAAAAAACACAATAACACAATCCTAGAGTCAGCACAGGGCCGTCTCCAGAAATTAGGGGCTCTGGTTCAAAACCAAATTGGGGTCCTTTAATGAATAGCTAGTAAAATTAATGTATATTTTTACTCATTAAATATATAACTTAAATATGTATTCTTCAATATAATATGCTGTCAGCATGTATTCCAATCGTTTTTCTATTTCAATATAATGATGAAGCGCAGCTCTTGAAAAAAAAAAATGCTTCAGAAAGATTCTAAGTTTCATGCTAAGAGAAAAAATAATCAGACCAAAAACAATATATAAACAACTTTCCACTGTGCTTGGATTATTTTTTCCTGGATTAACAGATAGTTCTTTCCTATATCTTCAAATCAGATGAATTTTTTTGTGTATTAGAATAGACAAATTCTGTTAAGTTTCCGCTTTGTTATTCAATTTAGATTAGTGAGTACAAATTCAAATGACAGATGAATCATGACAAAGTTATGATAAATTTTAACTGACTTAGATATATATTCTCTCATATTAGCATGCCCCACCACAGCTTACAAAATCTAGACAATGCTTTCTGTTTTTTTTGACGTTGTAGACAATGCTTTCTGTTGCTGCTACGTCTTCAAAGATGTACATCAATTCCTTGCATAGGTGTGCAAATGATGAAATTATGTGCTCTGAAGCATTCGGTTTCTCTAATGGTTATGCAAATATACAAAATAAACTCGTTTTTTATATTTTTGAACAAAAAAACTCGTTTTTTTTATATAACGAAAGAAATATCCAGCTTTATCCTCACAAGTTAGGAATCAGACAAAATAAGCTCCTAGAAATTCAATTTACTTCTATTTTTTTCTCTTTGGCTTAGGCCTTTTTACTTCCCCAGTTCCCCTATTTTTTCAGTAAACGACAGGTCCTTCTTGTTTAACTTAAAAAAAATACTTTTATTGTTTAAAAGGCCAAAAACATGAATGACTAATCAACAGAACACAATGGGTGCAAAATTTGAGCTGGCAAACCAGGCAACTTGCTATTCTCTGGTTTATCTCTTTTATCATGTCGATCCATCTTTTGTTATTTGCCTACAAAGCCTACATAACATCCAAAGCTGTATTGCCCGGAACGCTAATTTTCTCGAGGGACGAAAACTTAGCAAGATGCCAACATACTCGTACACAAGCTGAACTATGCTGGTGACCTGGTCAATGTATCTTCAGAAGACCAACCTTTTTTTTAAAAAAAAAGAAAGAAAGGCAGGAGCTCAATTAAGAAGAAGAGCAGAAAACTGACCATCGGATACTTAAAAGTTGGAACAAGTGTCATCATTTGGTCATTCCTTTCCAGAAAGAGGTAGAGTAGGTTTCTATGGTTACTATCTATTGCTTGTAGTTTGTGTAGTGTAGAATATGATTAATCCTACGCAAGCAGGAGCATACTAGTCAAATAAGAGAAAGGGGAATCTACAATCTTTCTCATTAAACAAGCTATCTAAGCAGCAGTTACACAGGACCTGGATCTGCATACAAATAAGTTGTGCATGCTCCTGAACGAATAATAGTATAGTCACACAAATTACATTTTGCTCTATGAAGCTAATGGGTTGGGGTGGATCATTGATCAATATACTGTGGACTTGCTAGCTTCTTCTATATAAAATTGTTCAGCAAAATTTGCAGAAAAGCAAGCATAAATTCTCTATTTTTGTCTTTCCAGAAGTTGCAGATGAACCTGCTCCAGAGAAGCCTGCTGCTGAGAAGCAAGGGGGCTCCAATGACAGAGGTAATAATTGAACAATTTCTTCTTGTCACCGAGTACAAGTGTACAACTATGCCTATTAAGACCTGAAACATGATCTGCAGATCTCGCTCTTGCAAGGGTGGAAACTGAGAAGAGGAACTCTTTGATCAAAGCATGGGAAGAGAATGAGAAGACAAAAGCTGAGAATAAGTATGTTTCTTACCTTTTTCTATTCCCCTGAACTCGTTTTCAGTGGAACCATTATTTGGTCATTACAGTAGATGCAATTTTTTATCTGCATTCTTCAGTCATCTATAGTTCTTTCATCAAAGGAATTGGAAGTTTAGTACAGGTTTCTGTGAATTATATTTAGATTCTTAATATCCAATAGAAGTTCATATAATCCGTAGGCAGGTGATGTGGAAATTCCTAACTTGAATTAATTGGCATAATTGTGACAGGGCTGCTAAGAAAGTATCCGCTATTCTTTCATGGGAGAACACAAAGAAAGCAAACATAGAAGCTCAACTGAAGAAGATTGAGGTAATTTCATTCGCTCTCTTCTTTTCTTTGACCTTTTAATAGAAGGAATAATCTTTTTATAAACTGGTATGTGCACTTAGTTTAAGCATCTCTCATATACTTTTAATAGAGACTTGAGTCACCAATAACAATTAATCAATTATAGAGGAATTCAGAGAAGGATAGATCCAGTAGACTAATATGCCACCCCCTCAAAGGTGATATCCTCTAAGCTAAAGCTTATGATAAGCTTATGATTTATTCATGTTCAGGAACAACTGGAAAAGAAGAAGGCTGAGTGTGCTGAGAAGATGAAGAATAAGGTTGCAATGATCCACAAGGAAGCCGAAGAGAAGCGAGCAATGGTGGAGGCGAAGCGTGGCGAGGAGGTCTTGAAGGCCGAGGAGATGTCGGCCAAGTACCGGGCCACCGGCCACGCTCCTAAGAAGCTCATCGGGTGCTTCGGAGCCTAAGAAACCTTCCAAGTCACACCGAGCAGAAAGTGAAAACCGTCAACCAGTGATTGCTTGGTCCTCTCGCTCTATCAAGTGTGTAGTGTGTCTTCGAAAGTGTGTAAAGCCTACTGTTGTGCTGCTGTATATACAGATATTGCTTCCAAGACAGGCGTTTGGTGGTGTACATGTTGATGCTTGACGAGAAACATTCTTATGTGTAGCTAAGGGGGTCATACTGTTGTTGTTGTTGTTGTTGTTGATATTTAAGCAGACATTTTGTTCTTCTCCTGGTGTTGCTATTTTTGTCCCCGTCTCTTTGTTCCTTACTGCTGATTTAAGTTTTTATCCATGTGCATCTGTCATATTCTTTTCGCGTACAGCTTTTCGTAGCACCTGGATAGCCCCATACTTAAATTCCAAGCTCCTGAAACAGGTTCTGTCTGAAAAATATTGTGATTTGGTTACTGGTAAGAGGTGAAAGGTGAACATCAATTTTTTTTTGCAAGAATGTTTTTTAAAAAATATTATTTTTCTAAAAAACTCTCTAAGAAAAAAAAAGCAAGCGACGGCTATTCTTCAGTAGGATTGAGCGTACCTGCATGTTTTTTTTACGGCAAAAGCCTTCGGGGAGATCCCACAGTAAGATTTTTTTATTAAATTTAAGCAAACAAATGAAATATTAACTAAAGGCATCAAGCCAAACACAGAAACATGATGACCCAAGGTCGTTTAACGTACAGACTGGAGGTAGCACTGATTTTTGAAAATTGCTGGCTATGTTCTTGTGCCTATCCGGTCGAATTTGGAGTTTTGCTCGTTTTTGCATCCGCATTACCGCATTTATGTGGCCTAGGGATGCTTATAATAGGTATGTAAACCGAGCGTCGCTTAGCTGGTTATGTTTGTTATGGTGAAATCAGTTCATTTGAATTCAAATTCTTCGCTTGACGCGTGTGCTCGATATAAGGAACTGGTTATAGGCTTCATTGCTTCAATAACATTCATTCAAAAGGAATTATCTCCCGAAAACATTGGCGTCTATAGTGTAGTGGGCCTCAACCCTCAACGTCCAGTTTCGTGCGGCCTGGGCCGAGTAGCAATGCTGTACTAGATTGGGCTGAAAACAGACAGGCCTCCGCATGTCTAGACTTCGGCAGTGACAGGCTGATAGCAGAAGGTTTGAATTTCCTTGAATCAGATGAGCGCTGGGCACTGACAGTGACATCTAGTCAAACTTCATAGGCTGTGAGAAGTACTGTACTCTGTTGGTCTGCCAATCACTACGACACTACCCAACCAATAATGTGAAAATTATTTTAAATAATATATGATGTATATATGTCTACAACTACAATTGCAAGCCATATTTTCGTTTTGTTAAGAGAACATAAGCCTTCTTTTGGGGGAATAAAAGATAAAAGATAGAGTTTGACCAACCATTAATCTACATTGATGTGTTATTTCTGTGATCAAAATCGTAGGGTAATAATCATAAATATTTTTAGCACGAGTCTAAGAACATCAATTAGATCCACAATACCAGTCAAAATCTTTTTTCTAATGAAACTAAATGTCTTGTTTCAAGACGAGACACTATACTTTAATTAAGTGTTGATGCGAAGCTTTCAAACTTTTTCTTACAAATAAAAATAAACACGTCTCAGGGATTACTTCTACAAGTCACAACACTGCTGCAGAATGGACATTGTCCTGTGAACTGAACGTAGATTCAAGTCCTGAATTTGGTGTAAGTGCTTATATAGTATTTTTCTAGATTTAATTTAACAGTGCTATTATGTAGCTATCCATTGATAGCAAGGCGTACCTATGATAACCTCGTCAATCTTTACTCATGCTATTCATAAAGTGCGTGCGTCTTTGTTTGTACTCTGTCCCATGTTTTGAATGAAAAAAAAGACAGACCAGTGTCCTATGAACCGTACTCCGTATGACGCCTAGCTAGTCAGGGTTCACCTCGCTATTTAAACTGTCCGAGTACGAGAAAACCGCCAGTAGTAGGCGCGGTAAATAGTACCCCAGTACACTACTGTACGTGTTGAGCGACGACCCTGCATCCTGCCGATGAAACCGCAGGCAGCGACTGGGCAATGTCACATCTTTTTTCTCCCTTCTCTCGTAGCCAGAGTCGGTCGTCAGACGATGGCAATAAATGTGCTCATCGTCCTCGCCGTGCCTGTTCCAGCCATCCGGCCGGTGCACCTCCGTACGTACGGGTCGGCGTGGAAACAGATCAAAACGTACGGGGCCCGCGCGCTGTTCGTCGTGGACCCCTGAGCCGGCCGGCCGGTGGTATATGGTCGTGGCGAGACGACGACGACGCCGCGCGCCGGGACCGGCGTTTGATTTCGCGGCCGGTGGGAAAACCAAGCGCGCTGCCGACGGCCATGCATGGTCGGCCATTCGAGAACCCTTGACGGCACGCACAGATCCCGAATCATCGGGCCGGCTCGGGCGTTTACTGCGCACACGTACGTACGCATACGCATACAGTATACAGTATATATACACACACGTTTTACTGGTCCCGCCGTACGTAGGTACGTACGCCACGCCCACAGGCACCGACCGTTGCTGGTGAAAATCATGTTGAGTACGCGTACGTCCCTGGCTCCCCTGCTATACCCCGGAGAAAATAATATCACTCTTTAGCACGGTTAGGTTACTGTGTGTGCTAGGAGTACATGCTATATAGGTACGTGGTTGCATATTGCATAGCGGACTCATGTGTTTGGCCGGGCTCCCCGAGAGGCTCCTATAGAGGAGTTTGAAGTTGTTGTTTTTAAAGAAGTCATAAACTATTTTAAAAATGATTCTGGCCCCTCTATTTTTTACTTAAAAAAATAATTTCTCCACTAAAATATTTCGCAAGACTTTTCTCTATGAGCTAGAACCGAAGTTAGGAAGGAGGCCTACCAAACCGACGCTATATGTAGCGTGAATTGCCGTTCGCAAACCCTAACAAACACGACAATAGGGGAAGGGCCAGCCAGCTAGCTGCTAGAGGCACGCTCGTACCGTAGTACAGTGATCGAATTCCGGCCGAACAATCGGGTATGGACGACGCCGCATGCATAATGCATCAATGGTTGGTGCCATTTATTATAAAAGGCAATGGCAGATCATCGTGTCGATCGTATCGATGGGAATGTATGGGAGGAGCAGGAGCTAGCCGCCTAGCCAACCAGCCAGCCAGTTCTCCAGCAAAAATGATCGAATCTGTGGATGGTCCAAAGCCCTATACATAGGTACAAGGACGTACTCCGTATATCATGGTGTGTTTCGCCGTACCATTGCAAGAATCGACCGTGTCCATGCATGCATGCATGCACGCGTCGCATGCAGAATCATTGAGGAACTCTCGTGCATGCGCCGGCCGGTCACACACAACACAACACATGCATGCACGATAGCACGCCATCGCCAACACGTCGGCCCATAGCCTCAAGGTTGCCATTCCCTATCCCTACTACTAGTATAGGATATAATATTTGCACAATAGCTAGGGTTCTGACTATCTGATTCAAATTCACCGCTTCGATCCGTAGGCACTTTTTTTTAATTTTATTCTAAGATTTAACAAAGCTTCGTTTTAATGGTAGATGGTGCGCGCGTCTCTTAACGACGAGACATGTGCAACGATTTCATCAACCTCCAGATCGGTTTATTATTCTGTCTTAGGAATGTGCTCGTGGAGTTTCATTAGAGTAAACATTAAATATGCAATATTATAACGTATTAATGAAACGGTAAAAAATTAATAAAGTAGAGAACTCTTTTATACTACAAGGATGTTAGAAACTGGGACATGCATGAAATCTCCGGCCTTAAAACTAGCCTAAATGTCCACATATAATAGATTTAAAAAGGATCCAAATTAATAGGAGACAGATTATTCTTACGGGTACGTCCATCTTCCATTGAGAGAACTAAACCCATATAACTTGACACCGTTCGCTTCAGCTTATAAGTTAAAATTAGCTTATACTTCCTCCATCTCAAATTATAAGACATTCTTTGAAGGCTCCTAACACATGTAACCATTGAATTTACATTAAGATGTGTGTCCGATATGAATCTGTGTTAATGTGAATCTAATGGTTGATAAAAAAAAATCGTGTTCTCACAGACACTCTTTTTTCATCCAAACTGACGCAGAGAATTCTACATCCACACAGACACAGTACTCCCCGTGGACGCAGAGAACTCTTTTTTCAGGTCAGAGCTTGTACACAAACACAAACACACACAAACGGAAACCGAAACCGAAACCATGTACAGTACACACGCAGAGGCAAGGCAAAAGACCTGAAAAGAGTTGACACATGATTCACCGGAGCAATGCCACGGCTAGTGAGCAGTCGCAAAAACCTCTTGCTCTAGGGCACAGACTACGTACTGTCACACGCCAACTCCCGCATCCATCCGGTCGTTGCGTACAGGCACGTACATACGCCATCGTCCCAAGACAGGCGGCATGTGTACGTATACTGTATGTACGTACGCGTACGCAGACGGACGCATGCAGAGAATAAAACGCGGTCACGTACGTCTAGTCTACTACACTCCGGTGACAGGTGGAGCAAAGCTACTCAAACGGAGCGAACAGGCAGCAGGGCGCCTCGGCGAACTCGTCGGCCTGCGGGAACACCGACGAGAACACGCCGAGCCGGCCGTGCCCGTGCAGCAGCGCGAACTCATCCATGGCCAGGTCCAGGAACGCCTGGTAGTCGTCGTCCGCCGCCGCGTCGGTCCCGTAGGTCGACGCGGCCGAGGAATCGTCGCCGCCGCCGCCGAGCTCAGCAGGCAGCGCCTGAGCCGCCGCACTACTGGCCCTGGCCTCCGGACCCTGCTGCACGGTGGCGGCGCCGCGGAAAGAGTCCCCGACCTCGGAGTTCCAGAGGCGCAGGAAGATGTCGGGCGCCGCATGCTCGGCGACGGCGGACGAGGAGGAGGAGGAGGCGGTGGCGGAGGTGATGGTGGTCGTGGCCGAGGACGAGAGCAGGGAGAGCCGCGCCTCGGCCTCGAGGCGGGCGGTCTCCCACTGGGCCATGTGGCGGGCGGCGGGGCAGGACGCCGCGGCGTCCGCCGTGGCGAGCTGGGCAGCGGCGGCAGCGCCCTCGCTGGCGACGGCGACGGTGACGGCGAGCGCCTCCTGGCGGATCTGCTTCTTCATGTGCGTGTTCCAGTAGTTCTTGATCTCGTTGTCCGTCCGGCCCGGCAGCTGTGCCGCGATCATGGACCACCTGATCAGGATCACAGCGTTCGTTCCAGCACGTAAGCGGGGGGGCACATGCATACTACTGTCTGTGTGTGTCTCAGTGTCTCTGTGTGCTCTAGATGCATGTTCGTGACATGAATGCACATGAGTGATGATGAGTTGCAGAGTGATGTGTGTGTATATACAATAAAGAGATGTAAGTACTACAGAGCGAGCGCATGCATTGCTGAAGAGTACAGTAGTACTCCTACGTTGACGGCAGGAGTCCGCGTGAGGAGGGAGAAAGGAGAGAGCACGAGTTTAGACGACTCACTTGTTGCCGACAATGGCGTGGAGCTGGAGGATGGAATTGTGCTCCTCGGGGGTGAAGGGCCCGCGCCTGATGTCCGGGCGCAGGTAGTTGGTCCACCGCAGCCGGCAGCTCTTGCCGCACCGGTTCAGCCCTGCAATGCAATGCAAGATCGCTCAATAAATGACGAGCCATGGATCGGAGGAGCAGACATGCAGAGAGCACGTAGTAGTACGTACCGGCGAGCTTGGGGAGCATGCGCCAGTTGCCGGGGCCGTTGGCCTGGACGTAGTCGACGAGTAGCTTGTCCTCCTCCGGCGCCCATGGCCCCTTCTTGATGCCCTTGCTGTCGCAGCACGGAGTCCTCCCCATGGCGCTCGATCTCGATCGGCCGGTCGCTCTCCGGCCGTCTCCCTTCTCCCTCGGCGTCGGCGGCGGCAGCGACAGGAACGAGAAGTGAGGGGAGGAGCCTAGCTTGCTCATAAATGCCGAGACGGATTTTTATAGGCCGAGGAGACGGATCCCGGTGGCCATAAATGCGACGGATTTTCACCTGTTGGCTGGCTGTGGCCTGCGCGGCTGCTGACGACGAGACGAGAGTGAGGAAGGGAACGGCATGGCATCAATTATGAGGCGATCCACGGGCCATGCGCATGCATTTAATAGGGTGCGAGGTGCTTTCTTGCAAGTACGCCGGGTAGGGCCACAGGGGACTTGAATGCGGTAGGGGACGACCGGTTGTCTGTTGTTGCGCGCCGTACAACTGCCTTCCTGCCTACAGTAGCAAATTATCAGCACGCAGTCAAATTTTTAGTACTGCTGCCCCGGTCCGAAAAAAAAAACGATATATAATATTATTTCATTCACAACAGAAATGAGTCTGATTTTGGTCCCCGTTTGGAAATGTAGGAAATCATTGGGGGTGTTCCGATCTCGAAACGGGTCAGAATTAGTCCGAGGCTCCGTGCTGCAGAAGTCAGTGTACATCTACGGATGAAGTGAAAAGGAACAGAACTACCAGAAAAAAAAAAGGATCACCGGCCGGCTAGCAGAAAATTCTTGGAGCGGTAGGGTAGGACGCTCCCACCCCACTCCTAGATCCGTGTCGTGTAACCTCTACTAGTAGTATGTAGGAGTAGGAGTAGATAGATTGATCCAAACAGGCCAGCAGCCGCGCTGGTACAGGAGCTGCACAACAGCAACGCAACGCACAGGGTCGGAGATGGGCGGTACTACTGCACTGCAGCTAAATTTAATAGTTGGGGGAAGGAGAGGACGATCGAGAGGAGAGGAAGGCCGGCCGATCCGCCCGGCCCGCCGATGGGACCGAGACGTGAAGCGGAGGTAGCCACCATAAATGAGGAGGTGCCACTGCCACTGCCACACGGGTGCGGCTCGGACTTTGGCGCGGCCGGGCGCCAGGCGGTGGCGGAAGCGGAGTGGGCCGCGGAAAGGGCAGCCCCGGCAGGCCGTCGCAGCGGGGGCGGACGAAATAAATGCAGTCCGCTGGCGGGGCGGACGGGCGGGCGTCGGGGTCGAGCTGGGGGAGAGCTGAGCGAGCCTGGGCATTTTACTGTTGCTGGTGGCAGCAGGCCAGAAGCGGGGGGCAAGGAGGCGTCCTGGTAGAAGCCGCACGGCAGGACGGTGGTGATTTAACGGGACAGGGAGTCGTGGCCGCCTGACCGGGTCGGTGTTGTCAAAGCCAGCCTGACATGCCCGAGTGCTACGGGATAGTACTTAGTACTAGAGGCTGATGGATGGACATGGACTGATGGGACCTTCCACGTTTCGTCTTTTGTCTTGTCTGCTGACTGGTGCCAAGTGCCTCTGCCGCCCCGTTTCGTCATCCATGTCCATGATTCATGAGAACCCTGCTTTCTGCTTTGATGATCTTCACTTCATGGAATCATGGCATGCCCTTGTTCTACCCTTGTTCCATGTAGACTAGCTCCGGCTCCTAAGCCAGTGGAGCCGCACCAAACGCACATGGAAGGAGCCGTTTTCGTCGACGATGTAAGAAGACCGGAGCAACGAATCAGGCTCGGCTCTGGAGCACGCTGCACGCGTGGGCAGAGCCCTCCCAAATGCGCCCGTGCCATACTGCCATACACGTGCGGATAGAACGTAATGGCATGCCCTCTACAGCTACAGTGCGTGCTCAGGAACTCAGTAGTCGCACGTCCTCTCCTTCCAAATTGTTACTACGAATCACCGGGGCCGCCTCAACAATTTTCAGGGCCCTTGGCAACGAAGACACTAAGGGTCCGACAATATAATATTCTTATATGATGATCGAAAATTATAATACTAGTATTAATTAAAGTTAACTTACAACATATATTTAGTTCATTGAAAAAACAACATTACATCAATGAAGCTAAAAGAACAGTAAAATAACTATAATGGTTACCTAAAAAAATATAATACTTTGGTGTATCATAAAAAATGCTTTGTCATTTTGTGAACTGATCTTATTGTTTTCGTTTTTCCTTTTCTTAGGCAACATCTAACATGTTAAAATAAAATGAATTGAATTAGAAATTTAGAAAAGCAATTATAATCTTATCAGTGACTTAAATTTAGAACAAATTACCTGCAGCATATATGGCTCGGTGAATTAAAAAAATAATTAATGGATCAATTATTCACTTCAATCGCTTGATGCCTAATAACTTGTATGCATTGGATTCCATGAGCGATAAACAAATTGAAGCTATTAGTACTTGTCAGATTCAGATCAAACAAACACAAAAATTGCGGCAACTTCAAGTGCAGGCCGCCATGCTCTTAAATCTCTAAGCCCTAGTAAACTGAATCGGATTTGCTTACACTTACAAATAGCGGGAGACGGACGGAGGGACTGAAGCACACTTTAGTTGCACGGAGATGGACGGACAGAAGGACCGCTGCTGGCCAAATTCGATCTGTCACAGCGATCAAGGACGATTGGGGGAACGTCGCCGCCAACCTGCCGTAGAGCCGTGACGCGCGAGTAGAAGGGATGCGTGCTCGTCGCCTCGTGCGGGCGCGCAGAGTTAACTCCGTATGCCTATATGGGCCAAATAGGCAAATATGTAATAGTATGCATGCCTACACTCATGGGCCCCCGGCCGTCGCACAGCCTGACCCCCCTCTAAGACGGGCCTGCGAATCACGCTTTGTCGCTCTTGGAGGGTTGGATTAATTTCTTAACACGAATTTTACCGAGTCTTACAACATAAATCAACAATATGGAGTACTAAGTAAAAACAATACAGTTATTTCCGTGAACAAGAGAGCCGGATCAACCACAGCCAAATGTGTATATTCTAGTCAAGGGGTTCACGGTGCAATGACAAAGGCCATTGGTTTGGGGCTCCCACCCAGGGTTTAAATCCTGGGTGCGACACTTTATTCTGGATTTATTCTAGGATTTTCCGGCGCTACGCATTAAGTGGTAGGCGACGTTCCCGTCGACAGCGAGGCGCCTGTGGTAACTTCGTGAACTTCAAGATTTGTCGGCTCAGTCCTTCGAAGGTGCTCATAAGGGTAGGGTTTGCGTGTGTGTGTTCGTAGGGACGAGTGCGCATGCGTGTTGAGTGTCTGTGTTGTACTGTGTACTCTCAAAAAAATGTGTATACTCTAGTCATTTTGGTCTGGCTTTATTTAAAGGTCTATTTGTAGGGTCAGTTTTTTTACGTATTTACTGTTTGAACACTGTTTATAGGAGTCGTTTGCATCTCTCTCATCTTCTCCTCTTATAGAGTCAGTGGGAGCAGGAGAAGTCAGATTTTTTAGCTTCACCTCCACCGGCTTTATGAGAGAGAGATAAAAACAACTTCTGCGAATAGTAAATGCGAGCAGTTTGGACCCTACCAAACGCCCCCTAAATCCTTGTTAAAGCTCAAGGAGCTGTATAAAGAAATACTTCATCCGTCCCTAAATAACCGTATTCCCCACTTCCCGAAAAATAACTTAGATTAATTTTATATAAAAAAACTACTAATATTTACATAATTATATCACTAGATAGATCTTTTGATATAGATTTTTAATAAATTTATTTGGAGACACAAATGTTAAACATATTTTATATAACTCTACTCAAAGTTGTGACACGGAAACTCAAAACGACACTTGTCCTCAAAAGAATTTATTTTTCGTTTTTTAAGAAGTCAAACGGTTTAAATTTTAACTAATTTATATAAAAAAGTACTAACATTCATGGTATGAAATAAGTATCGTTAGATTAGTTATAGAATATATTTTTATAATAAAATTATTTAGAGATATAAATGTTAATAATATTTAATATTAAGTTGGTCAAATATGAGCTATTTTGACTGACATGATTCCCACAATTGCATTTTTCCTCCGATGGAGGTAGTAGTAAAAAGGCGCATCACCAAAAAAACTAACATAATTCCTGCTGTTTGTATTCCAGGTAGCAACAGTATCCCTCCTTAAAATGAAAACACTTAAATGCAGAAATCTGAACATCTATTAAGGGTGCCTATCATCACTAAGAGAAGACACATGAAAGGATAGAGATGCCCAAGAGGAAGGATGAATTGGGCTTGTTTTAAATTTCTAAGGCAAATATGAAAACCTATCAAATGTCAATCACCCCCTAGTGCCTACCGGTCGTGTGTCCTACCTAGAAAGCAGTAGCAGTTCATGAAATTGAAAGACAACCTAAGCAATTCTAGTAACAACGGTAAGAACAAGACGGAATGTAAGTGCGGAAATGTAAAGAGCTAGGGAAAAGAAATTCTTGACGCAGCGATATTTTCCCGAGGTATCGAGGTGTTGACACCCCCCTTAGTCCTCGTTGGAGCACCTCGCAAGGTATCGCTCCCCCTCAATCCCGCGCAAGGGATGAGTGCTCTCTACGGGCTAATTCTTCGCCACTCCGGCTCGGTGAATCGTCCACAACCGATCACAGAAGCTTGGAGAAGGGCCGCCAACAATCTTCCGGCGATCACCTTCCTCCGATCACCACCAAACCGTCTAGGCGCTGTCGAACACCAAGAGTAACAAGCACAAGACCTTCACTTGACCAACTCAAGGCTAGGAAGGTGGATGGATGCACACTTGTCACTCCTAATGTGACACCCTATGTCAAGCTTTGCATTAGGGTCATCATTAACCACTAAGCATAAGCATTGCATTGCATTACTGTTTAATTATGCTATCATTTCATGTGTGTTTATTTATATCTTTTACACTAGAATTGAATAGGTGTTTTGTGCTCAACTTCTTGATCAACATGTTTAGCTAAGTTTGCTATGCTTAGAATAAAGAATGGTTTGCTTTATGATTAATTACCCTGCCTAATTAAGCTTAGTTTAATTATTAAGAATAAAAGCAATTCTTTTCTTAAAATGGATTAATTAGTTTTTAATCTAGAACCTTGTAAATAATGGTTTTCAGAAATTATGACCTACATAAAAAATATAGAGAATATTATTCTGAACAACTTTGGATTAAGTTTCAAAACTTACTTTGGAGTTTTTGAAACTGTTTTGAAGCAAATTCAGTTTGAAACAAATAACAGAAAATGGAAAAAGGGAAGCAGAGCTGGAATGGGCCGAGTCCCACCTATTCGGCCCACTCGGCCTTGCCCGCGGCCCGCTCGCGCCCGCGCGCCGCTCGCCCGCGCGCTCTCGCCCACTCGCCGTCTCTGCCCCGCGCGCCGCAAACACACCACGCCACTGTCACCCGCCGCACCGTCGCATCCCGGCCCCCACCGGCCGCGCCGGTCGGCCATGACCGCGCCCAAGGGTGCGCCTACACCCCTCGACCTCCCGCACCCGCGAACACACACGCTCGCCCGCTCTGCTCCGCACTCGCCGCGCCGAGAGCCCAGAGCACCGCAAACACCCCCTTCAACAATTCGCCACCATTCGAGCTTCTCTGCTCGATCCATCTCGCATACCGCTTCGTCTTCGCCTCACACACACCCTGCTTGCCTCAGTTTAGCCAGCCGAGCTTCACCGTTGCCGGGCCGCCGCCGCCGTTCCTCGGCTCGCAGTCGCCACCGCAACGACCAAACTGCGTTCACTCCTCTCCCAACTACCTCTGTCGCCTCCATCTCCAGGGCAGCATCAGTAGAGGTAGTAGAGGTGAGAACACCCTTCCGCTAGCTCTCTCTCACCCTGGGACGACACAGCGCCAATGGCCGTGCGCCATTGCCGCCGCCGCGGAGCTCGCACGTGGTCGGATCTCCTCGGAGCAACTCCGGCCCAACCAACACTTGCGCTGCACTCCCCACACCACCGTGGTGCTCACGCACCCGCTCGCCGGGCCACACCGTGCCGGTGAGGGCTTCGCCACGTAGCACCGCCGCCTTGCGCCGCCACCACACGTCGCCGGCCATTTTCATGGCCGCGCTGGTTCAACCAACACCACCAGTCGCTTCGCGACGTCACCCCGAGCACGCCAAGCCTAGCCTCACCGCCGGCGAGCTCACCGCCGGCCAGAAATCGCCCGTCAGCGCCGGTGCTCTGCCCTGGCTCGCTGCCAGGTGGACCCTGCGTTGACCGCGAGCCCTACCTGTCAGTTTGCTCTCCCGCACGCACTGGGCCGAGCCCAACACTGTTCACCATGGGCCAAATGCAGAAATGTTTTTCCTTTTTCCTATTTTTCAGTAATGTATTAATGCTTGTTTATTTAATATCTAGAGTTTGGTAAACCCTAAAATGATGAATTAAATTTTGTTAGATTCTGTAAATGAAGATCTTTCTGTTAAAAATATAAAAGTAATTTTTGGAGAATGTCTTCAGTACTAATGTTTAAATAATCCTTTTCTGCATTTATCAAAGTTAAATGTGGTCCTGCATGAAATGATCAGATAAAAATGTGAGGTTTTTATGATAGCTTTGTTATCCTGTGTAGAAGCTAGGAAAAATATGAGTTTCCATGTTTATGTGTAGAATTTATTTACTGTATATTAAAATGTGTTTCTGCTGTTTTATTAGATTAATTCCTGTGGTAAATCTGTGCATGTATAAATCATGAAACTTTTTGTGTAGTCTCTATGTACCATGATCTGTCTAGGAAAAATATAAAATATGGTATGTTATATGGCAGAAAAGATACTCGTAGTTCAAGTGTTCTTTGCTAGGGTTTTCTTTGGAAAATCATATAGAAAATAATCTAATAATTCTGATCATGGAATTTTCTTGATAAATATATTTCTGAGCAAAGAACCTGTTAAAAATAAGACATAGTATGTTTCACACTGTTAGCCAGTAGGTCTAGTTCAATGTGTTTTTTCTGCATTTAAATTCATCTTTTTGTATCTGCTAGTTGGTAGCTTTGCTTTAAGTAAAATTTTTGCAGTAGTGTACTTTAAGCATGCTCTATCCTCTGTATTTTTTGTAGATTTTTCTGAGCAGTTTATAATAGGCTTGCTGTGTAAAGTGGAACTAGAATAAATATTAGGTTAACTCTAAAAAGCAATCTTTTAGTGTTTTAAATCTTGCTCAAGCATCATCCCTGCACCATCAAGTTTACTTATATGCATTTCAACCATTTAGGGTCAGTGGAAGAACACCAGGTGTCACTTCCAGAAGCAGAAGTTCAGGAGGTGCAGGAGCTGAACGAGAAGTTCCCAGAGCCAGAACCTAACTTGCCTGAGTGCCCTGACCACCAGCCCTCCACCTTCACTTAAGGCAATCCCCGGAGCATCTTTAAGCCTCCCAGTCTTTACAATTAATTTACTTGAGTATTTTATACTGTGATGCATTAGGTGATAGGAGTTGATTGAATTCCAGTTGATGCATTACCTTCCTTGATATTTGATTTACCTACCTTGTTACCCTGTTAATAAAAGTAAAAGCAACCGCTTAGCCAGCTTAGAATAAATGGTTACATTTATTTATAGTATTATCCCATGGGGGTAATACCGATCACGGTTGGCTATATTTTTCTATCATGGGAAAGAACCAAAAGTAGTAATGAAATGCGGTCAATGGGAAGGCAAGGGCACCAAGTGGTTTAGACTTGGGGGCAGTCCGTTCGTTGGATCTTATAGGTTTGTATACGATGGTGGCCCTCTTACATCTTTGAACGCGCCCTTTCACATAGGGGCCGTTGTGAGTATCGACCCCGAAGCCGAGTAAATACTGTCCGGGCCGACTCTCAGCCTACTTTTGGCACCCTCTAGTTTGGAGATACGACCTACCCCGTGGTGGCCAACTGATTTCTCCAATTGGGTGGATTACACTGAGATCACGGCGGTACTACCTGGACTTTGTTGAGCGGTAACCCAATGCATGGACCCGACGGGGAAAGTGTGGGCGTGTGTTAAAGATAATCTTGCCAGCTGGTTGTATATCAATTCGATTCGCCGCTTCCCACTGGATAGTGGGGGATTATGCTGAGCTTCACCACGATACAACTCCATGTGACACCGTAATGGTTCTACTAAAATATGGACAAATGAACTAGATATGGTTTTATTATATTGTTTGCTTAGATCAAGTGTGTGCTCTAGTACAGGTGCAAACCTAGAGATGAATAATAGGAGGGAAAATGGCTGCTCTCTAATCTTTAGTATTTCATATTGTTCGTGTTTCCGCAAAAGCAAAGTTTATCCAGATCCACATATCTACCCATGCATATCCTTGGAGTCTTTATTTTCAGTTAGACGGTTAAGTCTAGCTGAGTACATTCCCGTACTCAGGGTTTATCCCGTTTGTTGTAGATGGCCAAGTATACTTTGGCTATTGTAAGCATTGTCTGTATCCTGTCGAAGGAGAAGAGGAGTAGGATTTGGGCAAGGTCTTCTGCGAGCTCATCTTTTGCTGTTGTCGGACATGATCTCGCTGGCACCCCTATCTCTTAATGGTACTAGTGTGGAGTAAAACTTTGGGTTCGAGTTTCAAAACAATGTTTCATTTGGCCACGTGTGTTGTGGCGTGAGTACTACTTTATTTGGAACACAATATTGTAATAACTTTATACTCCAAGTACTTTCATTTAAATTGTTGGTTCGTTCGAATGTGCATACCTGAGTTTGTGCGATCTGGGTTGGATATACGATTGTTAGAAATCCTTCGAGATTTCCGGACCATGGCACGAGGTCTGAAGACTTTCCTCAGCTCAAACCTCAACAGAAAACAGGCACCGTCGGACTACTTATCATAGTCCGACGCCCTGGTCCGACGCTCTGGTCCGAACCTAGGGTGCTCACTGAGTTGAAACTCATCCTGAAACACGAGCCTCCGGACCACTCGCCTTGGTCCGGAGCCCTGGTCCGACACACAGGTCCGAAGCCAGGGAGCTTACTGAGTTGAAACACTTCTTTGCCTGAATCGTCGGCCAAGCCGTCGGACTAGTCCCGAGCCTTCTCACTGCCTCTCTTCCTCTGACAGGGGTCGTCGGACCATTTGCCTATGGTCCGACACCTTCCAGACAGGTGGTTCGGAGCTCACTTACACTGAGCTGGCGCCTAAGGCGGGGCCGTCGGACTACCTTGCATGGTCCGACGCCTCCTTGGCAAACTAGTCCGGAGCTCTTTTCTCCCCCTATTTCAGGTCTTTACACTAAGTCTCTTTAATGGGTTTTGCTCCTACCATCTCAAGGGCCATTAGCAGGGTCTCTAGGACTAGTTGTGACAAATGTGCATACACCAATATTTCCAAATTCTCCTAGGTCAAGCTACTAACCTCATACCCCCCTTAATAGTACGGTCAAAGGAAAAAACAAAGTCCTAGCTATACTTAGTGCCCTTCTCAGCCTTATGGCACTAAGAACTAGGCTAGTATTCAACTTGTATCACCATCCTTTGTAACCAAAACGATTTCCATCTTGGGGGCATGAATATCCATTAAGCCCATTCATCTAGCATCACATATGACCTAACTCTAATGACTTTGCCTCTGCAAAACACACGTTAGTCATAGTGACCTAGCATTGTCGTTAATCGCCTAAACAGAAGGGACCATGATTCTTCAATCTCCCCCTTTTAGGTGATTGACGACAATACAAGCTCGAGTAGAGAATATGAGTGAATTTTGATAAGAGAAAAACATGACTTGATATGATATAGGCATGGGTTAGTGATATAAGAAAGACAAATACATGCCTAAACCATTCAAGCCATGACAAGCACAATAGATATGGAATTGAGAATAGTATTTGATTTCAAAGGATATGCTATAGCCAAAAGATCAGAGATTAGCGCGGAAGCAATATAGCATAACCAAGTGACATGATATATATAAAAGTTCACACACATGTCACACAACCAACAAGAGTCTCAAACATCACATGCATATGATACAATGCATAAAGACGGTAAACGTGATGCATGATGCGATAAAGTAAATACACACCAAAAGAACCAAAACCCGCTAACTCCCCTGAAGCTAGCAAACTCGAACTCGACCCACTCTCCCCCTTTGGCATCGAAACACCTAAAAGCTAAGCGTCGGGAGGTGGCGGAGAAGCAGCGGCGATGGCCTGGTCACGATCAAGTCGACGAAACTCAGAAAGGTCGTCGTCGCTGTCAGTAACCTCATCATCTGAGTCCTCCCCCTGAGTAGCTGGAACAGGAACTAGAGCGGTCTGGGGAGACACTGGATGGGAAGCTGACGAGCCTGCCAACTCTGCTGCCAAAGAGTCTGGAACTATAGCTAGGGCAGGAGTAGGAGTAGGATCCTCTGCCACTGTCTCTACTGGTGCCTCTGGAGCTGCGGTGGCCGGTTGTGCCTCAGGCACTGACTCAACTGGAGTCTCTGGGACCAGTGGCTGCTCAGGCTGAACTGGAGTAGAAGTGACAGCTGTGGCATCGGTCACGATAGCACCTAGTGGAGTAGACACTGCTAGAGAATGACTGTCGTGAGTAGCCTCTGACGAAGCAACTGTGGAACGGTGCTGACCTGCTGTCGGGGTGGCTAACTCGGTCGTTTGAAGCTCAGCTACGATCTGCTCTGCAGTGGGGGACGGCTGCCCTGTGATGTTGCTGAACGACGCAGAAAGATCTCTAGCAGTCAAACCCATAGTAGCGAACATCAGAGTGAACCCGGTAGTGAGTGGGGTAAACTGCTGAGTCGGGCCAAGCGTATCCAACCACTGTGTGACCTGTGTCGTCGGTGACTGGAAAGGAGTGGTCAGACCGGCACCCTGAAGTCCACTGGACGGTATAGCTGGGGTGGGTGTGACAGACGGTCCGGCTGACACTGAAGGGGCCACAGAGGGGCCAACTGTCTGCTATGGTGCTGCTAGCTGACCAACTGACTGAGATGACTGAGTCTGAGTCATCATCTGGATCTGAGGCGCAGCTGGGAACTCAAGAGGAGGAGCGCCAGTCCACTTCATCATATGGGCCATAAAGGCCATGTTCTGCTGCTGAATCTGCTGAGACTGTAGCTACAAACGCTGCGACTCAAGTTGCATGGCTAGCAACTGCTGCTGCATCTCGAAGTGTCGCTCCTGAGTCTACCTCTGGAGCTCATTCTGTCTCTGCTGGACCTGGGTGACTACAGTGACTAGAGAACCCTACTGCTCCTGAATGCGGTCAAGAATCTTCAGCATCAGGGTCTCAAAGGTGGAACCAGAACCACCACCCTCAGTATCGTAAGCCCGTGGGGGCATAGTGGGAACATGATGGAAATCGGTGTCTGAGCTGTCCGAGGAGGTGTCAACTACTTTCCCTCAGCCCCCCTGAGTCTCCAAGTCATGGAGCTCCTGCTGCTCAATACCTCTAATCTCATTATCTTGTGCATCAACATCAGCCATATCAGCAGGTGTTTTCCTGAGTCGGACCTGTCAAAGTACACAGTCGCCGAACTGTCTGTCCATAGTAGATAAAATCTTGTACTCAGGGAACACTGTCAATGACTGGTCAAGAAGATCACAAAGTCCAGGAGTAGAGTCTCCTAGTTTCAAAGCTAGGATAGAGCTGATCCAATGAGCATATGGCATCTGGCGACGAGCTTGGATCCCATCTGCAACCACATCCTCAATCTCTGACACAATAAAGTCTGCCACATCGAACGATGTCTGAGATACAAGAGCCCGAAGCAAAAACTGCTGCATATTGGTCAACCCCTCCTTGTAGTCAGTGCGAGGCAACATGGTACGCCATAGAACATCGTTCAAACGGTGAATAGCAGGACGGAGCTCGGCCGGTGTACGACGTGAACCCTCTGTGAAGGGTGGCCTGAAGAGCGGTGCCACTGAGTCGACTGACGGAGTACGCCCACTGCGAGCTTGGCGGAGCAAAATCAGACTCGGGTAAATGTCCGCATGAAGACAATAGTCTGAGGCGGTCAGGTGAAGTGCCTCTCTGAGCTGAGTCAAGTAGAGCCTGTGACGCTCGCCTCTGAAGGTGTACTGAATATATCGGTAACATGGCTCAATCCATACTGAGGCATAGAACTCCCGAACCCACCGCTCAATGTAGTTTCCGGAACGACCAAGGAGGTCGGCGAGTCCCGGGAGATATGTGAGGTAGGGGCGGATCTCCTCTCCAGCTAACTCAACAATGCTCTCCAAGGAGCAAACTCGGTGAGGTATGATATGAATACATGAAAGCTGAGCTGCTCTGTAGAAATCCTCTATGAGAGGTGTGTGCCATCCTGGGGAAGCTCTAGGGTCCCGCTGATCCGGGCACCACTTCTCAAGCTCGACGAAATGGAGCTTCTTCACCTGCTTCGAAGTAAGATCATGTAGATCAAGGTGAACGGAAGCTGAAGCTGCAGTAGGAGCAGCTGAGGAACTCTGAGGTGCACTGTCACCATGCTGTGGAGTGGACTGAGCAACCTGGGAGCGAGTGACACGCCCCCAGGGAAGAGGTGCCAACGGTGTGCCAAGTGCCTCAGTGACAAGCTCTCGCTCCTCTGCCGAAGCTGCCTCTGTCTCGGACTGACCTGGAGGAGTAGAAGGTAGAACCCGCGGAGGGGTGCCGATAAGGACTGAACCTCGGCAACCTCCTCGCTTTGCGCGGTCCGCAGCATCTGCAACTGCTTCAGCCTTCTTGGCTTCTGTCAACTTGCGCTTCTTCTTCTTCGGCTTCTCAACAAGCTTTGCCTTCCCCTTCACCTTTGGAGGACACGGAGGGGGAGGCGTATCATCACCGGAATCCGCACGAGCACGAGAACCACGAGCCATCACTGATCAACAAGAGAAACACTGCCCACTGACAAGAACCACTGCCAGAAACCACTGAATTCTGCCAACTGTCAAAAACAATCACTGACAATCAAACAATCTCTGACAGAGGGCTATGCCAAGCCACTGGACTGATCCTTTTGAGGCTTTGCCTCAATCCATACTCGCGAGCTTTGCCCCAAGTTTTAACTGCCACTGCCGCTGCTAGAAAGAATATATATATATATATATATATATATAAGCATATATAATCGCTAGATTTAAGATATCATATGGAAGCAAGCATCTAGATAAGAGTAGAATGAAATACTGCCATGGTACCTGAGGTAAGCGAGCGTATCTAATCAAAGCACGTCAGGATTCCAAACCACACTCCACAAGAATGATTACCAACTGCGGATCACAATTGACAATTTGATTTAGTGAATTGGAGATGAATTGAGTGGAATGAAGGATAAAACATCTAGGACATGACTTGTTCTATGATTCGACAAAACACGAAGCCATGAAACAAAACCATACCCTAGAGAGATGATGAAGCGAAGTCGACGATCGATGACGGAGAATCGGCCAAGATGAATCGACGACGAATCCCAAACCCTAGGTTTTAGGCAAACCCTAGGGGAAAACTTCTTTGACTAACAAAAGGGGGGGGGGAACCTAGCAGGGTGAATGCTCTGGCAGAGTGGTATGAGGAAGGGATGGTGCTTGGTCGCCGGCGAGAGGGACCTCGACGGTGAGCTACGGTGGTGGCGGCAGGCGGCTCTGGTTGCGGTGCTGTTGCTGCTGCTTGCGCAAGGGGAAAGCAGGGAAGGCGCGAAGGAGTGGAGGCGGCGCAGGCGGCGCTCCGGTGAGAGGCTCACCGGCGGCGAGGAGGGTGCGGGCGAGCGGGCGGCGGAGCGAGGGCAAGCGGTGGCACGGTGTACGGTAAACGGAAACAGAGTAACTGCCGAACAGAGTCAACGCGAAGGGGGGGGGGGGTATGCGCGAAAATTCCGAGCTCCGGACTACTTGGCATAGTCCAGTGGGTGGTCCGACGGAGGGGTCCAACGAACTTTGGGAAAGAACAAACTCATGCAGGGAGCACCCATGCTTCGGACTGGAGCATCGGACAGACCGTCGGACCATAGAAAGTAGTCCGGAGGTATGTTGACTGAACTGTTTGGCGCTGACCGAGGCATCGGACCATTAGGATATAGTCCGGAGGAGCGTCGGACTGGTTGTCCGATGGATTTTCTGTGTTGGAAGAATTTATGCAGGGAACTCCCAGGCTTCGGACCAGGGGGCATCAGACCATGCAGAGTGGTTCGGAGGGTGGTCCGGAGCTTGATTTGCTTTGAATTTTCCTGTTTTTCTCTCCAATCTTTTCTCTTAGCTAAGTACCAACACAAAAGAGCAAAAAGAAACACTTGTTATACTTGGCATAAGAACCATCTCTCAAACCCTCAAATTTAGAAATAGTTTGCGATAGGCTAGAATTAGTTTTCATAAGAAAATAGTTCAACAAAGCTCTAAGGATCACCATAGGGGCACAAGAGGGGTATTGGCTGCAGCTAGAGCTTTGAATTGCTCCCCCTAAGTGACGAACCTAGAGGATGATCAAGCTTAACCGAAAAGAAAGCAACAAGCAACACACATGCATATGCTATGCAAAACGGAATTTGAATCTAGGTTGCTTGCAAGTTTGAACCGCGGTTAAGCTTTGTCACATGCTTTGAGGGCGGTTATCTCAACCGTGTTAGCCAAGCCTATGAGCATTACTAAATTAAACATGTTATTTTACATATGAATGCATGGTTCACACAATCTCATTTTTAGTGAAGTTTGAGTGATCAAGCACATTTAACTCGCTTCTCAACCTACAAAAGGTTGTTTCATCGAGTGGTTTAGTGAAGATATCCGCCAATTGATCTTCGCTCTTAACTCCAACTAGTGTGATGTCTTTCGTAGCCACATGATCTCTAAGAAAGTGATGGCGAATATCAATGTGCTTGTTGTGAGAGTGTTGAATCGGGTTGTTAGTAAGCTTTACGGCGCTTTATTTTTTTTCATTATCACACAAAAGTGGAACATCTTTTAAAACAACGTTGTAATCAAGAAGTGTTTGAGTCATGTATAAGATTTGTGCACAACTTGCTCCCATGACAATGTATTCCGCCTCGGCGGTAGACAATGTCACACTGTTTTGCTTCTTAGAGGACCAAGAAACAAGTGATCTTCCTAGCATGTGGCACCCACCAGAGGTACTCTTCCTATCAACCTTACACCCGGCATAATCCGAATCGGAATAGCCAACTAGTTGGAAGGGAGCTCCTTTGGGATACCAAAGACCCATGCTAGGGGTGTGCCTTAAGTATCTAAGGATTCTTTTAACCGCACATAGATGCGACTCCTTAGGGCTTGCTTGAAACCTAGCACACATACACACACTAAACATGATATCCGACCTAGATGCGGTGAGGTAAAGTAAACTACCGATCATAGAACGATAGAGAGTTTGATCCATTGGTTTACCTCCCTCATCAAGGTCGAGATGTCCATTAGTAGGCATTGGGGTCTTGATTTGCTTGCAATGCTCCATCTTGAACTTCTTGAGTAGATCATGAGTGTACTTCACTTGAGAGATGAAGGTCCCTTCTCTCATTTGCTTCACTTGAAAGCCAAGGAAGAAGGTTAGCTCGCTAATCATTGACATCTCGAACTCCTTGGACATCAAGTCACCAAACTCCTTGCAATGATCTTGGTTTGTTGACCCAAATATAATGTCATCGACATATACTTGGCAAACAAAGATCTCTCCATTAAGCTTCTTGGTGAATAGTGTTGTGTCGACGATCTCGATCTTGAAGCCCTTCTTGAGTAGGAAGTCCCTTAGCCTCTCATACCAAGCTCTTGGAGCTTGTTTCAATCCGTAGAGTGCCTTGGACAACCTATACATATGATTAGGTAGGTTTGGGTCTTCAAACCCGGGAGGCTGTGAGACATAGACAAGTTCATTGATGAAACCATTTAAGAAGGCGCTCTTCACATCCATTTGAAAGAGTTTCATTTTGTGATGTGAATCATACGCCAAAAGGATACAGATGGCTTCAAGTCTTACAACCGGAGCAAAGGTCTCTCCAAAATCAAGTCCTTCTACTTGAGAGAACCCCTTTGCTACCAATCTTGCCTTGTTCCTCACAACGATGCCTTGATCATCTTGCTTGTTCCTAAACACCGACTTGGTACCAATGATTCTTGCATCCTTTGGCTTCTCTTAAAGTGTCCACACTTGGTTCCAGGTGAAGTTGTTGAGTTCTTCATGCATGGCATTCAACCAATCCGGATCCGCGAGTGCTTCTTTAACACTAGTAGGCTCAACAAAGGAAACAAATGAGTGATATTCAACATAAGATGCAAGTCTAGAGCGAGTCATAACTCCCTTTGATGGACTCCCTATGATTTTATTATGGGGGTGAGCTTGAAGGATAGGTGTCGATCTTCTATTTGTCTCTTGAGGAGGGGGATGTGGTGCTTCAACATTGCTTGCTTCGGCCTCGGCTTGATCTTGAGGAATGTGAGTGTCTTCTTGAGCTTCCCTCACTTGTTCTTCTTCATCAACTTGAGGCGTGCGAGGTGGAGAAGGATCTTGATTGCCTTCATCTTCTACTTCTTCCACCTCTTGTGGGTTGATAGCACCAATTGACATATTCTTCATAGCCTCCCATAAGGGTTCATCACCCTACATCAATATCCTCAAGCGCTCCTTGAGAGCCATTAGTTTCATCAAACTCCAAGTCATACGTTTCTTCAACTAAGCCGGTGGCTTTGTTAAATACATGGTATGCCTTGGATTTAAGCGAATATCCAACAAGGAAACCAATGTCACACCACCGTTGGAATTTACCCAAGTGTTGGCGCTTCTTGTAGATGTACACTTTGCAACCAAACACCCGGAAGAATGATATATCCGGCTTCTTCCCATTGACAAGTTCATAGGGGGTCTTCTTCAATAGCCTTTGGACGAAGAGACGGTTTGCCGCATAGCAAGCGGTGTTGATTGCCTCCGCCCAAAACTTTTCCAGAGTGTTGTAGTCATCAAGCATAGACCTTGCTAGAGTTATGAGTGTCCAGTTCTTCCTCTCTACAACACCATTTTGTTGTGGAGTATATGTGGCGGATACCTCATGCTTGATCCCCACTTTATCACAATAATCTTCAATCTTTGTGTTCACAAACTCAGTGCCATTGTCACTTCTAATCTTCTTGATCTTCACATCAAATTCATTTTGAGATCTTGTAGCAAACTTCTTGAATATGGCGGTTGTCTCTCCCTTGTCTTGAAGAAAGAATACCCAAGTGTACCGAGAGTAGTCATCCACTACCACTAAGCAATATAGATTGCCTCCAAGACTAGCATAGGTGGTAGGGCCAAATAGATCCATGTGTAGCAGCTCTAGGACTCTTGAGGTTGACATGAAAGCTTTGGTTGGATGAGTGTTTGCCACTTGCTTGCCGGCTTGACAATCACTACACAATTTGTCCTTCTCAAACACCACATCCTTGATTCCTCTAACCATCTCCTTCCTGACAAGCTTCTTCAAGGTTGACATGTCCACATGTGCTAATCTTCTATGCCATAGCCAACCCAAAGAATTCTTGGAGAATAGACAAGTTTGCAAGCTAGCCTCATTTGAAGTGAAGTCCACTAGATACAAGTTGTTGTGCCGGAATCCCTTGAATATAAATGATGAGTCATCAATCTTGGTCACAACAACCTCACTTGGAGTGAAGAGACATTGGAATCCGAGATCACAAAGTTGACCAACCGATAGCAAGTTGAAGCTCAAAGATTGCACTAGCAAGACATTGAAAATTGATTAATCTTAGGAGATAGCCACTTTGCCTAAGCCTTGAACTTTGTCCTTTGAATTATCCCCAAAAGTAATCTTGTCTTGATTTGAACAATCCTCATCAAGTGTGGTGAACATCCGGGGGTCACCGGTCATATGTTGAGTGTAACCACTATCAATCACCCAATGACTTCCACCGGTCTTGTAGTTCACCTACACACAAACAATTTGGAGTTAAGCTTGTTGTTTGGGAACCCCCTTTGTATGGGGCCCCATTGCCTTGTCAACCAACTCCTTAGCAACCCAAAAAACTCTAGGCTTGTTCTTCATTGGTGGACCAAGAAACACTACTAGTGGTCTACCCTTGGAATCCTTGTTGATGACAAAGTGAGCATCATGAGCAAATGGCCTAGCATGCTTGGGCAAGGTCTTGGGAGGTGGTGTCTTGTATTGGAACTCAAAGTGATCAACTTGTCCACATCCAAAACATCTTCTAGGCTTGGGCTTTGGCTTGTCTTGATTGTAGCCATTGTACTTGTTCTTGTAGTAATTATTTACTTCAATCTTGACCTTGGCCTTCATCACTTGGTTTTCCTTGAACCCAATGCCCATCTTGTCATTTTTCATCACGGTATTCATCAAGAGATCACTTTGAAGGTTGTGGCCCTTGGTGAACTTCTCCAAGACACTTGCTAGCTTGATCTTCTCATTCTTGAGCTTTGCATTTTCTTCCTTAAGTGTGTTGATCAAGGTGGTAGCTTCCTTCTCATCATCTTTGGCCGACTTGATAGTGAAGGGCTTGTTTGCCTTGAGATTGATTAGCTCTTCCTTGAGCTTTGAGTTCTCTTCCCTCATCTTCACATAGTCATCATACTTGTCGGCTTCAACAACCTTCTTGCCCTTGCACTTAGCACTTTGCTCAATAGCCATAATATCAAGCAAATCATTATAAGAGGTAGCACTATCACACTTAACAACCGGGTTAATAGCAACATGTGTAGCAAGATCATGTGTAAGCAATTCATTAGCTACCACAAGTGTGCCATGTTCATTTTTCACTTGGTTGTAGTCATCTTTTAGCAAGTTATACCTTGTTTGGAGCTCTTGTGTTGACCTCTCAAGCTTATCATGTTTCTCAATTGCTTGCTTGAGGGAGGCTTTGAGCTCCCTAGTGCTAGATGTGAGAGAATTGTTCTCAAACTTCAAAACATCATTAGCACTAGACAAGGCATCAAGCTTAGCATGCAAGCTATCCTTGACCTCAAGAAGGTTGTCATTTTTACTTTTGTACTTCCTTATGATGTCCTAGTATTTGTTGCAAATTTTAATGAGGTCATCATAGGAAGGTGCTTCATCATCACTATCATCACTAGAGGAGTCATCACCATCATCCTCTTTTTGTACCTTCTTGTCACCTTTAGCCATGAGGCATAGGTGTGTAGAGGATGAACCCGATGATGAAAGAGGAGGTGGCGGTGGAATAGAGGAACCAATCACCAAGGCGGCCACCTTCTCTTCTTCACTCTCATCATCGGAGGAATCACTTGAATCATCAATATCGGTGAGCCAATCACCCACAATGTAAGCCTTGCCATCCTTCTTCTTCTTGTGGAAGTTGAAGTTCTTCTTCTTCTTGTAGCTTGTCTTGCTTCTTGTCATCATCACTTGAATCATCATTGCCGTCCTTGTTCTTCTTGTAGTTCTTAAACTTGTTGTTCTTGAACTTGTCTTTCTTCTTTTCAGGGAAAGCATGAGCTAGATGACCAAGAGTGCCGCAATTGTAGCACTTTATTTGGGAGATTGGCTTCCTTGAAGAGCTTGTGAAGAATTTCTTCTTCTTTGAGTCAAACTTGACTCCATTCTTGTTTAGCCTCTTCAACATCTTGGTGGTCTTCTTCACCATAAGAGCGATGTTGTCTTCATCATCTTCACTTGAGTCCTCAACCACCAATTGGATCTTGAACTTGTCTTTGGTGGAAGCTTTGAGGGCCAAGTCCTTCTCCTTCTCCTTCTTCTTGGTAGAGGATGAAGAGCCACCATCATCAATCTTCATGTACATCTCATGAGCATTTATCTTGCCCAACACTTGTGTCGGTGTAGATGTTGAGAGATCTCTTTGGTGAAGCACGGTGACGATGTGGCTATACTTGTCGATTGGCAAGACAAAAAGAATCTTACGTACCACATCCGACGGAGACATTTGGGTGAGCCCAAGGCCATTCAATTCCTCTACAAGAATGTTAAGACGTGAATACATCTCATTAGCATTTTCATTGGAAAGCATGGTAAAGGAATTCAACTTATCCATGACCAAGTGGAAGCGCTCCTCACGCTCACACTTGGTCCCCTCGTGTAGTGCACAAACGTTTGTCCAAACATCATGCGTAGTTTTGCAATTCCGCACACGGTTGAACACATCCTTGCAAATGTCACGAAAAAGAATGTTCTTCGCCTTAGCATTGTTCTTCTCAAAGAAGGGATCCTCGGCGAACACCGATCCGCCTATAGTGGCGGCTTTGTGAACGCCGACATCCACAGCCTCAAGGTAGGCCTCTATCCGCACTTTCCAATAAGGAAAGTCATCCCCATCGAACATGGGTGGCGGTCCATCCCCATGGGACATCTTGCTCTAGGCGGTGAAGCCTAAATTAGAGCAACCAGGCTTTGATACCAATTGAAAGGATCAAGATGCCCAAGAGCGGGGATGAATTGGGCCTGTTTTAAATTTCTAAGGCAAATATGAAAACCTATCAAATGCTAATCACCCCCTAGTGCCTACCAGTCGTGTGTCCTAGCTAGAAAGCAGTAGCAGTTCATGGAATTGAAAGACAACCTAAGCAATTCTAGTAGCAACGGTAAGAACAAGACGGAATGTAAGTGCGGAAATGTAAAGAGCTAGGGAAAAGGAATTCTTGACGCAGCGATGTTTTCCCGAGGTATCAAGGTGTCGACACACCCCCCAGTCCTCGTTGGAGCACCTCGCAAGGTATCGGGTCCCCCTCAATCCCGCGCAAGGGATGAGTGCTCTCTACGGGCTGATTTTTCGCCACTCCGGCTCGGTGAATCACCCACAACCGATCACAGAAGCTTGGAGAAGGGCCACCAACAATCTTCCGACGATCACCTTCCTCCGATCACCACCAAACCGTCTAGGTGTTGTCGAACACCAAGAGTAACAAGCACAAGACCTTCACTTAACCAACTCAAGGCTAGGAAGGTGGATGGATGCACACTTGTCACTCCTAATCACTCTAGGAGGGAAGAACAAGATGGATTCTCTCAAATCTCTCCCTCACTAGGCACTTGGCTCTCCAAGAACTCTCTCTAAGTTCCTCCAGGTGTAACAATGGCCAAGAGAGATCACTTGGACGAAATGAGCAACTATAAATAGTCCCCACCTCCAAAACTAGTCGTTTCTTGTTTTTTCTCTTTTCTGCGTAGGCGTCGGACTAGTCCGGAGACTAGACTGTCGGACCATGGCACGAGGTCCGAAGCCTTTCCTTAGCTCAAACCTCAACAGAAAACAGGCACCGTCGGACTACTTGCCATAGTCCGACGCCCTGGTCCGACGCTCTGGTCCGAACCTAGGGTGCTCACTGAGTTGAAACTCATCCTGAAACACGAGCCTCCGGACCACTCGCCTTGGTCCGAAGCCCTGGTCCGATGCACAGGTCCGAAGCCAGGGAGCTTACTGAGTTGAAACACTTCTTTGCCTAAAAGCGTCGGACTAGCCGTCGGCCAAGCCGTCGGACTAGTCCGGAGCCTTCTCACTGCCTCTCTTCCTCTGACAGGGGCCGTCGGACCATTCGCCTATGGTCCGACGCCTTCTAGACAGGTGGTCCGGAGCTCACTTACACTGAGCTGGCGCCTAAGGCAGGTCCGTCGGACTACCTTGCATGGTCCGACGCCTCCTTGGCAAACTGGTCCGGAGCTCTTTTCTCCCCCTATTTCAACTCTTTTCACTAAGTCTCTTTAAGGGGTTTTGCTCCTACCATCTCAAGGGCCATTAGCAGGGTCTCTAGGACTAGTTGTGACAAATGTGCATACACCAACATTCCCAAACTCTCCTAGGTCAAGCTACTAACCTCATACCCCTTAATAGTACGGTCAAAGGAAAAACAAAGTCCTAGCTATATTTAGTACCCTTCTCAACCTTATGACACTAAGAAGTCTTCAACTTGTATCACCATCCTTTGAAACCGAAACAATTTTCATCTTGAGGGCATGAATATCCATTAAGCCCATTCATCTAGCATCACATATGACCTAACTCTAATGACTTTGCCTCTGCAAAATACACGTTAGTCATAGTGACCTAGCATTATTGTTAATCGCCTAAACACAAGGGACCATGATTCTTCAACACAATAACTACATGTTCAAATCAAATGCAAGATGTTAATAGTACAGTACTTGTCTGGTGCGACCTTTTCGTCCCAAAATAGCAAGTAGAGAATCAGGTTTTGACTATAGAATCACAACAGCAAAAGATACATCATGAAAGATGGGAAACGAAAATTCTGATCTGGGTATATAGCAGAGCCAAACTAGACAACATATTATTTTGCTGGTATTAATAAGTATAATTTGAAAGAAGGGAAATATTAATAAATCCAATCAGTATAATTTGATTTTACTAAGTCTTAATCAAATATATTATTTCATATACATTAAATGGACAAACTTTATTGAAACGGATGGAGTAAGCTAAAATGTAGTAGATGGCATTGCTTGGTTTTGCTGGTACAGTACTTATTATAGTTGCGCTTTCGTAAGTGGAAATTTTAATTTTCGTAGGTACCTTAGTCTCTGACATCACATCACCGTACAATAAAAAGCAAGAGTTTGTTTCGCCTACTAGTTCAAATCATCAGGTGAAAATTGGACTTGAAACCATGCAATTCCGACCAGCTGAGGTTAGAGCACAGCCGCGGAATGGACTGGAAAGGAAAATCCTCACACATCTTTACTCAGCTCTGCATATACTTACTATATTTAACTGCACATTGGTATAGCACACAATTTACACTTTCGCCTACGGAAGAAACAGATTCGACACAATGCTTCGCGATGAACCGTTGGAAAGAAGACAAACACTCAGACGGCCTAGTTGATCCCAAGGAACTCGCTCATGGAGAGCAAATCGCAGAACCCTCCTCCCTGCACGTCCAACTGATCCGCCGCCGCCGCGTCGAACTCCCAGCACATGCCATTGTCGCCGACTCCGAGCCCGTGCAGGGAATCCACCGCGCCACACGGCCCATCGACCTGCACGGACCCCTGGTGGCTCAGGCTCAGGCCTTGGGCCGGGCTGCGGCCGCCCACGTCGAAGACACCGGCGTCCGGGCCCAGCGCCACCAGGCCTAGGCCGGTTCCGTAGTCCATGTCCAGCCAGTCCGCGAACATGACCTTCGGGAGCACGGGAGCGTGGGTTGCGCCCGCGCCCGCGCCCGCAGGCTCGGGGACGGTGAGGCAGCTGGAGTCGTCGGCCGAGGACGACTCCACCGCCGGCTCCGACGAGTCGGAGTTCGCCGGCCGGCTGACGACGGACCCCTGGCCGTTCTCGCTGGGGTCCGGGCTCCCGTGGACGTCGGAACGAGCGGGTGTCGCCGGGTCCTCCTTGCCCTCGACACGCTTCTTGAGGTACGAGTTCCAGTAGTTCTTCACCTCGTTGTCCGTCCGCCCCGGCAGATGCCGTGCGATCTGAGACCACCTGAGGCACAAGAATTTTCCAGTGTCAGAGTGAGAGCCGGTCATAAAAAAGAGTCGCGTACTACGTCAATTATCTCAAAAACTACAGCTCTCGATGAAACTACTTCTTGTGTCGGCGGGCACGTTTTAATTTGGCATCTCGATCGACCGGCGTTTACTCGTGTAGCTTTCTATTATACGTACTTTGTAGTGGGAAAAATACTTGGACATGACGTATACGTAAGAACTATGACACTCTGATTCTTGTTTTTTTTCTTTTTCCCTTGGGGTAGTAGGATTATTATATATAAAAAATTACGAATCAGTTCAATACACTACCACTTGTCGTGAGTACTAGTATATATTACAGGTCTTCGTTCAGATCGTCAAACTAAATGATCTTTATATATAGCATATATAAATCTCAGGCGAACTCCGATCTAATTGGGCTGGATAGTTGACACTACTATTTATTAATCGTTGTATCAAGAATGGTGTCGTGTTTTCTATAGTGTATATATAAAACCTAACTACGGAGTAATAGATAAAGTACAGGGGGGGGGGGGGGGGGGGGGGATTAAGTAAGCTTTACTTGACAGGAAGCAACTACTGCACCTCCTCCCAGAGAGAGAGAAAGTAGCAGACACTGCCTTTTCTTGCCCATTTTCTTTTTCTTTATTCCGTTTTCTCCCCGGGTCTAGAAAGGGGCTCACCGTGACAAAGCGCACTTTTTTTTTATTAAACAAATGATGAAAGAGATGCTTGTTAACAATCATCAATTTGAGCACTGGGAAAAGATGCGATCGAGTATCTCGACAGTCGATATGGAGCGCAGATGTCAGCGTCAACTCCACCACTTAAAGCGGTCTCCACGTTAAACATCAGCATTTCTCCTTTTCCTTCGCACTGATTGACACTTAATTTTCTACTCTAAACTAATAACTGGATTTTCCAGCTTATTATGCTTAACCGCACTGCCAAGCACACACTAGTAGCAAAGCTAAAGCAGCCAGGTAGAAATGGAACCCAAATCTTACTTGTCAGTAATCGTCTTCTAGCTGTACTACAAGCGTACTAGTATACAGGATAAAAGGTGAGGTGAAAAGTGAGAAAGCAGTCTGCGCGGTGCTTACTTGTTGCCCAGCTTGGAGTGAAGGCTCATGACGGTCTCCTCTTCCTCCCGGGAGAACATGCCGTGCTTCAGCCCCGGCCTCAGGTAGTTGATCCATCGCAGCCGGCAGCTCTTGCCGTTGCGCTGCAGCCCTGAACGAGTGGCAATTCACACAGAATTCAGCACACGAGCGCCAACAAGGTGTATTTCGCAATCACAAGGGATTCGTTCTAACACAAGCAAGCATGCAAGAGAACGCGAAATTGAAGAAGCACCCTGCTCTGAGAGCTGAGCTGAATTTGCTAGAACTGCCTCCCCTTTCCTCTCCCAAAAAGCCAGCAAGGTACATTTGAGAAACGCGAGAGGAGGAACAGGCAGCTGCGAATTATATTCAGAGCTCGGCGCAATGCAATTTGGCAATTTACTCAATGCCCCTTCGAATTATTCAGGGAGGGATTATGAACTAATTAACGCGTGCGATTTCTTACCAGCCTTGACGGGCAGAGCGCTCCAGCAGCCGTGGCCGTAGCGGAGGATGTAGTCGCGGAGCTTCTCGTCCTCCTCCGGCGACCACAGGCCCTTCCGGTACTGCACCTTGGGCTTCTGGCATGCCTTGCACCCCATTATTGTCTGCTTGTTGCCAGAGGAACGAGAGCTCCGAGCAGGGGGGAAGAAGGAAGAAGCAAGGAAGGAGCAGTAGCTTGGCAACAGGATTGGGGTGCGCTTGCACTGTGGTGTCGGTCCTGCGTTGCCGTGCGAGCAGAGAGAGCTAGCTGTGCGCACGACTTTATAAAGGGGTGGCAACCAATGATGAGGTTGTTACTCGGAGTTAAAAAATGGGGGTATCTCTGCATTTTATGTGGCGCTGATCTCCAAAGGTTCTACTATTTCTAACGCCATATAATCTTATCTTGTCTTATACGATTACTTTTTAGAGATTTCTCTCCACCTAAGCATACATGCTGGGAAAAAAAATCTTGAAAATTATTATGATAATCTAACCATTAATTTTGTATATATACTCTAATTATCATATAATATACATTGAATCTATTTATGTTTATAAAAATACTCACAGGTATCATTATAAAAAAAGACATATTGAAGATGATAGATAAACTATATAGAGATTCACATTAATAGGTGGATAAAAAATGAAAGCGATGCATGAAGAGCTTAAATAAATAACTAAAGTATAGTTCCATGTAAATATAAATTGCGCTATTAAAAAGAAAAATTGTAAGAAAGTATAACTAAAGGTTTCCAATAAAACCTTCACGTTAACCCTCACAAGGCGAGCTAGAAAAAATCCTACAAATACTTATAAATACCATAAATATATAGTCTTCAGCTTGGTAAACTCTAATCACAACTGATAATAATAACCCTTGAATCTATTCTATTTTCAAATTAATTACCCATCTTTGCGATGGTGTAAAACAACATAAAGTAAACCCATGGATCTACATACCATATGTACTATTAAGAACTTGGTCTAAAATAAACCTAAATTTGAATCTAATTACCTACATGCTATTATGATAGATAATATATGCAACACTTAAATTTGTATCTAAATTACCACTTTTATTATTTACAAAAAACTAAAATATCCCTAAATCTCCATATAAACTATCAAGATCCTCTATTAAAGAATGCTTAAATATATGTTTCTACATTATTAATATTAATATATCAAATTTTGATTAAAGTATGCACACAAGTTGTACTATCATGCAGGTCAAGTACACATGCATACATGAGAGATGAAATATACATTTATGTTTCAGCAACCAGCGAAACATTTTAACGACTCATGTAACCATGACATATTAAAATTATATTAGTAATCATGACATAAATTGTATAAGTTGCCACTTTAAGTATATTTAGACACCGTAATGATAGAATTCTTGTGAGAAAATTCAAACATCACAGAAGTGGGGAGGGTTAGTGCAGACCACATGGCCTTTGAATTTTGTGTGGAGTAAAAAGTCATTATAAGATTTAGATATTAATATTCCCTTGAAATTAGCATTGCAATATTTAAATGGTTATTTATGCTGTCGTAGTACCTAAGAGAGTAAGAGTGTAGTCTATGAACAAAAATTCTTATTTCAAAAAATATAAAAGAAAAGTTACTAAAAGATACAATAAGCACAAGAGTTTGAGGATACAATTTGGTAGCAATAAAAAGATTAGAAACTTTGAAAAAAAATATGAGCTACAATAAAAGACACCATAATTTAAACTAAGGTTTCACCTAAATGTATATTAATGATACGTACGGATGCTATGTAAAAGAAAAAAAAATGGATATTGGATAAACAATATAGATTGATAATTGATAAGTTTCTGACAATTGGATGGACACTACAAAGTAACTATTATACATGTTATGTTAGAAAATGAACAATGAGAAAAAAATCATTCAGTTTAATATAAGCACTACCTAGGTCCTAGAAAGGATAATTCATCATATATGATTGTATTCAGTATTTTTGAAACAACCTCCTATGCACAAATTTTGGCTCTACCCCTACACAGGTTCACTAACACAAAAAAAAACATTTTAGGATACAACTAATTTTATTAACGGAAGCTGTCAAAACATGTACATGTCTTATAAAACTCTTAACAGTTTTCAGAGGTGGTCATTTTATTTTAAAGAGACGTGAAGTTGCACATCTTTTGAAATCGATTTTAGTGGCGGGTCTTATAAGAGACCTTCTATAAATCGCGACAAAACCACCAACCTAACTCTTGGTCCATTTAGAAAGCCTAGCATATAAAAATCATTTGTAGACCCAACATCCGTAAAACTTAATTTCGTTGTTCCCCAGCTTCTCCCACAAACAGCAGCAGCGGAGTTTGCTCAGCCCGCGGTGGTGCTCACGCGGCTGACGGCAAGGCTCACAGGTCAGGTGAACCAAAGCTTATCTCTCTAGCGCGATGTCAGGGTTTAGCGGCGTCTGCTGGTCTAGGACCAAGATTGGTGACAACAACATGCCCAAGAGCTCAGGACCAACTAAGGCCAGACCCAACGTGACACCATGGCGTAGTGCCCCAGACTCCACATAGACAACAATGATCTCTGTCATCAAAGGTAGTAACCCCGCAGGCTCGCATACACTGGCGAAGGTAGTAATCCCGCAGGCTCGCATTCGCATAGTCTCTTGTAGAGGACTCTATTGCCTCGTCTGACAAAAACTTGGGGCAACACATGAAGTGTGCATTGGGAGAATTAGGAGCACCGAATGAAATCACTTTTCTTAGTCTGTGTTCCCCTGCACATCTGACACCTTTTTGACCTACTGGGTAAAGAGAAGAGTATGCCCGAGTTGGAGAGAATGAAGGCTATGTCACCTCAATATCTATGTGGCCTACAACTTTAACTTGAGGCTAAATATACTGTAGTGCCTGCGTTGGCAATGCCTTAAGGGCTTGGAGGCTCAGAAACAGACTCTGGAAATACTCATTTTTACAGTGACATTGAACTGGAGGTGGCCTGCCCTCCTCTCAACTGCCTTTGGAAACCTTTATTGCAGTAGACTATTACTATTGGACTAACTTTAACAAATCAAATGACAAGACCTGCAAATACAGTAGTACCAGATTAACAGGTATATTGTTCACTTTGCAACGTGACAAGGTAACTGTGGTGTGGTCAATACATTTTTCAGGACGCATGCTGCTGAAAGCATCTGCAATGGGCTTGCCCGCCGCGCGGCGCACCAGAGATCACACTGTGCGCGTTGTCACACACTGCACATTGACATGCGTAGCCACTTGCGGCTTCGTTGACATCGCTCTCTGCACAATGCACATCCACAACTCGATCCACATCCAAAGGGGAGGGGAAGGGGATTTGTGTTTTTGGATGTTTCCTCAAGTCAAAAGACCAAGTGGCATGTGATGCTTGATGGATGCGTTCTTTTACCTCCTCCTTTTTTGTCTCACTATTTTTAAATTATGTTATCATAAGGTTGAAGTATATTTATAATTTTTAGGGAGCATGTTCTTCTGCACCATGCACATAGGATACCCACTCTGGGAAGTACAAACTCCTGTGCCACTAGTACGACACCCTGTTTGTTATAAGTCATATTTCAGCTACACTAATGAACCGTGATCACCCCAACCCCAAGCACCAATCTCTATCTGCCTCGGTACACTTTTATTCTAGTACTACCTTCGTTCTATATCGTAAGACGTTTTTGGCTTTTTAAAAGTTCATAACTTTTGCTATGTATCTAAATATATAATATGTCTATATACATAGTAAAATTTATAAATCCAGAAATGCCAAAATGTATTATAAGTTAAGATAGAGGAAGTATCCTTTTTCTATAGCTAGGATAGATTATTTTAAATAAGAGGTACAGTGCTGAATTTTCTTCAAGCCAATGACTTTCCCACAGGAGTACACAGATAAAATAATGCAATGATGTTTATTTGTTTATTTATGTACAGCCGAATGAAAGTTTCCTATGGATAGTACTTTACTAAATGAAACTCATTCATAGGTACACACGTACTACTCCCGTTTGCACGTATATCTAAATGCAGCATGATGAAGTATAATATACATATACAGAGCATATTGCTGAATCATTGCACAAGACCCGGGACTTTTATCCCGTTTTATGGTTTAATTATGCGGTTGGTTAGCCGAACCAATATCGTTTACTTTGTTTCGTCAATATTTTACTACTGTACCATTTATTAGCGTGTTTCGGTACCAAACATGTGTCATTTCAGATTGAAAAAATAGCGGGTACCAGTGTGTATGTCAGATTGTCAGTATGTGGGCATGTCTCCGCCAACAGCACACGGAAGGAACTCTAGCATTACGGAACCAATGCAGGATGGGCATGGGCCAAAGATTTCGCACGTCTGAAAGGACCGCACAGCACAGATTTCTGGAGTCCTTGAGGCCACCTAACAACAACGGCAGCAGCGGCACTAGAGAACAAACGAGCGATGCATGGTCATGGCCGAGCCGCCCGAGCGAGGTCCGTGTCGGCGTTTCCCATCTCTCTAGCTCATCTTCGAGTCGACTGTCGACCTCACCTGCTGCAAAAAGAAAGAGAATATACGCGTGCCTTTTCTTCCTAACGACGAACAGCACGTATACTGCGTTGCGTCCCTGAACACGTACTCCGTATGTGTGTGGCTAGCCGCGTTTTCGTCCACTCTGACACTCTGTATATCCGCGTACTACTAACATTGGATTCATACGTACTTGGTTCTATGTCATAGAGCCCGGGCGGCAGGCATCCCGTCCGCTGCCGAGGCGTTGCCCGTGCAGATGCGCTAAAACGGGGTCAATGGACAAGGGCGGGGGAGGCAGGCAGATCGCCAGATCGGCGTCCGCCCGCGTCCTCAGCCTCCGGCCTTCCAGCCTTCCAGGGTCGTCGTCGTCTCCATGCCCATTGCCCAGTTGTTTTGTTTTGCCCACGCGGGCTCCGTGCCCGCGCGCGCGTGGCTAATTTTCTGGGGGTTGCTTCCGCGGCGTCGGCGCTCGCTGAGGACGAGTGGCGCGGTCCGGCGCCGCACGGAACAGGGCCGAGCCTGATCCGTCGGTCCGGGCCTGGGTGCGCGCGCACATGCGTGATGCATTGCGCCCGGCTGTATGACGTCTCCTCCTCGTTTCATTTTCATTTCACGCCAGAGGTAATGATGAGTGAGATAAAAGGTGTCACGCGAACCACGTGCGCTCCACAGCTCGTGCTTCTCAATCTCAACCTGCACACCGGTCACTGGGAACAGTTTGCTCTGTGTCGACGTGTCGTCCCGGCCGGCCGGACCCCAACCAAAAGAAAAAAATGATGAGAGGCTAACCAGTAACCAGTGACATAATACTGTGCCGTGATGCAACCATTGCATTGCATACAGGCAGCACGCCCACGGGTTTCACCGTTTCAGGATACCAACAGGTTTGCTCACAGCTGCTGAGCAGGGCCGGAAAGCGGTCCAGACAGCAACCCGTAGTACGTGTTACTGTCCGCGCACGCAAAGGCTTCGCTGAACCGAAACATCATCAAAACTCACCGTGCGGCGTCGCTGAACCGACGGCGACGGAACGAACGAACAAGTCGTCACTCGTGCGTGCGTGACGACTGGTGGCAGGCGCACGGGTCCGCGGGGCCCTACCATGCTCGCGTTCGTTGGCGACACCCGCTGACGTGACCCGCGCTCCATTGGTCGCCTCGCGTTTTGCACGCTGCTTTGATTTGTTGGCTCCCAGCCTCCCATCCCCCGTAGTATGATGAAATTCCTCTACTTTGGACCGCGACATGTGAAACATCAGTTTTTAACGCATCACGGCGACACCGAAAAGGAAAGAAAAGCCCTGAGCCAACCGTGGCGCGCCATGCATGGTAGGTAGTAGAATATTTCAAAAGGGGATCGGAGTTGAAGCACGACTCGCTTTCACGAAGTTTGTTGCATGCTGTTAAGTGCATAACTGCGTATAGACTCTTACTATGTGGTCAAGCCAGTGTGACAAAAACTCAGGGTTCGCTAGCAATAATAAGGCCTGCCGTACGTGAAGAACTTCCCTCGGCAACAACGATTTTATAAACCACTTGGTGATGGATTTTCCTTTATTAGGTCGCCACTTGCTTAAAGCCAACTCCAATTTGCTTGCAATTTAAGGGAAACGGCTGTAAAATAGCTTTTTTAATACTAACAAATTTTGTGCTGTGTGTGTGGTTGGTGTAGCAACAGGTATATTTTGTCCCATTAACACGTAGGCACCATTGACGAAATGGAAAGAGCTAGCTTTGCTTTGAATATATTTCTTGTGCTTGGGAGAAATTGCATAGTTTGAATAGTTCCATTATCATAAGATTTTGATCATACTCTCTATTGATGGGATTGCCTATTTAAATGGGAACCGAGTCTAACTCAGTTAGTTAGTTTTTTTTTTATTGAATCTGTTCTCGAGTTTAAGTTCTCCTGTATTTCCTTCCATTTAATTTCCAGGATTTAATGATATTGTTTTTAGTGATAGATGATGTGCTAATGGATAGTGAGGCACTTGGGACCACTTTTCTTTCTTCTTCTGCAGTAAAATTTGAATATTCTTTTTTTTTAAAATTATGCCTCTCGAGCTTCACAAAGTCACCACATTTGAATATTCTTTTTTAAAAATATATGCCTCTTGAGTTTCACGAAGTTACCACAGACGTCTCGCTGTCGACACTGGCGGATCCAGAACAAGATTCAAAGAGGCTGATGTGTTCTTCTTCCTCTAATCTCTCTATTCTTCTTCTTTTCTTCTCCCTCAATCTCTTAAGACAAGATTCAAGGAGGGACTAGTCTCTTCTTCTTCCTCTAATTTCTTTTTTTTTCTTCTTTTCTCCTCTTTTCCCCTCAACCCCTCTATATTTTCATTGATACATTGGTTGTAGGGGGGCTGAGCCCACCTAGCCCCCATGTAGATCCGCCCCTGACTGTCGAGAGGGACGTCGCCCGAATCGTACAGGACCTATTGGGTGCCACTCGAGTAACTTAGCCAACCAAACTAAATACCTTTTGACGCCTTTCTTTCCATGTTAACAATTCATTTTTAACTAGCCAAATAGCCTACACAATTACCAGGTAAAACACACACGGTTGCATAAACTAAAAATATTTCATGAAAAGCACAACTGAATCCCATTTAAAAGAGCATAGCTTATTTATAGCACAACATTGCTCTATCATAATTTGACGCCAAGGAAAAAAAAAACTGCGTTTTCTCTCTCAATTGACGGGAGAACCTCCAGTTACCCTCTGATTTTAGACGGACGGGTTGCTATAGCGGTTTTGAACCCACCAATTGTTTTTCTATACACATATAGATATAGCCATGTACACTTTGTATAAAGACGTGCATTTTTTATGAAAAAAATATAATGCTACCACAGGCAGTTCATCTCATCGACCAACGGCGAAATCGAAATAATGTATTCAATAGTTCACACCCTTTACATTTGTTTAGCCGCACCGAGATAGTTATATGAGCTAATCTCCTATCTCCTATAACTAAATAGGAGGAGCCCACTAGGAGGAATTCTCTGCCTCCACAGTGAGCCACGTCATCCTTCGGTCTCCTAACCTGATTGCGCCGATTTTTGCGATGTGCTGCGCGACGCCCCTGCTTCGCACCCTGTCTACGAAGGGCGTTCCTGCTTCCACCGCCGCGGCACTTCCTCCCGCACGAAGCGCGTTCCTGCTTCCATTGCCACCGCACTTCCTCCCACATTCACCACGCGACGGTCCGTTCTCTCCACCGTCGCCGTCCCCACCGGATCCTGCCTCAACTGCTGCCGCGGTCGCAAACGGAACCTCGCACTCCCTCCCACATTCACCACGCGACGGTCCGTTCTCTCCACCGCCGCCCCCCCCACCGGATCCTGCTCCAACTGCTGCCGCGGCCGCAAACGGAAGCTGCTTCAACTGCTGCCGCGGCCGCACACCGGAACCTACTTCAACTGCTGCCGTGGCCGCAAACGGCATTGCCGGCTCACGAATGGAGCCCATCCCTCACGTCTCCCCGCGTTGCAGCCATCCTACCAGCGAGAAGCACCTCCGGTACGCGCTACAGGTAGCGTGCCTGTGCCACCCCACGAGCGCCAGCTCCACCAGCCCAAGCGCCAGAGAATGGGGGAAACGCCTCCACCTTCCCCGCCGCCTCTCTGCTCCACCGCCTGCTGCACCTTCTCCTTCCCCATCTCTCTACCGATTCTCCTTCCCAATAATGAATCCACTGCCAAAGGCTACCCAAGAAACTCCCGGGACTGATCTGCCACTGTCCCCTACCGCTCCCTATAAATTAGAGGCGGTGCCTGTTCATGCGCCAATCTCTCCCCTCGCTCCCTGCCAGGTAATTCGCTAACCCTCATTTGAACCCTCCTTACATCGCTCAAATCATCTATGATTTATGTTTTACACTTTCATATTGGCAGGTTGCGCTCCAGCTCAACAGGTGCTCGACGAATTGCCTGCACGGGATTCTCTATGGAAAATTAGTTCCTCGTCGTTCCTCTCTTCCAGCTTACTTGGTACACAAAGTTTTCTCCTCTTATGATTCCAAAATTTACACTACACGTACATGCATATTTAATTAGATTCAGTTATATTTCTTGCTTCCTCTTCCCAAATCATTAAATTAGCAATGAACAATTGTGCCTTCTATTTGTTAGGCAAGTGCTGCCAAATATTTTTTATAGTTTCCAAAGATGGATAGCACAGAAACTTCTTCAAGCCATGCTGCTAGGAATACAGTTCCACGTGCTCGTGGACGTCTACGCTGTGGCTCACAGCCTATCGTGACCCCCAGCAGGAACACTTTGCTTCTTCCTCTAACCGACGACGACGAATTCAGCTTAGGAATAGAGGTTACAGCCTTTTGGGCCTTTAAATATTCTAAAATATTTTTGCTACGTATCTTCCATCATATCAATATAATAAAGAATATCATATAAAGATCCTACAGTATGCCAGCGAATAGATGAGAGTCCATCTACATCAGTTTCTGAGGCGCATATTTATACCTTCAATCATAACCGTAAGAGCCTATTCTGAAAACCAAATCAGTTGGTGTTCAAAAGATCCAATTCAATTCATGTACAAATGATTTTAGTTTCTGTTCTGTAAAAAACAAAACCTCCCTGTACGTTTTCCAGAAACTATATTTGAGCCATTGAACCTTGGGGGCCCTCAACATTCATGCAGTCATTGTGGTGCTTTATTTTGGTATGATGAACGTATCCGGAGAGTAAGAAATACTACTAATCCAACATACAACCTATGCTGCAAAGGAGGAAAAATCAAACTGCCACCATACAGACCTCCCCCGCAACCCCTGTTGGATTTATTGACATCACAGAACAGTGCACATTCAAATCACTTCTTTGATCATATTCGTCAATATAATACCATGTTTTCAATGACTTCAATGAGTGCTAAAGTTATAGAATCCATAAATGATGGCCGAGCACCATATGTTTTCAAGATTAGTGGTCAAGTTTGCCATTGTATTGGGTCTTTGATGCCATCTGGGGGTCATCGACCGGAATATGCGCAGCTGTACCTCTATGACAGAGATCATAAAATTAGAAACCGCATAAATATTACTTCTTCATCCGCCAATTCGTCTGCTCGCAGATTGTCTACTCAACCCTCTTTCAGTGCTAATGAAGGCATTGTTCAATCCCTCATATCAATGCTTGATAGTCATAATCCCATTGTCAAACTATTCAGAACAGCACGTGAAAGATGAAATCCAGATGCTCCTGATGAGTTCTTCATTAGGTTATTTGGCAAGCCCAATGCACATGGAGATATCTATAGTGCTCCAACAACATCTGAGGTTGTAGGGTTGGTTGTTGGTGATATTGGGTCAACTGATGTTGGACGTGACATTGTAATAGATAGTCGTTCCTCAGGATTACAACAAATCAATGAAAAGCATTGCAAATTTATGGCTATGCAGTATCCTTTGTTATTTCCATATGGAGAAAGTGGTTATCATGAGGACCTTACATACTATCCAACACCACAAAATCAGAATATGCACCGTCGAAAAGCAACTATGCTAGAATACTATACATATAGATTACATGGCAGACCAGATGATTTCAACACACCGTTTAGAGCTAAAAGGTTAACACAGGCTTATGTGGTAGATAGTTATTGTTGTGTTGAAGAATATCGTATTGCATTCTTTCGAAAACGCAGCTTTCAGAAGAAGTATAGGTCATCACCATACAATGCCTTGGCTACATCTGTCTCAAATGGTACTACATCAGGCTCTTCAACTGGCCAGAGAATTATATTACCATCTTCATTTACATGGGCCCCCTGCTATATGTACCAAAACTATCAAGATTCTATTGCCATTTGTAGAAAATATGGCTGCCCTGATCTCTTTGTCACATTCACTTCAAATTCCGCTTGGCCTGAAGTTTTAGAGGCTCTATCATCCATACCAGGCCAACAATCCTCCGACCGTCCATCTGTTATCAATAGGGTATTCAAAATAAAGCTGAATATGCTCATGGATGATATCAAAAAGAAAAAAATCTTTGGGCCCATCAACACAGGTAAATTAGAATGCTTACAAACATTAATTCATATTCTAATTCATATTTAGCCATGATGCTTTGTGCCATTGTCCTAAAAGAGGTGTTTTTACTGTAGTTATCTACACGATTGAGTTTAAAAAATGTGGCCTTCCTCATGTTCATATTATCATATGGTTAGCCAAAGACAAACCACTTGATAACAAACAGATAGACTTCCACATTTCAGCTCAGTTGCCAGACCAAATAAATGATCCAATAGGATATGATGCGGTCTCTCGACTCATGATTCATGGACCCTGTGGACATATCAACACTAGCTCTCCATGTATGTCCGAAGGAAAATGCACAAAATTTTACCCTAAGGATTTCTGTGAGGAAACCACTGTACTGGAGAATGGTTTTACAAGATATGCTCGGCCAAACAATGGAAGAACAACAATAAAAAATGGAATTGATGTTGACAATAGATTTGTTGTTCCGCATAATGTTAATTTAGTAGTCAAATATCAAGCTCACATAAATATAGAAAAGGTCAACCATGATGGTATGCATAAATATCTTTCAAGTATGTGACAAAGGGATTTGATTGTGCTAGATCTAGAATCCAACAAACATCTGGACCATCAGAATCCTCAAATCAGCCAATCAATGAAATAGAGAATTTCCTAGAATGTCGCTATATTACACCAAATGAAGCTGCTTGGCGCTTGCTGGAATATGATATTCACCATACAGATCCTTCTGTAGAGAGACTCCCTGTTCATCTTCCATTGGAGAACAATGTAGTATACTCTGAAGATGATAACCTTGAAGAAGTGATTGAAAACCCAGATAATATAACAACAAAACTAACAGCATGGTTAGAAGCCAATGCTCAACATCCGCTTGCTAGACAGTACACCTACATAGAATTTCCTGAGTATTTTACATGGCACACCAACTCAAATGGGAAATATTGGGACTATCGCCAAAGCTCACGGAGAATTGGCAGAATTGCTCATATCAACCCTTCCCAAGGAGAACCTTATTATCTACGTATGTTACTGCATATTGTGAAGGGACCAACCTCTTTTGCTCAAATAAGAACTATATCTGGTCAGCAATATCCTACATTTCGTGCTGCATGTGAGGCTTTAGGTCTCCTTGGTGATGACCAAGAATGGTCCAATGCTTTAAAAGATGCAACTGAATGGGCCATGCCTCACCAATTACGTCAATTATTTGTCACAATTTTATTATTCTGCCAAGTAACAAATCCTAGAAGACTTTTTAATGAACATATTTTAAAAATGTCTGAGGATGCACAATATAGATTAAATTGGAATCATGATACTGGTCATGTCAGCAACTCATTATCAGATATGTATTGTTCATCTTATGCTCTCAATGAATTGGATATATTGCTAAGAGATGCAGGATACACCTTATCTCATTTTAATTTGCCACTACCAGATGATAGTGTGAATATATCTACAGAGAATAGGCTACTGCTAGATGAGCTTAATTATGACATGCATGATATGGCTGCTACTATTTTCGATAATATTTCAAATCTAAACAACCAGCAGAAAGAAAATTTTGATGCTATTCACCATTCTGTCATGCATGATGAGGGTCGAACATTTTTTGTTTATGGGTATGGAGGCACTGGGAAAACATTCTTATGGACTACTTTGCTTAATTCTGTAAGAAGCCAAGGCAAAATTGCACTAGCAGTTGCATCATCTAGAATTGCTTCGCTGCTCCTACCAGGCGGTCGAACCCCACATTTCCGTTTTAAGATTCCATTAGAAATTTCCCAAAGTTCTATGTGTAGTATAAGGAAAAACACACACTTAGCAGAACTTATTGAAAAAACCTCTCTTATCGTTTGGGATGAGACCCCTGTTAATCATAGATTTTGTTTTGAGGCATTGGACCGTACTCTTAGAGATATATTATCGCAGAAAAAGGAAAATTCAGAAAATCTACAATTTGGAGGGATGATAGTAGTTCTTGGTGGAGATTTTCGACAAACACTTCCAGTACTGCAGACTCCAAACAAGAAACAAATCTTGAAGTCTTGCATTGTTAATTCTTATTTATGGAATCAATGTACGCTCCTGCAGTTAATTGAAAATATGAGGCTAAAATCAGACAATCTCTCCAATTCAGACAGAGAAGAACTAAGTCATTTTGCTGAATGGCTGCTCAAGGTGGGCAATGGAACAAAACCTTTGGTTCAGGTCCCAAATGAACCCAACAATCCAACAATCCATTTATACAGATTCCAATATCCCTTCTTCTGTCTCCTGATTCTAGGAACCTTGATGGGCTTATATCATTTGTTTATAACTCAGGTTGTGAGCCAACGAATATTGCATCATATTTGTGTGACCGGGCAATTTTAGCGCCTAAAAATGAGATCGTATCAGAAATAAATAATAGGATTATTGCTCAGGTAACAACCACTGAAATGTCATACTACAGTTCAGATTCAATTGACGATAGCACCGCTAATCATTCCACTTTAGAGGACTTATACCCTACTAAGTTTCTAAACACAATTTCTATGCCTGGACTTCCTCAACACAAGTTAATCTTGAAGATTGGAGTTCCTATAATGCTTTTGCGCAATCTTGATTCATCGCGTGGACTTTGTAATGGTACTAGGCTCATTGTGACACAATTAACAAATTGCATAATTGAAGGACAAATTATAACCGGAAAGGCTAGAGGTTCTAAAGTATATATCCCTCGTGTTGTCTTAACATCGACTCAGTCAAGGTGGCCTTTCAAATTGAGACGGCGTCAGTTTCCAATCTGCCTTTCTTATGCAATGACAATAAATAAAAGTCAAGGACAAACATTAAGTAGAGTTGGAGTCTATTTACCATCTCCAGTATTCTCTCATGGTCAACTATATGTGGCATTTTCAAGAGTTACGTCACCAAAGGGATTAAAGGTTCTAATAGAAAACAGTCCACCTTCTTATGACAACTGCACACATAATATAGTATATACCGAGGTTTTTAGTCAGCTTAGTAGGTAGAGGAACTGAAACAAATAATTATCTACTCATGTACGTTATGTTTACCTACACCTTCAAATGCATACATACTTATTTAAAATTATAATTTCTTGCTTCATGATACTATTTATCCTTCTTCAACAGGAAATCTCCAACAATGAACTCCACTACACCACTTCAAGACATATCTCTAGGTCAGCAAAACTGCAAGGTGTATGGACGTTTATTACGCTTATGGGATACGGTAAACATGAAATCAAAGCTTCTAGATCCTCTCATTAGCATTGATGGTGTCCTTTTAGATGAACAAGTAAGAGCACTAAACTAATATTATTTCTGTTTCAATAATAGACATATTATCTTACAAAGGCACTAACTATTTTATACTACCTCATCAATATTATCTTATTGCAGGGTGCTATGGCTCAGATCACTGTGCCAAGAAAGTTTCAGAAGCAATTCCGCCCCTACTCACAGAAGGAGATTGCTACATTTTTACTGATGTCTTAGTGATTGATATAAACATCAAAACACACATATATCACCACCAAAAATATATGCTCCAATTCAAACACAACACCAAGGTTCATCGACTCGAAAACAGGGGATCAAAGATACCAAAGTTTTCATTCAACTTTTGTCCATTCGATAAACTGCCACAACATAATAATTATGAAAAGCCACTGCAAGGTAACATAGGCTTTTCTTTTCTTCTTTGTCAAATATCTATACTATTACCATGCCATCAACATTTTATTTGCTATTTCCTACAGATATCATAGGAGTTATTAGCCATGTTGGACCATTTGATTATGCCAGCCCAACATCTCCAAATAAACTTAGAATTATCAACATTCGAAACCTTGAGTATGTTTCCTCACTGTTACATGAATGCATTATACCTTTTCTGCATTTAACATATTCGATAAGCCTCAACAATTACTTATCCACTTATGCAGGGAAGAAACACTAGAAATTCGTCTTTGGGGACAACATGGTGAAACATTTGAAGAATCAGCCGTTCAAAAATCAAAAGAGGGTAATGTAGTTGGGGTTTTTACTGGTGTTACAGCAGCAGAATTCTCAGGTTATTCCTACACAGATCTTTCTTAAAGTATAAATCTTAGAATTGAAACTATATCTAACCATATAAACATATAGGTATTGTGCATGCATCATCAACCTCGGCAACCAAAATATATATTAACTTGTATACAGATGAAGTTTAAAACTACCAAACCAGGTCAGTCATTATCCTTTCTTTGCACCTACATATATGATATACCTACTATATCTATCCTATCCATCATTCTGACATTTTCCACTTATTACTGTTCTGAAGATATCAATGGCAAACTCTGCCTTTGCAACAGCAACAACCACAAGTTGTGCGTTTATCACCAATCCAGGCAGCAGGGAAGCTTTACACACTAGACCAAATATCAAATATGCCAACTCCACCTGATCAGGTCAATCATACTTCAACTACACCATCATTTGTTTATCCACCAAATTCTATAACCAATCCTTATTACTGTTATTTTATCCCACCCTTAGGATGGAGCCACCTACTGTGCAATTGCAAAGGTCAAATCTATAATAACATCAGCTAAATGGTACTACAAAGGATGCAAACATTGTGACAAAGGCTACAACACCATTTCAGATACACCAAAATGTCTTTGCACAAATTCTTTTCCAAAGCCAATGTAATATCTCTATTCATAAACCATCTTTCTTTTATTTCTAATACCCCACATGTTAGTGACAACTTCTACATGATCCAAGTACATGTTGCCTCTTTCCCTTATGGATGACTCAGGAACTTTGGATGCTATTGCTTTCTCTAATGCAGCTGAACAATTGGTCGAGCTAAATGCTTACCAAGCTTCTCAAAACATGAAAATAGATCCCGAAGAACACGTGGGCACCCTTGATAAAGCCATTGGAAAAACCAGACTATTCCATATATCAAAGAAAGCTGATTCATCATCCAGGTTTCCTGTAAGTTATGTCATTAAAAAAAGCTTCCCTGTCGACACTGCACAAGCTCTACCCTCTACAAAGGTCAGACAATGTTTAATTAGTCAAAAAGTTTTCTTTTTCCTTACTACTCGCAGTGTTAGAAAGAAATTTAACTTAGGCAAAAAAACTTCTTCCAGACACCTCCAGGCAAAGAGCTAATTAACAAAGCATATTCATCCACGAATACCGAAAGGTTTGTCATTCATCCTATAATCCATAATACAAGCTCTTGCTAATCATGAGTTAACAAGCTTCCACGATTTTCAGTTCACTTACCAATACTCCAGAAGACTCTGAAAAAACTACAACTGCCTCACAACAGCCTGATGCTACTGACACCGAGAACAACAGCAATAAGTAACTACTTTACAATTCTTCATGCATATATACAGCTGTTCACAATCAACTTCAAATATATGTAATAATTCTTTATTCATGTACAGGAACACTCAGGTCAAAAGAAACCTTGAATTTACAAACGACGAAACATCAGCGAAAGATATCTCATCAAAAACAAAAGGAAAGAAAGGTATGAAAAAAACCATTCTTCCGTAATGAACCTGTCATTTAATCCTAAAATGTTTTACATTTATGTGCAACAGTGAAGAAGAGCTAAATTTCCCAGCACCACAACTTCGTCTCCTTAATAATATAAAAGAGGTGTATCTTCATGTCTCTCATTCTATATCTCGCAGCTAGCCTAAAAAATTTCTTGGTTTATCCTTTCTAATTCTACTGTTTCCTCCCTCCACATGCAGAGCTTCATCAGGAATGCATGCAATCCTCGCAGGGCTTCATCAGGGATGCATGCAATCCTCCCAATATCTGCATCGCCTACTATCTGCAGATATTAGAAACAAAATAAAATTAGTTATTGCAATAAATAAACTCATTACTACTATCGTGTTTCAGTGATGTATTTCATGAACATACCTATCCTTTTGTTGAAGGAATCTATTTACTTCAATTCTCTTCATATCGTTATTAAATGAATAACGAAAAATTATTGGTTATTTTTTGTGAGAATTACTGAGTGCTAGAGAATTCCCGCCGCAACGCGCGGGGAATCATCTAGTTCTAAAAGTTTCCGAGATCAAATAATATAATATAATATAATGCCGACACTCTTGCTTATAATATGTGGAATTCTAGTCACGATCTCTAAAAGTATATCTCCCATCGTATCTTCTTCCTTTCAACAAATCCATTTGTTCTATTTAATACAAAATACCAGTAACGAGTCATACCACTTGTGCAACACAAACTAGCTACTCTAATGTTCGTCGGTTACACTCTAAACTACACCCTACTAGTACATTAATTTACCCAACATTAAAAATCTCTTGTTGCAAAGTCAGAAATGCCACATGCCAAATTATCAAATCATTTTTTGTCTGCAATTGTATTTCTGTTTAAGACAATGTAATTGAGTTGAAGTCCTGAGTAGAAAGTAATTTGTATTTAACATCAATCCTCATAACACCGTAGTTATTTCCTTTTCCCATTTGGAAGAATCATCTCTTAGATATACACGTGAGATATACACGTGAGACAATACATCATCTTACCAACATTATTTGCTATTATGAGAAATGTTTTAAAAGTCAATACTTTGTACCTATATGTGTTTCTAAACTACACACTTTATTACTATTAATATACAATAAACGAGGCCACCCTGCATCCTGCCAGTCTGGTTTAGACGAATGCTTGGACAAACAGGCCCATATATGAACATTGTGCTAAAAATATATAAATAGAGAGAACACAAAGATAAGTGATTCCTATTAGTAGTAGGTACTAGACATTAACTTCTATTGCTTATATGTATTTAAAAAATTCTGGCACGGGTGATAGGATAGTGTTCGCAGTGACTGCAAACGGCATGACATCCTTTTTTCTGATCAGTTTTCATCTTCTAGTGATTAGAGTTTCTACTGCAAAACTTGATGATTCATGTACTCTCACAGTTACAAAAATGGGTAACAATTATAGTCTGGCTGTCTAGGACATACTCGCCGTCCAGCTCGTTTCAAATGCATTATTGAGCCTCTGTTTTGTTTTCTAGAAAACTTCACTGAATATCTCTGTGTATTAAATTGTTCTTGATAACAACAGCCTGATAGCGATCATATAGGTTCAGTATGACGCAACAACGTCAGTTATCAAATGAATCTTACATTTATATATGAAAAACACGAGCTTCTAAAAGCTAATTCTACATCAGCAAATGAAGATACCTTTTAAAATTCCGTGGTTGGTACAATGTACTATAAAATAAAATAAAAAACTAATTGTAACCAATTATGGACTTATGGTAACAAAACCTCCTCGTTACGTTACTTGGAACAGTCAATATTCATATATTTGGGGCCCGTACGTTTAGCAAAGCTCTAACTTCAAATTCAATGCAACACTTGGAGTCTTTTTTTAGAAAGCAATTAGGTAATAAAGTGAGTTAATTTGAAGTTTGAACCAAAATAAGTGTAACCCAACTAAATGCTGCGCTTAATATGTAAGTAGCTCCGGCTCCAATAATCTCTCGAGCTTTTTTTTTCTCGAATACATAAAAGGTTTGCGCATCATTGTAATTAAGAAGAAGAGTTCAATCATACAAAAGACACGCTTCTAACGAGCGTCCTCGGAGGTCTTACAGCCGTGGGCTAGACCATGGCTAACTAAAAAAGAGAGTTAGATCTCTACCTAATTAATATATGAAGAGCCCTTAATGAGCATCATGGACTTCTATGACGTACCCATATATACAAGCACTAAAACCATATCTTTTTTTTTCGAGATCACGCCCAACCCTAGGCGTGTTTTCATTAAGTAGATAAGAGTCCAAACTCCAGAACAAACAGGAGGTAACCAAGGTAACCGAAGCGAAACAAAACACAGGGAAGCAGCAGAAGAAAAAGAGAAAATACACGAACAACCATCAGGAGGACAGAACCGCCTGACCCGCTAGGGAAGCACCATCGGCCAAGGTCAGCAGGGCGCCCAGGTGCCTGTTCCCGGCCACCGACCAGAGGCTCGCCTCCTCGAAGATTTCCTTAGCAAGCACAATTGGCAGCATCAGAGAGCCATCGAACGTCCTTGCATTGCGCTTCTTCCAAAGCCGCCAACCGATTAGGAAAAAGAGGGAGTCAAAGCCGCGCCGCAAGGGCTTGGGTAATCGTTTTCGATGCAACAACCACCAATCTAGAGCCCGATCACCTGCCATGGGGCCAAAGCCCCTCAGCCGGAGCCAGGTGAGCCACAGGTGCCAAACCTCACGGCTATAGATACACCCGACCAGAACGTGGTCGATGGTCTCCCGCCCCTGATCGCAGAGGATGCACACGTCGTTGTCTTGAAGCCCATGTCGGAAACGATGGTCTGCCGTCCAACATCTCCCGTGCAAGACCACCCAGAAGAAGAAGCGCACCCTAGGAGGTGCCATGGTTTTCCAGATTTGTTTGGCCCCCGGCGGAGTGGGCACCCCCAAGAACATGGCTCCGTAGGCCGACGCAACCGAGTAAGAATGATCTGTTGTGTAGATCCATGAGAACGTATTCGGTTGGTCTAGCAGCTGAACCTGGGCCAGCCTGTCGTAAAGGTCCCCAATCTCAACCACCATTTGCATGGTGACCGCACCAGCAATGTGCGTGACCCACGCATTGTTGGGCAAAGCGTCTGCCACCAGTGCCATTCGCTTTTTGGCTCTGACTCCGGCGAGCACCGAAGGGGCGAGCTCGCCGATGCACTGTCCGCCCACCCATCGATCTGTCCAGAAGAGAACCGATCTCCCATCATCAAGAGCGATGGCTATAGCCGCTCGACAGAGGGCCTGCACCTCTCGTTCCTTGGCGATCGGCGAAATCCCAAGCCTCCGGTCTTTCCAAACCCATCGGGCACGCAAGGCAATCCCCATCCGCTTGAGGTCGACGATCCCGAGCCCGCCCAATTCTTTCGGTAAGCATACCGAAGACTAGGCCACCTTGCACTTCCCCCCCAAAACCGAAGCCATACCTGCCCAGATGAAACCACGTCGAAGCTTGTCGATGGCGTGAACTGCCCAGGGAGAGAGACAGAGGGCGATGGCGGTGTGAGTTGGTATGGCCGATAAGGTTGCTTGAACCAAGGTAGTACGCCCAGCCGCTGTGAGCAGGCTCCCCTTCCACGTCGGAATCCGAGCCGCGACCTTGTCCACCAACACCTGCTCCTCCGACCGTCGCGGCTTGAAGACAGACAACGGGATGCCCAGGTACTTACACAGGAAATCCTCAACCCGACAGTTGAGGGCCTCCTGCACCCTCAGCATGTCCTCATCCGAGTAGTGCAACGGAGTGGCAACACTCTTAAGCAGGTTGGAGAAGAGACCTGAGGCGAGTCCGAACATCTGTAGCAGCGCCTTGACCGCTTCCAAGTCTCCAGCAAAAGGTCTTACAAAAATGACTAGGTCGTCAGCATATAAGCTGACCCGATGCCCCTCAATGTTCTCGATTAGAGTCAGAAGCCCATGGTCCTCGACCCACTGGAAAGCCCTGTTAAGCACCTCCATGACAAGAACGAACAACATCGGTGACAGGGGTCACCTTGCCGAAGCCCCCGTGCATGACAGATACGCCTCCCGGGACGCCCATTTAAAAAAATCTTGGTGCTGGCCGTTGACAAGATCGTGGAGATCAAGTTCCTCCACCGCCTCCGAAACCCCATGTGCTCCAGGACCTCAAGGAGGAACACCCATGCGACACTATCAAAGGCCTTGGCCAAATCGATTTTGAGAAGAACACACGGCAAGCGCGCCTTGTGGATGGCCTTTCAACTAAGTTGCACATTCCGAAAATTGTCAAGGATACAACGTCCCTGGATGAAAGCACTCTGATTAGGCAACACGAGGCGTTGCAACACCGGTGCCATCCTCAAGGCCATGCATTTGGTAACCAGCTTCCCAAAACTATGGACCAAGCTAATCGGTCGATAGTCGGAGATCTTCGCCGGGTCTTCTTTCTTCCTTAATAGAACCATGTAAGCCTCATTCAGGTGGTTGAAGCTCCTGCTGTCCTGGGCCCAAAAGGCGTTAATTGCTTCCATAATGTCCCCTTTGATGATGGGCCAACATCGTTTGTAGAACGAGCTCGAGAACCCGTCCGGGCCGGGGGCCTTGTCACTCGGCATATCTTGAACAACGGCCCACCCTTCTTGCTCCGTGAAGATCCGTTCGAGGTCTGCAAGATCCTCCACCGGCAGTCCAAGCTCAAGCAGGTTGAAACGCCACGAGCGGACGAAGTTAGTACCCAGCACCTGGTGGTAGTGATCAAAGAGCGCCTCTGCCTTATCATCCTCATTCACCAGCTGAGACCCGCCAACCTCTAGACAAGGAATGCGGCTGCGCCTCCCCCGATGGCAAGCCTCTAGATGGTAGAACTTCGTGTTTGCATCCCCCTCCCGCAAGAACAGAAGGCATGCACCGTGGCGTGCAATGGTTCTTAGGAAGGAGGAGAGTCCGAGCACACGCAGCCGGAGGGATCGGTGGAGCGTCCTCTCCTCCGGGCTTAGCGTACGCGATTCCTGCTCACCATCAAAGGCCAAGATGGCATCGGGAGCAAGGGTGAGTTGAAGGCGGACATTGCCAACCCTCGCAGCACTCCAACTTCTCAACTCCTTCGCCACGTTCCTGAATTTGTGATCCAGCGTACGACACGGATCCGCGAGCGTTGGTGTGGGCGACCAGCCTGCAGCTACCACCTCCGCAAAGCCAGGGAGCTTTGCCCAGAAAGCCTCGAAACGGAACCGTCGCTTCGCACCACCCAACACGTCGAGGTGCAAAAGGAGTGGACAATGATCAGAGCAGTCGCTAGAGAGGGGCTTTAGTAGATGATGAGGGAATTTGGCCAGCCACTTCGTCAAGACGAGCACTCTATCCAGCAACTCCAGCGTTGGGTGATCAGTACCACTGGACCAGGTGTAAGTCCTGCCCATCAACTGGATCTCCTCCAGTTGGTTGCTGTTGACAAAGGAACGAAACCTAGCCATGCTTCTGCGATCAAGGTTGCCAACATTCTTGTCCTGGGCCCGGAGCAGAAGGTTGAAGTCGCCACAGACACACCAAGGCCCCAGGGCACCCTCTCGAAATGCGCTAAGCTCAGCAAGGAAAAGAACTTTCTGGTCAAACTGCTGCGGACCGTAGACGACCGACAACCAGAAGAAGTCGTCAGTGCGGTCTATGGCCGAAACCTTGGCTGAAACGGAGTAGCCCCCCCAACTGACATCCGACGCGCACAAGCAGTCAGAACGCCAAGCCAAAACAATCCCCCCCGCAGTTCCAGCAGCCGGCAAGAAGACATAGTCAAAGCCCCCACCTAAGAATTCAGAAGCCAGAGTTTTACAGATCGCATTCAACTTTGTTTCCTGGAGACACACAAGCATTGGCTTCTCTTGATAGACGAACTGGCGCACCACATCGCGCCGTGCACGGCCATTAAGACCGCACACATTCCACACGAGGCATTTTTTGGTCGTCGACATGATAAACACCGCTTCTTCTCCTAGGCCAGGGACACAGAGGCGTCCACCTCCTCTAGGCCATCATGGTCGAACTCGATGCTGTTGAAATCCAGCTGGCCAACCAACAACCTCTGAAGCAGCTCTTTCTTCCTGGGCGAGGCATTTCCGCACACAGCCTCCCTGAATCTTTTTTTAACCTCGATGTCCGGCTCGATTTCTGGGACAACAAGTCCCATTTTCCAGAGGAGAACATTCTGAGCCTGTCTTGTGGCATTGACGGCCCTGGGTTGCACCGCCAGCCTGCCACTGCGCCGAAGTTTGCTTGGAAGGATCGGCGTACGGGAGCGGCGCAGCCTGGGTCGACTTAGGATCGACGTCTAGATAGGCAGGCAAACCGCTTGCTCTAACTTCTGTTGGATTGAGCGAACCGGTGATGATGGTGGAATGAGTTCATCGTCATCAGAGGAAGACAAGTTGAGGGGTGGAGCGTCCTCCGCAATCACCGAATCGATTTGATGTTGTTGCCCAGCTCCGAGCGGGCCATCTCCAACCACCAGTCGTTGTCGAAAACCGTCATGGAAGCATCTGCGGCTCTCCGTGATGGAGCCACCACCGAAGCGGGCTCAACATCCGCGGGAAGCGCAGTCAGGCCACGTTCACAGAAGGCCATCCCACCATGAAGAAGTTGTGGGGCCAAATCCAAGAACCTGCCCACCTCCCCTCGCATAGACACGACGGGCCTGGACACAGACAGGGGTGGTGACAGCAGATCAAAGTCGTCCTGACATACCTTCGACCGTGCGGGGTTCCGAGACGTCGTCGGGGAGGGTGGTCTAGACGTCGCCCCAAGGAACTGCTTTGGCGTAGCAGCATTGGTCTTCAAAGGGCATCGGAAGTCCCCAATAACTACCGCGTCCGAGGAACCTTCTCTGCAAAGGGAATCCGACGGGTAGCATCCCCCTGGATGATCCCTGCGGTGTCTAGGGTCGAAGTCAACAGAGCTTTTGGAATTCCGCCGTGGCGTTGGCCAATCATCCTCACCAGCATTTCCAGCATCAGCATTGTCATGTTCACCTTCGTTTCCATTGTTGCCAGGTCCATCGCCATCCTCATCATCATTCCCTGCGCCCCTCGGGACATCCGACGCACCAAGGTCTTAATGGGCAACGATGCGAATGCGAACCAAGTAGGTAAGCCCAGGAGCTGACATCCTCCCCCCGTCAGCCAAGCCGGGCAAGATCGGTTTCGGAATAAAGATGATCTTTTCTGAGTCAATGAAGGTCGGGTCCCAACACCAAGCCTGGACGAAGCACTCACGGTCGTCCTCTGGTGGCCTATCACGGATGTCAGTTGGCACCACCCCGGAGCAGGACCGCCCCAACACCGTTTGCACGGTGTGCACATTCCTAGCGTGGGCTGGGATATTCCGCAACGCTAGGACAACCCTGTGTCTGAAGGACACCGCGGACGCCATGGAAGTACGCCGCCAAGGCTTCCAAATTAGAGGCAGAAGATATCCCCATCTGGGCGAAGCTAGCACACGATCCCGGTCCGCTTGGCGTCGGAAGCGAACCAAGAAATCCTCCGGCTCATGAATGTGAATGTCAACATCATTGCGCCAAATTTCGAACCTGTTGTATAGCTCGTGGTAAATCATTTCCGTGGAAATGTGGGGGCGACTCCCCTCCACTAGCGCGATGAGGGCGGAGCCGAGGGCGTCCTCAGCGCCCTAAATTGGGGTGGAGCATGGCACGACGACCAAAGCAGTGTGCGGGCGCGTCGAACCCCCACCAGGGCCTCCGTCAGCAACCACCAGCCATTGCTCGCCGGGGGGCGGGCCTTCCCCAGCTTCCGCCGGCGACCCAGCTGGCGGATGATGGAGCGGCGGCGGGGGGGGGGGGGGGGAAGGCGTGCGTGCCGAATGCCCGGACACCGTGTCCGCAGAGGCAGGGCGATGACGCCGCACAGGCAACCGATGCGCCAGCACCCGACGGTGCGACTCCCCACTGTGCGGTGAGCGCGCACGCTTCTCGGCCGGCATGGGGCAGACCGCCATGAGATGTGTTGACACCATTTTTCGGCATGTGTCAAATGAGATAAGACTTGCATTGATCGGTAGCTGTTTTCTATCGGTATCGGAAAGTCATCGGTCAAATTTACCGATGAGAATGAATGCTGCAAGGAAGATAAGTTTGTTGCCGATGGGAGCTGGACAATTCTTGCCGATAGGAGTTAATTGGTAAAGACAAGTTACCAGAAGGGATGAAAAATTGCCGATCGGAAGGTATTGCCAATAAGGAGATGATGCCGATGGGCACAAGGTGACATGGCGATCGACGACAGCAGGAGGTTGCCGATGGCAATAAAGGGAAGTTGCGGATTGAAGAGTCTGCCGATGGAAAGTTTTATCGAAGAGAAGGCGTAAGGAAACTGGTGATTTCATACCAGTGTTATTATAGAAGTCTGAGTCCGACTCTTGCACGAGTCATTTATTTTCCTTAAAAATAGAGATGTCTGTTTAGGAAGATATTATTGTTATCTAGGTCCGACTCCTGCGCGGGTCAGTTATTTCCTTAAAAATAGAGTTTTGTTTAGGAAAGGTATGAGTCGTGTCTGTCTGTAACTCATTTTTTGGAGTATAAATATGTACCTGGGGTCGTGAAAAAAGACAATCATACATCAAACAAATCAATTACTCTTATCTACTTTTACTGCAATTTACCCTTTTATTGCATTAGTCTTAGTTATATCTACGAGTTCTTCAAGCTTCGACGGGCTGCATCACTTTGATCTCCGTCAAACCCTTGCATGTTCCGCATGGGAGTAATCTGAGCCTTGACATCCGGGCGCATCGCTGTTGTCTCGTTCAGCTCTGCTCTAGTTATCCTGATCAAGTCTGAGTCTTGACATCTGGGCGTATCGCCGTTGTCTTGTTTAGATCTTGTTCTAGTTATCGTCCTTATCGATTAACTGGTCAAATCGACTGGCACACCTTTGGATATCGAATTCGGGTAATAGCCTGAGGTGTTCACAGATCCTGACGCTTTTTGTGTCAACAAGATGACCCTCACCCCAGCACCGGTAACAGCGCGCAGGCCGCCGGCAGTGATCGCGGACATGACCCGGCCTCAGACATCGAAAGCAGACACCGTGCAGTTCTGGAGGCATCCAACCCGGCGATCTCGGCGGTGAGCGTGACGGCGTACGCACGCGCCCAAAGCGGCGACTGTGGACATCGAAAAAACCTTCACTATCGGGCACCCCCTGGGCGCGCGGCGGGTGGAGCACCGGTGCCCGCGGCGGCGATATGGCAGCAGGGCGCGCAGAAGATGACAGCCCGCCGTGGCCTAGCCGTCGTCGACGCCGGTGCCTGCGGGTGCGTTTGCGCCGGCGAGAGGGTCCCGCCACCACCAGCTCTTTTCCTGCTAGATCCGGGGCGGTGCCGGCGGCTCAGCATCAGAATGTGGCTCGGACTCTACATCGGACCCCTCCGAGTCACTGATGGCCACACGCTCATCAGGACCACGGCCGAGGAAGATCCGTAGGAGTCCCGACGAGCCGAAGAAAAACTCATCGGGTGGCTGCAGCCCATCACCATCCAGATCCGCCCATGCACGCCGACCATCGGGCGAATCTCCCCTAGGAACACCAGCACCGCCAACTTCCCCGCCAACCAGATCCGCCCAGGCACGCCGGCCGGTGGACCTAACCTCGGGCGCGGCCCGGCCCAGCGCCTCCAGCAGCATTGAGGGGGAACCAACCTCAAGGGTGTGACAGAACGTCTTAAGATAGGGCCCACTTGTCATGATTAACCAACTTAATCCCAACAGATGATCCGAACCTTAATTAGTCCGTCAGGTGTCGCCACTTTGCAGTGGGTCATCCACCTCTTTCCGAATAGGATCGCCTCATTACAATCATTGCAGAAGTAATACGAAATTTTTATATTACATCAAAGTAGCGGAAATTTAAAGTCATATTACAAACCATAAGTTTTGAAACATAACTTAGTGTCATAAGATAACCTTACATCAAGCTGCTGATAGAATATGAACAAATAACCGAGATACTCTTGCCCAAGAGTCAAGCAAAGACAGTTTATTCATCATCTTCATCTACACTGACCACGGTCATGCAGCAAGAAGCCACACAAACCGGGTTGTGATCCTCATCTGCAACAGGGGTTAACAAACCCTGAGTACGGGAGTACTCACCAAGACTTATCCGACAAAGAAAAGTATTTGGTGGACAAAACAGTATGCAAGTCATGGGATTCAAGGTGTGGTTTGCAAGAATCAAATATTTTGCATAAAGGAGCATTTATAAAAGAATTGAAATTCATTTATGTTATCCATAAGATTACTCAAGTACCGATCTAGATGTATGATCGATAACAAGGTAATAACCATCCATAAAGGGATCCAACAAGTATCCAGTTTAAGTTTCTTTAACTACGAAGAAGAAGACAGGGTTATGTTTCCATATCCGAGGAACACGACGATTCGAACCGGTTTATCCCAGCTGGGGCTTCCCTATCACACGACATATACAACCGCTTAAAGCACGCATATGATTACTTTTCCCTGGATCCTCCATCCGAGAACGGGGTACTGCCACCCGAGAGCACAATACACCTCCATCCAGTTCGCTAACTTGGAGGGTACACACTACTCTCGCCATCTCTCCACTCCCAGTGCGGGTTAACCGTCCTTTAGACTGGATTAGCCAGAGTCCAGCTTCCCGGAGTATGTGATAAGTACTCCAAAGTCACAACCTTAGTCATGCATCAACGAACAGTCCCTAATGACACAGGCGGAAAGAACCCGCTCACCAGACACCGCTGATGGCTCTCCAACACCGTGTCCGCCCGGTCCCGATTATTACTTCCAACAACAACAACAACATCCCTTTCTCAGAAAACATAACCATTTGCCGAAGCAATACGCTATGCGTAGGTGACCGAAAATCACCTACTATAAAAGATCTAAGCATACTAAGCATTTTTGCCAAAACTTTGCATCTTTAAACAAGTGTCAAGGTTAAAGGTACAATAGTACAAGGATAAAGCTATGCATCAAGTAGGAATTTAATAAAGTACCGTAATGCAATAGTATAAACATAAGTGTATTTAAAACAAACGATTTTAAATACAAGGAAGTGTTTGAATGCACCGGGGCTTGCCTTGGTTGGAGGGATAAACGAACTCGGGCTAAGATTCAAGAGAGAAAACCTCTTCACTAGAGGTATCCAACCCAACTAACGAACAATCTACACGATATAATGACATGTTTTAGATGATGCTTGAATAGTAAACATGATGCTCAACTCAAACAAACATGTTCTTAAGATAAGATTACAACAGATTACACCTTGAGTACAACTTCCTTTCATGAAGGAAAGCAAACTAGGTTAAAGCAGATTAATTAAACCCTATTTATCTTGATTATCTAAATTAATAATTACATCCAACAGAACTGAGCAAACAACTTCACATCAAGCATGTCCAATTTGTGGTTGTCACTAGACAATGACCATTTGGATTAATTAATCCAAAATCACTCAAAGCCTAAAGTTATTAGAGTTTCTAAACATTTTATAACTAATTAAACAACTAGCCATGTATAAGAGTTCATCCAAAAGCTCCCAAACTTTTTGTACAGCAAGGTAACAGGGTATAAAGCTTACACAAAAATTCCCATAATTTTTGGAGCAACATACAGAGCATGAAAAATTATGGAAAACTCATTTTTCAACTACTTTGAGCATTTTTAGAGGATTAAAAACATACTGAACATAGACATTTTATATTTTTATTAAAAACTACACATCACAGAGAGCATTCACAAATATTTGCAGAATTTAAACATGCACAGATTTAAACATACAAAAATAACAAAAGAGATTACTGTGCAAAACAGAAAAAAGGAAAAACCCTTTATAAAACCCACTGACGGCTGGGTCCCGCCAGTCAGTGGCGCAGACGCTCGCAGCGGCGCCGACGACCACAAAACACGGAGGTGCGTCGCCGTCGGTGACCAAACCGAACCGCTACCCCTCGAACCTGTTTCGGCTCTCCAAGCCGAACCCAACGAGGTGCGTCACGACTAAAACCAACCCTAAGAAACGGCTCATCGACGGTGACGGCGACACCCGGAGCTCGACCGCTCGCACGCCGGCGAGCACAGGCCTCGATCGGAAAAGCTAGGCCTCGAAAACGACTCAGGGGACAACTACGAGCAAAACGCCCAACAGGAACGAGGCTAAAACCTACCCAAGAGACCTAGTCGACGGCAATGGCGGCAACCCGAGCTCGACCACACATACGCCGGCGAACACAGGCCTCGATCGGCTCAACCAACAACTCCAGCAAGCTTAGCGCCCCCCAAACAACGCGAAGCGCACGCAACACGAACTCAGAGCTAAACGCAACATTCTCATCGACAGCCATGGCGGTCGGCGGGGATCTGCGCGACGTGCGCCGGGGAAAACACGCATGCGCTCGAGGGCAACCACCCCTCGAAACAGACTCAGGACGGCTAGACGAAGCTAGCGCAAGACTCGGATCAGAAAAAGATTAACTACAACCACCAGACGACGAACACACTGCCGCACCGACCATGAACCGCGGCGGCGCTCGAGGACAGAGCTCGAAGGCTCGATTCAAGGACAATCGAGTGTGCGGAGAGGTCGAGGAGCTCACCCTAGTTACGAAGCGCTTGCAACGTGGCCGGATACGAAGCAGAGACGGCTGTTGACGGAGACGTGCCGGCGGAGACGATGAACCGAGCGACAACGAAGATGTTCCCGGAGCTATGGTCCACCATTTGCAAAACGGATACGCCAACAAGGATCAGTGATGAACAAGGAGCAAGAAACCCAAGACGAAAGAGCAATGTGGCTCATATGTAGCCCGGTCGAGGACTGACCAGAGCGGCGGCGCTCTCGTCGGAGTTGAGGAAGACGGAGCCGCGTTGGATGAATGCAGGCTCGATGGCTTTAACCAACTCACCCCGAGAATGCGCGAGGTCAAAGCGAAAAAATAGGCAAAGGATTGAGTGATTGGAAGTGTCTAACAAGCTCGGACGAGCTCGTCGATGATGGTGGAGCGCTCGGCGGAGCAAAGCAGAGCGATGGCGTGGCATCGAAAGTGAGGCAGGAGTGGACGGTGTCCCGTTTTGAAGACGGCAACGGGTCCGTGACGTCGCCACGCACATGACAGGACGTGAGTCAAGGACAGGAGTCACACGGTGGCGTCGACAGGTGTCCGGCCAGATGTCGGCGTCGAGCTCAACGCCGCCATGCAACTGCTTGAAGAAAAGACTGAACTGCCCCTGTGACTATTTTGCAAAATGCTCAAGCTTCCAGGGGTTTTCATGAAAAACTTTGAATACGAAAGTTGCTCAAAATTTCATGATCTACAACTTTGTCAAAACTCACATTTTCAAAATTGGCCTAGAAATGAAAATGCATTTTTGAAATTGGAAAACCTTTTAAAAGGATTTGCCCCCTTTTTAAATACTTTTAAAAACAAGAACAACACTTGAAAAACTATAAACACAACAAAAGCAAAACAAACAGAGATCTACAACTTTGCTTAAACAACCATAAGCAAATTCTTTATAGATTTTGAAAATCGTGTTTAGGGTTTAATCCACCCGCTATGGGAAATAGGGTTTGGATACAAATTTTAATTTTTTGAGAATTTGAAAAGATGACCTGCATTCAACAATTGATCAAACATTGACAAGTAAACTCATTTTAGTTCAATGCATATCCAGGTTTTCAAACAAATGAATGATGCTTAATGCATATGATGACATGATCAGTTTTTAATTAAGTGATTAACACCCGGGGTGTTACAATCCTTCCCCCTTAAAGAAATCTTGTCCCGAGATTTAGGTGTGAAACAAAGTAATGGAAAAGGAAACGTATCAAGAACCTTTCTTTTTCACATCATCCTTGTTACAACTATGACCAGATTTTACAAAATAGCTCAAACGATAGAAGCATAAAACTCTGGGAAATTCTCTAAAAGATAATCTTCAGATTCCCACGTAGCTTCTTCTTCTGAGTGCTGATTCCACTGCACCTTGTAGAACTTGATGGTCTTGCGACGAGTAATTCGATCCTTTTGATCGAGAACCTTTACATGATACTCAGAGTAGGTCACATCAGGTTCTAACTGCACTCCTTCAACTTCCACTGTTGTATCTTTAATTTGAAGACACTTCTTCAATTGTGATACGTGAAACACATCATGAACGGTAGATAGAATGTCAGGCAATTTCAAACGATAAGCCACCTTGCCAATACATTCCAGAACTGGGAACGGACCGACATAACGAGGTGCTAACTTTCCTTTCACTCCAAAACGAGCGATCCCTTTCATAGGTGTGACTTTCAAATACACATGACCTCCCGGTTGATATTGAAGTGGCCTTCTTCTTTTGTCAGCATAGCTCTTTTGCCTTGACTGAGCTATTCCAAGATTGATGCGAATCTGTTTAACTTTATCTTCAGCTTCCTTAACTAGGTCAACACCAAAGAACTTGCGTTCCCCGGGTTCCGACCAATTAAGAGGAGTTCTGCAACCACGACCATACAAAGCTTCGAATGGCGACATTTTTATGCTCTGTTGGTAACTATTATTGTAAGAGAACTCTGCCAAAGGTAAGCATTCATCCCACTTCTCTGCAAAGTTAAGAACACAACATCGCAACAAATCTTCAAGAATTTGATTGACTCGTTCAGTCTGACCATCGGTTTGTGGATGATAAGCGGTGCTGTACAAAAGTTTAGTACCCAAAGATTCAAGGAGATACCTCCAGAAAGCTGAGACAAATTGAGTCCCACGGTCAGATATGATGGTCTTAGGAATGCCATGAAGACTTACTATTCTTGCCAAAAACAATTTGGCATAAGCAGCGGCATTATGTGAAGTCTTGACTGGTAGAAAATGTGCAGATTTGGTGAGCTGGTCAACAATGACCTAGATAGAATCATAACCACTCGAGGTTTTTGGTAAACCTACTATGAAATCCATACCGATGTCTTCCCACTTCCAAACTGGAACTGGCAAAGGTTGAAGTTGACCTTCTGGTTTCAAACACACTGCTTTTACTTTTTGACAAGTGTCACACTTAGCCACATAGCCGGCTATCTCAATCTTCATCTTTGTCCACCAAAACTTTCTCCTCAAATCCTGGTACATTTTGTTGCTTCCAGGGTGAATGGACAAACGAGAAGTATGAGCTTCCTCAAGAATAGCTTGTCGTAACTCTGGAACTTTAGGTACCACAAGACGATCCTTGAACCAAAGTACATCAGATTCATCTAACTTAAAACAATTGGGTATCCCAGATTTCACCTTTGCTTTAAGATGTGTGATGCCTTTATTGGTCTGTTGAGCCTCGATAATTTGATCACGAATGCTGAGTTCCACCGATATGTTAGCTACACTGCCATGTTGAACCATAGATATGCCTAGCCTTTCTAACTCATAACAGAGTGTGGAATTTACCCTCTTTAGGCTCAGACAATTGTAACTACCCTTACGACTTAAGGCATCAGCTACAACATTTGCCTTACCTGGATGGTAATGTACTTCAAGATCATAATCTTTGATAAGCTCTAACCACCGTCTTTGCCTCATATTCAGCTCAGATTGAGTGAATATATACTTTAAACTCTTATGATCAGTATAGATATGACAAAGGTTGCCCAGAAGATAATGCCGCCAAATCTTCAAAGAGTGGACAACTGCCGCTAACTCCAAATCATGAGTTGGATAGTTCTCTTCATGCTTCTTCAACTGTCTAGAAGCATAAGCAATGACCCTTCCTTCTTGCATCAAGACACACCCAATACCAATACCGGATGCATCACAATATACATCAAAGGGCTTCTCAATATTAGGTTGAGCTAATACGGGAGCTGTGGTCATTAACTTTTCAAAGCATGAAAAGCATCTTCACACTCAGCAGACCACACGAACTTGGTCTGGTTCTTCAGTAGACTGGTAATTGGCTTCGAGACTCGAGAAAAGTCTGGAATAAACCGACGATAATAACCAGCCATACCGAGGAAACTTCGAACTTGATGAACTATCGTTGGTGGCTTCCAATCCAGAATGTCCTTCACCTTACTAGGATCAACTGCCACGCCTCCGTTGGACAGAACATGTCCTAGGAATTGCACTTCCTTCAGCCAAAACTCACATTTGCTGAACTTAGCGTAAAGCTGGTGCTCTCGCAATCGAGTTAAGACGATCCGGAGATGATGGGCATGTTCCTTTTCATTCTTGGAATAGATAAGAATATCATTAATGAAGACAACAACGAACTTATCCAGCTCCGGCATGGGCACTGAGTTCATCAGATACATGAAGTATGCCGGGGCATTAGTCAAACCAAACGACATTACCAGATATTCATAAAGCCCATATCTAGTGGTAAACGCCGTCTTTGGGATATCTTCGGGACGGATCTTGATCTGGTGGTACCCTGATCGCAAGTCGATCTTGGAAAACACCCTAGCTCTAGCGAGTTGATCAAAAAGAAGATCAATCCGCGGCAAAGGATACTTGTTCTTGATGGTCACCTCATTCAAGGGACGATAGTCAACGCACATACGGAGAGTATGATCCTTCTTCTTCACGAAAATGGCAGGACAACCCCATGGCGATGAACTAGGTCGAATGAAACCTTTATCGAGCAACTCATTTAACTAAGTCTTCAACTCAGCTAGCTCTTTAGGAGGCATCCGATAGGCCCTTCTATAGATAGGTGCGGTACCAGGCTTTAGCTCTATAGAAAACTCAACATCTCTATCAGGAGGTAAGCCAGGTAAGTCATCAGGAAAGACGTCTGGAAACTCACGTACTATTGGAAGATCATGTACCCCAACTGCAACTGTAGCACAGACTCTTCATTCTTCCCTCTTTGGCACAGAAAGTTGAATCAAGAGTTGAGATTTACTGTCAGGCACATCTACCTTGATAGTTCTGTTTAACACATCAATCACAGCTTTGTGCTGCTGCAACCAATTCATCCCCAGGATCACATCTAAACCCTGGTTAGGAAGCACTACCAAAGTCGTGGGAAAGATATGCCCACCCAGACTCAAAGATACTTGATACACCAATTCTTTAGTTGAGATTCGACCACCAGGTGTTTGCACATGAAAGTCCATGTTTAACTCAGACAAAAGAATACTATGCTTGAGCACAAATGACTTATCAATGAAGGAATGCGATGCACCAGAATCAAAGAGAATAACTGCAGGTTGATTGTTGATAGGAAACATACCCTGCAATACAGGTTCTCCTTCTGGCATCCCTTCACCCTGGGTATGAAAGACCCGCCCAGTCTTCTGCTCATTCTTGTTCTTCTGAACTCCAGCATTCCCACTCTGCTTCTGCTGCTGCTGATTTCCAGCAAACTTCTGATTATACTGCTTCGGAAGAGGACATCTATTGGAATAATGCCCCACCTTTCCACAGTTGAAACAGGCATTGCTGGTTTGCTTGGCAACCACTTGATTGTTTGGACCAGCATTCTGCCTAGGATACTGAGAACCCCCAGAGAATTGCTGTCCAGACTTCTGCTGCTGCTGAGGAGGACGATACTGGAAACGGTTGTGGTTCTGAGGGTGGTAGATGATCTTCTGCCTCTTCTGATTACCACTAGAAGACCTAGCAAACAATTTCTTCTTCTTTGCCTCCCTATGGAGGCACAAAGAATTCTCAGCAGAGATAGCCATGCTCACCACCTCATGATAGGTAGCATTAGGATTATGAGTAAGCATGGTGTGCAGCTTAGTTGAGAGCCCCCTGAGAAACCATCTCTTCTTCTTAGCATCAGTACTGACATGTTCCACATCATACTGTGAAAGATGGTTGAACTTGCCCACGTACTGCATAACAGTGGAATCCCCCTGCTTGAAACTCAGGAACTCCTCCAACTTAGCTTCCATGACACCATCAGGAATATAGTGCGCACGGAAAGCCTCGCGAAACTCCTTCCAGGTGGCACGATGACCTGCCAGCTGCATAGCTGTAAAGGTCAACCACCAAGCTCCTGCTACCCCCGCGGAGCTGTTGAGCTAGTTCATTCAAAAGGCGAGCATTGTCTGCTGAAACACTGATCAATGCTGCCAAAGCTTGTGTCAAGGTTGGTGGTGTAGGTGGTGGATCAGGTAATTCACCATCTTGAGCCCCAGCATTGTTATGTTCAGGCATCTGTTTGCACAAACATACTTTTATTGAAAACATGATCATAAAAGTATCAAGGTGCACAACATATATTACATGACCATCATAACACAACAGTGCTGAAAACTAAAGAGTTCTGAAAGCGATAAAGGTAGATTATATTACAACATCCACTACTCGCATTCGAACTAAATAGTTAGGCGAAACATGATCTACTCGTCGTCACTGAGGACTACAACCTCCACCTCCTGCTCGTCCTCGACGATCACCACTGGCTCTGGCTCTGGTGCAGCTCCACCCTGACCCTCAGGTGTAGGTGCAACGAACTGGTCTGCCTGAGCAAGCTCCCCAAGGTCCTCTGCCATGGCCTGCTGCTGGTACTCTGGGTTCATCATGTTGTGGAGGTGATGCACCTCCTCATGAAGAGCATTGTTGTACACCTCAAGATTGCCTACATAGTGCCCCAAGTTGAGGTACATCTCAGACAGAAGGTGCTCTCGGTCCCAAGCTTCATTCCTTTCTCCCATCGCCTCGTACATGAGACCCTCAGCGATAGTCACCTCCGTTGCCTTGGCTGTCAGCTGTGCCTGACACGCCTGCAACTCAGCCTCTTTCTCCTCCACCTTGCCCTTCAGGTCGTCAACACTGCTAGCCAACTCATCCCTGTTTGCTGTCAACCAGCCCAGCTCAAGCTCCAAGTGCTCGATCTTGGCCTTGTGGCAAGCACAGCAACTGGCACCCTGCTGACTGCTCTCACCACAGTCTCCACGTGTCGCCAGCCTGTGGCGAGGGACGCCCCGAGGTCCGGAAGACTTGCGAGCCGTGCGCTTAGTTCTGGCCATCCTATAGACAAGATTTTAAAAGAGGTAAGTAAGTAATAGGTCAAAATTTTAGTAGCTTAAGAACAAAATTTTAAACCCATACCAAGTTGTATGATATGATGCATGAAACGTCCCTACAAATACGATAATATTTACATAACATATATATAGGGCATATATATAACCATATTCATACCATCAGCTTGATATCCTAAATTCTACTTTCCTAGATTTGGAAAGAGAGAAAAGATGAGTTAAAAAAAAATTTAGACTCAAATCACATTTTATTTTAGGATCCAAAAACATTTTGAAAACTTTTACAACTGCAAGATTGGTAATAAGGAGAGCTCTGATACCAGCTGTGACAGAACGTCTAAAGATAGGGCCCACTTGTTAGGATTAACCAACTTAATCCCAACAGATGATCCAAACCTTAATTAGTCCGTCAGGTGTCGCCACTTTGCAGTGGGTCATCCACCTCTTTCCGAACAGGATCACCTCATTACAATCATTGCAGAAGTAATACGAAATTTTTATATTACATCAAAGTAGCGGAAATTTAAAGTCATATTACAAACCATAAGTTTTGAAACATAACTTAGTGTCATAAGATAACCTTACATCAAGCTGCTGATAGAGTATGAACAAACAACCGAGATACTCTTGCCCAAGAGTCAAGCAAAGACAGTTTATTCATCATCTTCATCTACACTGACCACGGTCATGCAGCAAGAAGACACACAAACCGGGTTGTGATCCTCATCTACAACAGGGGTTAACAAACCCTGAGTACAGGAGTACTCAGCAAGACTTATCCGACAAAGAAAAGTATTTGGTCGACAAAACAGTATGCAAGTCATGGGATTCAAGGTGTGGTTTGCAAGAATCAAATATTTTGCATAAAGGAGCATTTATAAAAGAATTGAAATTCATTTATGTTATCCATAAGATTACTCAAGTACCGATCTAGATGTATGATCGATAACAAGGTAATAACCATCCATAAAGGGATCCAACAAGTATCCAGTTTAAGTTTCTTTAACTACGAAGAAGAAGACAGGGTTATGTTTCCATATCCGAGGAACACGACGATTCGAACCGGTTTATCCCAGCTGGGGCTTCCCTATCACACGACATATACAACCGCTTAAAGCACGCATATGATTACTTTTCCCTGGATCCTCCATCCGAGAACGGGGTTCCGCCACCCGAGAGCACAGTACACCTCCATCCAGTTTGCTAACTTGGAGGGTACACACTACTCTCGCCATCTCTCCACTCACAGTGCGGGTTAACCGTCCTTTAGACTGGATTAGCCAGAGTCCAGCTTCCCGGAGTATGCGATAAGTACTCCAAAGTCACAACCCTAGTCATGCATCAACGAACGGTCCCTAATGACACAGACGGAAAGAACCCGCTCACCAGACACCGCTGATGGCTCTCCAACACCGTGTCCGCCCGGTCCCAATTATTACTTCCAACAACAACAACAACATCCCTTTCTCAGAAAACATAACCATTTGCCGAAGCAATACGCTATGCGTAGGTGACCGAAAATCACCTACTATAAAAGATCTAAGCATACTAAGCATTTTTGCGAAAACTTTGCATCTTTAAACAAGTGTCAAGGTTAAAGGTACAATAGTACAAGGATAAAGCTATGCATCAAGTAGGAATTTAATAAAGTACCGTAATGCAATAGTATAAACATAAGTGTATTTAAAACAAACGATTTTAAATACAAGGTAGTGTTTGAATGCATCGGGCTTGCCTTGGTTGGAGGGATAAACGAACTCGGGCTAAGATTCAAGAGAGAAAACCTCTTCACTAGAGGTATCCAACCCAACCAACGAACAATCTACACGATATAATGACATGTTTTAGATGATGCTTGAATAGTAAACATGATGTGTAACTCAAACAAACATGTTCTTAAGATAAGATTACAACAGATTACACCTTGAGTACAACTTCCTTTCATGAAGGAAAGCAAACTAGGTTAAAGCAGATTAATTAAACCCTATTTATCTTGATTATCTAAATTAATAATTACATCCAACAGAACTGAGCAAACAACATCACATCAAGCATGTCCAACTTGTGGTTGTCACTGGACAATGACCATTTGCATTAATTAATCCAAAATCACTCAAAGCCTAAAGTTATTAGAGTTTCTAAACATTTTATAACTAATTAAACAACTAGCCATATATAAGAGTTCATCCAAAAGCTCCCAAACTTTTTGTACAGCAAGGTAACAGGGTATAAAGCTTACACAAAAATTCCCAAAATTTTTGGAGCAACATACAGAGCATGAAAAATTATGGAAAGCTCATTTTTCAACTACTTTGAGCATTTTTTACAGGATTAAAAACATACTGAACATAGACATGTTATATTTTTATTAAAAACTACACATCACAGAGAGCATTCACAAATTTTTGCAGAATTTAAACATGCACAGATTTAAACATACAAAAATAACAAAAGAGATTACTGTGCAAAACAGAAAAAAGGAAAAACCCTTTATAAAACCCACTGACGGCTGGGTCCCGCCAGTCAGTGGCGCAGACGCTCGCAGCGGCGCCAACGACCACAAAACACGGAGGTGCGTCGCCGTCGGTGACCAAACCGAACCGCTACCCCTCGAACCTGTTTCGGCTCTCCAAGCCGAACCCAACGAGGTGCGTCACGACTAAAACCAACCCTAAGAAACGGCTCATCGACGGTGACGGGGGCACCCGGAGCTCGATCGCTCGCACGCCGGCGAGCACAGGCCTCGATTGAAGAACCTAGGCCTCGATCGGAGAAGCTAGGCCTCGAAAACGACTCAGGGGACAACTACGAGCAAAACGCCCAACAGGAACGAGGCTAAAACCTACCCAAGAGACCTAGTCGACGGCAATGGCGGCAACCCGAGCTCGACCACACATACGTCGGCGAACACAGGCCTCGATCGGCTCAACCAACAACTCCAGCAAGCTTAGGGGCCCCCAAACAATGCGAAGCGCACGCAAAACGAACTCAGAGCTAAACGCAACATCCTCATCGACGGCCATGGCGGTCGGCGGGGATCTGCGCGACGTGCGCCGGGGAAAACACGCACGCGCTCGAGGGAAACCACCCCTCGAAACAGACTCAGGACGGCTAGACGAAGCTAGCGCAAGACTCGGATCAGAAAAAGATTAACTACAACGACCAGACGACGAACACACCGCCGCACCGACCATGAACCGCCGCGGCGCTCGAGGACAGAGCTCGAAGGCTCGATTCAAGGACAATCGAGTGTGCGGAGAGGTCGAGGAGCTCACCCTGGTTACGAAGCGCTTGGAACGTGGCTGGAGACGAAGCAGAGACGGCTGTTGACGGAGACGTGCCGGCGGAGACGATGAACCGAGCGGCAACGAAGATGTTCTCGGAGCTATGGTCCACCATTTGTAAAACAGATACGCCGACAAGGATCAGTGATGAACAAGGAGCAAGAAACACAAGACGAAAGAGCAATGTGGCTCCTATGTAGCCCGGTCGAGGACTGACCAGAGCAGCGGCGCTCTCATCGGAGTTGAGGAAGACGGAGCCGCGCTGGATGAATGCAGGCTCGATGGCTTTAACCAACTCACCCCGAGAATGCGCGAGGTCAAAGCGAAAACAAAGGCAAAGGATTGAGCGATTGGAAGTGGCTAACAAGCTCAGACGAGCTCGTCGATGATGGTGGAGCGCTCGGCGGAGCAAAGCAGAGCGATGACATGGCGTGGAAAGGGAGGCAAGAGTGGACGGTGTCCCGTTTTGAAGACGTCAACGGGTCCGTGACGTCGCCACGCACATGACAGGACGTGAGTTAAGGACAGGAGTCACACGGTGGCGTCGACAGGTGTCCGGCCAGATGTCGGCGTCGAGCTCAACGCCGCCATGTAACTGCTTGAAGAAAAGACTGAACTGCCCCTGTGACTATTTTGCAAAATGCTCAAGCTTCCAGGGGTTTTCATGAAAAATTTTGAATACAAAAGTTGCTCAAAATTTCATGATCTACAACTTTGTCAAAACTCACATTTTCAAAATCGACCTAGAAATGAAAATGCATTTTTGAAATTGGAAAACCTTTTAAAAGGATTTGCCCCCTTTTTAAATACTTTTAAAAACAAGAACATCACTTGAAAAACTGTAAACACAACAAAAGCAAAACAAACAGAGCTCTACAACTTTGCTTAAACAACCATAAGCAAATTCTTTATAGATTTTGAAAATCGTGTTTAGGGTTTAATTCACCCCCTATGGGAAATAGGGTTTCGATACAAATTTTAATTTTTTGAGAATTTGAAAAGATGACCTGCATTCAACAATTGATCAAACATAGACAAGTAAACTCATTTTAGTTCAATGCATATCCAGGTTTTCAAACAAATGAATGATGCTTAATGCATATGATGACATGATCAGTTTTTAATTAAGTGATTAACACCCGGGGTGTTACAGAGGGCCTCCTCGACTCCGGAGGCCCTGCTAACCCGCGAGGAAGAGGCACCATCCATGGCATAGTACGAACCAGATCTGTCCGATTGAGGCGCGGGCAGCGCGAAGAAACCCGACAGCGGGAAGAGGCGGGGGGTAGGAAGGGGAGAGGCGGTGGGGGGGAAACCTGGGGGGCTAAAGCGGCCGCGGGGAGACAACGGCGGGGAGGGCTAGTCGCCCGAGAGACCCATCCTTTCGCGTGGGCTGCCTTTTTAGCACTAAAACCATATCTTCAGGACTGCTAAAATCTTACCTATTATTCTAAGCATACACTAGTTTTCTTTTGTTGAATGAGACTTGTTGCAAAAGTGATGAAAAAAGGGTTTTAGAGGACAGGGCTCAATCATCTGAACACATATATCTTATCTTGGGAAAATCGGAATCGCTAGAATTTGCCTGGGAACTTGACTGTCGGTGGCTCTCCTTTTCGGGACTTTATTATCATGCAAAGGTTGCACGCACGTAATATGTAGCTTTGGTACGGTCCCAATTTCGGTGTGCAATGAGGAATTGAGTACAGGTTGTATTATTTCACACCTGATGAACAAATGTTCCTCTTTGGAAGGAAATGTTGCTGTTCTTGCATGTTGCGGCTAGTGTTAATGTGCATCCAGGTCCAGCTCCAGCATAGTGCAGGTCAATCTCCGCGACCGCCAGTAGTCAGTCATTCATAAACATAAAACATTATTCATTCAAGTCAAGAAAACAGGGCGAAGAAAGTAACAGTCCAGCTTTCCAAAATCCAACTGCACCACATATACTACTGTAGATGCTTCCGTTGGTTTCGTCCTTTCGCCACTGAACTTCCATTCTTATGGACTTTGATGCTAATAAATACTATACATATTCGAAAATGATGAGAGCCGGTTCAGGAGGAGTATTAAACTGGTGTCACACTGCTGTCGTAGTAGTTCCCTTTGTTAGCATCTACGACGTACATTTTTGTTATTCTATTTTCCATCTAACTGCATGGACGAATCTTACAGCCCCAGACTGTTAGCTAATGAGATCCCCACACACTGACTGCACCAGTTAGCAACTGATGATCATGCAGGACGCACGGTCTAATTAAAGAACTGCTCTCACGCCTATCGGGAGCACGCATAGTTTTTCAACAACTGATGCACTTGTAATTAACCTCGATCTGGATGAACTAATTAAATTGCTATAGGAGTGTAGTATGTACCTGCATGCTACTGCTCATTGGGTGTGTATGTAGCTACTGTGTTCACTTGGGCCTTGTTTAGATCCCTTCAAAATTCTAAATTTTCTATCACATCTTCGTCACATCGAATTTTTGAACGAATACATGTAGTATTAAATATAGATAAAAAATATAACTAATTTCACAGTTCATCTGTAATTTACGAGATGAATCTTTTGAGTCTAGTTACTCCATGATTGAACAATAATTACCACATACAAACGAAAGTACTGCCGTTTCAAAATTCCAAATGTTTTTGGATCTAAACAAGGCCTTGTACTTGTACTCTATCCCACATTCCCACTGTGTTAGGCATGGCCTAGGCGTGAGCCCGCGTTGTCAACGCTGACTTGGGCACCATCGTCGTCTCAAACCATCTGCAATCTTACAAGTTCAGATCAGCTAACTGCATGCTCGGAAGCCGTGTCCGAACTCCAAACTCGCTACAGGCTGCTGTTGCTGCTGCATTCGTTCTGATTTCTGAAGCTAGCTGAACACCGTACCTGTGATTTCTGAAGTCGTCTCGGCTTGGCTACCTGTGAACTTAATTTTTCTCCTCAACCAAAGAAGACCGGTACCAGTAGGCATGCACCTATCGTCCGGAGACATGCAAGCCGCCAAAAGCAAGCAACGGAAGGCATCTCCTGGGCGCCGGACCACGGTCCTGGCAAATAAATTGGGATCCATCACTACTACATAATTCATTTACCACAGCGTCGGTATTTGACGTCCGGCAGCGGACATCTTAAGAGTCCGCTGCGGTAAACCGATGGCCAGTTTGGACAGCTGACCACTGCGTTGCCCGCTGCGATTATTCCATTTACCGCAGCGGACCACATAACCCACCCGCTGCAGTAAATGAGCATCTACCGCAGCGGACAGATTATGCTGCCCGCTGCGGTAGATGCTTATTTACCGCAGCGGGCATATTAAGTTATCCACTGCGGTTATCCCCGTCCTATAAATAGCAGCAACCCTCCCTCCTTCTTCCCCACGACTTCTCCTCTTGCAAAACGTGGGGGGAGGTTTTGTCCGAATTTTTCACCAAATCTTCAAATTCAGTTTTACAACTTTGATTTGGGGGGAGTAGGACACGAATAGAGGTACATAATTGCTCTCTCACCCCTCTTTCTCTCTCGTTTTCTCTCTTTTTAGTGCAATTCCTCATGTGGATCTAGATCTAGATCCATGGGATCCACCATGCATGGATCTAGATCTAGTTTGTGTTTTAAGTCTAGATTTTTCATAGATCCATGTACTAGATCATATAAAACATGTGTTTTTTTAATCTAGATTCACCGGTGTGGCTAAAGTTTTGTCTTGATCGATCTCTCATCTTGTTGGGGGCGGAGTTATTGCCGAATTTTTCACTAAATCATCAAATTGAGTTTTAGAGCTTTGATTTGGGGAGGAGAGGACAATAAGAGGTATATGATTGCTCTTCCACACACCTATTTCTCTCTTTTATTCTCACTTTTTAGTGCGATATGTCTCATCATGAGTGTCTAGATTCATGAATTATTAGTAGATCTATTTTTTTATATAGCACTTTGTTGTTTTGTCGTGTGTTAAGCTACGATGGACAGGTCCAAATGAATGTACCACATTGATAGAGTGCTTGATCTTCGGTACCTTAGCGAATTGAGGAAGTTTATGGCAGCTGCGAAAGCTCATCGTGCTAGTTTGAAGCGGACGACAACCCTATGTCCATGTTCTAAATGTCGGAACCTCAGAGGCTACCCAGATGGTACGGTGCAATCTCATCTGATTGTCAACGGTTTTATGGAGGGTTACACGGTTTGGACTTCTCATGATGAACAAAGTCTCGATGCGAGTTGCGGTGTATCTGGAGTGAGATCGTCGACAGCGACGGTGAACAACCAAGATCATGTTCGACCACCACCACCTTTTGTGCCAGTGCCAGCCGCCACCGACGACGACGAGAACAATTCTCGTGACTACATCACAGTGGACGAACTGCTCGAGAACATTGCAGATGATGGTGCCGATGACGGTGACACTACTGAAGATGCTACTCTGAGGGAACCCGAAGATGTCCAGCTCTTTGAGGATCTAGTCAACCACATCGACGAGTATGATGTTATGTTTGGCAACCCAAAGTGGTTGGATAATTTTAGGGAGATGAAGCAGACGGCAGTTGATCCTCTGTACCCGGATGGTGTGTAACACCCTAAAATTTGAATAGTAAATTAGGTTTGAATTCGAGCTAAATTTGATTTATTTCAAGTCATTTTGTGAAGCATAGAATTAAATAAATAAAACTAGAACTAAATATCATGTTAGGTTTCAACATGTTGTGATGCACCTCATGCCCCTGCATTTTTTTCTTGTGTTGTGTGGCTTTGCAAAATCTTGAAAAGGATTTCAAAACCCCAGAAAATATATTCAAAATCTATTTCTGAAAATCATTTTGCAAAATTCAAAAAAAAGAGAAATAAAAAGAAAAGAGGAAAACTCTCTTTCTCTCTTTCTGGCCCGAGAGCCCAGCAGGCCCTCTCCCCCTTCCCCCTTCTTTCTTCCCCCTTGGGCCGACTCCACCGCCCCGGCCCAGCTGCCCGCAGGCCTGCCGGCCTCTCTCCTCCCTCCTCTCTCTCCCTGACTTGGTGGACCCGCTTGTCGGCGCCTCTCTTCTCTCCTCCCTCCCACTGGCGAAGTGGCCCCGCCTGTCAGGCCTTCTTCTTCCTCCCTCCGAGCCGTTCCGGACTTCCCCCGCGTCGGGCCCTCTTCCTCGCGCCGCGGCAGAACCGCGGAACCGCCGCGCTATTCCCGCGTCCGTGTAGCCACCTCCTTCTTCCCCCCTTGCGCCACTGGCCCGTCGGGCCCGCGCTTCACCCCTTCACCCGTGTCCGCGTCGGACACTGCCGCTGCGCCGCGCCGCGTGCACCGCAACCGCCGCGCGCGGACTCTGCCCTCCCGTAGCCGCATACGACTCTCCCTCTACCTCCTTTAAATAGCGCCGCCACCGCACCGTTTTCCCCCATCCAATCGCAGTACCTCGCCTCGCAAGCCGCCGAAGCAGTGCCGCCGTGCCGCCGCTCTGTCTCGCCGTCGCGCCGCCGTTCCACACGATTCCAGCCACCGTAAGCTTCGTCGAGTTCCGTTTCGGCTCTGCAAGTCCACGGAACACCTTTCCCCTCTCTTTTTCTTGCCTGTTGCGCTCTGTTTGACCTCGCCGTCGTTCTGCAGAACGCCGCCGCCGCTGCTCTCTGTCGCCAGCCGTCCCCGTTCATCCCCGAACCCTACAGTGCCCCTAGGTGAGCTCGTCTCTCTCTCTCCTCTCTCTCCCCGACCAAGTTCCGTGCGAAACCGAGCACCCTAGCCCGTTTTTTCCTCGCGCCGCCGTGCGCCGGCCGTCGGCCAGGGCGCTCCGCCGTGCCGCGCCGCTCTGCTCCGGTGGGGAAACCACCGTATCCCTCCCCCATCTAATCTCCACCGTCCATCTCAGATCCAACGGATCTGGTGAGCCCGTACCCCTTCGCATGGTCTATATGCTAAAGAGCCCCTGCTCTTTTCCTCTCAACCCGCGGTCCAGAAGGCGGGTTCCAGCTTTGCGCTTTCCCCTCGGGAAAACGTATTTCCTTTTTCAGATCAGATTAATTCAATTTAAAATAAAAACCCTAATTACAGATTTGCCACTGTTTTTCCAAAGCTTATAATTTTCTCGTTTTAAATCCAAATCGATCCGTTCAAGTTGCGTTAGATCCGTAATTTTATGCTCTATCCAGTAGTATAGTTTTTACCTATGTTAATTTCCTTTGAAAATCAAAGTAAATTACTTTGCTAATGCTTTAATCCTGCTCTTTTCAAAATCCTGTTTAATCTATACCTTATTCGTTTTAGATCCGATTAGTGTGATTCTCACGTCTTTGTGATCGTAGTAAAGTATAGATATGTTTTAAAACCTTTTTAAAGTCTCTTTATTGTTTATGGTGTAATGTTCTGATCATATCTTTATTTCTTCGTGTATGATTGTTCGGATGGTTGCGTGGTGATGTTGATCGAGTACAGCCGGTGAGACCTTCGGTGAGCAAGAGTTCTTTGCAGCAGATCAGGACCACCAGGAGCTTTGTGATCAAGGCAAGTTTAACATGGGATCATCCTTGTTACCTATTCACCATAATTCAATCTAGTCATTATTGCATGTGTCTAATTTTATTCCTATTAGATCTATACCATAGCTTTGTTATCCTTTTACCTGGTCACCATGAGTTTCTATGCATATGGGTAGCTTTGCTATGCTTTACAATGATGGATCTTGAGATGAATCTTGATTAATGATATATGCAACAATGAGATAAAACTGGCTTTTGTAGCAACATGGAATATGACCTCACTGTAGGGCAAAAGCTGGGATTTCAAATACAACCACGAGTGCTATATGACTCTGACTTTAGTTAAGTATAAAGTTTGGACTAGCATGCTTGTGGTTCGTGAAAGGCACCTTTGCCGAGCTGGTTATGGGGTATAGCTTGTGTGGGGACCGCTGCGGGTGGTACCATCCGGGTGTCCCATATTCCCCTTTGCATTGGGTCCGTAGGGTCCGCTACATGTTAGAAAGAGCTTTTGAAAGACTTCATAGTGTTCCCTGCCCACTCACCTTGGCAGTGTTATGGGACTAGCTATCCCGGGCATATGGGCAACATGGCTTGTGGGTAAAGTGTATAACCTCTGCAGAGTGTAAATCTATCATGGTAGCCGTGCTCACGGTTACGAGCGGCCTGGAAAACTCACAGTGTAGATGATCATGTTGTTTAATGGTTAATGATGATTATTATATTTTATATCATGTGGTTATCAATTGGGTATACATAATTAAAGCTAAGTGTTGGTAAAACTTGACCAAGTTAAAAGCAACCGCAGTACAGACAGTGTCGGCCTTTTGAGCTTCATAAGCCTATGTTACTCTTGCTGAGTACTTTAAGTGCTCACTCTTGCTTTCTCAACCCCTTCAGATGGCTATGAAGACTACCGTGAGGAGTACTAGGCTAGTGGTCAACCAGTCGGTGTTCCCTGTGAAGTGGAGCTTCGTCGCGAGAGTTATCTTTATTTTCCGCTGTTATGTTTAAGAATATAATTCGTTATGTAATAAGCACTCAGTGATGGTACTATTTAAAGATTTGTCGGCTTATGTGTGTGATTGATCTCTGGGCACACATGAGTTATTCATATTCAATTTTATTCCTAAAATTGGGTGTGACATGGTGGAAAATGTCCGGAGGGGTGCATGACGCTCCGTTTCAACCTCCATCTGCTGAGGATGAAGGCTCGACATGATTGGTCAGACATTGGCTTCAATGAGCTGTTAAGTTACCTTGGCACCACGTACCCTACGGGTAACAAGGTGCAAGCTAATACATATCGAGCGAAGAAGCTGATCCGTCCAGTGGCGATGAAAGTTAGAAAGTTTGATGCCTGCCCTAACCACTGCATCATGTACCAGGGCGAGAAGTATGAGAACATGACTAGTTGTCCACACTGTGGATTCAGTCGGTACAAGAGGAATGTCGGTTGTCGCGTGGATGCAGACGACGATCTTCCGAACAACAACAAGAAGAAGACCAGTGCTGCGGCCAAGCAGATCTCGGCTCAGCAAGACGAGGAAGAAGAAGGTTACACGCTGAGGAAAAGCCCCGCGCTATCCGTGTGGTACTTACCTGTGGTCGATCGTCTGCGTGCACTGTTCGGGAATCCAGAGGATGCGAAGCTGATGTCATGGCATGCATCTCCTGATCGGGTCAAGAACGATGGCAAGCTACGACACCCCTCCGATGGACAGCAGTGGAAGGATTTCGATAAGGACTACCCTGAGTTTCGTGACGAGCCCAGACATGTCCGGTTCGCGCTGAGTATCGATGGGATGAACCTGCTCGGTGAGCTAAGCAGCTCGCACAGTACTTGGCCAGTCGTCCTCAGCATCTACAACCTACCTCCCTGGGTGTGTCTGAAGCGCAGGTAATGCTTATCTCTGGACCGAGGCAGCCCGACAATGATATAGATGTCCTCCTAGAGCCGGTCATGGCGGAAATGCAGATGCTATTCGATGTTGGGGTCGAGATGATGGATGCGTACAAAAAAGAGAGCTTCACACTTAAAGCCATCATCTTTGTCACCGTCACTGATTACCCCGATCTCTTCTCACTATCGGGGCAGATCAAAGGTAAGACTGGATGTGTAGTTTGCATCGACGGGACTTGCTACACTTACCTTTTGAGTTCCACCAAGATGGTCTACACTCGGCATAGAAGGTTCCTTAAGGCCAAACACAGGTATATAATAAGTGATATGAATGAGTACTTTGACAATAAGGATGAGCCAAAACGACTTCCAATGGCACAGACAAAGTGGGGGCCAAAGGTGTATGAGATGGTGAAGGATATGGATGAGATCGAGTTCGGTAAGAAGAAGAACCCACCAGAGGAAGGGACAAAACCGACTAGGAAGCGAAAGCGCGACAAGCAGGCATCTCTTGATGACGATGTCCCAGTCGTCCCTTTCAAGAAGAAGTCGATCTTCTTCAAGTACCTGTCGTACTGGAAAACACTACATACACCCCATGAAATCGACTGCATGCACCTCGAGAAGAATGTGTTTGAGAGCACGATCGATGTTCTGCTAGACATCCCGGGCAAGACGAAGGATGGATCAAGTCACGGACCGATCTTGTGAACCAGTGCATTAGAAAGGAACTCCACCCTAGAAAGCCTCAAAACGATAAAGTTGATATCCCATTGGCTGCATACAACCTCACGCATGACAAGAAGGTGACCTTTTGCAAATTGATGAGGGGTATCAAGTTGTCGACCGGTTTCTCCTCCAACATCAAGAGCCTGGTCTCCATGAAAGACCTCACAATGAAGAGACCGGTTCTACTCGGATGTTGGATTTCGGTGTAGTCGGAGAAGAAGAGGTGCCAGCTCCCTCCACGGGACCTCAACATCCAAGTCTAAGGAACCAAGCGGAGGAGGGGTGAACATGGGAGGCACATGATCGACAGGAGCGAGGAAGTCCACGAGATCCTTGAGGTGGGGCCTATGGGAGAGCCGCTCAAGCCTCGCTAGGTGATTGCGGTTTTCAGCAACCAAGTCGCCGTGATTACAAGGGACAAGGTGGAAATCACTTGGCCTGACTGGTCCTTTGTCCCTGAGGATTAAAAGGGCTTTATTTGGACTCTGGTGAGAAGGAAGTTCAACTATCCCGAGAACGCGGATTTGGCCAAGTGCAGGGATTGGGTCATGCACGTGGCGGGGACTTCCCTTCGCAATTTCAAGTCAATGCTGGTGAGAGATTGGTTCAAGAAGGGCAACAATCCATCTACCAAATACAATATGATCAAGGATCATCAGTGGGAGGCTTTTTGCAAACTTAGAAACTCAGATGAAGCGAAGGAAAAGAGTGTCAAGTTCAGCGCACTCGCGAAGAAGAACAAGTGGCCCCACCACTTGGGAATGACTGGGTTTACCGGCAAGAGGGAAGAGTGGCAAAGACAAGATGAAGCTATGAGAGCGATCGGGCAACCAGATCCATACTAGGACGTCAAACCTAGGGCTAAGGACTTCATCAGAGCTCGAATTCCAAAGAAGCTCAAGGAGGGTGCAACCAAGTTCAACGAGCCCAGGTTCAAAGAGGTGGAGAAGGCTGTCATCGAAGCCTCCAAGGACAGCGGGTCCTATGAGCTTCAGAGGGGCCATGACCTACTTACTGAGGTCCTAGGAACCCCCGAGCACTGTGGCCGCGTACGTGGAGTGCAGTCAAAGATGAACTGGAACGCAATTCAGGCGTGGCAATCCGACGCCTCCTCGTACAAGTTGAGGAAGAGGTACAAGACGAACATCTTTCGAAAGGGCTATGATCTCGGCATGTCTGATATGATTAAGAGCTCCATAAAGGAAGCCTTCACGAGCACTGATCCCGAGATGGTGGCGATGAGGTCACAAATGTTCCGCCAGGCTGGCGTGCCCGTCCCTCCAGCTCCACAAGGGGGGAACGTTCCTGAACTGGAGGATTGCCCCGCCACTCGGTCGATGATGTCAAGCATATGACAGAGGTGCGGCTTATGATTCCGTTTGGCAGGAGCAAGAAGATTGAAGTGGCCTTGGGAGTTGTATATCCGGCCAACGATATCCAAGAAGCATATCAGGACAGGTTACCTAATAACTATGCGCTGGTGACCGTAACGTGTGTGAACCCAGAGCATAAAGAATATGAACTAGATGTTCCTCACCTACAATGTCACCATACCCTTGAAGGAGCGGAATGTGATGACATCTTTTGGATGAAGGACGACATTGAGATCGTGCCAACGACGGCAACCTCTGTTGCTGGATCTTGTCCCCCAGAAGGCGACGGCGACGGCGATGACGAAGGCCCTAACAAGGACCCGCCTCATTCACCTCTTGGCGGTAGCCCGCCTCCGACCAATGAGGTAGGAGGTTCAGGGGCTGCTTCTGGGGCAACACGATGCCTGGAAGCCAGCCGAGCCCGAGCAGGCCACCTCCACCTCCCGACACTCAGCCAAGCCAACAGGGAGGTACCGAGGCGGACAACCCGAAGGACGACTCTACATCGCTCCCATACTTGACTATGTTTCCAAGGTACATTACAGATGAGCACAGACAACGTTCAATTCACATTTGTACCTCAATTCACATTCGTACGTTCTATCCTGACTTTTCTAGACCTGAAGATGATCCTCATCATCTATTTCCGGTGGATGATGACTGTCCTAGCCGCTTCGAGAACGGGAAGTTTATGACAACAAAGCAAACACTCCTTGATGAAAAATTGTGGGATACAAGGAGGTTTCATCTTTGGTACATGGAAGCGGCAAAAAGAGGAATGTCAAGTTTCACCGTGAAGATTGTAGCAGATTGCTTCCACTTGTCCGCCGAGGATTTCACTATTCCGGTGGACTTCCAAGACATGTATAGGTTGCTGGTGGAGAAGACCTAGACATCGTCCAACTCACCCTGTTTGCAATGTAAGTGACGACTTGCAAGTTAATTCCATAGATCTCTCTCGTTGTATACGTCAACTCTACACTTATTAGACTATATGGTACGTTGACGTATCTATGCAGGATGTCTGCCACCGTAAGCAACAAAAAGCATTGTCCTACTCTTTTTCTCTCTCCAATGCATATTAATGTGAATGTCATCAAGGGTCACATGGCAACAGATAAAAAAAGACAAACAAACGGAGAGAAAAGGAATATAAAGACAATATGAGGAATCAGAAGAAGAAAGTGGCAGACTACATTTGCTCAGTAATGTTGAAGGTCAAGGAGGATGGGCCATGGTGTATCATGGCTCCATATTACTTTGGGTAAGTATGAAAACATGTCCGTGTAGATCCGAAGTGGGTAGGATCAAGCTTTGTAATCATTCTAACTAATAGTCTGTTTCACTTGTGCAGCAACGGTCTCGAGGGCCATTGGGTTGCATATATCATCTATCCTCAAGATGGCAGAGCGGTCGTATTTGACTCGTTGAGGACAATAAACAAAGCAGGGTACAAGACATTTGAAGATTGCTTGAAAGTGTAAGTCAATAAGTATTTTCATCTTTTACAGTTATCGTTATTAATCAAAACAGGTCTAACTCTATTACATTTTGTGCAGGGCTTATAAGTCGTACTTGAAGGATCCCGAATGTTGGGATCGCAGGACCGATAGTTGCAAGGCGAACAATACCGACCACATCAAAATCCGACGCGACTTCCCGGTACGTAAAGTAATTGCAAAGTTCATTTGTGCTTTGTTTCCTTATGTGTTTGTTCTAAAGCTTCTGTAACGATCGTGCAGTGCGCCAAACAACCGGTTGGATCCAAGGCATGTGGCTTGTACACATGCGAGCACCTGAGGCACTGTAGGGAGTACACTCAAAGCTGAAAGAAGCTCAAGGAAGGAGTAAAATATTGGGTGAACACCTACAAGCCATCCTTCAAGAAAGTTAAGGCGGAAATTTGTAAGTTCGTCATGGAGAAATACGTTCTCGAAGGAGAACAATTCTTTGACGAAGAATCTCCCTTAGCTACCGAACCCAGGTACGAGAGGCTAAGGAAGTGGATGACTCTGCTGCACCCAAGTGATTACAAATGGCCCGTCGACTTTTCTTAGAGGACTTTGAAAATGTAACTCAAAAGGCTTGTTGGTTTGATGTGTGATGTGTATATGGATGTTGAAAACTGTGTATTATGACATGTGCAATGCTTGAATGGTTTATATTTAAATGTTTCCTGCATATATATGAAATCTAGAATCTGGAAATGTTTTGAATTCAAATTCTAGGAATTATTTGAATTTTTTTTATTTTTTATTTTGAAAAGTATTACCGAAGCGGGCAACTGAACTGCCCGCTGCGGTTAACCATTATTAACCGCAGCGGACGCTGTAAGGATGCCGCTGCGGTATATACATTTAGGCGACCGCTGCGGTAAATGGATATACCGCAGCGGCCTCTTTTGCCCACTGCGGTTAAGCGATTCTTTACCGTAGCGTGGCAGCGCAAGCGACGCTGCTGCCCGCTGCGATAAATCGGTTTTGGCCGCTGCAGTAAAGAATTATTTAGTAGTGCATCACGATGGTGCCGGCCGGTTAAAAGTGTTAGGATTCTAGGATCGTCTAGGAGCGGATCCATTAGGGTTCAGTAGTAGATCGATAGGTAAAGTGTACAGTTCATGAGATGTGCACAGAGAGAGAGAGATGATGACAGATAATAGACCAGAGGAGTCCACGGCAGGAGGTGCAGTGGCGGCGACGGTTGTGCTGAGGTCAGGGTTGGAGTTGGAGGTAGAGCTGCCGCCTTCCATGGCCATCGTAGCGTCTGTGGTCATGTCTGGGTGCTCGCTGGCGATGGTGGTGCTTCCCGTCGCTGGCAGCGCCCCTCTTCGGATCGGTCTAGGGTTTAGATGTCGGTGGGGAGTCTGGCGGTGCGGTGAACCTCGTACCGAGTGCCCCGGCCCCCACCTTATCTTTATAGCGCTGTGCGACGGGGCCCACCAACCACAAGGTTGGGCGCCCCCGATCAGGGCACAGACCTAGGGCCCGTTAGGCCGTTGGGCCTAAACGGTAGGAGGTCTAATTCCAACATTCTCCCCCTAGATCTCACACAATTCTTTCTATTCTTCAATTCTCATTCGAGTTCAATATTCCAATTCTTTTCAATTCCATCACAGATCAGTATATAGAGCATGCTTCATCGTCACAACAATTCATGTCATTAGACTAACAGCTACTACACACCTTTCTATTTTGGAAATAAACTCTTCATCATTCTGGGCCCTTCTTGTTGTTCGGGAATCATAAGCTCTCCCTTAAACCCATGCCGGCTATGTGTCCTCTGAACACACTGGGTGGAAGGCCTTTTGTGAGCGGATCTGCTAGCATCTTTTCTATTCGTATATGCTCAAGATTTATGATATAATCCCGAAGTTTATCTTTCACAACATAGTACTTTATGTCAATGTGTTTGGCAGCACCACTTGACCTATTATTGTGAGCATATTCTACCGTTGGGTTGTTATCACAATACAACCGCATCGGTCTTTCTATACTTTCAATTATTTTCAATCCGGGTACAAATTTCTTCAACCAATTTACCTGCCCCGAGGCCTCATAACAAGCTACAAACTCAGCATACATTGTCGAGGATGTAGTCACTGTTTGTTTCGAACTTTTCCATGATATCACTCCTTTAGCAAGAGTAAAGATATAACCCGATGTGGATTTTCTTTCATCTCCAACATAATCGGAATCGGAATACCCCTCTATGTGCAGGGAATCAGATTTTTCATATGTCAACATGAGACCTTTCGTACCTTGCAAATAACGCAAGACTTTCTTCACTAATTTTCAATGTTCAATTCTTGGATTCTTTTGATATATGCCAAGTAACCCGGTAACAAAAGCTATGTCAGGGCGCGTACACATTTGAGCATATTGCAAACTTCCAATTGCCGAAGCATACGGTACCGCTTTCATTTGATCAATTTCATATTGGTTCTTGGGACACTGATGTTCCCATATTTATCTCCCTTGACAATCGGAGCAGGAGATAGACTACACGCATGCATACTAAATTTCTTCAAAACTTTTTCTATGTATGCCTTCTGCGACAATCCCAATACCCCTTTTCTTCTATCTCGACGAATCTCAATTCCCAAGACAAACGAAGCTTCACTGAGATCTTTCATATCAAAGTTCGAGGACAAGAATTTCTTCGTTTCCGATAGCAGATTGACATCACTACTAGCAAGTAAGATATCATCCACATATAGGATCAGAAATATGTATTTCTTATTCTTAAATTTCACATAGACACAATTGTCCTCGACATTTTCTTTAAACCCAAAACCTTTTATAGTTTTAGCAAACTTCAAGTACCACTGTCTCGAAGCTTGTTTCAAACCATAAATGGATCTTTTCAGACGACATCCCATATTTTCTTTTCCTTTTACGACAAAACCTTTCGGTTGTGCCATATAGACATTTTCATCCAAATCCCCATTTAGGAATGCGGTCTTTACATCCATCTGATGTAATTCTAGATCATAGTGAGCCACAAGTGCCATAATAATTCTAAAAGAATCTTTACAAGAAACCGGGGATATGGTTTCATTGTAATCAATCCCTTCTCTTTGGGTAAAACCCTTAGCCACAAGTCGCGCTTTATGTCTTTCAATATTCCCTTGGGAATCATATTTCGTCTTATAGACCCATTTGGAGCCTACTTTCTTAGCTCCTTTAGGAATATTTTCTAGAACCCAAACCTTGTTGGTATTCATAGATTTCATCTCATCTTCCATGGCCTGAAGCCACTTCGATGAGAATTCGCTTCTCATGGCTTCTTCAAAAGTTATAGGGTCATCTTCCATATGGAATTCTTCAGTTTCATAAATTCATAATCATCTGGAATAGCTGACCTTCTAGTTCTTTGAGACCTTCTAGGGGCCTCTGGCACTTGGTCCACTATGGGTTGTTGTTGTTCTTCCTCATTAGCGACATTTGGTTCTACAGGCTCCTGATGGACAGGTTCCTCTTGTTCATTCGTTGTCTCTATGGGAGAATTCACAACAGGCATTGTCACCACAGCGTCCTGTACTGCTGGTGCAACATCGGTAGCAGGTAACGTAAAGAATGGTTCTTTAACCATCGGAGTAGGTACATGTACCCGCTTCTCCTCAAGGCTAATTTCACGTGTTACCTTGCTCCCCTGATCATTTCATCCTCCAAGAACACAACGTGTCTTGTTTTGACAAATTTCGTGTATCTATCAGGACAATAGAATCGATATCCTTTTGATCTTTCTGGATAGCCAATGAAATGATAGCTGATAGTTTTAGAGTCTAACTTTCCAATATTTGGGTTAAAAACCTTTGCCTCAGCTGGACAACCCCACACACGTAAATGCTTAAGTGAGGGTTCTCTTCCTGTCCATAATTCATACGGTGTTTTCTGCACTGACTTGCTTGGTACTCGATTAAGTATGTGAATGGCGGTTTTCAGTGCCTCCATCCATAAACCAATCGGTAGTGTGGAGTAACTCATCATGCTTCTCACCATATCCATTAAGGTACGATTTCTTCTTTCAGCCACTCCATTCTGCTGAGGCTCCCCCGGTGTGGAGTATTGAGCGACTATGCCATTTTCTTGTAGGAACCTTGCAAAAGGACCTGGAATTTGGCCATACGGGGTATGTCGCCCATAATACTCTCCACCACGGTCTGATCAAACTATCTTTATTTTCAAGTTGTGTTGATTTTCAATTTCGGCTTTAAATATCTTAAATTTATCCAATGCTTCTGTTCTTTCTTTAATTGGATAAATATAGCCATAATGAGAGTAATCATCCGTGAATGCTATGAACGAATCATAACCATCCACGCTTTTCATTGGGAATGGACCGCAAATGTCCGTGTGGATTATTTCTAATACTCTCATGCTTCGTTTAGCATCTTTCTTTATTTTCTTAACATATTTTCCTTTGATGCAATCAACACATTGTTCTAAATCGGAGAATTATAAGTGCGGAAGAATCGATTGTTTCACTAAGCGTTCTATTCCCCCCTCGAAATATGGCCCAAACGACAATGCCATAGTTTCGAAGAGACGCTTTTATTTCTCTTCCGCTTGTTGTTCTCATTTGTAGATTGAGAGACATTCACAACATCACATTCATGATTCACATTCTCAGCAAGACATAATAAATAAAGCTTGTCTTGTCGGAAGGCAAGACCAACACACTTATCATTATTATCAAATATTTCACATCTGCCATTACCAAAATGACAGCCAAATCCATCATCATCGAGTTTCGAAACACTTATTAAATTCCTACGCAAAGAGGGGACATAGAGTACATTTCTAAGCTTAAGTACAAAGCCATCTTTTAATTCTAAAGCTAGATCGTCAATGGCTTCAACTCCAGCTTGTACTCCATTCACAACTTTAATCGTTCTTTCTCCTCTTTGCAGGGTTCTCCTCCCACTTAACCCCTGTAAAGAATTTGAAACGTGAATTGTTGCTCCTGAATCAATCCACCAAGTGGTGTTCAAATAACATAAAAACAGGGATTCATCTACAAATATGATAGTATCATCACCTTTCTTCAATAACTTTTTCAGATAGACTAGGCAATCTCTCTTGTAATGCCCTCTCTTGAAGCATTCCTTGCACTGGTCTTTTTCAGCATTGCCATATTTTCTGAAGTCCTCGTCCTGAGAGTCCTTTTCTTTTCCCTTTTCAATTGCATTTTTTTGTGGCTTGGAGGGAGAGGCTCTATTCCACTGGGGTTTTCCTTGTGGTTTCTTGTAATAATTCTTTCTTTTGTTGTCCTTCACAAGATGAGCTGATTCACCTTGTGCGGACTTAAGTCTCTCTTCCTCCTGAACACACATTGCAATGAGTTTTTCAATGTCCCAGTTTTCAGGCATCATATTGTAGTTCACGGCAAAAGTTTCGAATTCTTTTGGCAGAGAAAGAAAGACCAAGTGAATGAGGAACTTGTCATTGATCCCCAAATCCATTGTCTTTAATTTTGCTGCCATGGTGTTCATTTTCAATATGTGCTGACACACACCACCACCATTGTATTTTTCAGATACAAGTTTATGTATCATGGTGCTTGTTGTGGCCTTGGAAGACCCAGTAAACTGACTCTTTACCCTTTCGAGGTAGTCAATGGCGGTGATGCATTCTAGGATGGACCCTCGGATTTGGTCTTCAATCGTGGCTTTCGCCACCAACAGGCATTTTCTGTTGGATTGAATCCAATGCCTGTGTTCAATGTCATATTTCGTTCTGACTTCAGCAAAGTCACGCTTTCGGGCGTTAAATGCTTCGTCAGTTTCATCAGTTCTCTTCTCCGATTCCTCTGGAATAGTAGGACACGGTGAAGTAATGACAAGATCAATCTCCGCCAATGCAAGTTCCAGCTCGTACTTCTCACGCCACACCCGGTAGTTGGTACCGTTGAGCGGTGGAATGTTGTTAATGTTCACCATTCCTTTAACTCCTGAAATTTGTCCAAAGAAAAGTGAGAAACATTCATCATATAAATTGCATGCCTTAACTCAACGTTGGTCAAAATTAAAACATACAATTCCTCTATGCAAAAATTTATACATCACCGTTGGGTAGAAGTAAAATAAATGCATAGCAATTCATTATAATAATAATGTTATTAACAACGTTGGTCAGAAAATAACAGTATTATAATTTCACCAAAATTTCAGAGAATTCATAATTCGCTCAAAATTAAATTATCCCGTTGGTTCAAATTTAATTAAGAGACAATTCAATATTTCTTCGCAGCGGAAACAGTAATAAAATTGTTCAACATGTTATTTTCCAGAAGAATATTCTCTGAACGAAAATTATCGTTGGATAAATTTGTGCAGAGAAAATTTCATCAAAATTCGGTTCAAATTCAAAGTTATTCATAACTGTTTCTGGAAAATAGAATAAATTGTTCAAAAATATTATTTTCCAGAATATTATTCATATGATTATTCTCTGAACATAAAGATATCGTTGGATAAAATTTATGCAGAGAAAAAAGCATCAAAAATTCAGTTCAATTTCATTCAAATTCAAAGTTCATTATTTTCTGGAAATAAAATAAATTCAAAAGGTTGACTGTTCTTTCGCGGGCTTGGGCAAACCAATCGGCCCAGAGACCAAAACGGCCCAACTGGCCGCGCACGGGGCTTCTCCCACCCGCCCAGGCCGTAACGTGGGCCTGGGCCGGGGTTTCACTCGCCCGCCTGGGCTCAAAGAAGCCCAACCGTTCAGGTCGCCTGAGAGCCGTAGGATCTAGGTATCCCCGATCGGATGGTGGCGCGACGATTTCGGTGGAACAAAACCCACCGTCGGCCGGCTCCCCAAAACCCTAGCTCCATTCTCTTCTTCTCCCTTCTCCTTTCTGCGCAGAGCAAGGCGGCGGCGGCAGCAGCGGCCCGACGGAGCCGGCCGGGAGGAACCCGACGGCGCGCGGGTGTGCAAGCCGCCGGCAGCGCCGACTGCTCTCCCTCTCTCCCACCTTCTTTCCTGTCTCCCCGCGCCGTTCTTCACAGCAACCGAGAGAGAGAGTGAGCCCGAGGCGTCACCCCCGAGCCGGAGAAGAGGAGCACCGCCGCCGGCCCCTTCGCCGGCGAGCGTGCTCGCCCTCGGCGGAGCACGCCGCCGTCGAATGGCTCGGCTGTGGTGCCGGTTCGTTCCGCCCAAGACAGAGGTAGGGTAAGGGTTCGGTTTCGTTCGGTTTCTATTGATCGGGATGTTGTGGTTTCATTTCTTGAGTATTCTTTCATCCCGATCTGATGTAGCATAGTGCTTTTCTGTTTCCCTAACCCTCTGAGTTCATGGATTAGGGTTAGGGTTTCGTTCTTTGTTGAGCCGATGCGGCTCTGATCCAAATGGATCCCCTCCATAGGAGGCGTCTGATACTATTGTTAGGATTCTAGGATCGTCTAGGAGCGGATCCATTAGGGTTTAGCAGTAGATCGATAGGTAAAGTATGCAGTTCATGAGATGTGCACAGAGAGAGAGAGAGAGATGATGACAGATAACAGACCAGAGGAGTCCACGGCAGGAGGTGCAGTGGTGGCGACGGTTGTGCCGGGGTTAGGGTTGGAGTTGGAGGTAGAGCCGCCGCCTTCCATGGCCATCGTAGCGTCTGTGGTCACGTCTGGGTGCTCGCCGGCGATGGTGGTGCTTCCCGTCGCTGGCAGCGCCCCTCTTCGGATCGGTCTAGGGTTTAGATGTCGGTGTGGAGTCTGGCGGTGCGGTGAACCTCGTACCGAGCGCCCCGGTCCCCACCTTATCTTTATAGCGCTATGCGATGGGGGCCCACCAACCACAAGGTTGGACGCCCCCGATCAGGGCGTAGACCTAGGGCCCGTTAGGCCGTTAGGCTTAAACGGTAGGAGATCTAATTCCAACAAAAAGAAGCCGAGAGAATCGGCACCGTTGATAGCGAACATGTAATATAATATTAATATTGCCAATAATGCCAGCACAGAACACGCAAGGCCCAGCCATTCGATTCGATCGCTCAGTTTAATTTGTCGTCTTCTAGCTCTTCCTCCTCGATCAAACGAACGTAGGCTAGCCAGCTAGTAGTAGCTAGTACCTAGTTTGCGTAGTCGTCGTCAGCTAGCTCTCGCACCTAGCTCATGGTCATGGAGTTGTTGACGCCCGAGATCACGAAGCCATTAACAACTGAGCAACGCTTCGCACGAGCTTTTAACTGGTTTTTTGCATACCAGTGCATATGACGCAGACGCGTGCGCCATGCATGCTTATGAGCAACGAATTCTCATCAGCCAAGCCAAGGCCAACCGCCAGTCGAGAGGAATAATAATGTGTGTGCTGAGCTGCTGATCATCCACAGCTGGCCTGGCCTTATTATCCACAGTCGAGTAGTTTAATAGCAGCAGCTAGAGCAAGCCTTGTTTTGTAAGGGTCCCCTGCACCACAACTCCACAACCACAAGAAAAGCCCCCGGTCGGCGCGTAGCAGCATGCAGGATCGCTGTTTGTTTGTATGTTGGCCAAGTCAGCCGGTGACCTTACCCCTTGCTCCTTGCTCCTTGCCCCTTGCCCCTTGCCCCGGCCTGAGACCTGAGTTGCGTGTGCGATATCTTTATTCGTGGCGGTCGAACTGACGACGGGAATGTTTGTCCAAGGACCAAGGCCCAAGTTCCCGAAACATCAGCATGCGTGTGTCGCCGGCCTACGGCAACCGAATTTGGTTCAGGGGGGCTCGCGCGCGTTTTAAACTCAATTTTCAGACTAGAATTGCGCCTCCGGATCGAGAGTTTTGCGGCTGCAAAGCAAGAGAGCCAACGCTAAGGCTAGCTAGCTAGCTGTTGTTCATGGCCACCTACAGACTACTCCTACATTATACAGACATGAACCGGACCGATAGATCGAGGGACAGCTAGCTCAACACGTTATACACTCCTATCCATAGAAACCCACTAGCATCGGGTTTACGACAAGGCCCGCCTGCACGGCACTGTAATCTGTCTGCTGCTCCCTCAGTTGAAAAACAAGTACGTACACTTCTTGTGTTTTTCTATGAGGTTAACGGATCTCAAGCTTAATCAAATGCACAAAAAACGCTTTTTATGATATTGAATAAACATTATTAAACTATTTATGTAAGTCTATTTTTATAGCAAAAGTATTTAGAGATGTAAATATTAATACTAATTTTAATAGATCTAGTTACAATTAATTGGCTACTCGAAAAATAAGATGTGCACTCCGAGAGAGTATATATGCAACTGTTAGGACAGGCTTAACCCCTATATGATATTCATGGTCTAAGATAAATCAATTGGTCCTTTCTAAGGTGTCCTTGGAATGCGATTTTTTGTGTGTGAAAATGCGCTAATTAATTTGAAATTTATGTGTGGTTCCTGTGAACTGTTCTGTCATAAACAGCAAAAAACAAAATAAATAAAGGATACCTTGGCTGATTAGATTTCTTGTGGTGAAACTTGTCCAACCGAGTCATAGTTCTTGACTTGACACTGGTTTTTATTTATTTTTATGCATTAAACATATAATATTTTGATTAATCAATGGCCAAAATTTACAAATGTTTAACTTTAAGAAATTTTAATATGCTCTAAACTTTGGAATGGATCCGAGTGAGTTTTTTTTTTCTCTCAACAAATTCTCTCTAAATGTCCAAATCCACCCTAAATTATATATGCCGAGGCAGTCAGTAGTAGTAGTAGTGTAGTCTGCCTCCTGCGGTCCTGCCAAATCATTTTTCTGTGTATATTCTGAATCATTCAAGGCAGAAAATTTGTTTAAGATATTACTACTTGATTTAATGCCAAATCATTTTTATTATAAATTATATTTTGATACATATAGACTTCAGACGGAGTTACGTTTGTATGTCCACACGGACAACATTGTCAGACAATATATCTTTGTTCAAGAAATAAAAAAATTCGTTTGTCTTTCTATACTTTGTTCATTGCATGCACTTGCCTTAAATTAATCCTTTTCATAGATCAAATTGATGATTTATATGCCCTAAATTAGGTAAATATCCATCTTTTCTATCAAATTATAGTTAGTCGGCTGACCTAATCATGTATTTCAAAATGTCTAATTGAGCTCTATTTTGTATTTTGTACAACTCGAGTACACTGAAATATTTCTCGGCATGTCAGCTATTCTAGATAAACATAAGTTCATAACGGCAGTCTTACTTCATGCAGCACGGTGTCAATGTGACACAAAAACAATGTCAGTTGTAAAATGCAGCAAAATGACCATAATCGGGAATCGGCAAGAGTTACAGAAGATGCCTGTGTTGAGAAGCAGGGGTTCATGACGTTATTCCGGTGGTTGGTATAATGGGATAAAACTTAAGGCACACAAATCCAAAAAGATGATTCTGCTTGAGCAAATGATGAAACATTTATTAATTCTTGTGGTTGGTTGCAATGTGCTTTGGCCAATAGCATAAGAAAATACCATCATTTTGCTTGGAACTTGCAATATTTCATATTAAAAACGATGATCGTGGACTTGTCTGATGGGCCAATACAAGCACTACACACAAACTTTTTCGATCTGCCCGAATTTCTTGTGCTTGTTCTTATATTTCTTTTCATGACTGTGACTTGTTGCGAAATTGACTTTTCAAAGACAAAAGAATAACTTCTCGTGAAAGTGACAACAAAGGTTTTCAAGGACAGAAAAACATAGTCGGCCTAAGTGATACCATGTCTTTTGGAACGTCTGGAGTTCTGGGTCAGGAAGTTTGGTAGGGTTACTTGGTAACTTTTGCAGAACTGTTAGTAGCTCCTCTTTGGAAATGTATATCATGCAAAGATTGCTTCCCACGAGGATTTTTATTTTCAGACACCATGAACAAGATTTGCTGCTTGTTGCTGCTGCTGTGTGTTCTTTTCCATTTCAACAGACAAAATAGCTACATCCTATTGCTCCTGCAGTTTTTATTAAGGTAGAAATTTGATTTGCAGCAATTATTGGTTGTAAGAAAGAAACAAATCACAGAAGACAGCAGCTACAGTTTAGGTGAATATACGTATGCTTGTATATATCTAATCAATAATAGCAGAGAGCAGCTAGAAGTACGAATGATTGCTTGTTATTCGTAAGAGTCATTTAAACACCTGCAGGCAAATGGGCATCCATTGTGCAGAAAGGAACTATTCCAAGCGGCACCGTCCTTATATTATATATAGTAGATATGCATTTTTTTAATAAAATGGTAGATATGTATTAGTTAGCGGTTAGCCAGAATGGCAGGATCTCACTGGGTCAGAAACTATTGCAAAATGCAAGATACCATATATCGACGGACGCACCAACTTCGTCTCATCATGCAGAAATAAACAAAAAATACATGTCTCCTTGCGAGGACTTTGGATGGCAGTGGTCTTAATTAACTTGGATCCATACTAGCTACAGACTTCAATTGTTAATGGTCTCAAGCGTTAACTGTTACTTATTTTAGGTCTACTATACTAAGGCGTTCTTTCCTACAAGAATTAATGTAACTACACCAATTCAGAGACTGGGTAGTGTAGCGATTCAGTAGTTTCTTATTAGTGTCAACACCTGTATTATAACTTGAGACTCTTATAACTTTATAAGTTGTAACTACTTGCTGAGGTAGCTAAGGCTGATGGAGGTTCAAGCCTACGTTGACCGGTTTACACAACGCAATTAAATAGTTGTCGACATCATCGCCAAGTGTTCTTTCACCAGGGACTTTGGTTCTATGTCTTTCAGGCGCTAGGCAAGCAGCTGCCACAAGGTGCCCCATCGACCAGAAATGCAAGGCCGCTTCTAGTAGCGGACAGGGAGTTTATCTCAGTCATTCTCGTTTTTTTGGGGATTCGATAAAGCCCCACCTCTGTATGTTAAAGGACTTCAACTGAATTATTTTTTTTAAATACAGGCCCAACGCTAATGAAGCTCCAGTGTGCCTAGATGCATCCTAGCCGTCAGATAACCTCCGCGACCGCTACGGGTACCAGAATTTTGTTGTGTCGACCATCGACATTATCATGGTGGTGTCGGCTTAGATCTCTCAGCACATGAACGTACCAGAAAGGTATATAGATTCGCTTTTTGCGTTGGTCTCATGGCAAATGTGGAAGGAACACAATGCACGTTGCTTCTAGGACGCTGCATGTAACACCCTAAAAATTTGCATTCTTTAAAGTAGATTAAAAATTGGGTAAATGCATTTTTGTGGTCATTTAAACATAGGAAAACTAATTGAGTTTTCACAAAATAAAAGTCCCCATAATGGTAGAAACATTTTCATTGCATTCATGCTGGTGCATAGAGTTTTGTACTGCTTGGCATTTGCAAAAATTCAAATTTGAATTCAAAAGTGCTTTGGAGTTGATTTCTGAAAATTCTAGAAATAAAAGAAAAACACTTTCTTTTTCTCTCTCCCTCTCTTTCTCCAATCTGGCCCGCAGGCCTTCTCCTTCTCTCGGCCCAGTCCAGCAACCCCTCTCTCTTCTTTGCCGCGTGGGCTCTGCCCCGGCCCAGCAGGCCGGCCCAGTCCCCCCTCCCGCACCGCGCCAGCGCTCCTCCCTCGCCGACAGGTGGGACCCGCCTGGCAGCCGCCCACTCCCCCTTCCTTCTTCTTCCTCCCGCTCCTTTCCTTTCTCCCGCGCCGACGGATCCCCCTCGCCGTGCGCGATTGGAGCTCGGATTGATCCCCTTTCCTTCGCCGACACAGCCCCGTGGCTAGTTCAGCGGAGCGCCGCACACCCCACCTTCCTTTCTTCCTCCTCCCCTCTCTTTCCTTTCTGGCGCCGCCGCCTTCCTTCCCTGTGAGCTCGGATCTGCGCCGAATCCTCCCCTTCCTTTCTCTGCGGAGCACCTCCGAGCTATAAAAGCCGAACCCCGCACCCCACCGCCTCCATCCGACCCCCTTGAAGCACCCCAGAGCCACCAGAACCGCCGCCGCACGCTGAGCAGAGCCGCCGTCGTCGTCTCTCCGACGCCGAGCTCCACCGACGCCTCCATCCGTCCCCCGAGCCTCGCGTGTCGGTAAGAGAGCCCCCAGGAGCTCGTTTTTTCCCTCTACCCTCTCTGTCTCGCCCGCATGACCCCTGTCCTGATCTACCGGCAGTGCAGAGCCGCCACACTACGCGGGCGCCTCGCCCTGGCGCGCAATCGAGGCAACCGACCCCGCAGTCGTGTTCTCCATCGCTCCCTCTCTCTCCCGGTCCAATCCGCGTCAAGTTTCGTGCACCACAGCGTCGGTTTGCACCGCGCCGCCACTGTCCAATCATGGCGCCGCCGTCTGCCTCGCATCCGGCCGCCGTGCGCCACCACTCTCCCCCTATTCTAATCTCGGCCGTCCGTTCTGAATCGGATGGCTCACAGAGCCCCATACCCTTTCGGCCAGCGCTTTTGCGAAAGAAACCCTGCGGTTTTTAATGTATAAACCCGCAGTCCTATAGCGTATTTCCGATCTATGCTTTCAGTTCTGGAAAGCGTATTCCCTTTCTGTTTTGTTTTAATTCGAAAATAAATAGAAAACCCTATTTACAGAATTGCCACTCAATTTCAAATGCTTCTAAAATGTTCATTTTAACTCCGTTTTCATCCATTCAAATTGCGTTAGATTCGTATCGACGTAATCTACGTGTTAGTTAGTTCATAGTTCATGTTAGACAACTTTTAAAAATAGTTAATCACTTAGTCTCTTTTAATCTCTGGTTTAAGTTGTAAAACTTGCTTAGGTCATATCTTCTTCGTTATACCTCCGTTTTTCGTGATTCAAACGTCTTTGTGATCGTAGTGAGACATAGATTTGTTTTATAAACTTTTAATCTTGTTTTATTATGGTTGGTGTACTGTTCTAATCTATAGCCTTTGTTTGTTTGCATGTTATGCCTCGATATGATTGTATGTGATGTGGTGATCGAGTATAGACGGTGAGCAGTACGTGGGTGATCAGGAGGTTTTCTTTGAGCAGGAGCAGCAGGAACCTTTTGAGCAAGGCAAGTATTATATGAGATCTTCCTTGATGTCCTATTCATGACGTTTTCAATAAAATCATATGCATGTGTCTAATATTGCTAGTGCTCCTCTTTAACTAAGCATGACCTTTAATCTTGATTAATGACTATACGGAAGGATAAAGTAAAACTTGACTTTTTAGCAACATGGATTTAGGATCCTATCTGTCAGCAAAAGCTGGGACATACAGTACAACCATGAGCGCTACATGGCTCTGGTTTTAGTTCAGTATTAGGGTCACTCTCTCGCATGTGGCAGTTCACGAAAGTTGCCATTGCCGAGCGGTTGCGGGTTGCGGCCGGAGTGGCTACCGCTGCGTGTGTGTACCATCGAGGGGCTCCCGTATACCCCTTGCCCGTGGATCCGTACTGTCTGTTGTATGTCAGCGAGCCCCTGTGAAAGACTTCATAGTGTACCCTGCTCGCTCACCTCGGCAGTGTTTTGGGAGTTATAAACCCGAGCATATGGGTAACATGACTCATGGGTAAAGTGTACAACCTCTGCAGAGTGTTAAAAACTGGTATATCAGCCGTGCTCACGGACACGAGCGGCCCGAAAAACTCACAGAAAACTTTGTTACTTGTTGTTTATCTTTACGAATCACTTTATCATGATATTATGCTATTCGTTCAACTGTTATTTATGATCATGCAGTTTAATTGGGGACTTAAGCATAACCTTTAATTTATCATTTATAAAGTTTTGTTACAAATTAAAATGCTTATCGCAGTAAACCAGTGTCATACTTTTTGAGCCTCATGAACCCCATATACGCTTGTTGAGTACTATAAGTACTTAGGCTTGTTTATTTCTTTTCAATATTTGGATAAAAATCCCGGATGGGTACCAGATTATCAGACTTATAAGGAGTATCCAGAGGACTACTAGGTTTGGGGTCAACCGGTTGACGTCCCTGTGCGATGGAGCTTCGCGAGAGTTATCTCTTATTTCCGCTGTTATGTAATAGATATTAATTAGATACTTATTCGGTATGTAATAAACACCTGTAATGGTACATTTTTGATAATTTGTCGGCTTATGTGTGTGACCGATCTCTGGGTACACATAAGGTTTATGCATCCCGTTTTGTCTTTAAAACTGGGTGTGACACTGCAACCTCAATCAGTAACCTCTTGCAAATCATCAAGGCGGACACGCAGCGTTGGATTTAGGTAGGAGCAAGTGCACTGGAAGAGTTAGCCGGAGGCTGCCATTGGGTTGTCACAGACCCCTTGTGGTTTCTGTAAAAAATGTAGCCCCTTCTGCTCCCTTTGCGGTCAGAGGTCGTTGTAACATACACTCTCTTCTTCTTATTCTTATTTGAAATGACATATAGAGCTCTTGCGTATTTCAGAAGAAAAAAACGCAATTAAATCGTGCAATTGTTTTACGTGTACTAAAATGAATCCTGTGAATGATGGGCACGCAGGATAGTGGTATTTTTTTTGGTAACTGCTCGGGTACTCCCTCTTTAAAAAAAATAGCACAAATCTTAAAGAAACTAATTAAAGAAATTATATTAATTACTTTATATAATTTAGTAACTGGATCTCGTCTAGGCTAGCCTGTACGAGCCCAACCCGTGTCCAGCCCAGATTCAGAGGGTAAGCAGTCTGTGAGGTCCCCATCAATTCTTTTCCTTGACGCCGCTCCCTCATCCATTGCGAGACGCGGGCCTCACACTGCCTTCCTACCACCGTTGCGAGAGGCGGGCATCGAGCGGGAGGATTCGGAGCACCTTGACGTTGGGGCGGCCGGGCATCGTCTGCACGAGACGCATGGCCTCGTCGTGACCCGCACGGCACAGGAGGTCCATCTTGCAACTATAGTGGTTTGTGCTCAGACTGGGGCGGTAGGCCGAGCACCAGTAGCATCTGGGAGAAGAACTTTCTGGCCTCCAGCACTAGGTCGGAGTGGCTGCAGCCTGCAGGTCGATGGTAGCGCCACAAACGTCACCCCGTCCGACCTGACATCTTGTTTTCCGTTCAGCCTTGTCCTTCTCTCCACCATGTCATGAAACGCAGCTATGGCGTCCTCGCCGTGGCTATGGGCTAAAGAAGTTGACCGAGACCTCACAAGTTACCCTCTGAATCTGGGCCGGGCCTGGGCTTGGACGAGCTGAGCCAAATAATTAATTTTTTAATTGGCTACTTTAAGATTCGATAATGCTCCGAGACGGACGTTCGGGCGTCGAACGCGTGTCGAGCCGCAGGTGGGCCGGCCGGGTAGTGGCCCGCGCGTACCCCACACCCCCAACCCGGGCGTCGTCATCTCCGCCTGCCCCTTCCACTCACTCCTCACTCTCTCGCTCCGTCCTTCCCGGGCTCCTCGGTGCGTCGCTGCCGCGCTGTCGTCCTCGCCGACGCGTGCGTCCTCCTCCCACCTCGCGCCTTCCATGCTTCATAGAAGCCTGGCCATGGCGGCCCCCGCGGGCATCCGCGTATATCGCGGCGGCGGCCCGTATCCGTGGATCTGCGGGTTCCGGCGGCCGCCGCCGCAGATCCGCAGGTTCCAGCGGCGACGGACGCGGATTTGGCCGGCGCGCGGTGGCGGCGGCCCCGTATCCGCGGATCTGCGGGTTCCGGCGGCGGTCGCCGCGGATCCGCGGGTTCCAACGGCGACGGACGCGGATTTGGCCGCGCGCCGCTGGCTGCGGTTCCGGGCGGCGACGGCGGATGCAGCCCATCCCCAGGTAGGCCTCCTCCTCTCTCCTCCGTCTCCTCCATATCCAGTCATGAGGGGTGGGTGCGTTAGGGTTTGCAGTTGCTTTTTAGTTTCTTTTGTTTCAAAATTATTGTTCATCTTGTTTCTTTTTTTTCCTTTAATTTGTTTCACGTGTTGCAGTAGGTTAGGGTTGCAGGGGGGTTTTGAGTTATTTGTTTCAAAAATTGTGTTTCTTTTGCTTCTATAGTTCACTTTAATTTGTTTCAACTCATATTTTTAATTTGTTTCCGGTTATTTTTCAACTCATGTTTCAATCCATGGTCCGAACCATGTTTCTAGTGTTTCAATTCATTTTTTCTTTTGTTTCTTTATATCAAATCATTTGTTTCTTTTTTTCTTGTTTCTTTTTGTTTCAGATTTGTGTTTGTTTCAATTGTTTTGTTATTGTTCTTTCTTTTTACTCTCTTAGTCATGTGTTTGTTTAAGTGTTTCATTCGCATGTTTTTCCGGTGTTTCAACTGTGTCAGTATGTATGTTACAAATGTTATATTTAAATGTTTCAAATTTAGATCTGGTGTTACAGTTAGGAGTACAGACGCATGTTTCATGTGTTATTAGATATATGTTGCAAGTGTTTGTTTTCTGATGTTTCAAAATTAGATTATTGTATTTTCTATCAATGTGTTTCTGGTGTTTTTTTTTAATTTCTGTTTTTTGTTTTGTTTCATAGGGGCACGACGGCCATGTTTGGCGGCGGCGGTGGATCAGTCGGAGGAGCAGGGCCGCGCGGAGGGGGTGGGGGTGTCGCGGTGGGGAGACGGCCGCACGTATCCGTGTGTGTGTCGGGGGTGGGCGTCTATGTGTCCCGTGCGTGGGAAAGTGTTGCGGGCCATACTGGTCCGCTCGAATGTCCGTTCTACCGGTAGAACGTTCGTTCGCCTGTGCGCTTGTGCTGTGCTAATTTTTTTTTAGAGAGCGAGTACCGGAGCTGTTGCCTTTTTTCTTTGATTGGGTGGGGCGGGAGAGGATATAATAAACTAATTGATCGATACACATGTTCGTTGTTCCTGTCCAATGGGTTGCGCTAGCTAGCTTGGTCATGGTATGACTTTACCCAACGGACAGCCATACCAACTGAAATTTAATTGACGGCTTGCTCTACAAACAGGACCGTACCATCTGTCCATGAACAAAAGATCAATTGTCCTGAGCTACCTTAAATTTTGATTTGTGAGACCAAGCTTGCTAGCTAATGGTAGCCTCAGCACTATTTCGTTTTTCATTTTTTTTCCACTCCTCACAAAATCACCGACAATTAGTGTACTAATTTTTTGTTTGAAATTTATTACTCGTTTTGATCTTTTTATGCATACTAAATATTCTATAGAATTAATGTTCATAACTAAATCACTGATATGTCTGTCATCACTATGGCTCCTCTTTTGTGTTGGTTTCATATGCAGCCATCTCGACATCGGCTACCTACACTACTTTGTTGATCACGGCTATACTTTGTTGATCACGGCTATCTCATATACGACATCTTTGATCACTGCTACTCCACTCTCATGTTTGGCTATATCAATATTGGCACAAAGAGCTACCGGCTACATGAGCTGCTCGTTGTTCCATACTAGCCACAATATCCTCGACCTTTATGATTGTGGACGGTGATGTTAGCTCATTGGTTTATTACGACCTTTAACTTCTCTCTAGTCTCACCTGCTATGCGGCTCCTTTATGACCGTGGGACGATGTTAGAGAGGCAACTTGTTCCATAAGCAATGCACTTCTATATAATCCGCTTATGAGGGTCATAAAAACAATTGATCTAATTCTATCAGTTTTATTCCTCACACATAAACCTTATATGTTAGATTGAACTATTTGTGTTTGAGGTCGATATAAATAGATACATACACAGACTACTTGGGTTTTTTTAATTATAAAAAATTTACAGGTAATCTTAGATGCATATTTTAAGAATTATTTTATGTTCCTCTTCTAATAATAACAAAAGTGATATTATTTTCTCTATAATGGTGAATATGGTTATTTTAGATTATTTTTTGGTATAACTCACCTTTAACCACCAAGATGGGACTAAACCCCATAATATCTCTGTATCTCATTGACATGCACATGGGCCAATATGGGTGCAATCCTACTCCTATAAGCATATCTGTTATTTCAATGCTGACGAAGTCACTATAGGTGTCCATAGTTAACATAACATTAGATACTACTACAAATATAATGCTATAATCAGAAAAATACGAGCAAACGTTAGAGGTTTCACTGTAAAGAACTTAACCAGATCCATGCTTGTTTGAGTCATTTCACACAAAATCTCTTGCTTGAGTAGCTACCTGTTTACTAGCTTATTCAACTCATATGACGCTGTTTAGTTGAAGTTTACTATTCTTTTGGCAAAAGTATATTTTCTCGTTCATGTACGAAAAGCAAAAAAAAATCGACGATTTTTGGTCGAAATATTCTAGCCGCTAGCTCTGAACTTTCACTACAAGGAAGAGGTACATTTTGGAGACCAAATTACCAGCCAAAACCCGAATCTTGCAGAAATCGTGCTCCCCAAATCTGCAAGGTATGTAGCATGCTGCCACGCACCATATGCATCTCTGCGTGTGTCCCGGACCAATACCCTGAAAATCAAGTGCGACTGCGACAGTGTCGGCGAAAATATGAGCAAATCGGCATGGGGAATTGTTGATGCTAGTATTCTAGTTCTAGGGTTAAGCAAATTAACATTCGCCAAGCGTGTCTCTCGACTTTCAGCTATGCCTTTTCTACAGCATACAATCCTTGTTTATTATTAATGTATATAAAACAATGCCCTGTGTCCTAGTGGTTGTGTATGTCAAGTCGTTGTTGCCGTGGAACTCTGAGAACAGTGCCGCTCAGTGACGAACAGCGATGGTACAGAGTTGTCAGAGTATTTAAGAGATGCTAACAATCTGTGTCAACAATGAGCAGCACGAGTATCTATTGTTGATGGCTAAGTCACCCGGCGACCTTTTTCGGCCGGTGATGCGTGGCGATATCGATCTTGTTCCCTGACTGACGAGTTGACCGTCCAATGTTTGTTCAGGGCCAGATCGCCATGGTTTCAGTTTCTTTTATCGATCACGCAGAAGATTTGTATGTCTTTTTTATTAAGAGAGAAAATTCAGTTTGAGTACGAAGGAGTTGGGCAACGGAACTTGCAACAAGCTTTTCCATGGTTTCCGTAGGAGAAAAAGATACCGGGCCGGGCGGGGTTCATTGATAAACAAGATTACTGGATTTGCCGAAAAAATTCTGTCAGAATGAAGACAAAAAAAAAAAGGTCAACTTCTCTAGAAAATTGCACACTGTCGCTAGAACATTAGCATAGAAAACTAGCACACAAGAGAATATTATACTCCTATCTCCATACATATGGATTAGCTAGTAACATTGAAATTATCGAGTTTACCGAAGTTATATTGCCAATAATTTTTCGGAATATACGACCAAGAGTGCTTATCAGATACAATTTCAAGGTGCTTTCAGTAAACTTAGAATTATGCCGATTTGGAAGGCTAAGACTGAATCAAAATGTAGATTCTTTGCATAGACCTTGTTATATAGAAAGATTCTTACAACAAATAATTTGCTCAAAAGGCATTGGCCACATGATCCGATTTGCAAGTTGTGTGGCTTGGAACCAGAAACATCAACTCACCTTGTAAAAGACTGCGTGGTCTCGCAGCAAGTCTGGACCCATATCAAGCAATGGTATGGCCTGTCTTTGTTGGACTCAATTGCAACTAATGGCTCTCTGCATGTTTATTGACGCAAATGTCGAATAAAGATAGAGAAGAATCTAAGACAGGCGTTCGACGGGGTCATAATTTATTTTTGGTGGAATATTTGGAAAGAGCAGAATAGGAGGACTTTTCAGAATGAAAGTTTGCAGCCCAGGCAAGTTGCCCTCATGTGCAAAGAGAAGATAGACCAGTTTCAGTTAGCAACTAGTCCTGTTGTTAGGTAGAGCTTTTGGTAAGTTCGGTTAGTTTGTTTTTTCTCTTTGATGGTTGTTTTAGTTTAGCCCTACAGTTTGGTCAGTGGTTTGTATTCTCCTCTTTTTGTTTTTTCTCGTCTAATAAAAATTCAGCAAATCTTTTGCCGCCTTTCGTAAAAAATATTGCCAATAATTTTTTCCCTGCAGCTCGCACATGGGGATGAGTAATAAAGACAAATTACAGCATAGTGAACGCTGTTTCATGGTCACCTGCAGACACGGATTAGAGGGACAACTCAAATCACACACTCCTACCCTATCCATCCGGTGGCAGCCAGTGCAAGCTCGTAACGGTGTCCAGTGCCCTCGCCTTTACACGGGTCTTCTCACTGCTTCAGTTTGTCTGCCCCAATCATTCATTCTCTAGCCTCTGCGTAGGGTCACTGGATCGGATTTCTCTGTAGGGTCGAAAGAAGGTAGAAGTACTCTCCATGCATTGCACGCCACAGTATTGAATGCTTTGGCATGGTCATCCTGTCACACCAGCCGTGTGTCTCTGTTCCATTTGCCCAGCTGATCAGGCCAGCCGTGTGTCTGCACCTCCAGCACCAATTATTGGATGCTTTGGCATGATCATCCTGTCGTACTAGCAGTGGCACGGCATCATCTTCGCCGCCGGCCCGGCAGCCCCCCTGCAGGCTGCAGTGTCACACATGGCTAATCCTCCGGTCCTGGTTTTCGCCTGGTGCATGAATATTCTAACAAACCGTACGGGTGAGTCTTGCGTGTGCTTTTCCCGTTTAGTTTATGGCAGCCTGCCAGCCTCTAAGGTGTCATCATATCGTTAGGAGGGACTGTCATTCACAGTAAGACATGTTAAAGTTTTTTTTTAGAATTAAGACATGTTAAAGTTGATCACTGCACGTTACTGTGCTGTTATTATTATATCGTGTTGATGGTTGATCGAGTGACCCATGTTGTGTTGAATACTATACTTGCATCATTTGGTAGACAGTTCTGTAGCAATCATACGTTTGAGCATGGATAACCCACGCACAAAATCGCACAAAGAAAAATCAAGAACCACAAGGAGGCGGATATTGGCTTCATCAGAGAGAAAATGAGGTTAAAGCAGCAGCTATATGTAGGCCTGTTGGGCATAATGGACTGTACTGTTTTTTCTGAGAGGAATCTAATGGACTGAAAGCATGGCCTTTTAGACCAATCGTGATGGGCCTTATGACACTGCCAAGGAATTAGAAACCTTTTTTTTTTATAAGTTGCCATCTGCATATTGTTTTATGAAGTTGCTATGCTGAAAGACCAAGTTTGGTTTTGGTTAATTGATGAAACCTATGAACTAACCCTATTGCTAAGTGAATGACCAAGATAGGGTGATCCAACATGTGAGATGGAGCAATGTGCATGATCATGGTGATTGATGGATCAAGTGCTCCATGGACTATGGAAAAGAAGAAAGAGAAAAACAAAAATGGCCAAGGCAAAGATATATCTATAGGACCATTTTCGGTTTAGTGATCAAGACACTATAGAGAGTGTGATCACCTTTAGGATAGATAACCGTACTATCAAGAAGGGAAAACTCGTTTCGATTGCGGTTATCATGTGCCACTAGGTTTGCATTGCATTCTCATAAAATGAACCTAAGTGACATGAAACATAGAATTAAATCCAAGATAAAATCATGAAAAGGCTAACACAGGTGAACATAGGTTGGAACATAAGGTGTTAGCATATGGAAGCTTGGAGAAGAAAAAGCAAATCAGCTGGACCAAGAAAGGAGGTCTGGACGCTCGGATTACTCAGTCCGAACAAATGGAACTGCGTCCGGTGGCAAACCCTCACTCTCGGTTTCTCTGGACAGGAGGTCCGGACACTAAACAAGGTCCGGACACAGGCACCGGACACGCGTCCGGAGAGCAGGGGCTCTCTGTTCCTCTCTGCAAAAGGTGACCGGACGCTAGGTGTTGTCCGGACTCAAGGCTCCGGACGTGCGTCCGGGCTGTTGGAGCCCTCTGGAACCTCTCTGCTGGCCCCGGACGCGGGCGATATCAGTCCGAACGCTGCACTGTGCTCTGCGTCCGGAGACACGTGGCGGCTCCCGGCGAAGGCGCGAACAGGCAGATTCAAACCGAGAGGAGTCCGGACGCACCCGCAATCACTACAAGAAACCCCCCCTGTAGATACGCTTTCTATAAGGGTTTGAAACGCTTTATTTCGTATTTATGGGATTATAGATATGCTTTTGGTAAAGCGTGTCTGGAGCGTCTCCCTATGGACCGTGTCTGAATATATAGATACGAATTAGGAAACGTGTCTAGACGCTTTAAGACGTTTTTATAGACATATTCCTAGCGTGTCTAAACCATATCGTGTCAAGATTTATAGACACAAACTTTAAATGTGTCTAAGAGATTTGATATTCTTTCATAGATACGCTTGATGCATGTCTACACGTGTTGTATAGCAATGTTTTACTGTATGCTCAAAGGATAATTGATGCACTTTTAAGATATATTTATATTTGTGTCTACGAAATAAGACCAGACATGTTTAAAGTGTAATACACAAACCAAAGCAAATTCATATTACAACTGTGCAGCACACAGACTTTCATAAAAACTGCATTTAATAACAGAGTCAAACATCCATAGAACTGCTACATAGTGAATGAGCCATGCCACTAAGTACAAAATAGAAATCTACAAGCAATATGTACATATCCATAAATAAGTTCTACAGACTAGTTGAGTAGCTAATTCATCTGCAACCTTCATTCATCTGAATCACTCCATTTTGCTGCAATAAGACTAAAGAAAATTAGGCAACAACCTTTTCAAAATTAAAGGACAGTAAGTTTTGTAGCAACAACTAGAGAAGAATGTAACTAACAAGGTCATCATGCACATCTTGGAGTTGAAGTTTTAGGTCTTTTCACCTATATAGACATGGATATCTTAAATTAGTAAGATTAAGAAAAAATAAGTAATTGAATGTAATATATGTCAATGTGGAATTGAACTTACACGTGATCTAGGCCAAGCAATAACACGGCCTATGGAATCTCTTACTGTGCGAAGACTTTCATATGGCCTAGGCAAGTTCTCATCCTCAAAGTCTCTGACATTGTGAACAGCAACCCCGACATATTCATATCCAAGCATGTTTCCTCCAACCACATCTGTGCTACCAGTAGAGACTAAGTTCCCTTTTGCGATTGTTTTATTTTCATGCCTTAGTGACATTAAGTAAACCCGTTTCTGATCCTACAATTCAAAAATATTGAATACTATTACATCTGAACATGTAACCAATTTATGCAAAAAAAATGAGGTGAAGAACATACGGATATTGGTCGACTATGATCCATTGTTGTGTTGTTTGGACGCACCTACAGTAGAAATGATTTTGACCATCAGCAAATAACTTCATCAAGCAAGGATAATCATAACCACTAAAAGAAGGTATTCCTGTATTAAGTAATTTCTTATCATAGTTTTTTCATACCTGTTTTGGTTTTGGTAAGCACTCGCGTGGTATGGCTAAACCTGCATAGCCCTTGTTGCCTTGACTATGATTCTTAATATTATGCTACAATGAATTTCACATCAGTTGCATCCTTTTTAAAAAATAATGTTGTAACAGAAAAAAGTGTCCTGCTCTATACTAGAGTTTAATATTTTCTAACATACCACTGCAGTTGTGTTGTCCTCTGGCAAAGATGAATTAGCAGAACACTCATTGTACTTTGGGGCATTAGTATTCCTTTGTAAATGTGGCTGCACCTAGTAGTGAAACATAGTTTGAAAACATTAAGAAATATAGAACTCTAGACTTGTTAAAGAAAAGCAGAGTGAGATAAACAATGTACCAGTTGTATAGAAGCTCTAGGAGACGCATTAGCACTTGATTCTTCATGGTTCTCATCGGAATTCTGATTACTGCTATCAACACAGTCATGTTGAATATTATCAGGTACTCTTTCAACCTGATTAGCAAAGCAACAAATGTGAAACATGAATATAGCACCAAAATATTTATTTATTTATTTATTTTCCAACAGAGAAGGCATGGCCTAGGTTCTTACCACATCATTTTCTGATGGCATGGATCCATTTGTCCAATCCTCTCCAGGAAATTTACGCTGTAAGAAAGCTTGCATGCAATCCACCTTATCTATGAGTTGCCTCTGATTTTTTAGTGCATTTGTTTCTGGTTGCTCGACAAAAACCAGACCTTGAGATACCTTCACTTGACTCCAATACTTGTCATCATAGTAACCACGTGGTTTTGACTCCTTAGCAATTACATCATCGAACACCTACTCATAATCTTTTTCTGAAATAATACCATTGTTATTCTCTTTTCGTTTTGCTAATTCATCAAAAGATGTGTCCTACAGTGAACATATACAAAATTATTAACATTATGGAAGGGATTTCAGATTCAATGCAAATCATAACTCGTAAGATAGGAAAAGTACCATAACCATCTGTACACTGCGATTGACATATCTGCCATCCTTTTTGGTAGGAGCTTTATCCCATAATTCAATCCTATGGACCCTCCCTTTATTTTCATCTTCCTGCATAACAAAGCAAACTGTGAGCTCTAATAATTTATCAACTCGGTCCATTCATCTTGTCAGGTAACAAAATTTACAAGAGATCAGGGATGACCATCTCTTTTTTTAGTCTAGCATGGCTTTTCCTTCCAGTTGTGTGTGAATTCTTTTGTTCATTAGCACACTGTGAGTTCATTGCACATAATTTCTGCAAATAAATAGTACATAATAAGACAAACATGAAAATAAATCTTAATGACAAATAATTCTTGTACTTCTAGACATCATACTTTGGAACTCAATATAAGTGTAGATAATGAGACACACCTTGTGTTTTTCTCCACATCATATTGCAACAAGAGCGCTCCATTGATGTTCATTGACATCTTCTGTCTTATCTTTCTCAATTGCAACTAGTGATCTTTGTTGGGGATTAAAATATTTTTTCTTCAACTTAGATTTCAATGCTCTCCACCTGTTGTTAACAGTTTGTAGGACCCAGTCTCTTGTAAGTTGTGTCGTCTCAGTGGGGTAGATAAATTTCCCCTATACAAATATAGGTAACTATCAGCACATATTAGCCATCTCAAACATGAAAAATTATACTGTCAACAAAACTTTACCTCAACATCTCTAATGATGTTCTTCTTATAACCTTGATAGAGTTTACTGTCCCATCTTTCAATGTGCAATGGTGCAAATTTGGGTTTCATTGCTAGGGTTCCAAGATACCGACCAAGAATGGAAGCTGGTCTATCATTTGGCACACCATTTTCATCAGTCTCCACAATCACCTTTCCTCCACGTGACTGCAACAAATCTGAAACTCCGAAATCCCCAAGAATCTGACGCACCTCTCCATTTGGCCCTGTTTGTAACAAAAAATAATATTATATTGATTTTTGACATATTATACATATGCATATGTGTGGGGGAGAAACAAACTTACATCTGATCCTAATTGGGTTTTTACGTCGTTGAGGTAATTCAGGTAAGACATTTTCAGTCTCTGATGGACCCTCTAAATTGTCTTCAGTGTCCTGCTCACTGTCAACATTACCACCCTGCACAGGTTCTACATTCTCATCATCAAAGTTCAAGTTTCGTAGTCGTCGAGGCCCTCTCGCCATGAGTTCTTTGGTAAAGAGAAATGACACAAATCAGAAGTGGATGAAGAATAGATGAAACTAATTTAGTGCAGCATTTTCTTGTGAAAGCATGTGTTGACACAAAAAGCGTCAGGATCTGCGAACACCTCGGGCTTATACCCGAATTTGATGTCCAAAGGTGTGCCAGTCGATTTGACTAGTTAATCGGCAAGGATGATAACTAGAACAAAGCTGAACGAGACGACGACGATATGCCCGGACGCCAAGGCTCAGATTGATCAAGGATAACTAGAACAATAGCAGAACGAGACGACAGCGATGCGCCCGGACGTCAAAGCTCTGATTGCTCAAAACACGGAACTTGCAAGGTTGATGGAGGTCGATGAGATGCAGCCCATCAAAGCATTGAAAGAACTCATAGATAATTAAACCTAATGCGATAAAGATAAATTACTGGTAAAGTAGATAAAAAGGTAATTGATTTGTATTGATATGCTTGGATATATCTTTTTTCTCATGACCCCTAGGTACATATTTATACTCCGGCAACAGACACGACCCGTACCCTTCCTAAACAAAACAAACTCCTATTTTAAAGGAAATAACTGACTCGCGCAGGAGTCGGACCCAAATAACAATAATATTTTCCTAAACAAATACCTCTATTTTTAAGGAAACAAACGACTCGTGCAAGAGTCGGACTCGAAATAAATCTATTAACACTGGCATGAAATTACCAGCTTCCATATCTATCTCCGTCACGATGAAACCTTCCATCGGCAGACTTCCTTCAATCCGCAACTTTCCTTCAATGTCATCGGCAACTTTTTGCTGACATCCGCTATTTCGCTTCTATCGGCAGCTTTCTGTTCCCATCGGCAATCGCTCTTCGGCAACATCTTCTTGCCTCCATTGGCAACATTCTCTCTACTCCCATCGGCAATCCGCTGACACCAGCCACGTCATCCTGCTTCCATCGGTAGCATATACCATTCATCGATAGATTTCCATCTTCATCGGCAATACTTTCCTGTCGGCAGCATTCCTGTTTCTATCAGCATCATCCCCTTGCCTTCATCAACAGTCTCCCTGCCTCCATCGGCAACAAATCCCTGTCTTCATCAGCAACATTCTTGCCTTTATCAGCAATCTGACCGGTAATATCCCGATGCCGATAAGGAACGGCAACTAGCCTTTTGCCGATCAGCACAATCCTTAGATCATATTGACACGTGTCAAAAAACGGTGTCAACAGCATGAAACAAATAAGCCCGACAAAAAATTCAAATAGCATTTCACTTGACACAAACCAAACCATTTTCGGCTACAGGTTCAGGGTTAAACCACAGGTCATACCCATGGTTCAAGATACTATCATATTATCAATCTGTTTTTAGAGCACCAATATAAAATCATGGTGGGCAAATATGATTATGGCACATGGTAACTACATTCGATCAAAGGTGAGTCCAATTCATAACTACGTAACTATAAAGACCGGAAAGTATATGAAAGGAACCAATGGTAGAGCTCGCCTAAACTTGTTAGGTCGGACAGACCGTTGACGTTAATTAGCTCTCTTAGATTGTAGCGCTGCACCGGCTCCCAGCCTGTTTGTTGTACTGCAACTATAAATCAAGTGAACATTGGTATTCTTTCCTAGGCAAAACCTCAAACATCTTACCTGCATAAAAGGCATAGTTGAATTCAATCAAGCCGCATGCCATTTGACATAAGATAAATAATAAATTTCCCATCCAATGGAACACAAGATCAAAGCATGCATAGGGTCATAGAGTAACTGCTTGTACAACAAATTGAATCTGAGTAGTCTCAACCTTGTGTGCATAACCGATGGAATGTAAATTTAACAATATCATTCATACATTTTTTTCCCAGGGTGAGATTAAATAAAACCCCAGCGTTTTCCCCCAAAACTAATCGTACTTGTGGGGTACTAGGGAAGATGCAAGAACGCGATTTACTGAGAGAAAGACTAGAGAAAGATCGAGAAGCTTTTAGGCTGAAATCGGCTGAGGACGGAAAGAGAATAGCTAATCGCACAAATGAGAACCGTACCTGCACAGGACGCCGCTACGAAGTACCAAATTGGGGAGACGTGGGGATGAGGGCGAGGCGGCTGGATGCGTGAGACGCTGGATGCCAAGCAGATGATAAACGGGAGTTATCTAAGTTTTTTTTGATTTATTTAATGATTTTCATTTGAGATCTCCGTGCAGTTATATGAGAGGGCGCCAGTATTCTATTTGCCGCCGAATATTTTGGCGCCTAACGTTTGTTTGCCGGGGAGGAGTGCTTTTTTTTGCCGTGGTTGTTTCCCGCCGAACATTTACTAGGAGAAAATAATAAATAAAAAGTGGACAAAGAGTAGATAAAAAAATAGATGATATTTTAGACGTTGAACCGCAATTTCATATGATGTCACATTTATTTGGAAGGATGTGAGTATTTCGAAAAATATTACAATAATAAAAGAAAATATATGTCATTTGCTTTAATGCACAAAACTGGACAACTATATGATACGCTAAAAGTATTTTGGATAAAAGGTACAATGATATGTCTCATTTTACTTAACTAATAAATATTTAAACAAAAACATTTGTAGAGTTGAGTTTTTAAATGAAGGTTAAAGGCTGGACGAAAAATTCGAAGCTCGTTAGCTCACTTGGCTCGTGGCTGACTCGTGATCGAGCCACTCGTGAGCCAAACGAGACACACTTTTAAGGAAAAATGAGCAGAAAACTTGCAAATATTATATTTTTGTAATTTTTTTATACCTAACCTGCAAGCTTAACGAGCCAGCTTGAGCTTTTAACGAGCTGAGCCGAGCTGGCTCGTTATCCAGCCTTAATCGTACACTAGCGCCTCCACTCGCTCAAGCTCACCAGCTACCCCTTGAACCAGAGTCCCACCTATAAGAGGGGCAAAAGACACTACTACAAAAAAAAATTTACCGTGCCGGACAAAAAAGCTTAACCGTGGCGGTTTTACCAACCACCACAGATTTAAGGTCATGGTAAATGACCTATTTAGCAAGGTTGTTTGTTGCCCAACACGGTTAATACAATAAAAAACAGAAAAAGAGCAAAGCCCATAGCCCAGACCCATCTGGGCCCGGATCCGCTGTTGTGGTGGCGTCGTCGTGGTGCTCGTCGCCTAATCCGTCGCCAGTGAAACTGGATCCGCCCTCCCCCGCACGCCGCCGCCCTAGATCCCGCCGCAGACCGCCGCGCCCCTCATCCGGAGGAGCTCCGAGGAGGCCGCCTCACAATGTTCGCGTCACCGTCTTGGCCGGATCCACCAAGAGGAGGCCGGATCCGGCCACCATGCCAACAGATCTGGTCTCCGCCACACTGCCGACCACTAGTTAGAGGAGCTTGGAGGAGGAAGCTGCTTGAGGGAGATGGAGACGGTAGAGCGGCGCATGAGAGAGAGCGAGCATGAGGAGTAGTTAGGGGTTTTGTTTTTTTATATATATGTTGTGATCGGTTTGGGACAAGTGGACTTTCTTATGGGCTCAGCCTTTTAGTCGAGGCGGGCTCTTTTAGGCATTCATCATCGTAAATAGTCCTATTTTGTCAGACGGGCCTCGTACAAGTAACCGTCTTGGTTAATATATTTTGAGAGACAGTTTTTTTAACTGCCATGGCTAATTAAAAATGACCGCCTCCAAGATGAATACCGAATCCATATTCATTTTTTTTAGACATGTAGCTATCCCAAATAGGCTATTAGTTGTCTAGAGTTTAGGATTGCTCCCTCTATCCTGCAAATGAGTCGTTCAAAATGCACCTATGGAGGAATCAAGGGTTGGAGGCATCGGTTGCTTTGGTGGAATCCTTTTTTATATATATTTATTCATAATTTTTCCTTGAGCCTTACAAGGAGGAATAAAAAAATTAGGGATGAATTTTGGATGCAAAGGAACTGCATGAATCGGGTCTTTCATAGAGTTGAGGAATTCAGAGTTCAGGATAGTGTCAATATCATCTACATACAAGCACATCATTTAACAAATAGTGCTCCTTTCATTGCCAGCTTCCACTTCGAGCACATCAGAGATATATCCCAGAGTTGAACTAAAAGCTTAACCAATAAAAAGGAAAAAAATAAAGCATAGTGTATCTATAACAAAAATAGTGGACCCAATTCATGTGATGCAGACAGACATAGTTCAGAAGAAATAAAACCAAAATAATGATGATGGTCTGAACAAAATTATCTAGAATAATGCAGTACATGACTGCACCATGTCACTCATCTACTTTATCTGTTGATACTTCAGTACCCATGTCAAAAAGATCTCGAGGTTTAAAACTCACCACTACATTCCATCCTTTAGCTTTTGGGTCTTCAACATAAAATACTTGCTGCACTTGTGAAGAGAATACAAAAGGCTCATGCTCTAATTTTTCTCCTGTGTATTCTCCGAGAAAAGTTCACAAGAGTGAATCCAAATTCATCTTTCCGTAAACCAGCATGATGATGGACATCATACCAATCACATTTGAAAAGCACTACCTTGAAGTCTCTGTATGACAATTCTATTATATCTGATAATCTACCATAATAATTAACACCATCATCTGCAATGTTGACTACACCACTATTTTGCGTCAAGCGTGCAACCTCACGACTCATGGTGTGGAACCTGAGACCATTAATAATATACCCACGGTATCGCACACCACATTTGCTCGGTTTCTCAGCTAGTGCTCTAACCTTTTCAGTGATCCCTAGTCCATCATCAAGTAGAACCTGCGCATAAGGAAATAATTACATCCATCCTATTGAACTTATGGTATAAACATCATTTTCTCTTGTACCTTCTGTTCCAACCAGTCATGAAAATGTTCATTAATCAACTTCTCTACCATAAAAGGTGTTAAGCTAGTTGAGGGGCTAAGTCTGCTTTTCTCCTCATCAACAAAAATTCTACAATAATAAAATCAACCATATAGTGTCATGTAATCAGTTCGTGCAAAATAAAATAAACAAGAGATAGCTATAGTGCACACCTGCGGAAAATTTCAAGTTTATCACAGTGGCGCAAGACGTATCTATGTGCTTGAACAAGAAGCTGATTGTTAAATTGGGCAACAATGGTAGCTTTTCCAATTGGTTCCCCTGCACTATCAAATAGGTACATGTCTTTTATATTTTCTGAAACTTCAGGATTTCGGGATGGTCTATTAAAACGTGTAGTTCCTTCAATGAACCTCGAACAGAAAGTCATGCATTCTTCATTTCGATATCCTTCAGCAATTGAACCTTCTGGGTGAGCCCTATTCTTCACAAGTGCCTTTAGCCGAACAAAATATCTAAATGCAATTTAGAGCACACATTAGTTCTCAATATAATTGAAGTTGAACAATCAAAAGATGAAGAAAATACCTCTCTAGAGGGTACATCCACCGGTAGTGCACAGGGCCACCAAGTTTTGCTTCTTCTACCAAGTGCACCAACAAATGCACACTTATAGTAAAAAATGACGGAACAAAAGTTCTCTCGATGTTACAAAGTGTCATCACAATACTGTCTTGAAGCTTGTTGAGCTCAGACACATCTAACACCTTGGAGCACAATTGTTTGAAGAAATTAGATAATTCAATAATTATTTTCATGACATCTTTGCTTGGGTAACATGATCGAAGAGCCACACGAAGAATGTCATGTGGCAAAACATGATTATCATGACTTTTTAGTCCACTCAGCTTGCAGTCCTTCATGTTGACACACCTAGAAAGGTTAGATGCATAGCCATCAGGGGTTCTAATGTTTTGGATTACTGAACAAAGAATCTCCTTTTTTCTCTAGACATTGTAAAAGGTGCATCAGGTATAGTTTGATTTCCTTCATCATCTTCCACCGGATGAAGTTCTTGCCGACTTCCAAGTTCCACTAGATCTAGGCGTGCAGCAAGGCCATCCTTTGTTTTGGGATAAATATTCAGTAAAGTCGCAATTAAATTCTCAGACACATTTTTCTCTATGTGCATGACATCTAGATTGTGTCGTAATTTATTCTTTTCCCAATATGGTAGCTTGAAAAATACTGATCTCTTTTTCACCCAATCTTCTGGTTTCTTCTCTTTTTTACCATCCTTCGATTTCTTCGTGCTTTCTCCTCTTTTAGCTTGCATTCCTGATGGTTTCCATCTTGCCTTTTGGTGTTTTTCTGTTTCTTTTTGCCTTTACTCTTTGCAGTGGAGACCTTCTTCCCTAACACAAACTTTTTTCCTTCTACCAGTTTTAGAACAGAAGTGCCATTCATTGTTTCAGGTGCAAGTTCTGTCTCTTTGGAGCCATCAGATTTGGTCTTTTCCTTTCGATATTTGTGATCATGTGGCAACCATCGATGATGACCCATATAGCACATCTTCTTACTGTTATTTAGGAAAAATGATTTTGTTGATGCACCACAAGAAGGACATGCATATTTACCACCTGTGCTCCAACCATATAAGTAGGCCAATGCAGGAAAATCATTTAAAGTCCACAATAGTGCAGCTCGGAGAGGAAATTCTTTCTGTGTACAAGCGTCTTTTGTTTGCACTCCCTTCCACAACTCTAGCAGCTCATCGATCAATGGTTCCAAATATACATCAATATTATTCCCTGGAGAACTTGGTCCAGGAATTATCATTGACAATATCAAAGATGTTTGATTCATGCAAATCCAAGGTGGCAAGTTATAAGGAATGAGCATCACAGGTCAAGTACTGTGCTTCGCACTACAGTTCTGAAAAGGATTAAATCCATCACTTGCAAGACCAAGGCGTACATTGCGAGCATCTGTTGCAAAATCGGGGTATCTATCATTAAAATCTTCCCAAGCTTTAGCATCAGCTGGATGTCGCAGTTTTCCATCTTTTGTACGGCCCTCATCATGCCATCGCATGTCATTTGAAGTTTTGTTAGTGGAAAATAACCTTTGGATCCTTGGTATCAATGGAAAATAACACAATACTTTTGCTGGTTTCTTTTTCCTTTTGCGGTTAGCCAAACAACCACTTTCCTTATCATCTTTCCAACGAGAGCTTTCACACACATGGCAATGCTCTTGTTTAGCTCTATCACCTCGAAAAAGCATGCAATCTTTAGGGCAAGCATGGATTTTCACATAGTTAAGACCTAAACCACGAATAATCTTTTTTACCTCATAGTATGTCTTTGGTAGATTTGCCTCAGGTGGAAATGCATCAGATAGTATATCTAATAATGATGTGACAGACTCTTGTGGCCAACCATGTAAGCACTTTAGGTGATATATGTTGACTAAAAATGACAACTTACTAAATGTTTCGCAGCTAGGGTACAACCTTGTGTATGCATCCTTCAAGAAACTTGCATATATATCTTGTCGTTTCCTAGCAGTATCATTTTGTACATGATTGACATCCTCAGGTACAATATTATCCATATTTCCACAATCAAACTGAACATCACCTACTTCGGCTTCAGACATGCTTGATAGAGATTCATAGTTTGTTGGCATAGCAAATGCAGCTTGTAGCATTCCTTGCATGTCATCCAATCTTCCATGTCCATCTACTGCTGCAGTCCTTAGGACACCCGGAGTAGGCATATTCTCATTGTTATTTGGCAAATGAGCAAATACAAATGATGGTGGGTCATACTCCTCTCCATGGTGATTCCATACTGTATAACCCTGAAGTATACCATCACACTTTAGGTGTGTCTCAGCTGCATCACGATTTTGGGTTACTCTATTTTCAATTGTTGCAAGGACATGATATCTTGCTATCAGGTGGAAGGTCACGGAAAGCAAAAGACAAGAATTGGTCGATGCCATCTTTGTAAGCAGGGTCCCGTCTTGGTTTACTCATCCAATTTCGATCCATTTGCTTTGGATGATCTGCAACAGTAGAACAAAATCAATATTTGGATAGTATGTCACATCGTAGTCACATATGTCTATAATTTAGCATTTTACAAAAATTCCAGCAGAGCTAGCAATGAAGTTTTGAACTGAATGCATTTGTATGCATGACATTCCATATGAAAAATAATATGCATTTAAAAATGAGAATGGCAAGCAATCTAAACAGGACCAACTAGCACATATGTCAGAAATTATATATTTGCTAATGCACGGATGATATGATTTATGGAACCTTGTGACTGCAATTAGCTGTCGAGGAACAGAGTACCTGACGAAGATGCAGACGGAGGCCGGAGGGTGTTCAGATGACTAGGGGCGCAGCGGCCGGGTATCAGGGACTTCGAGGCGGAGGATGTTCAGATGACCGGGGGCAAGCGGCCATGCGGCAGGGACTGTGCAGGTGCCTGCAGCGTCGGATGACCGGATAGTGGCGTGTCAAGGGCCCTGCGAGCAGCCGCAGCCGTCGTGCTGGGGTACAGTGGCGGCACCTCTACCCCCTGCGAGCCAGGCTGCGAGCAGTCGCAGCCGTGGAGCATGACTGCAGTGGCAGCAGGGCTGCGACTCTTTTCTCCTTGGAGCAGAACGCCACCAAGTAGTAGTCCGGCGAGCAGCGATGTGCGACCGTGTGCAGTAGATCCAATCCGATGTGGGCAATGGGAGAAGGAACAGAACAGAGAGATAGGGATTTGATTTTAGTAGATTCATTATTCATTATTTTACTTGATGCTTATATATTTTAACAAATCCTTAATAAACAATGTATAAATAAATGTACATTATTTTACTTGGTGCGTATATATTTTAACAAAGTCTTGATAAACAATGTATAAATAAGAGGAGGGCCTTTTTAGTCGTAGAGATTTTAGATTTTTTAAATAATTCTAAACCATTCATACTTAATTTATTTGAGATTTTTTCAATGGTCTATGAGCCACCTATATTTGATTCTTTTGATTTTTTGAATAATTTGTAACTCTTCCTTATTTCGTGAGTCATATTAAAAAATATATCCCAAAGTGCAAAGATTAATGCATAACATTTGATGCGCTTTTTAAATGTTTGAACAATCGTGTCTATGAATAGAACTTAGATACGTTTTTGTTTAAACGTGTCAACAACCGTATCTATTGGAGGAGCCACTCATGACATCGATACGTTTTTGTAAAAGCGTGTCAAGAACCCGTATCAAACTACAAAATCACTAAGGATGTTGATACGCTTACAATAGCGTAGTAATGTAGACATATCTACAGGGGGTTTTTCTTGTAGTGAATGGTCCGGACCCCCATCAAAACAGCGTCCGGAGCTACGCGGGAAAGCAAGGCAAGGGGGGCAAAACGGCTAGTGACTTTGGGGTTGCTATTTATATGTTTTGGCTGGCTCAAGGAGCACACTCTTGCACCTCTTATTCATTCTCACTCATTGTGCTTGCTTGAGATAGCCCCCAACTCACTCTCTTCACTCTTGATTGCATATTTGTGAGAGTTTGAGTGATCCAAGTGTTTTGATCATTGCATTGCATCTTAGTGGCACTTGGTCATCGTCATCGCCGCGGGATTTCTTGTTATTCTTGGTGTTTGCCAACACCTAGACGGCTCGGCGATTGAGGAGAAGCGTCGGCGCGTGTTGGTGATTGTTCGCGGCCGACTTCATCGACTTGTGAGAGGGCTTGTACCCACCTCGGCGGAGCGCCAAAGGGTAACTCTAGTAGATTGCTCGTGTCATTGAGTTACTCTCATTTGGGTGGTTTCTTGTGGCGCCCGGGTAGTGGGCTTGGCTTGTGAATTGCCAATTAGCCACCGAAACACCACTTGAGTAGTCGACACAACAGGGACTAGCTTGGTGGCAACCAAGTGAACCTCGGAAGAAAAATCATCCTGTTCATCTTGTTTCCCGGCTACTCATTGGTTTTCTTTGTGATTGACTCTCTTTATTGACATTCATACATCACAAGGCATTGGTATATCAATCACCTCTATCTCTTGCACTTATCTTTCTTATCTTGCCTAGTTAGCTTGTTAGTTAGTTTCTCTTGTTAGTTGTTCTTGCTAGCTTGAGCTAAGTGCCTTAGGTTCTTGCTATTGTTTGTTAGGCACTTAGCTAACTAGAATTGCATTGGATAGGTGGCTTCACACCCCTAGTAGAGCTAGAGCAAAAAGTTTCGCTTAATTGTCATCTAACCTTTTGCTCTAGTGATTTGTAGATTTTTTTTATTAGGCTATTCACCCCCCCTTCTAGCCATCTAAGACCTTTCATATGCAACGCCACCTGAAGTTGTAATCAGCTCCATACATAACTATTAGTGGGTATATTGGTCCTTGGGGGAATGGGGGCTACTGCCTTGGTGGTTCTATAATGCCTGATAAGCCGGCTGATGATGTAGAAAAATACTATTTCGGTGCCTCATAAGTCGGATGATAAGCCAAATGAACAAGGCGTAGCCGGAGATGCTAGAGGGGACTTACTGTTTACTCTCCTTTCCGCTCCTTTCTTTTCTTCTTTCTTCTTCCTACCTCTTCTTTTTCCAAAAAAAATGGAGGGGTCACGAGGGGCTCTATTTTGTGGGAGATAGGGGTGGGGTGGGAGGGGACGAGGGGATTGAGCCCCATAAGCTAGATCTGCCCCTAGGTGCATGAGTGGATTTTGGTGGAACTCAAAGGGGTGGTTGTGGTCAAAGAGATCTCATGAGAAGCAACAAATCCGACTAAGCTGCATAGCTTTAGTGACGATAGGTAGAAGCAATTGATTGGTGTGTACGGGTGGAGCATTCCTGATCTCTATATATACTTCTAGCATTTAACACATGTACCATGTAGTGATTCAAATTTTGGGGATAAATTAAACGTTTAAGTCTCGTTTAGCATGACTTCTCCACAAGCTTCATGAGCTCTTTGGAGCCTTTTGTGCGAATCAGGGTAAAACAAAACAACTCCACCCAAAAAGCCCCTTAAAACTTGCCGAGACAAATGATAGGTGGGGGTAAAGCTAGAAATAATGGATTCACCTCGCCTAGGTGGGACTCATCGAGGATGAAATCCTAGATCACCCTCGGTTATGATGTCTTAGGGTATGGGGTACACAAGAGTCACCATAGTTTAAATTAAGGCTCAACTAAATGTGTATTCAAGATTCACAAAGGTGTCATGCAAGGAACACAATCTATAGGGTATGGATGAAAAGAAGTACTCCCTCTGTATCCTAAGTAGATGACATTTTGGACAGCGACACGGTCTCCCAAACACAACTTTGACCTCTTGTTTTTATAAAAATATTTATGAAATAATCATATATGTATACTTTTATGAAAGTATTTTTTAAGACAAATCTATTCATATAATTTTTACATTTGGAATCTCAACAACTAAAAAGTTATTGATGATTTATATTCTCAATGTTTGACTCAAAGCTTGTCCAAAACGTCATCTAATTATGATACGGAGGGAGTATATAGATCAATAACTGGTAACTTTATCTCAATTGCATAAAGACTATGTTGCCTATCAATTATGATATTGTGTTATAAATAAACAAGGACAAAATGCATAATTAGTCAGTGATATTAACACAATAACTAAATGCTTATGTCTTGTAATACTAAACAGTCACTAATGCTTATGTCTTATAATATTCTAGCTTGTGTTGGACTAGTATATCGAAACTTGAAAAGGAGCAGGGTTCGTATTCATCCTTTTCCATGATAGAAAAAGTGGGATAAATCATAGCTCATTGTCTAGAGGATTTTATTTTCGTCTCTAGAACATTGTCCTCTCTCCCATTCATAAATATAGACAACCCTGAGTTCGTACTCAACCAGTGGCGGAGCTAGATAGGGGTCCATGTGGTCCATGGACCACCTTGAAATTTTGACCAAAAGACTACTATCTAGTAGCAGATTCAACTTCTAGACTCACTAGATGCCCTATGTATTTGTGTTTTGCCTATTCGTTGTTCTTTAAGGCTAAATCGGAGGCATATCTTTAGATTCTATTTAACTTTAGTTTAAAGATCGTGCATTGTTGGAATGATAAATTGAAGCCCTGCACAACTCTCTTGTAGATTTATTGAATATAATTAAATAAGAGTGGAGATATATTACTTCACCTTTTTTAGAAATATGCATAAAAAAAGAAGGTCGAATAGTTTCAAAGGCCTAAAGAGCAACATACTTGCCTATTGATGCTACATTTACAACAGCTAAAACTATGTTGTAGTGGACCACCCTAACCTAAAATCCTAGCTACGCCACTATACTCTACTGCATGTCCTAAGGTTAGCTGGGTCTACATATAAAAAAATTACAATAATACTTATGGTATCATGTGAACATTGCAAGATGTGAACATACCAAAATGATACTATTAGTAATAAAAATTACCTTGTCTAGATATTGAACGCCACGGTAATTATCATAGGCAAATTTACTGCTCATAGGTACAAATAAAATTAATTATAAGCCTAAATGATAATATTAATAATAAAATATAGCCTGTTGGGAGACCAAACATCTGGGTGACTAGGTCAGTCAATTTGACTACTCATGGTGAGGATGGAATTATTTATGGACCAAAATGTACCAGTTAGTAATAAAAGTCTAACGAGAGACCAGACATGTCGATGAGTATTACAGTGAATTTTACTAGGCACATATCTGGATGGAATTATTTACATACTCAAATAATACTATTAGTAATAAAAATTATCTAGTCTAGTAATGAACACGTTGGTTATCGTTTGCAATTTTACTACTCATAAGTACCGAGAAATTAATTATAGGCTCAAATATTAGTAATAAAAATAGCCTTCCCAAAGATACTGATGACCGAACGCCTCGGTAAATATCACAATCCATTTTATTGCACACGGGTCTGGAGAAATTATTTATTGACTTAAATGATATTATTAGTAATAATCTTTTTTCCATGTTCCACTCATCTAAATAAAAAAAATTGTTTTTACTAGAACCATGGTTGATTATAATAAAACATTCGTGGTTCACTAAATTTAAGAAAAAACAAACTCAGTAAATTAATTGAATAGAATAAAAGAATTTTGAGCTTATTTAAATTAGTTGTTGCATGCCGTCATTTCCTTTTTTTCCTCCATCGGTATTAACAAGAATTTAAAAAATATAAACGTAAGGACCTGAATATACTTTCACTATACTGATCAATTAATTACATGCATGCAAGCCTTTCAATGCATTGATCCGGTAGTTTTTAATATTGCGCCATTGAGTCAGTCAATCAATCAAATGCATGCATCAAACCAGAATTAAATTACATGCAACCGATCTAGTGGGAGCTACATATTATTTAGCAACCAAGATAAATAGTGTGGTTATATATATATATATATATATATATATATATATATATGGCGAGACTAAAATACAACAAGGTGCATTTGCAGTAGCAAATGTACAGACCCTCCGGCTCCCGCGCTCGCTCCGCTCTGCATCCAGAGAATCTTTTTTATTTCGGATCGAAAAAATGCAATATGTCCTAAACCGTAGCTCCTATTTCAGATCCGTTTGCACCAGGTTATTGAAAAAAAGTGCTTAACAAAATGAGATCCAACAAAACTATATTTGATGAACTTTTTTTCCAAGTATGTAATTGCAACTTCAATGTACTATGAGTTGACATCATGATTACGACACAATTGCAACTTGGCAGAAGTAATTACAACAGATCTGATGCAGTGCAAATGGACATGATGTAGTTGCAACCTGACGTGATACAATTACAACTAGAGTCGAGCCAGTTACAACTGGGCAATAGTTACAAAACTGACGCGATCCAACTACAACTAGAGTCGGCCCAGTTGCAACTAGGCAATAACCAATTACAATATGACGCGATCCAATTACAACTAGATTCAGACCAGTTGTAACTAGGCAAGAAACAGTTGCAACCTGACGCGATCCAATTACAATTAGAGTTGGATCAGTTGCAACTCGGCAAAAAACTAATTGCAACAGGGTAAGAAACTAATTGCAATAATCAGGGTGGGTGCATTCTCTATAGAAAATGCACACATGTGCTATATATATAATTATTTTTTTGGATGTGGTAGTTGCTAATACTCTTCTTTATAAATCTAGTGAAACTTTGGATAGTTGAATGTAGGACAAATTCAGAATACACATTTGCAGACCGGCCTTTCTTTTCTCTTTTTTTTTTTTTTTGCCAAAAAAGAATCTGTTGGCCCTGATCTTTCATAATATTTTATTTCTCTACATAGAACATTTTGTTTCATTGTCGGGAGATTTTTAGACTGGAATGTTGCATTTTCCCCAAAAATAGTAATATAATAATAGCGTTTATATCTTAAAAAAAATCTGTGCAATAATCTAAGAAACCCAAAACGGTTATTGGAAAAAAAACCCGGAACAACCACCATCAAATCCTTTTTGCCCATTGCTTGCACATTACGTAGCTATCACTTATTCTTGTCCCGGCAACATCCTGAGCTGAGATGGCGCCCTACCCCTCTAGTTCTAAATCAAGCGCTCGCTTGACGAAGTCTATGCGGCGCAGAGCCCGCCCGCGCCCTATGCTTGCTCCGGAGCTCTCGTTCCCTGCCGCGGCTTCTCCGTAGCCATCACTTATTATCCCCAACGCTAGCTTCGTCTATTTTACTCGCTTACCCGAACGGAGGAGAGAAGCGATTGGGATTCGGGGGCGAGTGCGTGCAGCCACCGGCGTCGGCACCATGTCTTTCACCGGCACGCAGGACAAGTGCACGGCGTGCGACAAGACCGTCCATTTCATCGACCTCCTCACCGCCGACGGCGTCACCTACCATAAGACATGCTTCAAGTGCAGCCACTGCAAAGGGATCCTCTCGGTACGTGCGTCCGTGCATGCATAGAAAAACGATCGGTTTTGTTGCATACGATCTCTGCAAGAGAAGCCAAAAAAAAAAAAGAGTTTCTGACGCTGATGATGCATTGACCGGTCTGCAGATGTGCAGCTACTCTTCCATGGATGGTGTGCTGTACTGCAAGACCCATTTCGAGCAGCTCTTCAAGGAAACCGGGAGTTTCTCCAAGAAGTTCACGCCAGGTAATGCAGCACTACGATCTGATCTTCAGTTGCCACAGCAATTCTGTTTAATTTGTCGTGCCCGGAAAAAAAATTATGCTGAAAGCTTTGTTGTGTAATTCAGGTGGCAAATCTTCAGAGAAGGGTGAACTGGTACATCTACCCTCACAAAACTAGTACCGTCATGATTGCTTTTGGAATGTCTTTGTTTATTGTAGTAACTGGATTAATTTTTCCTTTTCCAAACAAATTGTTGGAATCCCTTTGCACTTTGCAGGCAAGGGCCCCAAGCAAGCTATCATCTGCATTTTCTGGTACTCAGGATAAGTGTGCAGCATGCCAGAAAACAGTGTACCCGCTGGAGAAGGTACAGAAATGCTGAATATTTTCGTTACTTCCCAAACCTTAACAATACCAGATTACATACTTGTGGAAAAGAATAACAATCAATAATTTCTCTGCCCCTACTAAATTCTACGCCTCCTCTGACAATTGACAGCGTAATGCATGCTAACAAAATTGTCCTGTTGTTGTTCAGTTGACTTTGGAAGGCGAGTCCTACCATAAGAGCTGCTTCAAGTGCTCACACGGGGGCTGCATCCTGACCACCTCCTCCTACGCCGCGCTCAACGGCGTCTTGTACTGCAAGATCCACTTCGCGCAGCTGTTCATGGAGAAGGGGAGCTACAACCACATGAAGAAGAAGAGCACGTCCCAGGAGGTGCTGCCGGACGTGGCTGCCGAGGAGCAACCGCCGGAACCAGCGCCACCGCAAGATGAGAAAGGAGAGGACAACTAGGAGGAGCAAGCGATGATCCATACATATCACGCAGACAGAAGTTTGCGTTTGCCATTTTTTCTTTACGACCCTTCTTTATTCCCCTCCTCTTTTTTTCTTTCTTAATCTCTCTGTGATCTCGGTTTGTCATCAAGCTGTAAGTGTACCAAATGCCCTCGTTACGTCTGAGGCTCATGACAATGGCAATTTTGGCATGGAGCTGTGTTAGCCTCGCGGAAAAATTGTAACTTTGTAAGCAGAACTACTATTTTGAATATATATGTAACTCCTAACAATGTTGTCCTTAATCCTTATAAGCAGTGTTTTAATGTTTCCCTGGCGAACTGTTTTTGCGAACGTGCCACCACTCGTATTTAATTTCATTAAGATAGTACAAATACACAAACGTCTAGAACCCCTAGGAGATATACCTTGGAAGATCTACAAACCTCAAAGGAGGGGAAAAAAAACACAAGCAGAAAGCACGAGGAGCGACTAGAGCCTAAATTGAAGAGTGACAGTAGAAATGAAAACACAGGTTTCTGAAGACAACAGAATGTTCCAATGCAGTGCAGTTGTTCTATGACATAGTTTTATGCCACCACATTCGTTATTTTACATCACTGAGTGAGTAACCCTTCAAGAGTTACACAAAGGGTGCTTCTTCTGTGCGGAAGAAGAACACACCAGTTGGGCCTTCTTCCGGCAATAGCGCCACCGCAACAATGCAACTGGCACCGTCTTCTGCGGTGTATTCGCCGGAGTCAAAGTTTATGTCAGTCTTGCAAAAGCCAGGGTGCACGCTGTTGACGCGTAATTTCGGGTGCGCCTTCGCTAGTATCCTGGTATAGCCATTGGTTAGAGCCTTGGATACCTTGTAGGCCAGGTATTCAGAGTCGGCAGGCCATCCATGAGATTTCAGCTGATCATTCTTGTAGTCTTTCAGGAACATCTCCGACATCTCATCAAGCCTCTCTACCGTCAGGTTGTCAATATCGTTTAGCTCTTGCTTAAGATCTTCGCCACTGAAATACTGGAAAACAAAGAAAAAGAATTCGATAACGAAAATTGTAATTCCTTTCGAGTGATAGTGCACGCAGAACTTCAGATATATACCTTGAGTAGTCCGTAGTTGGATGAGACGTTGATGAGCCGTCCGTCAGAGGAGGACACAAGGATTGGGAGGAGTGCTTCGGTCACATATTTGGTGCCGAAATAGTTTATTTTCAGGCATTCTCTTGCTTCCTCATAACTCTCCGTGGAGTTCTGCACCAACCAGTGTAGCCTCTCCATTGTGCTCTTGCCTACGAGCTGTTTGTTACACAGTATTAAGCCAAGTTTACCACTTCAGCTCAAGGAACCAGGAAAAAGGAAACTACTAAGAGACCATGCTACTGCAATTGCAGTCTTCCAGACAGATAATAGTGTCTTTTCAGTAGAGCAGCCGTGATGGTACCTTTAAAATGTGAACAATAATCTTTGAGAGTTCAAAGGACTTACCACTTCCTTAATTGATGTTGTGGTATCAATCTCTGCACTTGCACTTGCACCTATAACCCCTGCATTATTGATCTGCACAGCTACTAACATCAGGTTGAGTTCATACTTCATACAAAGCTAAAGTGTCAGATTATAATGGGATATCCTTAGATATAGTAGATTAGGATCATTTGTTATTTCATCCTGCCTTCCTAAGTGATGCAGGCAGGTTGCAGCTCACAAATGCAGTTCTCTCAGCTTTGCCTACCTTTGCAATGTGCACTTTTCTTCTTCCAAAAACAGTGGTTAAACAGATTGATAAGTTTCGAAAGCATTGTTTATGGCGTGGCTCTGATTTAAATAATAAAAAGCCTCCAAAAGCAGCTTGGCCAATGGTTTGTGTGCCTAGAAAGGAGGGTGGTTTAGGAGTTGCCAATTTGACAGTCCAAAATGAAACTTTACTCCTCAAGCACCTAGATAAATTTTATAACAAAGCTGATATCCCTTGGGTTCATTTAGTGTGGGAACATTATTATATGAGGCATAGATTACCTCAGCAGGACAGAATGATCAAATGTTCATTTTGGTGGAGAGATATTCTCAGACTGCAAGTTTCAGTAAAGGATGGATCTTCATGTTTTTTGTGGCATGATCTCTGGGAGGGGTCTGTCTGCTCTCAAAGGTATCCAAAGCTTTTTTCATATGCCAAGAATCATCATATTGCTTTGAAGGTGGCAGCTTCTACACCCCTCTTTCAAAATTTGTTTCATCTGCCCCTCTCTAGGGAAGCATATGATCAGTTTCAGGAGCTTTTGCAAGTTCTCCAAAATTTACACTTGGAGCCGTCTTCTGATGTCTGGACTTACACTTGGGGCTCCTCTATTTAATCTTCCAAGAAGGCTTATAATCATCTTTTAGGTCATCATCATGTTCCTAGAATTTACAGTTGGCTATGGAGGTCAGCTTGTCAGAACAAAAGAAAATTCTTCTTTTGGCTTGTTTTGAAGGATCGTTTGAGTACAAGATCATTACTAAGACGGCGCCGAATGCACCTCACTGATTATAATTGTGTTTTCTGCATGCTCAGTGTTGAGGAAGATCTTCTTCACCTTCTTTTTCACTGTCCCTTCTCCCAGGCCTGCTGGTTTAGCTTAAATGTTATCTTACCAGGCAGTGATGATATTCTAGTAATCTTAGACAGCATCAAACTTCAGCTAAATCAACCTATCTTTATGGAAGTCATAATCACAATGTGCTGGGCTATCTGGATCATGAGAAATGACATTATTTTTAGAAACTTGGCTTATTCAGTTCAAAGATGCAGGGTTGTCTTCAAGCAAGAGTTTGTTCTAGTTATTCTAAGAGCAAAGGCGCATAGCCTTATGGCTGCAGTGTTTTGTATAATTAGAAGGCTTTGTGTAATCTTAGTTATCTTATTTTTGACTTTCTTTGTCCCTTGAACTCTTGGTGTAACAATTTTTTTAGTTTTAATATATTTTCAGTAGGGCTCCAACCCCTCCTGTTTTATCAAAAAAAAAATGTATCAACATGAAAATTAGGCTAGACCATCAAACTCCGAACATCAAGAACGTGCTTGAAAATATTTGGGACAACACAATTCAAGGCACCGAGAAAAAAAAAAGAAAACGGAGAAGGAGATGCTGCTGCCCCTACTGAACCGGCCTGGCCAATTTCACTACCCCAAAACCCGCCAGACTAGTTTGCTTGTATTGCCTCGGTGAGCCCCTCAAAACTCGCCAGGTCAGTTCGTCTATCTATTCTAAGCCAAGTTGGTTTCCGATTTGATTTTTATCTATTTTGATATGAGAAAACTAGAAAACAGATTTTGAACTTGTTTCCTACTGGGATAAGACCATCTCCTCTCTATATATGAGAGGATCACGACCAATCAAGGATCCCAACTTCAAAGAACCTAGTTGCTAGTATTATGCATGTTACACTAAACGCTATGTCGGATAGGTTTATTTGGGGTTTGCATAAAAATAGGTCCTTTTCTGTGAATTCTATGTATAAGTTCTTTGTCAATAATGGTTTGAAAGTCACGCAAGAGATCTGGCATATGAAAATACCCTTAAAGAATAAAATATTCATGTGGTTCCTCAAAAAGGGGGTCATTTTAACAAAGGATAATCTAGCAAGACGGAATTGGAATGGTAGTAAAGTTTGTTGTTTTTTTAATAAACTTGAAACCATCCAGTATCTTTTCTTTGATTGTCATTATGCTCGTTTTCTCTGACGTGCGGTTCATTGGGTGTTTGGTATTACTCCTCCGACAAGCGTGTCTCACTTGTTTGGAGGGTGGTCCAAATTGGGTAACCGTAAACACAGTTTGCTTGTTTTGACAGGAGCATCAGCCTTGTGTTGGGTTATATGGCTCACAAGAAATGATTTTGTTTTTAACAAATACCAAAAACAAACTCTTTTGCAGGTACTGTTCCGGGAGACATATTGGCTCCGATTCTGGACTCAATTACAGCGCTTGGATGAGCACAAGACTTGTATTGTGGAGGCATGCAGGCTTTTAGAGTCTACCGCCATATTTCTGTTTGCTTCTCATGGATGGAGTTTTTCTTATCGTCTTGGATATTAGACCTGGTTCATATTTTTTTTTCATTTGTCTGTAATAATTAGACTGATTCTTCCTCCTAAAGGAAAGATAAAGCCAGAACTTTTGTCCTACTTTCTCTCTACCTTAATGTTTTCACGTCTCCTGGTGGGATTTGGCGGTGTTCCAAGTGGCCTCGGCGACCCTAGGATCGGACAACCTTCACGTGGTCCTACCCGACACGTCTTCCTACGTGTTTGAGAGTCTACCACACAAAGAATGGGCTCAACATCGGTCTAACTGACCACTCGGCCAGTTTCATCGATTCGTTGTGTTCTTGTCACAATCTAGGTTGTTTGCAAACTCGGGTGTGCTAGCTCTTGCTGGTGTATAACCCAATTCGGCCTCAACACACCTTTTTTAGCGACTCTGTTGGGAAGAAGAAGAAAAACAAGATCAAATATACTAGCAACATGTCAAATGACGAGAAGACCAAGGGGAAGAGGGATCGCACCGATCCTTTGAATCCAAAGAACATTATGTTTGGTTGTCCATCCACATGGAGGATGCAATTGAGCCTAGCAAAAACAGCCCACAAGCCCGGTGCTTGTGCCCTGTTGATCTGGTCTCTAAATCAACGGTTGAGATTCCTTCTTGGAAAGTATAAAAGTGAAAAAAGAGAGTTGTTGCTGCTGTGAGAGAGCTAATGCTCCTTGGCTCATGGGGCATGATGGTATTGGCTGCTTATCTAGTCATGACCAACGTCACTAGGGAAGGATTTGTACCTATCTCTTTGAAGTCTATTGTCAATCGGTTCAATATCATCGTTTTTTATAATGAAAACAAAAGTTTTGGCTTCATCTTCCCTCTAGGAGGAAGAATCACTCCAATTATTACAGACACAAGAAAAATAAAAATCATGAACTAATCCCAATATCCAAGACGATAAGAGAAACTCCATCCATGAGAAGCACACAGAAACACGACGGTAGACTCTAAAAGTCTACATGTCTTCACAATGGAAGTCTTGAGCTCATCCAAGCGCTATAGTTGAGTCCAAAATTGGAGCCAAAATAGCCCCCCTAAAAGAGTTCATATAGATGCTAATGTTGAATGGTTAAACCATCGTGTTGAATAATATCAGACTTTTAAGACCGATGTCTGTGAAGCTATTTATGATTTTAATGAGCTCGATAAGTTGGGCCAAATATTTATGTCAGTCAAACTATTGGAAAAAATCCTAGGTCGACGTTTGTTATTCAAAACTTGGAAGTAGATTACAAAGCTAGGTTACACTACTACAAAAATCATTTTTACTGGTACGTTGTTTTTTTTTTCACAGACGGTTCACAATTTCGTGACGCCATTAAAAAAATAGGGTGGACCCAGCAAGAGAACCGTCTGTGTAAAACAATTTACACAGGCGGCTGATATTATAAACCGCCTATGTAGTATTTACACAGACGTTTATAATGTCAGCCGCCTGTGTAAATGATACACAGGCGGTTTATAATGTCAACCGACACTGTATATGTACAATTAATTTTTTTGATTTTTTTAAACGACCTTTGATGGAAAAACTTTCTACATGAAAGTTGTAGATCTCAAAAAGTTATGAAACTTTGTAGTTCACAACTTTTTCATTTGAAATCATCTTGTCATCGAAAAATACGTTTGAATGTGTAAAATTTGAAATTCAAATTTTTGTAAACTACCTCGGATGAAAAAACTTGCTACATGAAAGTTGTAGGTGTCGAAAAGTTATAAAACTTTGTAGTTCACAACTTTTTCATTTGAATTCGTTTAGTGGCTCAAACAATCAATTTACACTCGGTTTAGTATAGAATATGAAGAAGTACTAACGAATCTAGACACAAGTGAGTCATGCCGAGTGGTAGAGGAGGTACCGCGCGAGGGTGAGGTCTCAGGTTCGAATCCCTGGCGGAGCGCGTTCGCAAAAAAATGCGCGACTTGCGACTTCGACGGAGACGAGCGGATTAATACTGGGCTTGTCCCAGAATTTAATTCTTTTTTTCGATTTTAAAAACGCAATTTTATTCTGGAATCCAACATCAACATCAACATCAACAAAGCCTGTAGTCCCAAGCAAGTTGGGGTAGGCTAGAGTTGAAACCCAACAAGATACCCAAGTCATGGTTCCGGCACTTCAATAGCTGTTTTCCAGGCAATCCTATCCAAACATAGATCTCTAGATATATCCCAAGCTTTTAAATCCCTATTCACCGTCTCCGCCCATGTCAACTTCGGCCTTTGTCTGCCTCTCCTTATATTATTAGCTTGGCTTGGGACTCCACAGCGCACTAGTGCATCTGGCGGTCTCCTCTGGACATGGCCAAACCATCTCAACCGATGTTGGACAAGCTTTTCTTCAATTGGTGCCACCCCTAGGCGATCACGTATATCATCATTCCGAACTCGGTCCATTCTTGTGTGACCACAGATCCAACGCAACATGCGCATTTCTGCAACACTCATTTGTTGAACATGTCGAGCCTTTGTGGGCCAACATTCGGCTCCATACAACATCGCAGGTCTAATTGCTGTCCTATAGAACTTGCCTTTTAGCTTTTGGGGTACCCTCTTGTCACATAGAAAGCCAGAAGCTTGACGCCACTTGATCCACCCTGCTTTGATTCTATGGCTAACGTCTGCATCAATATCTCCATCCCTTTGTAGCATCGATCCCAGATATCGGAAGGTGTCCTTTTTAGGCACGACTTGACCTTCCAAACTCACATCTCCCTCATCCTGAGCCGTTGTGCCAAAGTCGCATTTCATATACTCGGTTTTAGTCCGACTTAGTCTAAAACCTTTAGACTCAAGGGTCTGCCGCCACAGCTCAAGTTTCCTATTTACTCCCGCCAAGCTTTCATCAACTAACACTACATCATCGGCAAAGGGCATGCACCAAGGGATGTCCCCTTGAATGTCCCTTGTAATCTCGTCCATTACCAAGGCAAAGAGATACGAGCTCAAGGCTGACCCTTGATGAAGCCCAATTCTAATCGGGAAGTAATCAGTATTACCATCGTTGGTTCGAACGCTAGTCACAACATTGTTGTACATGTCCTTGATGAGGGCCATGTACTTTGTTGGGACTTTATGTCTATCCAAAGCCCGCCACATAACATTTCTTGGTATCTTGTCATAAGCCTTCTTCAAGTCAATGAAAACCATATGTAGGTCCTTCTTCTGCTCTCTAAATCGCTCCATAACTTGTCTTAACAAGAAGATTGCTTCTGTGGTTGACCTTCCAGGCATGAAACCAAATTGGTTGGTAGATACTCGTGTCCTTCTTCGCAGGCGGTGCTCGATGACTCTCTCCCATAGCTTCATAGTGTGGCTCATCAACTTAATCCCACGGTAGTTATTACAACTCTGGATGTCACCCTTGTTCTTGTAGATTAGTACCAAAGTGCTTCTTCTCCACTCCTCAGGCATCTTGTTCGATCGGAAGATATTATTGAACATCTTGGTTAGCCATACTATAGCTATATCCCCAAGACATCTCCACACCTTGATTGGGATACCATCCGGGCCCATTGCTTTGCTCCCTTTCATCCTTTTCAACGCTTCTCTGACCTCCGATTCTGGAATCCATCCGTGAAAAATGGGTTTTCACATGCGGCTGACAAAGTGAGCCGGCTCACAGCCCGCCGCCTGTACTGTGGGCCGATTAGTACTGACCCCTAGTACAGGCGGTGGACTTGGCCGCCTGTATAAATGCCTCTACCCCCGCCTGTGAAAACGTTTTCTGTACCGGTGTTAACCGCGCTTCTCAAGCAGTGGCATAGGATGGATTAAACTTGAGGTGTGGCGGAACAAAGCATGCTATGAGTCTATCTACCAATGGCCGTAGTTAGAGGTACTGGACAAACACTTTATGCCGTATGCAGTATTGTCTAGGCGTACTGTCGTCTTGTTTTGATAATCTAGAGACTTTTCTACAAGTAGTACAATAGAAATTGAAAGAAAAACAAGTAATAAAAGGCATATGTGGTAGACACAAGGTATGGTGTGAGCCATACCTTGCCATATGTTGGTCCTCCACCCTTGTTCTTAAGGAATATGCTGTTTTACATGGAGCTATATAGAGATGTCTGAATTAAGCCACGAGCTCGTCGAGCATCGGCTGTCCATCAAACCTAGGTTTAGGCCTCATAAGCAACATACTCGTTGTTTTGACTACAATATACAACCGGATTAAAGAGGAGATTAATGGATTAAAGAGGAGATTAGTCAGTTGTTGGAAGCGGGTTTCATTAAGCAATGCAAGTATGCGGGGCTGAGTTTCTAATATTGTGTCGATTGAGAAGAAAGACTTTGGAAAGCTAAAGGTTTACTTGATTTAAGAGATCTAAATAGAGCCACTCCAAAAGATGAATATCTTATTTCACTATGAGCGTCATCCTCAGTAGGCTATTCATTTGGCTGTTTTCTTTTATTTTGAGAATTACATAGTATAACAACGACGCACACAAATTCGAGCATTTGTACTAAGTCGAGAACTTGAATCTGGATTCGTAATTATCCACATTCGTAATAAATTCTATTTTTTTCTGAAAAGAATAGCTCACCAGGATATCCAGCCTGCCAAACTTTTCCTTGATAAATGCAGCCAGACGGGCAGTGTCAGTTGGATCACTCACATCCAGGCGGTGAAACTGCACGTCAGGTAAGCCGGATCCATGAAGCATATCCACCGCTTCTGATCCTTTTTGCACGTCCCTTGCCGTTAGGATCACCATGACACCCCTGGAAGCTAGCTGCCTGCATACCTCCAGCCCAATTCCTTTGTTCCCTCCGGTGACAACAGCAACCCTGAAAACAAAACCACACAAAATTGAGATGTAAATATTGATTCGTAATCTCGTAAATATCTGCATGCTTGCCTTTTATCATAAGGGCCAGGGCAGGTGCTTCTTTCCATCAGCAAGATCTATCAGACCCACAATAATACTGCAGCAAGGCTAGAGGGGAGACGGGCAGCTTGCTAATAGGGCTTTAGGAAAGGATTGGCGTGAATTCACCACATGCGCTATATTTAAGTTGGTGGCGGAGTGCTGTATTATTCCATCGGAGCATTATTCCATAATATCTCTTTCGCTGATTGACGAACCAGTATTCCACCTGTCAATGCCTGAATCCTGATAACCCTAAGAAATACAGTAGATAGCGCAATCAAACCGGTCTCGCCATCTGTCAGTGGGAGTTGAGACGGGTAATATGGAAGGTTGAATTTGCAATCTCTGACTCTCTGTTGCATTATCCTTCCCAGGCCGGCTGATTTGTTTATATGAAGCTTGATGTAACCCTGGCCATAAAAGTCCAGTTGTTACTTTCACGGTAGAGGTAGCAGAAAAGCAACTACTTGTCACCATTTCCATGGCTCTTCGCTGGTGCGCGGCGGAGGCCGGCTCCAATATTCCAAGGCCGAGTGACACGAGTACTAAGTTGACGAGCATCGGAGCATTATTGTTGTAACACCTCATATCGTATATCTTATTTAATGTTGTAACACCTCATTTTTTTTATATTTTATTTGGATGCACTTGTATCCACAACACTCAAAATTGGTTGAAAGAGGCTATTCCTTAGTTTTCTAGGAAAATAGTCTAGTCTAGATTATAACCTGGCTAGGTTGAGTTTGGTGACTTCCTCAAAATACAAAATGGACTCTACCATTATCTAAAAAAAATTTTGTTTCTCTTGTGTCGTCACCAACACTAGGTATCTTCTTTGTGTTGTATGGCCATCACCCTCAACAGTTGGGAATAGAAGCACCTTCCCCCAGCAACAATTCTGACCTTTTGATATATAGCCGGCTGCAAGCAACGAAAGATGAAGATACAAGCTGATAAGAGAAGCTCCTTTCGTAGTTTCCAAGTTGGAGATGCAGTTTATCTAAAGATACATGCGTATGTACATACGTCTTTGGCCAATTGTTCTTTAAACAAACTATCCTTTCGGTTCTTTGTGCCTTTCACCATCATTGCAAAGATTGGCGACGTGGCTTATCAACTAAAACTTACAGAAGATTGCCTGATTCATCCCGTATTCCATGTCTCCCAACTGAACCCTGCAGTGGCTTCTAACATTGTGGTCGGCACAAGGCTGCCGGATCCTACTATGCATTTTCAAGTACCTCAAGCAATTCTTGACAGACATCTGTTAGAACCTTTGGATCTCTAGGTCTAGGATCTAGTGGGGATACTTTGCTTTTTGGGGATAATCAGTAGATCCGAGAGAGAGAGGGATCGAGGGTGATGAGTTACCGACCGTCCGAGGGAGTAGTGGAGGAGCTATCGGCCAGGTTCGTTGATGATGATGTGCAAACGGGTAGCGATGGTCGAAGCAGGGCTCGGTAAAGTCCGCTGAGCAGGGTGATGACGGCTGGTGGCTTCATGTCACTGGCTGCGCCCCTCACTTGATTAAGTTAGGGTTTGTCGGTGAGAAGCTCAGCTCAGACGAACATACTACGTGCCGCCGGCCCACACCTCTATATATAGCGCAATGTGATAGGGCCCTGCAACCATTATATGGCTGGGTGCCCCCGATCAAGACGCGTATCAAGGCCCAATAAACCGTTAGGTTCATTTGCTGAAGAGATCAATCTAACGTTCTCACCCTTGATCTCACCTTATGCTTTTCAACTTTATACTTGAACTTAACTTTTATTTTTTTTTCATATTCCATCACACATTAGCGCATAGAGCATGTCTCATAATTAGTGCCAATCGCCGATAGACTTAACAACTACAATACTCATCTTTGATCTGAAACAAATCCTTTAACTTTGGTCCCTTTATGTCTAGGAATCGTAGGCTTTCCCTTAAACCTATTCCGGCTATATGTTCTCTGGTGGTAAGCCTTTTCTAAGCGGATCTGCGAACATCTTTTTGGTACTTATGTGCTCAAGACTTATAATATGATCCTGGACTTAATATTTCACAACATAATACTTTATGTCAATGTGTTTGACAACACCACTTAACCTATTGTTGTGAACATATTGTGCTGGTGAATTATTATCGTAGTATAACTTAAGTGGTATATAGATGTTCTCAACCACTTTTAAATCGGGTATGAAACTTTTCAACTAGTTCACTTGCCCAGAAGCCTGATAGCACGCTACAAACTCGGCATACATTGTGAGCGATGTAGTGACGGTTTGTTTTATGTTTTTCCATGATATAGCACTTCCTGTGAGAGTGAATACATATCCTGATGTGGATTTTCTATCATCTCTCGCATAATCAAAATCCGAATACCTCATTATATGGTGAGAATCTGATCTATATATGTCATCACGAGACTTTTCGATCCTTGCGAATAACGCAAGACAATATGTAGCACTATCCAGTGTTCTGGTCCTGAATTACTTTGAAAAATCTGGCAAGCAAGGTAACACACGCGCGTACACACTTGAGTATACTTATTGACTAAAGATTCAAAAAAAAAAGAGACAACAATAAGAGAGCCCAACCATAACGACTCTATGTCTCTAGAGGGTAACGGCGAGTGCCGGGCGTGTCCAGTCCGGCAAATATCACACGAACGGCGCCTCCTGTCCCAACGCGAAGTACGTGCCGGTCGGCCCGCCTTCTGGCAGCAGCGCCACCTTCACCACGTTGCCGGCGCCTTCCTCGGGCGTCAGGGGTCCGGAGTTCATGGTAATGTCGGTCTTGACGTAGCCGGGGTGGACGCAGTTGATCCGCAGCTCGGGGTGCCTTCTGGCCAGGATTCTCGAGTAGGAGTTCATGGCCGCCTTGGCCACCTTGTAGGCTGAACAATACACTGGCCACCCGCGCGCCTCCACCGCGCCGGCCTCGAAGTCTCTGAGGAACACGGCCAGCACCTCATCTAGCCTCTCCTCGGTGAGCTTCTCCACGTCGTTGAGCTCCTGCCTCAGCTCCTCGTTGTTCCATAGCTACAATACATCGGATGATCGGAACGAAAGAAGCGTTCAGGTTGACTGTCTGTCGTAGCATACGGCGCAGAGTACAGGCCCAGTAATTAAATTGATTATTACCCGTAGCAATCCGAACTCGGAGGAAACGTTAACGATTCTCCCATCAGGGGAAGCTTTCAGCAGGGGCAGTAAGGCTTGGATTACATGCTTCGTGCCGTAGTAGTTTGTCTGCAGGCCTTCCTTTGCAGAATCGCAAGTCTCGCGTACATTTTGAAGCATCCATTCAAGCCTCTGGCGCTCGTCCATGCCACTGAACTGTTTGCGATTGCGAGCGTGCAACAATAAATAAAAATCTCTGTTCAGTTCAGTTTGGGCTTAAATTAAAGTTCAGAGCACACATCTAGGGGTGTGAGCAGAGAGAAGAGTTCAGAAACGAGTCAGAACGTTTTCCGTTGTAGTACAAGAGATGCAGTAATTTCTAGAGAGTATCGGTTTCAATTAGTAAGCTGAAGATGTGTGAATTAAGCTCACCTTTTCGTCGCTCCATGTTGAGCTATCGATTGGATCTTGGACATACTCAACACCACCAACAGCGGCATTATTTACCTACGAAAAGTTCACGTACTAATCCTATCAACCAACGGCCATACATATCAAATCAAGAGAACTTTCAAAAGTTTGAGAGATGCATCTGCTTATTACCAGGATGTCTAGCTTCCCAAAACGCGTCTTCAAGAAATCAGCCAGCTGAGCGATGCTCGGAGCATCTGTAATCTCCAGCTGATGGAAAATGACATCAGAGAACCCTGCTTCTTTGAGCTTCTCGACGGCGGCTAAGCCTCTCGTCTCGTCCCTGGCTGTCAAGACGACGGTTAGGCCGTTGCCGGCTAGCTGCCGGCACACCTCTAGTCCGATTCCTTTGTTGGCTCCGGTGACCACAGCAACCCTATCGCATCACTTAGTAATAATCAGCCGACTCTTAACGTACTGGTTTCCCTCGAAGGCTGCACGCATGAAAGCAACATGGAGATACGGAGCGTACCTTGTGCGAATACCGCCCTCCATGATCGTTCGCTGGCAGGAGTTTGATCGCAAGGACGATTTTTGAAGAAATTTGCCTCGCTCAGATCTGCTTGTCGATACTAATATAATGGTTTATATATATATATATATATATACTTCAGCGAAAGAAAAGACCACAACTAATGACCAGAGATTATTCTCCTATCACTTTTGATGGATGCAATGGCATGCTTCCAAACCTTTTGGCTTTTGTGTGGTTTTCGTTTGGTCGTCCGTCCGCAGTTGTTCAACAGACAACTGGCGCTTGTCTTCTTCCTTAGACGGGTACTAGTAGTAATTCATGCCTATGCCTTTCTGGTTCGGTCTCGCGCATTCGTCTGGTCATAAAATCTGGATGTTCTCTCAATGTGAATGCTCAACATCTTGCCAAGTTTAAATGCATTGTGGGCCACGCAATTACAATTTTACCGAAAAAGCCAAAAAAAGATAAATTCTTTTTAGAAAATAGAAAAACTTTGGACCCTAGAGCCACACAGAAAATGACATCTCTTTGCTGGTGGACACTAAAAATAGTGTGATTTTTTAGAAGGCCCTTTGTTTTTGTTAAATTTGTCACGGGACACCATGCATAATAAAATATTTTTATAAAATTGATATAAAATCATATAAGTGTTTAGAAATTGTACTATAAAATCTTCTATACTATACATGATGAGAACTATATTGTAAAATATTGTTTATACTAAAATGACTATTTTTCCCTTTTCAAAAATAGACACATTTAACCATGATTAATTTGTTAATATGTTAATAGGACACTAAAAATCTAAGAAAAATCATAGAATGTGTATATCACCAAATCTTGACTATGCTAAAAAAAATTAGATCAAAATAATAAATTTATAATAATATATTTAGCATGACTGAGTTATAGATTTATGTGTTGTTAAGCTTAATTGATATATTAAGCTTTAATATTTTCAGCTGATAATTTTAGCATAGTCATGATTTGGTGATGTATGTATTCTGTAATTTTTTTAAAGATTTTTAGTGTCTTATAAATATTTTGAGATGATTTTTTTAGCAGAATCATGATTTATGCCATGTATATTTATTAATTTTTTATTTTATTAAATAAGATAAATAAGAAAAGTTTTAGATATAAAAAAATTCTTTTCTAAGATGCCTCAACGCAGCCCACGATGCCCCGGCATGCTGGCTCAGGCTGTCACTGTGAGGAAACAGGCCGTGGGCTGTAAGATAGCATGGGCGCGCATTATGTTGATATCCTTTGGTTGAGTACTGGGTTTGTCCGAAGTAGGCGTAGGCGCTCGGCCTGGTACGTGTGATGACGTTGTACTGGAATGATTGCAGTTATGAGTTGTGACGTTCTAAAAAAAATGTTATGAGTTGTGACGGAAATGAGAACGAACTCTCCTCCCTTAAATTCCTGCCTGTTCTTCCGTTCTTCATCATTCCAAGCTCAAAATTCTTGCTACTGCCATTCTACCTATCTGTCGTGCCAGCCACCCGTGTGTGCGGCAGCAGATTTGCCGCCAGTTCGTCACTGCACTCTCCCTGTCACTGGAACGCTCGCGCGCGGCCTTTGACTTTGAGAACAAATGCCCAATTACCCTCACAGGTACGGGTGTAAACTCTGCACGCGCGGGTCTAGTTCAAACTAGCAAAAAAACACACGCACACACATCCGACATCTGGGCGATTTTAGTACCGAAGCTGCAGCAATCCTTTATTATTCGCGGTCTCAAACCAGCATATTAATTAATTGTAAGCTGCGCAGGTAGATAGCAGGCACGCCACGCAGTCGGAGATGGAACGGCGGTGGCGCACTAGCTAGAGCTGGGCCAAGGCCGTGCACCGCGCCACCGCCACCGGTCTGGGGGCATGGCATTGTCACAGTCACACGAACGGCGCCTCCTGGCCTAACGCGAAGAAAACGCCGGTCGGGCCGCCTTCCGGAAGCAGCGCCACCTTGACGACGTTGGCGGCGCCCTCGGCGGGCGTCAGCAGGCCCGTCTGCCTGGTCATGTCGGTCTTCACGTACCCGGGATGCGCGCAGTTGACGCGCACCTCGGGGTGCCTCCTCGCCAGCAGCCTCGAGTAGGAGTTGACGGCCACCTTCGCCACCTTGTACGCTGAGAACTCCGTCGGCCACCCGCGGGCGTCCAGCGCGCCGGCCTCGAAGTCCCGGAGGAACGCGCCCAGCACCTCGTCCAGCCTCTCCTCCGTCAGCTTCTCGATGTCGTCCAGCTCCTGCTTCAGCTCCTCGTTCCTCAGATTCTGCGCGCATTGGATGGAACGAAAGATAGGTCTTCCTGTTTCAGTCAGATCGATCTAGCAGCCTCTTCTCTCTTTGTGTGTACGACGACGTACGTGCTGAGGTTGGTGGAATGCACTTATTATTGGAGTGGTTTTATGTTGTGGTGGTCAGCAATCAGAAGAGCTAATTACTACACTTAGCAGGCCGAAGTCGGAGGAGACGTTGACGACCCTCCCGTCGGAGGAGGCTTGCAGCAGAGGCAGCAGCGCCTCGGTCACATGCTTCACCCCGTAGTAGTTTGTCTGAATGCCTGCCTTAGCAGCGTCGCTTGTCGGCCGGCAGTTCTTCCCCATAAATTCCGCCATCTGAAACGCATCCATGCCCCTGATCTGTTCCTTCCACCCACACCAACATATAATAAGAAACCAATTCAGAGTGTGGGCTGAAAATCTGAGAACGCATACCGGAATAACATGTATGCATGTAACCTCACCTTTTCAGCAGGATCTTCGATGGGAAGTGACTCAACCCCACCGATAGCGGCATTATTTACCTAGAAATTAAGCAGAAACAATGGCTTTCCTTCATCAGTAGTCACAGTCACCGACCATACCAAACCTTGAGAACGAAAGATGACATGTTACCAGGATGTCTAGCTTCCCAAAACGCGCCTTCAAGAAACCGGCCAATCTAGCAATGCTCTCAGCATCCGTGACCTCCAGTTGATGGAAAATGACATCGGAGAGCCCTGCATCTGTGAGCTCCTCTACGGCGGCTGTGCCCCTCTTCTCGTCCCTGGCTGTCAAGACGACGGTGACGCCATTGCTGGCCAGCTGCCTGCACACCTCCAGCCCGATCCCTTTGTTCCCGCCGGTGACAACGGCAACCCTATGTACCCGAAGTATATATATACGACAACGGAGAGTAGTAATGCAAGTTATTATTTATCTAAGAAAGAAAGAACCGGGCTTACTGACTCCCAATTTTTTTGTAAGAAACTCTAGTATTCTTAGACATTAGTCACCCAGTGCAAAAGCTCTTCAGCTTCTGTATAGATTACACGCCAGGACGTCAGATGGCACGTACCTGCTTGTGCCGCCGTGGGGACTAGAGATAGCGGCCGCCATGAGCCTGTGCACCACGAGCTCGAGCAACAGGATGAGAGATGTATACCTCACTCCTTAGCCACTCGATGAACTTGACGACAAGACCACAAGAATGGGGACGGCAGGGTATAGCCCCGCTGGTTATTGATGTTGCCTAGCGAGGTGCCGAGGTGGTTGGTGGTTGTTAGCAATACTTACCAATTACAGTACAGTACGTTCGATCATCTGCCAGCACCGTAGTAAACTCTTTTATGCCCACAACCAATGAATGTGCTGCCGGCGTCCAGTGAACGGCGGTGGAAATATGTGGAGGTAAAATGCAACAACGGCATGGAGAGACGGCAATGACTACGGTCCAGGCAAGTGAAGAACGCACGCAGTGACGTACATGACGAGATTTTCCTCCCTAAATGAATAATGGTGACGGGTCTTATATAAGGGCGTACTACATACTCAACGGCCAGCTATTTGGCTAGCTGGCTTTTTTTCTCAGATAATGGAAGAAAATCCGGTTTTAATTTGATCCCCACAAGTGAGAAATTAGCTACGGAGTATTTGACTAGCTACAACTTTTGTGTGACGTGAATAGAGAAAAAGAAGAGAACAGACGTTAATTAGTGATAAAAAAAATAGCTGACCTATTTCAGGGTGTTCAAAAATATGAGTGAGGAGCACATGAGTCGGTAGCAACTAAAGAAAGTAGGATATAGAAATTAGTATTCCGCTCCCTCTCTCTCTAAATAACTGTTATTTTTATTTTCTGAGAAATAATTTAAAATAATTTTATATAAAAAACTATTAATATTTATGATACATAATTAGCATAATTAGATAGATCTTTTAATCTAGTTTTTAATAAATTTATTTAGAGACATAAATGTACACGTATTTTATATAAATCTAGTTAAAGTTGTGACACACGGAAACCTAAAACGACCCTTAATAAGGGACGGAGGGAGCATGTGACTATGTAGCCTGTCACTGTGAAATGTGAACTCCCTAATGAGCTAGTAACAACTCATCGCTTCCGTGGATCAGGTCCAATAAAGACTCATCACTAATGATAGGTCATGTGACAGATGTATGTGTACTTAACAGAGGTAGACAGGATTAGATAGGAAAAATACTTTCTAATTAATCATTCTTTGTTATGTGTAATCATGTCTTAAACGTCTTATATTTCATACTATATGGAGGGTGTAGCTAGTGGGTTGGAGGCTGTGGTAGCAAGATCTTTGATGCAAGGTCGAGTCCAGGACACGGAGATTTTTCTGGTGTTTGTGGAGGATGCTAAGCTACAAGATCATGCGGGTTTCCGCCAGATTGTCATTTTTGTCGTTCCTAGTTGTATAGTCACTCTTCAACTCTTTTCGGGGTGTGTTTGATTGCCTCGCTAAGGCCTTCCTGATAACCTATGGTTTGCCAAGCTTTTTTTGTAACTTTCACGCTACTCCCTCTTAACGAAATCCATACCGCGATGCCAAGTTGGCTGACTCTTTTCCATGCCTAGCCAGCCATGTGACATCTCCTGAGGCTTCAATAAGTGATGCCAAGTTGCTTGGGCTGCGGCGGCAACTTGCTCCAAGACTCAGTACAAGAAGCCGCTGAACTTGTCCAAGTAGAGAGTATACCGGAGAGTGTGGTGCTTCAGAACACCCTTGATCGCAGGCTCTGCCCTCTGATGACAACTGCACATGAGCCGTTGAGACTCAGCACCTCCTGGCTATATAAAGCTATCAAGAACTAGGGTGAACATGCTGAATTCGCCAAGTTCGTGTGGTGCAACAACAAGATCCCCCCAGTCTAGTTCTTCTGTTGGCTACTTGTGAAGCAACGAATCAAGTGTCGGGTGAACTTGAAAAAGAAGAGTATACTGGACAATGACATTTGCCCGATCTGTGGGCAGAAGCCAGAGACAGCAAACCACCTGATCTTGCCACCGACAATGTACAGGTGGAGACGATTTGGACCATGTCCAAACCGCCCCAGATCGACGTGCGCCATGCTAACGCCTTCATACACCTGGTGTGTTGGATGATTTGGAAACATTGGAATGACGTGGTTTTCAACAGTATGTCGCCTTCCCAAAGCCGCCTTGCAACTCATCTCTGGAAACACCGTTTTCGCCCTGATGGCCGTTCAGTAATCTCTCAATGGTGCCAATTGTTTTTTTGAAAAAAAAACCTCAATGGTGCCAATTGTTTTCTCCATAATGTAAACCTCAAGTTGTGTAATGCTCTCCCCCTCAATCTGTAATCTGCCAACTATATTTGAGCTGCAAGTTTTTTGCTGCTCCTTTGCAATATAAGGTGGGGACACTCCTCCTCTCCGTTACCATCAAAAAAATCCGTACCGCGATAGTCTTAGAATAAACAAAAATACCACCTTGTTGTGCCAAAATTTTGGACTTTGACATGGAGAGGAACAAAGGAGCCAGCAGTAAACGTTGATAACAGCACAGGCCGGCAGTTGGAGAAGAACGAACTTAGGTGCAACGGCAATGTGAAGGGAATGGATATCAGCGCTAACGGGAATGGAGGCGTTGGGCACTTGTTTTGTTTGGTTGAGCAGCCGGATGCCTAAGTTATTCCCGTGATCGGTTACCCGTTAAAATCGAGCGCAACCAGGATTCTGAAGGAGCGGACCCGTTACCCCGACACCAGGACACCAGTTTACGTAGCACAATAAACAAACAGAGACTAACGGGATTTGTTTACCATGTGATTCGATCACGTCGACAACCAGCCGAACCAAACAACACCTTAACGTTAACGCGGCATGCTTTGTCAGTTGTCACACAAAGGGCGCCTCCTCTCCCCACGCGAAGTATGCGCCGGTAGGCCCGCCTTCCGGCAGCAGCGCCACCTTCACCAAATTGGCCGCGCCTTCCTCGGGCGTCAGGGGTCCGGTGTGGATGGTCATGTCGGTGTTCACGTAGCCGGGGTGCGCGCAGTTGATGCGCAGCTCAGGGTGCCTTCTTGCCAGGATCCTCGTGTACGCGTTCACGGCGACCTTGGCCACCTTGTACGCCGAGAAACCCATCGGCCACCCACGCGCCTCCACCTCGCCGGCCTCGAAGTCTCTTAGGTACGTAGCCAGCACCTCGTCCAGCCTCTCCTCGGTGAGTTTATCCACATCGTTCAGCTCCTGCTTTAGCTCCTCGTTGTTGATTACCTACACAACAAAGAACTTTTCAATCTTAATGTCTGTTGTAGTATAAGTCGTACTGGGAATGGGATCGGAGGTGTTGAAAAAAAAGAAGTTGGTTATTGCCTTTAGTCGCCCAAATTCAGAGGAGACATTGACGATCCTCCCATCAGTGGAAGCTTGCAGCAGGGGCAGTAAGGCTTCAATTACATGCTTTGTGCCATAGTAGTTGGTCTTCACGCCTTCTCTTGCGGCGTTGTAGGTCTCCTGGACACCTTTAAACATGCATTTAAGCCTTTGACCCACATCCATGCCACTGAACTGTTGGACACACATACATGCAACAACAAAGCAATCTTTTTCATCAATCTGGCCTAATATAAATCGCCAAAGATCAAATTTCAGGACCTGTCACCAAGGTTTAATTTTGTACTACTGGAGAAGATGCTTTGATTTCCAGCAGTGCAGTACCTCCGTTATTTTGTAATACCTCTTGAGTCTTGACAAGCTAAAGATGTAAAGCTCACCTTTTCCTCGCTTGTTGAACTGTCAACAGGATCTTGTACATACTCAGCGGCACCAATTGCGGCATTGTTTATCTACAAATCGAAATAGTATCTCATCTATCGTCCCTGGCCAATTGGCCATATCATATTATCAATCCTCTTCACCAAGTTATAAAAAGGCAACCTTCAACCTACCAGGATGTCTAGCTTCCCAAAACGAGTCTTTAGGAACTCAGCCAACCGAGAGATGCTCGTAGCATCGGTGATCTCCAGCTGATGGAAAATGACATTGGAGAGCCCTGTTTCTCTGAGCTTCTCTGAAGCGGCTGCACCCCTCGTCTCGTCCCTGGCTGTTAAGACAACGGTGGCGCCGTCGCCGGCCAGCTGCCGGCAAACCTCTAGCCCGATTCCTTTGTTCCCGCCGGTGACCACAGCAATCCTGTCAAGGCCTTGGTCAATCGCTGGAAGTTGTATCTATGTTACATACATACAGTAGAAACTACTGTGTGACTTCTTCCTAAACAAAACCTGATAGTTCTTGACCGACACTTGTTTTCGTAAAGATTCTGCACGCAACCAAGAACGAAGCATGGAGGTATATATGGCACGCACCTTGTTTTGGGGACGCGGGGAATAGCGGCCTCCATCAGCCTTCACCACGGGCTGGAGCGAAAGCAGAGCAACTCAGGTAACAATGGTCTGGATGATGACAGTACGTACTCGTCAGGGTTCAGTGACAGAAAAGAGTGGAAGCCGTGACCGCATGTCCAGATATTTATCCTCTCGCTGCATCTTCTTGGTGGCCACACAGTGCTACTCCATCTTTGATGCCTTGATGGATATGTACACTAGTATCTGGTATAGTGTTTGGTCCGTTGTCACTGATTGGAGAGTTGTCGTTGCATACTGGCACGTTTGTCGGTACCAAGTGATGCGTCACCACGTGCGTAGGACCACCTCCCCAATCGCCAACCCCGCTCCCCACATTCATATTTTCCTCTTTATTATTTAACCAAATTTATAAAAACATATCGATATTTATGATGTCACTTATTACTACCTGGTGTTATAAATGTTAATAATTTCATTTATAGATACACTTAGGCCTCATTTGGCACAACTTCGTTTTACCATTTAAGTTTTTTCGCAAAATAACTTCATGAGCAATTTTTTTATTGAAGTTGAGCTGTTTTAAAATAAGTGTTTAACAAAAACAACTTCACATGATGAAATAATAAATAAAATGACTATAATATGTGAGATGAAGCTAGGATAAACTACTTTTTTCAACTTCATCTTAACTCATCTTTCTGTGAGAGGAGAAACAAACGACTTCACTCATGAAGTTGTTTAAAAAATAGTTGTTTGGTTAAAAAAACGGTTAAATAGGACCTTAGTCAATATGATTTTAACTGAACTAATAAGATTATTCTTTTTTTGGACAGAAAGAGTGCGCCGTATAAACAAAATGTTGTTTCACTATCCTTTATATAGAATTAGTAACTACAATAACAAGTTGTTGCTGCCTCAAAACTGCATGCGAACAGGTTTTATTATTTAGAGAGTTACGGTTTAATAAGTTATGCAACCAAAGATATATAAAAAGAAAACTAGATATCAACTTCCTTTTCACTTGTCTCTTTGTCATCTACGGGAGTTTCCTATTTAAATTATCGGCGGAGATGATCTCCTTTAAGCTTATTAACCATTTTGCCTATACGCCAGATCTATGACTACTTGGGTTATTTTTTCAATTTTTAGAATATCTATGGACAAAATAGGCATTTATTAAATCAGTTACATAATTTATTTTTCAAATGAACCTTAGATTCCTCGAAGAGCCAGAAATGCTTCATTATAGATGGTCAAATGAGCAACATGGCAAGACACATTTAGTCATTTAGTGGGTGTTTGGGACTATCTCGCTCCATGTTATTTAGCTTCAGTTCTTATTTTTTGTCAAACGGGTTTAACTTCACACACTCAGTTTGAAAAAAAAATATGAAGTTGTAAAAGCATATAAAGAGATACTCCACAAACTCTATTTTTTTTATAGAGCTATTTCACAATGGAGTTAGTAGAGTAGAGTTCGTGAACCAATTCTAAACACCCCTTAGATAGCCATGATATGTCATGCCATTTTAACATGTGGCTCTACCAGCGGCCAGACACGCCTGGCATACTAGGAAAAATGTGTCATGCTCGTCCTATGAGCCTGTGATACCCAACCAATCATGGGAGTGGAAGGAGGGGAAATCATTGTTGCTCCATCAAAAAAGAATGCAAAAATCTAAAGTTTCGGCGCCAGATTAGTGGACATGTAAAATTATGCACAACTTATACAACACAATCTTTTAATATAACGACTTAACAGTAGGAAAAAGGTTGTTCATAGTGCGCTTTGGCTGAACAAAAGTGTACAACGACGACCCATCACAATAGACAAATATATAGATCAAAAGCATTGTAATATTGAAAACGTTAATTACTAATAAAATTCACAGTAGGAAAATGAAGGTGGGGCTCTAGGGGGGCTCTACATACCAGACGGCAATAGGGGGGCTCGAGCCCTTGCCGCGCGGCCACTGGCTCCGTCGCTGGTTGTGCGTGTTGACGGAGAATCTCATTGTCATTCCGAGGAACTTGGAGAAGCAGTTTATGCGTGTTGATGCACATTGGGGCTGATGTGTTGGTTTTATGGATAGAGCTGGTGAGAAATTGTACCCTCATCCTCTCATGAGGTTGTGGAGTGATGTATGTCATCATTCGTGGGTGGTTATTTTGTACCAGTGGACTGTTTTTTACACCTTGCACCATTGGACTTGTTGTTGCAAGGTTCCAATAACTGGCGTCTCTAATGGCAGCAGTGTGTTTGCTGGATTCATAGTGTGCTTTGGTGGGGGCAGTGTGACAAGGGTTTTCTAGTTTGGTGGTTAAATCTCAATCATCATTTGGATTAAAAAAATTGGTTCGATCTGTTATGGACGAAGTATAGGAATATGAAGTAAAGAATCAAGCCACAGAGGAGACACACGATTTAACGTGGAAAACCCCTTCGACGTGAAGGGGAAAAACCACGGGCACCAGCCAGCAACAATCTCACTATCTCAAGAGTTTGGGTTACACGCCTATGGCGGCTTACAAGAGAATCAAGTCTCCACGAAACCCTAGCAAGGGTATATATACTATACCGTACCCCCGACCACAGGGGCGAGACCTGATGGGCCGGCTTCAGACTCCGCTACGCTCCGGCCCAAGCCTCCAGCGACCGGCCTCCGCTCCGCTCCGTCAAAAGGGTAGCGGAGTCTGAAGGGCTTTTGACGGAGCGGAGCGGAGGCCCGTCGCTGGAGGCTTGGGCCGGAGCGTAGCGGAGTCTGAAGTCGGCCCATCAGGTCTCGCCCTGTGGTCGGGGTGCGGGGGGCGAAGCCCCCCGCGGTACGGTACGGTATATATACCCTTGCTAGGGTTTCGTGGAGACTTGATTCTCTTGTAAGACGCCATAGCGCGTGTAACTCAAACTCTTGAGATAGTGAGATTGTTGCTGGCTGGTGCCCGTGGTTTTTCCCCTTCACATCGAAGGGGTTTTCCACGTTAAATCGTGTGTCTCCTCTGTGGCTTGATTCTTTACTTCATATTCCTATACGTCGTCCATAACAAGTGGTACCGGAGCTTTGGTTGCTGTTAGGGTTCATGATGACGTCGATGAAGTTCGATCTTCCGCTGCTGAACTACGACACGCGGTTCTCACTATGGCAAGTCAAGATGCGGGGGATTCTGGCGAAGACACGTGACTATGATGAGGCGCTGGATAGTTTCGGAAAGAGGAAGGCCGAGTGGACTCCAGAAGAGACCCGCAAGGATCAGAAGGCGCTCGCCCTAATTCAGTTGTATCTTCATAATGATATTTTGCAGGAGTGTCTGAAAGAGAAAACCGCTGCAGAACTATGGCTGAAACTGGAAATCGATCTGTATGTACAAGGATCTAACCAGTAAGATGCAGATGAAGATGAAGCTGTTCACCCTGAAGATGAAGGAGGAGGATTCAGTGATGAGCCACATCGCTGAATTCAAGAAGATCGTCGCCGACCTAGTGTCGATGGAGGTGAAGTATGATGATGAGGACTTAGGTCTTTACTGCTATGTTCTTTGCCAAATTCGTATGCAAATTTTCGTGACACCATACTTTTGAGCCGTGATGAACTAACCCTAAAGGAAGTTTATGAGGCTCTCCAGTCTAGGGAGAAGATGAGAGGCATGGTGCAGAATGACGGGACGTCGTCCTCCAAGGGCGATGCTTTGCATGTGAGAGGCAGAACTGAAAATAGATCCTCCAATGACGGCAATGATGGAAGAAAGAACTACGAAAGGAGAGGCCGTTCAAAGTCCAAGCCGCATGGTAATAAAATTTTTTGTGTTTATTGCAAGCTGACAAATCATAATATTGAGGATTGCAGAAAAGTACAGAATAAGGAGAAGAGGAAAAACAAGTCAGCTGGTAAGGTCTCTGTTGCTGCTGCTGCGTCTGATGATGATTTTGGAGATTGTCTGGTAGTATTTGCTGGTTGTGTTGCTGGTCATGATGAATGGATTCTCGATTCTGCATGTTCATTTCATATTTGCACTAACAGAAATTGGTTTAGCTCGTATAAGCCTGTGCAGAAAGGGGATGTTGTGCGGATGGGAGATGATAACCCGTGTGACATTGTGGGGATTGGATCAGTTCAGATCAAGACTGATGATGGCATGACACGCACGCTGAAAAACGTCAGGTATATACCAGGGATGTCCAGAAATCTTATCTCATTGAGCACGCTTGATGCAGAAGATTACAAATATTCCGGTTCAGATGACGTTCTGAAGGTATCAAAAGGTTCTCTTGTTTGCTTGGAAGATGATCTTAATTCTGCAAAGTTATATGTCCTTAGAGGGTGTACTTTACCTGGTTCTGATTCCGCTGTTGCTGCTGTTACTAATGATGAACCTAGTAAAACTAACCTTTGACATATGTGTTTGGGACATATGAGTCACCATGGTATGGCAGAATTGATGAAGAGAAACCTGCTGGATGGCTGCACTTCGAGTAAAATAAAGTTTTGTGAGCATTGTATTTTCGGGAAGCATAAAAGGGTACAGTTCAACACTTCTGTTCACACCACTAAAGGTACTCTTGATTATGTTCATGCTGACTTATGGGGCCCTTCCCGTAAGTCCTCACTTGCTGGTGCCCGTGGTTTTTCCCCTTCACATCGAAGGGGTTTTTCACGTTAAATCATGTGTCTCCTCTGTGGCTTGATTCTTTACTTTATATTCCTATACGCCGTCCATAACACGATCCACATCTTTCTATTTCTATAAAGTTACATAGTTATACTCAAAACTTTTGTGTATAAAATTTTCTTAACAAAATCTATCACCATAACTTTTTCTCATAGCTTTTTTTATAGTTTTTTTACATAATTTTATAGACAACATATAATGACAACTTGTCTACATGACCATTTTGTTTGTTCCTAATTATCAGCATACATACTTATCATACGAATTTCTCATCATAATTTTATAGCTGTACTTTATATAAGAAATTTTATAAATAACATAACTTAAGCACATAACTTTTTTGTTGTTCAACGCGCTTCAAAAAAAAGTTATACACAACTTATACAACACAATCTTTTAATAATATATTTTGGATAAACTTGTCAACGTAAAAAGTTTGTTCATAGTATATAAAAGGAAAGTGGGTAGGTTAATATAAAAAGGGAAAGAAACAAATGAAAATAGAAAAAGGAGTGAGAAAATGGGATAGACCTGGGAACGCTCGACCTGGGCGAGCACGCGGCCGCCGGCGCGCGCGGGGAAGGCCAGCGAGGGCAGGGCGAGCGCGTGGTCGCTGCGAGTAACCGGCCGGCAACGCGTCGAGCGGGCGCCACCAGAGTCCTCCACGAACAGGACCAAAGAGGCAAAGACCCTCTCCACTGTCTCCATCCACTTATACAACCCCTTGATTTCTAGTACTGAGCAGTATGGGAGGAACACCTCCAGCTTCGCCTCCTCGATCTGGATCCAGCCTCAGTGATGACTTCTCCAAGGTTGCCTTGGGTAAGTCCGCCTGAACCGTGCAATCAAATCAGATAAAGATGCATCGATTCTATCGAATCTGTTAATCCTTGCAAAATAAGTGTTTTGTCTGTTTTTGGCATAAAAAATGCAATTTTTTCTTAGAAATCACACTGGTAATAGCTTAAACAAAAAAATGCAATTTTAGGCGCTCTGTATGTACTCGTCCTTTTTTGTCGACGTTTACTTAGTCCCAGTTGCGTGACGCAGATCGATTCCAATTCTGACGCTCTTTTGCAAAATCACTGTTATCATTATAGGTTTCTTACTTCGCACGGTGCTTGTCCGAATTGGATTCGATATACGCAACTTCTTTGAGAAAGGTAATTAGCCCTTGTTCGAACAGAACTATAGCTGGGTTTGTTCTTTCTTCTAAGGTAATTAGCCCTTGTTCGAACAGAACTATAGCTGGGTTTGTTCGTTCGTCTATATAAACAAATACTCCGTGCTAAAGTTCCCAGTATTTGCTATGGCAGGAACCTGTTCAAGCCCCAGCTGGTCCGACCTCCCAATGGATGTCCTCCTCCTCATCCTGCAACGCCTCGAGCTTCCCCAATCACTTGCCTTTGCATCAGTTTGCAAAACATGGAGGGCTGCCGTCATAACCGCCGGTGTTCCTCGTTCTTGCACACCATGGATCTTGTCTTGGGCCCATCTTCAGAACAGGCTGGAGCAGGGGGATTGCTCAGCTGTAACATGCAACTTGTACCATCTACTCGATGGTAAGAAGACCTATGGTGTTAGTTTTCCACGAGGTTGTTTTGCTTCGTGCTGTGGAGCCTCTCATGGATGGCTTGTTTTGGTAAACGAACTCTCCAATCTTGTCCTTTACAACCCCTTCACCACGCGCATTATCCCTCTGCCACCAATCACGGATTTCTCGTGCGTGGAAGCAGTCTACAGTAGCGGAGGGAGCTTGGAAGGTTACCATCTTGGAACTGGTGGAAGAGTCTATGGTACAAATGAACTAGGAAAAATGTTTTACTAGAAGGCAGTGTTGCAGCGGTGGAGCCAGAAATTTACGGCTAGGTATGTCATATATACAAAATTTTAAAGCAAATGTATAATACAATGGACGATAAGTTATAATGGTCATAACATATTCATAACAATAACAAAAGTACAAGTTCTAAACATAAAAAATAAAGAATCTTACAATACTGTAAAGGTTTTTTTTCTCGATCACGGAAAAGATTTGCGCGTTTTTATATTAAGGTAGAGAAAAAAATTAATACAACACGTCTTAGTGGCGTCCTAGGGGGTCAAAAAAATGTAAAGATTACTGCAATATAACTCTACGAGACTATGATCCCCTTGTTGGGCCGGGAGTTTCACCGTCATTTTATGCTGGCATAAGTGCTAATTGCATATTACTCTCGTTATTCTCAATCTAAACAGAATGGGCATTTGGTGTGTATGTAGAGGCTGTTTTTTTTTTCTTTGCAACTTTCTCCACAATGCCAATATGCTAACACCCTTTGTGAAGGGGAAAGGAAAAGGGGCAGGGGGCGAGCGGACCAGAGTGGGGGAGGTGCTCGTGCTGCAGGCCTGCAGCAGTGCCGGAGCAGATATTCTTGGCTTCGTTCCCTTTGTGGGCTGCCAGGAACGAATATTGTTTGGGCCTATGAGCCAGTATGACATGACTGTATCAAAATACGTATAAATATGTGTATATTTGCTATTTCTCTCTCTCAAATCTTGGGTATGCCAAGGAATACAGGGGCATACCCCTGTCGCCGCCCATGCAGTGTTGTCTTGCAGTCCATCCAAAGGTGGTGACTACATCGTGATGATCATCCATCGTGATTCTGATTGGCTTTCTTTTGTTAAGGCAGGACAGAGAAATTGGCAAGTGGCTTCAACTTTAGGTGCAAACGAGAGAAAGACAAATATGCAGACTGTGCATACCATGATGGCAGGTTCTACACAGTTACATTCGATGGAATGGTGGAGAAATGGGACATCGATGGATCGAATGGACCAACAAGGGAGGTGGTGGTTGCCGCAAGGCACCATGTAGTACTGACCCTTACTAGACATTTGGTGCCTACGCCGTGGGGCGATCTCCTGCAGGTTTCTGCAATTCGGTCGGATAGATACCTGGATGGCATCAGATTCCAAATCCTCAAGGTAGGTCTGGATGGATGCAAGAGGATTTCATACAAGGATTTGATGGATCATGCTTTGCTCCTTGGATTGAATCACTCGGCATGTTTGCACACCAAGGATTTTCCTGGGCTTCAGGCGCAATGTGCCTATTTCTCTATTCCCTGGATGATAGAAACATACGTGAGGATTCGTCCAAGCTTCGTTTTGGAAGGTGTGAGGACTTACAACTTTGAAAGCAGAAGGTTTGAGCGTGTTCTTCCCATTTGTTATAGTAAGGGATTTATGCACTTCGTTCCTTCAGAGGTCTGGATCACCCCGAATCTGTAATAGTTAGCACAAAGGAATAATTGATTTTCTACCCATGTGTAATTGTACATAATTGATTGGCCTTACTGCCCCTCGTTTGTAATACACCATCCTTTTCAAAATATAGCCACGTTTAGGTTTGCAGGTTTGATAAGTTTATAAAAGAATATTCACATCTATAACACAACTCATAACATAAGTGCACCATAAAAACATATTTCAAGATTGGTGTGATGATTCTAGTTTGATGAAAGTCATATATTTCATATAAATTTTGTTAGACCTGATATAGTTTGGCTAGAACAATCATAAACAGAGCTATATTTTAGAACAAAGAGACCAGTAAGGAAGCGAACGACCTTCTCACAGAGGTTTAGGTCACCCTGAATCTGTCATATCAGCGCAAAGCAATCATACAATTTGATAATGCATACTAATTTTATAACTTGACTACTAATACATCGTAATTCGATCTCTTTTTTTGCGACGAAAGAAGAATTATATTATATGATAGCTAGGCACATCAATACGTTACAAGCACTATAGATTACAAAATAATACACACGTTGTGAATAGTATAACTCAAATCTTAGCATGTTAATCGATTTACAGTGTGGTATCACCATGACTTCTTCAGTTCTTCTCATAACTTTTTAATAGTTTTTACACAATTTTATAGACAACATATCATGAAAACTTGTCTACATTACCGGTTTATTTGTTCCTAATTATTAGCAGACATACTTATCATAACAATTTCTCATCATAATTATCTAGCTATACTTTATATAATAAAAATTATAAATAACATAACTTATGCACATAACTTTTTGTTGTTGTTCAACGTGCTTCAAAAAAACTATACACAACATATTCTTGTAATAATATATTTTGGATAAACTTGTCAATCTACAAAGTTTGTTCATAGTATATAAAAGAAAAATAGGCAAGTTAATATAAAACCGGAAAGAAACAAATGAAAAGAGAAAAAGGAGTGAAAAAATGGTATGAACCTGCCATACTACAAAATACTTGTACAAAAGTTGGGTTCCAAAAGTCATGTCGATTTTTTTGAGACCGTACATCTACACACGTATTTCATTAAAAGAAAGTAGAATTTTGATTACAGGATCAAGCACCCAAAGATAATGAGAATTATCATTAGCTGGTCCAAATTAGCACTAGGCAATATTATAAACCAAATTTTTCGACATGTAGAAAGGTGTGCACTGGCTACAAGAACATGAGCAACATGCTCAGCGCCTTGTACCCAGCAAGCGACCACTTCAGCGCCTCATCCATGATTGTTCAAGATGGGAATGGGCTGACCTGGCCCTAGCCATGGACCCGGTCCCGTGGCCCCAAGGTCAATTTTAGGGGCCATGGGTCGACTCATTTCTTCTAAGTGCTATGACTTTGATGTCCCATTAGGTACCATGGGTTGACCTACATATTTTTTCTTCACAATCATAAATGATGAATATTATTAATATATTTTAAAAAATAAAATACAAGATTAAAAAGTATCTTAATTTTATATTAAGATTATTGTTTAAGGGTATCTCTCAACGAGGAGCTCATGTGGATGTGTCAGGCCTGTACCAGTAGTGCAGCTTCATTGACGGATGGCCATTGGGATGTGTACGTACGCGCGGACCCATCATCGTCTAATTGCACACAACAGGCCCACAGACCTGATGCCTGTTGCTACCACCGTTTTTTTTTTGAGCAACCTAGAGCATTCATTAATCAGAAACATGAGTACAATCGACTGCAGCTAATCCCATCAACCAATTCGGAATGTAGTCAAGCCAAAACTGGGAGCGCTATGTGGATGTCACCAAACATGCACAGTGATGGGCCACCGATCGTTGGCTTCCCTACACACCCACTCGATTCTAAAATCAATAAAACTCTTACCTAGCTCTAGGATATCAGAACAAATTCCTCAAATAGACGACCTCAAACAAGTATGATCGTCAAGCAAAGACTTCAGACCACGACAATTGATCTCCAGGCTGGATGACTCGATCAAAACCATTCTCTACTGTCAACTCAAGCCCCTCCTTTGCCGCCAAAGCCTCAGCTGTCAAAACGTCCGGCACATTCTCAAGCCAACGTGCCCCCGCTACTCGCACCAACCCCAAATGATCGCGGATCACCATACGTGCGCTGCCTGTTGCTACCACCGTTGACACCTTGTTTGAAACATATTATTTGTTGTTTTCTGTGGAGGAAAATTCTTGGCAAATAAATTTGCTCAGTTTGACTTCAGTCATCAACTTAAATAAGTTGGCAGAACTATGATTTTATCATTTTTCACTTCTAATATATAATAATCCTCACTTACTTTCAATCACAGACAATCTTTCAAATTATAACCAATCATATTTATTTTAAAAAACAAAGAATACTAAAAAAATATTATTAATATGATGAGTGGGTCGACCCATGGTACCCATTGGATCAATAAGATCCGATCCTATTGACCCATTTTGAAATTTAGTGTCGGCTTCTATGACCCATTGACCTTTTTTTTTTGGGTCGGGTCAAATACCCAATAAGTCGACCTGACCCATTCCCATCCGTAATGATTGTAAGCAAAAACAACAGACCCGTCCGTTGTGTTGGTAGACATCCAAACGTTCTGGCATTGTGCTCTTTCCGAATAGACCAGCTGATCAAGAAGAACATGGAGTCGAAACTGGCTCGCCAGCCAAGCAGCAGCCCACCCGACGCACCAGAAGAAGGGCATGCATAGGAGTACAAACTTAGAGAGCTTTGTCTCATGGAAGCAAACGTCAGATACATTTTTCTGCACAAACAATGAGTGTGCGCACGACATCACGACGGGCACGGCCATTTAGACCGCGCACGTTCCAACATAGCAGGTTTGGCGACATCAAGACGGTGGACGAGTGACGGGGGCAGCAGAGTAACACGGCATGACTGTGCCTCGCGCATGATCCCGATTCCCGTCTACCTCCGGAGCAAAATCGTCCAGGAAATTGTCATCTTGGAACAACACCCTGAATGCCTCGTGCTTGGAGTCTGAGAGCGAAGCTGCGAACGTAGAGTTAGAGTCGTAGACTCGTAATCCTCCAGAGGCTCAGAGTTCCTGGTCAGTGAGACAGTGAGGCCATGCTTTGCCATGAGCACCTTTTGCGGCTGGAGGATGGGTTGGCCACATAAATTATCAAAAATATACTCCCTACATTCTAAAACTATAAGTTATTCTAAAAATTTAAGAGAGAGAAATCATTTCAAATTTGATAAAAAATTGTAGAAAGAAGCATAAAAAATTATGACATGAAATCTGTAAAAATATAATTAATAGAGAATCTAATGATACTTACTCCCTCTGTCCTGAAAGAATAAATTTCTAGAATCTGTGTCAGTCAAACTTTTTTTTAACTTCAACTAACATTATAGAAAAATATAACAACATCTAGAACTTAAAATGAGCATCATATGAAAACATGTTCTATGATAACTCTAATGATATTAATTTGATATCATAAATTTTAATGTTTTTTTCTATAATTTTTGTCAAAGTTCAACAAATTTGATGGGGGACAAATATCCAGAAATCCATTCTTTCAGGAAAGGAAATAGTTGGTATCATAAATATTATTATTTTATTATATAAATTTGAAATTTTTTGATTCTCCAAGATTTTTTAAATGACTTATAATTTAGGATGGATGGAGTATTAAACAATAGTGATTAAAAGTTGTGGTCATAAGTTATGTCTCATGAAATATTATAAACAAAGGTAGTGAAGATAATTTTGTAGCTTTCCAAAAATAGAAAATTGTGGAAATATGATTTTTTTTCAAAAGAAAAAGAAAAAAACAAGGGGTTTCAAGTGCGGCAAAACGTTTGCTAATTTACATTTGGGCGTGGGATGCTATCTGCCCGTTATCCTTTTGTTTTTCTGGATTTTCTAGTTATTTATTTGATTTACAAATTTCCAAAAAATCAACGGTTGTGGTTTGTTTGAGATATATATACTTTTTCTGGGTAACTGAATATCGTAACAAGTCTTTTGTTTCAGCTGAGAACACTTTGCCCAGCATTATCATTGAAATTCAAGAGAGTTCAAAGGTTTAGTGCAGAATGTAAACGCAACTGGGTGGGTGGGCGGACTGTAGCATCTTTCACACGCATATCTCTAGATGAGGAGCAGCTGCACATCACACGAACGACGACACTGCAAAGTCTTCAAAGAACGCGCCGGTTGGGCCGCCTTCTGGCAGCAGCGCCACCATGGCCACCCTGCTGCCACCTTCCTCCGGCGTCAACAACCCCGAGTGTATGGTCATGTCTGTCCTGACATATCCAGGATGCACACAGTTGACGCGCAGCTCGGGGTGCCGCCTCGCCAGGATCCTCGAGTACGCGTTCATGGCCGCCTTGGCCACCTTGTACGCCGAGAAATACATCGGCCAGCCGTTAGGTTCCACCGCGCCGGCCTCGAAGTCTTTCAGGAACATGTCCAGCAGACAAGTCCTGCTGCTACGTCGTTTGATCAACACACGCAGCTGAAGAAGAAAAGTCTGCACAAAAGAGGAGGAAAAAAGCTCACCTTTGCCTTTTCCTCTCTCGTTACTGAGCCACGATCTTGGTCATGAACATACTCAACCCCACCAATCGCGGCATTGTTTACCTACAAATAATGGCACAACCACGCCATGCACATCAAAATCTGTCAGCTATCCCTATCCAGCGAGATCGATATCTTTCACTTAACCTTCGAAAGTTATCATAGAAGATGGTTTCAGTAATCACTAGGATGTCTAGCCTCCCGAAACGGGTGTTGAGGAACTCAGCAAGTCGAGCGATGCTGGGAGCATCGGTGATGTCCAGTTGGTGGAAAAGGACATCGGAGAGCCCCAGGTCTCTGAGATTCTCCACGGCCGCCGCGCCCCTCGCCTCGTCCCTGGCTGTTAAGACGACGGTGACACCGTTGCCGGCCAGCTGCCGGCACACCTCCAGCCCGATCCCTTTGTTGCCGCCGGTGACCACAGCGACCCTGTCCTCAGACGCAACGCAACGCAACCAGTACGACAGTAGATTCATTAATTAGTACTACCACGCCTTACTTAAGTATTGCCATGCTTCATGCATGAGCATGATTCACTGGCAACAGTATATACCCACTGCCAGAGTAAACGCCGACATGGAGATACTATCAGATAGGAGTATGTCATACCTAGCGTGCGCAGTAGTGTGGAGATCGCCCTCCATGTTGAAACTCTGGATCGGAAGCAAATACGTCTCTTGAAGCAGTTATCTTGAGTAGACTTAAAAGGACTACCAGTAGCAGCCTACTACGAGTGCCTATTTATTCTTGAGGCGGAGCCAGTTCGTCTCGGCTGGCCGAAATCATCGCATTTAATTTGGGTCAATACTCTCATATACGAACACATGGTTCATATGTACCCATGATATTCAGTTTTGTGATGGGTGATTGATAACACTTGGGTGTTTCAGTTTGAGCGGTTTATTCTAACCCTTGCGAAAGCATGCGTGTGTCTGTCTATCGGCTTATGGTGTGCAGGTGCTAGGCCCGGAGACAGTGGTCAATGGCGTCAAGAAGGTCGAGTAGAGGCTTGCCGTGCCGATGGACTGAGAGCGGTGAAGGGCGGAAGCGGGGCTCGGACCGAGGGACCATGGGCGCCGGCGGACTAGCTGTGATGGCTAGTACTTGGCACCGGCAAGTGCGAGAAGACATGGAGAAAGACCGACTTGACCGAGTCAAGACGGCGGACGAGCGGGTCGAGCGGGAGGCTCACGGGACTCGGAGTCCGACCTGGCGAGGACACGGTGGCTCGAGTCGAGCGGTTTGATGGTTTGGGCCTCAAAACCATCGGTGGACGGTTTCCGAGTTTGGGCCTCAAAACTCAGGGTTCGGTAGTTGAGCCGAAAGCTACCGATGATGGGTTTCGTGGGTTTGGGTCTCAAAACCCGGGCGGAGCTTCCGAGGAAGCGGGGATGGCACGTGGCGGAATCCTGGAGGTTGCGTCGAAGCGGCGGCAACTCCTGGTAGGAAGCGGGGCCGTCCATTCAAAATTGCGAAGATATTTTCCAGAGCTTGTACTGCAATGTTTAGACTAGGTTCACTCAGTGTATCTAGGGGGTCTTTGGGAAATAGCCAAAGCTCGATAAGTAGGGGGTGAAGGGGTATCCCTCATCCCACCTCTTGAACCCTAGTCATTTGCACCACCTCTCTCTCTCACTATTTTCTCTCTCTAGTTCATGAGGTCCCTAGTGTAAGGATTTGCACTTTGATTTTGATGGGAATCGGAGGCCTTACCCTTTGTAAGCCATAGTGGCTTTGATTTCGTGATTGTGTCTCCTTTGCTTGTGTTCTTCGCTAATCGCGTTTTTGCTCCTCTCTAATCCTCTAAGTTCATGCTATGATTTCTCTTGATTGAGAGCGAGTTTTGCGATTCTGTTTGAACCAAGTTGTGCGGGATCACGAATAGAAGATTTGCACCGAAGGGCTTCGTCCCAAACATCTTGAGCACATAGATCGGGCAATTTCTATTTCGTGTTCTTTGTTTTTGGAGTTTTTCTCGAAATCCTTTTACGCCTGTTGATTCACACCAAATTGAGCAATGATTTCTTCGGAATAGATCCTCCATAGCCTTGGGATCATGCCCACAAAGTTTGACGGCTATTGGTGAAGATTTGGAAGTGATTTGGGAAGATTTGGGGGAGAGGCGATTCAAAATCGCCCCCAAATCGCGTCTGTCTAGGCAACCGCGGACAGTCCGGGGTTTATTCCCGGACAGTCCGAGAGTCGGGGTAGAAACAGTGTTTCTCGGGTGGTTTTCTGAGTTTTAACGGCGGACTGTCCGGGATTTTTCGCGGACTGTCCGCAGTTCATTTCCGCTAAGAAACATTGTTTCTGGACATTCTGTTTGAGCGTTTTCGGGCATAACGGCGGACTGTCTGGGGTTATTTTGCGGACTGTCCGCAGGTCATTTTTCAGCAAGGACGGATAGTCCGCGGTTCTCTTCCGGACAGTCCGCGAAAGCTGCAGAACTGTTTTGATCATATCTCTCTCGTCCGGACTCCGAATCAAGTTCCGTTTGTTGCGTTGGATTTGTATTCACGTAGGGAACATGATGAGGCACTTTTGAGGCCAGTTCTCATAAGTGATTTTTGGGTGTACTCTCGCCTCTTCTCTCTAGGGGTTGAGAGTACCTCTTTCAGGCCGCGCTTCGAGTTCGTGGTTTCAATCGTTCATCGACTTCCTCCGACCGCTCCGCTGCACCTCTAGGGTCTCTCCTAAGGTGTCCACCCACGTGTTGGGTCGTGTGCGTGTCGTTTCTCTCGAGCTCGAGTTTTGGGTGTGATTTTGGGACAAGGGCCAAGTGTGAGAAAAAATTTGATTTGGCTCCCATTCACCCCCCTCTGGTCGCCGTTCTTGGTCCTTTAATTGGTATCGGAGCCGGTTAAGGATCATTCCATCTTACATGGTTCTTGATCTGCGAAGGCGACATGGAGCGAAGTGTTGGCAAACCTTCGTTTTTCGATGGAACGAATTTCGCCTATTGGAAGGTGAGCATGTCCGCTTACCTTCAAGGGCTTGATTCGAAGATTTGGGAGATTTGTGAGAATGCAGACTATGTGGTTCTTGGTGCTCGGATCAATGAGCTACAAATCACGCAACATGCGTCGAACGTAAGAGCTCGTAGCATCCTCTTCTCAAGTTTGTCTCTTCCTGAGTTTGAGCGGGTTTCGAGTCTCACTACGGCACGAGAGATATGGCAAACACTTCTACGATATCATGAGGGAAACCCTCAGATCAAGTTCAGACTCTTCAACACGTACCGTAGGGAGTACGAGAACTTCGTTCAGTTGGCCGACGAATCTGTTGACGGGATGTTCACTCGCTTCCAATCTATCGTCAACAAGATGTGTGCTAATCGTGCCAACTTGCCTTATGATGATCATGAGATGGCTATCAAGCTTTTACATGCTCTTGATCGGAAGGTGTGGGAGATGAAGGTGGCTGCCATTCAGGAGTCACCGGGCTATGACGCCCTGATCGTTGATGAGCTGTTCAGCAAGCTCAAGTCCTCAGAGATTGACTACCAGACCCGGGTCAAGCTTGAGAACCTATCGAACCCATCCATGGCGTTGGTTTCTGGCCCCGGCGGTATGTATTCTTCTTTCTCTAACCCTTCACACTCTTTGTTCGCTTTGTCTTTGATTTCTGTGATAGAGGAACAAGTGGAGGCTCTTGGAGATGATGAGTTGGCTTTAGTCATCAATAGGTTCTCACGGTTTCACAACAACCGTTTGAACCGATGACGTGGTGGCTCGGCCAAGGGGTGCTACCATTGCGGTGATGAGGATCACTTCATCGCAAACTGCCCCAAGAAAGTTGCGGGTGACTTCACTAAGCGCAAGGACAAGAGCGAGCACCGCTTTGAGGATAAGCACAAGGCCAAGGGCGGCCACAACCGAAGATCCTCGAAGAAGGTGATCGATAAGGTGAAGGCCAAGCACCGAGCCTTCCTCGCCTCCCTCAGCGACATCGATGCCTCCACTGATGGGGGTTCTTCTTCGAGTGACGACGATGAGTCGAAGGGAAAGGTAGAGGACAAGCTCAACGGCCTCTGCTTCTACGCCAACGATAAGCACGGTGGTTTTTGTACCATGGCGATTGAAGAAGGCAAGGTCGGCAAGCGCAAGGATGACTCCGACACACCCGAGGTATCACCCACCATCGAATCCCTCTCTCTCTCGAGCTTGAGTCTCTAAACGACACCTTGCTTAGTCAGGATACTTTGCTCAAGCGTGCCACTTGTGAGAGGAACGATTTCAAGGCAAAGTACTTTAGCACGCTTCATGAGCTAGAGTTTGCTAGGGCACAAGTGGTGGTTACCGAGGAGGTAGAGTGTGATGCTTGTGCCATCCACATGTCTGATCTTGTCACACTCCAGGACAAGTATGGCACTCTACTTGAGGAGATTAGTAAGCTGAAGGCTAGGCCTAGCTTACTTGGTGCGTGCAAGTCTTGCTTAGGCTTGCGTTCTGAGCTGGCACAGAAGGATGCTAGGATCGCTGTGTTAGAGAAGGTCAGCGCAGATAGCACTAGAGAGTCAGATCACTTTGAGGCTTTGGAGCTTGAGATCATGTCATGAAGACACGACAAGATGCGTACCGAGGAAGAAAACACATACCTTCGGTCCATCTTGAACTGGGTGTCTTGCCGAGAGCCATAGTTGGGGATGATGCTTAGCCAATGCAAAAGGGCTGGCAGCACGGGAGTAAGCTTTGCTATAGATGGGAAGGACGATAGCATGTTTGGTAAGATTGGTGAGTGCAGTGGTGTGAGTGCGAGTAAGAAACCCACCACAGCTCCCAAGTTCACCAAGTTTTCCCCACCTAAGCCTACCGACCCTACCAAGCTACCTATGAGAGATGGTGTGTTTGAAGAGCCACCCAAAACCACTCCACAGAAGCAAGTGTGGATTGCCAAACCGAATCACCTTCACAACCCACTTGACACCTTGCCAGACATCTCTAGTGATCCCCTTCCTAAGAAAGCTAGAGCCACCCAATCCAACAAGAGAATGCCTACCAAGAGTGTAGTGAGGTACCATTGTGAGTATTGTGAGCAGGATAGGCACTTGGTTGAGTTTTTCTATATGAGGAAGAGAGATGATCGACGGCAGGTTGAGTTGAACAATCGGGACATATACTACCCACCAGTTGGGGTGCGTGAACCGGAAGTTCAGAGGTGCACTACTAGGCCTAGAGGTGTAATGCCTCAAGGTGCTAGGCCTCAGGAGGCGAGACCACGTGGTGGTCGTGCCCGGTGGGGTACCGGTCGTGACCCATACGACTATGGGCCTCGTGGCGGTGGCTTTACTCCTCCCTTCACTAGCGGACCACATTTTCCCTATCGTGGTGATCGCTATCCCCCCATAGGATAGGAGATGTTTGGTTTTTCTCCTAACCCTTTCTTTGGGCAAATGGGACAACACTGGTATCCTTCACAGTTTACTAACCCCAGTGTTGCTTCATTTGCTCACCCTATGTCTTTTTATTGATGTAGGAAGGAGGACTGGAGGAGACTTGGCTTGTGGATTCCGAATGCTCACGCCATATGACCGGAAGTGCCAAGTGGTTCTCCAGCCTCGACCCCGTGCGCCACACCGAGTACATCACATTCGGGGACAAGAGTAAAGGTAAGGTTGTGTCCCGAGGGTCCATCCGTGTCAATTCATCTTTTGTTCTCAAGGATGTTGCTTTGGTTGCGAATTTGTATTTTAACCTTCTCTCGGTTTCGCAACTCCTTGATGATGGTTTTGAGGTGAGCTTTAAGCCCAATCTTTCTCGGATTTTGGACTCTCGGGGTGAGCTCGTTTGCCAGATTTTACCGTTCGGGAAGATTTTTCATGCGGATTTTTCTATCTCTTCCGGACCTTCTCGTTGTCTTCTTGTCGGTTCTTCTTCCGAGCTTTGGAAGTGGCATAGGAGATTGGAACATTTGAGTTTTTACTTGCTTGCAAGGCTTAGCTCAATGGACCTTATCCAAGGATTGCCAAAGCTAAAGTTCGAGAAGGATTTGGTTTGCCATCCTTGTAGGCATGGAAAGATGGTTGCTGCTTCCCATCCTCCGGTGACTCAGATCATGACCAATCAACCCGGCGAGCTCTTACACATGGACACAGTTGGTCCAGCTCGGGTTAGGTCGGAGGGAGGGAAGTGGTATGTGGTTGTAGTCGTTGATGACTATTCGAGATACTCTTGGGGTGTTCTTTTTGGAGAGTAAGGATGAGGCTTTTCCACTTCTTTGAGATATGATTTTGAGATTGCAAAATGAGCTACCTAAGAATGCCATGAGAGCTATCCACAGTGACAATGGCACAGAATTCAAGAATGCTCACTTTGCAACTCTGTATTCTTCTTTGGGTCTCGATCACCAGTTTTCCTCTCCTTACACTCCCCAGCAGAATGGTGTTGTTGAGCGCAAGAATCAGACTCTTGTTGAGATGGCTAGGACGATGCTCGATGAGCATAGGACTTCGAGGAGGTATTGGGCCGAAGCGATTAATTCTGCTTGCTATGTTTCCAATCACATTTTTCTCTAAGCTTTCAAGAAGAAGAATTCTTATGAGTTGCGATTTGGGAGACCACCCAAGGTAAGTCACCTACAGGTGTTTGGGTGCAATTGTTTCATCCTCAAGAAGGGAGGTAAGTTGGACAAGTTTGAGTCACGGTCTTCAGACGATATATTTCTTGGTTATGCATTACATTCTCATGCTTATCGTGTACTTAACCTTGAGACTAATCGAATGATGGAGACTTGTGAGGTGACTTTCGATGAGACTATGCCTTGTGTTTCGACTTCCTTTGAGCTTGCAGGTGAGGATGACTTGCACACCAGCATCTTTGTGGAGGAGGAGCAGGACGACGCCGATTGGGGTGATCCCGAGCCAACTCCACCGGTTGCCCCAGTCGACCCTGTGACGTCCACTTCGGCTCACGACCCCGACCCTTCTACTTTTTCGACATGGGGGTCGTCCGAGCAGCTTCCTCAATCGATGCCCGTTGCACCTGAGGGAACTCCAGCTGCTGTCGAGGGGGAGGCGACTTCTTCACGTGCGGCGCCGCTACACATTCAGCATCGCCACCCTCCTCAGACTATGATCGGCGACATCGACAAGCACACTACGCGCTCCAGGTCGTATCGTATTTCCTACTTTGCTCATTTGGCTTTTGTCGCTTCTTTTGAGCCCCGAGATGTTGGACACGCTTTGATGGATCCGGATTGGGTTAATGACATGCATGAGGAGTTGGAAAACTTTGAGCGAAACTGCGTTTGGGTCTTAGTGCCACCACTACCAAATTGTCATCCCATAGGAACCAAGTAGGTTTTCAAAAACAGACAAAGTGAGGACGGGGTGGTAGTGTGAAACAAGGCTAGGTTGGTAGCGCAAGGCTTTTGTCAAAAGGAGGGAATAGACTATGAGGAAACCTTTACTCCCATTGCCCATTTAGAAGCCATTAGATTCCTTTTAGCCTTTGCTACTTCCAAGGGGTTCAAAGTTTTTCAAATGGACGTTAAGAGTGCTTTCTTGAATGGGTACATAGAGGAGGAAGTGTATGTTAGGCAAGCTCCCGGTTTCGAAAATTCCAAGTTTCCAAACCATGTTTTTAAGCTTCACAAAGCTTTGTATGGTTTGAAACAAGCCCCTAGAGGATGGTATGATAGGTTGAAAACATTTTTGCTTGCTAAGGGTTTTAAAATGGGATCGGTCGATAAAATGTTTTTTCCTCCTCAAGCAAGGGAAAGACACTCTCCTAGTCCAGATTTACATGGATGATACCATCTTTGGTGGTTCTTCTCATGCTCTTGTTGCCAAGTTTGCATATCTTATGAGCAGGGAATTTGAGATGAGCATGATGGGCGAGTTGACTTTCTTTCTCGGGTTGCAAATCAAGCAAACCTGGGAAGGGACGTTTGTGCACCAAGGCAAGTACACGAAGGATATCTTGAAGAAGTTTAACATGGGTGAGGCAAAGCCTCTTTTGACACCCATGTCGACTACAATTGCCTTGGATGAGGATGAGGAAGGAGAGGAGGTGGACCAGATGGAGTACCGAAGCATGATCGGGTCGCTCCTGTACCTGACGGCGACCTGGCCGGACATTCAGTTCGTCGTCTGCTTGTGTGCTCGCTTTCAGGCGTCACCACGGACTTCGCACAAGCAGGCGGTGAAACACATCATGAGGTACCTGCGATTCACTCCCGAATTTGGTCTTTGGTTTTCTGCCTCCTCCTCTCTTGTGCTTTGCGGTTATTCTTATGCCGACTTTGCCGGTTGTCGTCTTGATCGAAAGTCCACTTCTGGGACTTGCCAGTTTCTCGGTTCTTCTCTTGTGTCTTGGTCTTCTCACAAACAGTCTAGCGTTGCTCAGTCTACCATGGAGGCTGAGTATGTGGCTGCCGCTAGCTGTTGCTCGCAGTTGATTTGGATGATTGTGACTTTGAAGGATTTTGGTCTTGAGCTTACTAAAGTGCCTCTGCTTTGTGATAGCACGAGTGCCATTAGTGTAGCCAAAAACCCCGTGCTTCATTCTAAGACCAAGCACATTGATGTTCGTTTTCATTTCTTGAGAGATCACTATGAGAAGGGCGACATTGTCCTCCGGCATGTCGATACCCAAAACCAGCTTGCGGATATTCTCACAAAGCCTTTGGATCAAGCTACATTTTCTCGCCTTCGGGGAGAGTTGGGTGTTTGCTTTCCTTTTTAGATGAGGAAAGCTTTATGTATCTTATTTCTTCTTTAAATTTTTATTTGACCTTTCTTTTTGTTTCTAAGCTTTTAATTGGTGTCAGTATGCATTTTGCATCTCATTTGCATTTGTAACATAGTTCATTTTGAGCTCCATACCTATAGCTGATATAATGAAACTATGCTCTATTTGAGGTGTTTTATGTGTCTATGGTGTTGCTTAACTTAGACTCTCTTTGATCTTTAGATATGCAATAGAGCTAAGTTAGAAAAGCTTTAAAACTGAATTTAATTCCTCATGTCACCTCTAAAATGACACTAGCATGTGTAGGCTTTTGAAGATCCTCCTTGGCTATCTTGTATATAGCTTGTAACTATGGCTCTCCATTGCTTCATTCACTTCCATTGAGCACCATGATTAAAATTGATCTAAAATGAAATTGCTTTCTGAATTGTGAATTGAAAAGATCGAGTCGGGTTTGCATTGTGAGCACTTCACCATGTGTTCGAGACTGCCTCCCATATGGGTGGAACTTGAGTGGTGTCGTGTATGACCGAAACCGGTGTGTCAAGTCCTTTGACTTCGCCCGGTTGGTAAGTGGCATCACCTTGCTTATAACCACTCGCATACAACTTGAAATGTGCCTAAAACTAAAATTTGGTTGCAAAACTCTGAAAAATTCATTCAGTTGGGTCATTAGTTTGTTGTATGAACTTTGCTCGGGATAGTTCTACTTGCTATACATGAGATTGCTTTGAGATAGATCCTATCTTGTTTGCCTTGTCTAGTTGTCTCTAGGAGCTGATACCCTTTCTCTGCTCACACATGTTATCTTCTCTAAAATAGCTTCTAAAGTGATCTTAAGCTCAACTTGAGTCTTTGTTGGGCACGTAGAGCTTTTCCTATTCTCACAGGATCACATCACTTAGAGCATCCTTTCATTTTCTTAGCTCTATGTATGAAGCTTTTGCACTCATTTTGCATTTCATGGCATTTGTGGCCTTTTCCTTGAGTTTGTGTGCTTTGATGAGCTACATGTGTCAACAAGGGGGGGGAGATATGCATTTCACTCCATATCTACACTTAAGGGGGAAGAGTTGTGCATAGTGGGGAGAGATTTGTGGTCAAGGGGGAGAAAATGTGCATTTTGTGAAAATCTTGCTTCTTTGACTCTTTTTCACCCTTCTTGGTTACTTGAGTATGCTTTTGCCCAGGGGGAGTTTTGCTAGATGTGTTGAGCCTTTGCCTATTTTTTTTTGAGAGTGAGCCTTTGCCTGTTCTGGAGGGTCTAGCTTGCCTTGATGGCTCCGACAGGTTTCGATTGCCATTTTGAGTTTCATGTGCTTTAATTGGTATCTCGGAGAGTTTCTTGCCGTAAGGCGATTGGTTTCTTTGGCTTGCTAGCGGTGTTGAGCTCGTTTCTGCCTCTTCTTGAGGGCTAGCTCTGTTTTGCCTGGTTGCGTCGAGTCATTGCCTATGTCTTTGGGAACCAAGTTTTGGATGTGATTTGCTTCTCTCAAATGCCCCATTTTGGCTTTCTTAGCTTTTGATCATTTGGAGAGCTTTACCATGTTGGCTCAAATCTGAAATGCACTTGTGTTGACAATGCACTCATCAAGGGGGAGATTGTGAACACATGGTTGATATGTGCCCATGATGTTCAGTTTTGTGATGGGTGATTGATCAACACTTGGATGTTTCAGTTTGAGCGGTTTCTTCTAACCCTTGCGAAAGCATGTGTGTGCCTATCTATCGGCTTGTGGTGTGCAGGTTCTAGGCCGGGAGATAGTGGTCAATGGCGTGGAGAAGGTCGAGTAGAGGCTTGTCGTGCCGATGGACTGTGCGCGGTGAAGGGTGGAAGCGGGGCTCGGCCAAGGGACCATGGGCGCCGGCGGACTAGCTGTGGTGGCTAGTACTTGGCTTCGGTGAGTGCGAGAAGACATGGAGAAAGACCGAGTTGACCGAGTCAAGATGGCGGACGAGCAGCTCGAGTAGGAGGCTCACAGGACTCGGAGTCCGACCTGGCAAGGACACGGTGGCTCGAGTCGAGCGGTTTGATGGTTTGGGCCTCAAAACCATCGGTGGACGGTTTTCGAGTTTGGGCCTCAAAACTTGAGGTTCGGTAGTTGAGCCAAAAGCTACCGGTGGCGGGTTTCGCGGGTTTGGGCCTCAAAACCTAGGTGGAGCTTCCGAGGAAGCGGGGATGGCACGTGGCGGAATCCTGGAGGTTGCGTCGAGGCGACGACAACTCCTGGCAGGAAGCGGGACCGTCCATTCAAAATTGCGAAGATATTTTCCATAGCTTGGACTGCAATGCTTATGCTAGGTAGTTCACTTAGTGTATCTAGGGGGTCTTTGAGAAATAGCCAAAGCCCAATAAGTAAGTGGTGAAGGGGTATCCCTCATCCCACCTCTTGAATCCTAGTCATTTGCACTGAAAGGATCAAGATGCCCAAGAAGGGAGGTGAATTGGGCTCTTTTTAATTTCTAAACAAGAATTAAACCTATAAAGAGTCAATTAACCCCCAAGTGCCTACCGCTTCTGTGTCCTAGCTAGGAAGCAGTAGCAAGTTAATAGAAAGCGAAAACTTCCTACACAATTCTAGTAAGAATTGAAAGACAAGTGCAGAAAGTAATGCGGTAAGAAGGAGCTAGGGAAAGAGATGTTTGACACGGTGATGTTTTGCCGAGGTATCAAGGAGTCGACACTCCCCCCTAGTCCTCGTTGGAGCACCTTGCAAGGTATAGCTGCCCCTCAATCCCGCGCAAGGGATGAGTGCTCTCTACGGGCTGATTCTTCGCCACTCTGGCTCGGTGAATCGCCCACAACCGATCACAACGTCGATGGAGAAGGGCCGCCGACAATCCTCCGACGATCACCTTCCTCCAAGCACCACCGGACCGTCTAGGTGATGTCGATCACCAAGAGTAACAAGCTTCGATCTTTGCTTGACTCACTCATGCTTCACAACTAGAGGGTGCACACTTGAACTCTTGGATGAACTAGAGGAGAGGATGGATGGATTCGCGAATCACTCTCTCACTCTAGGGCTCTTGCTCTCTTCCCAACCTTCTCAACAAACTCAGCAACTCAAATGAGCAAAGGCAATTTGGGAGAGAAGTGTGAGGAGCTATAAATAACCCCTCAGAAAACTGCCTCGGGCTGGCAACTTAAGTTGGCGATGGACGCTCCATCGACTAGGCGATGGACGCTCCGTCGCATGCCCCAACGGCTAGTTCTGCACAAAGTTTGGGCGACGGACGCTCCGACGCCTAGGCGACGGACGCTCCGATGCCCTGCCCAACGGCTATCTCTGACACGATTTCCCAGCGACGGACGCTCCGTCACAGGGGCGACGGACGCTCATCCCAGCGTCCGACGCTACACTCTGGCTTGGGCTGAAAAACACCCTCTCTGGAAGGTCAACGGACGCTCTCCAAGCGTCCGACGCCTAACCGACGGACAGCGTCCGTCGGATCCTGAAAAAAACTTAGCCAGAGACACATGGCCATTGGAAGACCGACGGACGCTGTGGACTTAACCACCCAGCGTCCGACGCCTTCGTCTGACGCGACGGACAGCATCCGACGCCTCCGTCAGGAGCGTCCGTCGCTCAGAAAACAGGCCTCTCAACTTCGTTTTTCGTCGCGATGAATATGGAAGTTGTTCTAGGCTATTTTACGGTCAACGTAGGCTTGCTTAGAGCTAAGGAAGACAAGTGTGCACCACACCTAGTTCATGAAGCTTTCCTAAGTCAAGCTACTAGTCTCAACCCCTCTTAATAGTACGGTCAAAGATAAAAAGCGAAGCCCTATCTATTTCTAAGTGCCCTTCATCACCTTATGACACTTAGCCTATCATTCTAGGGTCTTCATCATGTCTCCTTGACATCCAAAACGATATCCATCTTGGGGGCTGAGTGATGACCATCAATGCCCATTCGTGTTGATCACTACGACTAAGCTACGCATAGCCTCTGCAAAACACACATTAGCCATAATAATCGCTAATTGTCGTTAATCACCGAAACCAATTAAGGCCATGATTCTTCAATCTCCCCCTTTTTGGTGATTGACGACAATAAATCCTCGATTATGGATAAGAGTGATAGTTTAGAATTTGGTGACTTGGAATAGTTGAGCAAGGGTTAGTGAATTTGTAATGAAACATACTTGCTCACCAAAGCCAAATCACAAACCATGATACTCATAGATATGGATGTAGAAAGAAGTACCTCTTGATATTCTCAAGACATGTAACGGAGTATAGCGCGGAAGCTCAATTATTATTTGAACATAGATATATATCATGAAACATGAGACAACTCACAAGATATATTAGTGATAATCAAGAGTTTATCACATCCAACCATATTTCACACAGGCATCAACCATAGTATCCATCACACATAGATACAAATGCATAAAGGTAGACATGATGCATGAGTACGGGGAAATTAAGCATACAAAGATTCAAAACCCTCCCCCTATCTCTATACTCGACCCTCTCTCCCCCTTTGGCATCTAGCACCAACAACTAAGCATCTGGGGCTGGAGAAGAAGGTGAAGAAACTGCAGCCTTGCGATCGAGCATGATGAAGTCCTGAAGATCTGACTCGTCTGACTCATCATCTATCTTGGCCTCTGTAGGTGTAGGCGCAGCTGGGGTGACCTCTAGAGCTGGCACTGGAAGCTCTGGAGCTGATGTCTCAACTGACTCCCCCTGAGGCTCAGCTGGTGCCTCTGACGGTCCTGCCTCTATAGTAGCGGGCCTGGAAACCCGACGAGTAAAGACTCGAGGCGTGGGAGAAGGTGTCACTGCCAGTGCAACTAGTGACACTGCTGCTACAAACTCTGCTGGGTGAGTCTAAGGTGGAGAGGATACTGCAACTGTAACTGCGTCATCCTGAGCCTCTGTGACAGATGTCTCAACTGCTAGTGAAATAGCGTCTGTCTGAACTGCAGCTGGAGGAGTGGTAACTGTCTGCGTGGACTGCTCAGGTGCGATCTCCGACGAGGCAACTGAAGAAAGGTAAGTGTCCATCGCCGGAGGATCCATCTCAACCTCTGGAGCTGGTGAGACTAGCTGAGCTGCTCCTGGGGAATCTTCTCCCGTGATCTCCAAGTAGGAGGCTGAGAGGTCTCGCGAGGCCTCTGCTATGGTAGTTCTCCGGATAGGAGTAAATCCTGTCTGAAGCTCACCGGGCGAAACTAACCAAGAGGACACCTGGGTCCTCGGAGACTGGCACTCGGGAGAAGCTGATGCCTGGAACGGAGGAGTAGCTGGTGCCTAACTCTGCTATCCTCCGAACAGTAACGCTAGAGTCGGTACCACTACAACTGGAGTTTGTTGTGCTGGTGAGGTGAACTGCTGCTGCTGCGAGACTCCGGGCAACTGAATCTAAGGAGTGAATGTCTGCCCGGAGCTGGAGGCTAGAAGACGCTCAAGTAACAAGGTCTGGGTCTTCTGAATCTTTGCCTACTGCAGCTGATAGGCCAAGAATTGGCGCTGAAATTCATCCTGCCTGGCCTGAGTCTGTGCCTGAGCGGCCAACTGCTACTCTGTAAGCCTCCGAACATCGGCAGCCTGTCGCCTCTGTTCCTCTGCCTAGCGTGACTGCTCCTCCTACATCCTCGAAAGAATGGTGAGTAATGTAGCCTCTGAGGTGCTGATAATCCTCATCTGAGCTGTCAGAATCCAGGTCCTCTCTGTAGACAGTCTCGGCAGCTGTGTCAATCTCAGCATCAAGATCTGCAAGCTCTGCCTGAGCAATCTGCTCAACTGTGGCATCAGTGACCTCTGCCGACTGAGGTGGCACACCTGCCTGCCTGGTGCCTGGTCTGTAAGCTCTGCTGGGGCGAGGCAGGTTTCCATGCATGACTAGCTGACTCATCGAGTATACTGGAAACTCAGTCGCCGACCTGGTGAGAGTGACTCGCATAGCTCCAGATCGGGTCTTGGCAACTATAAGATATGAAATCCAGTGAGCAAACTGTAGCTGCCAGTGACCCCTGAATCCTGCAGCTATGATATCCTCAAGCTCGCTGACAATCAGATCCCAAAGGTCAAACTTCTCCTTCCGGATGATATGAGCAAGGAGCCACAGCTATAGGCGGGTAATGGTGTCCCGAGCTCCAATCCGAGGAAGGATGGTACGCCTGAGTACCTCGTGGAGAATCCGAGCAAGTGGAGTGAGGTCTCGTGGTGTACGGCTCGAACCCTCCAAGAATGGCAGCTGAAAGCACGGTCTCACTAAATCTGTAGATGGCACTATTCCATCATGAGGTCGGCGCGGGGCCTCCTGATCCCCATAGCACAGGCTGTGAATCCTCGTAGGGAGGACTCTAAGTGGAATAGCTCTCTGAACTGAGCTGCTGAAACCCTAAAGTCACGGCCCTGAAATCCGAAGTGAAGGAACTCGTGATCAGGGGAGATCCATAGTGAGGCATAGAACTGATAGACCCAGTCCTTCTGATAAGCTCCTGATCGTCCCATCAAATCTGATAACCCTTGAAGGTACTACAGGTGTTGTAGGATCTCTGGACCACCGACCCCCTCTATGTGAGCAGATGGGCACACTCTGTGAGCCCTAAGAGGAGCGTCAGTGTCGACGTATGCTCTGTAAAAGTCCTCGTGAATCGTGGTATAGAAATCACGTCCAGCATGGGGATCCCTCTGAGCTGGGAACCAGGACTGAAAGTCCACGAAACAAAGTAACTGAACTTGCTTCGCTGTGAGAGCTCGGACCTGATGTCTCACTGGGTCTGGTAGCTGAGGTCCTGGAGGACTAGGTGGTGCACCAGAGCCTCTGGACCAGGTAACTCTGCGGCTCATTAGCTCACCAATCGAAGAATGGCCCGCGGCCTCTGTCGGCTCAGTCTCTAGGACTGGCTCTGCCTCCTCTGCCTCAGTAGCCTCGACGGGCTCTGTCTCTGGATGCGTAGGGGACTCACGGCGCGCTCCACGGCGAGGCGAGAGCCTCAAACCGTCGCGACGTCCACCTCGCTCCGCAATATCTGCGGCCTCTGCTACTGCAAGTGCTGCTGCTAAGTCTGGATCCATAAGTGGCCTCTTGCGCTTCTTTGACACAACCTTCTGCTTGCCCCTTCCCCGATCAGTGGGTGGACGCGGTGGAGGTGGAGTGTCACCACCACTACCGGGAACGGGGCCAGCGTTCTTCGTTCTTGCCATTTATCAAACTTTGCTAACAAACTGCTGACAAAGGATCCTCAACAGTCAAACCACAAACTCACTGCCCACTAACAATCAATCACTGATAATCCGCAGACCAACTAGCTGCAAGAGTGGCACGCTAGCCCTGGACTGTCCTTGCGAGGCTTTGCCTCATTTCGTACTCGCGGGCTTTGCCCCAAGTTTACTAACACTGCCCAACTGACATGCTGACCCTGCTCGATTAGATAGAAAGGGTATATAACCATAAGCATATAACTAGAGAGAAGAAAGTCTAGCGAGAAGCATGAAATAGATAAGAAGAGATCGAATTGCCAACTGACAACTGCCATACCTCTGATACTGATCAAAGCGAGAGAAAAAGAAAGAGCCCTCGGTCTCTTATCCGCAATCCGTAGGCTAACACCTCCAAAGGAAGACAATCAAGCAATCCTCAACAGAGGAGAGGACCCGCAGGCAGGTTCACCGGCGGCGGTGTTGGGCGAGGCGGCGGCGTAGGGAGAGGCGGTGGCGCAGGGAGAGGCGACGGCGCAGGGAGAGGCGGTGGTGCAGAGGCAGGGTGGATCACGCCGGTGAGGGATGGCACGGGGGCTCAGTGGCGGCGGAGCGGCGGTTAGGGTTTGGAGCAACGGCGGAGCGGCGTACGGATGACTGAAATCGACCGAGAGAGATAGAGGAAGAGACGGGGATTTTAAAAAAAAATTGCGCCTTAAGTTCGCGACGGACGCTCCGTTGGACTGCGACGGGCGCTCGGACAGCGTCCGACGGCATCGTCCGTCGGGCTTCCAGAACAGGTTTTGTAACGCCCGAGCGCATTGACCGCGTCGGACGCTCCGTGACGGACGCTGGGGAGCGTCCGTTGCCCTGTAAGCGGTCAACATTCAGTCTCCGGACGATCGCGACGGACGCTGAGGAAATTGACACCGAGCGTCCGTCGACAGGGTCCGACGCCTTTTAAATGGAATTTTTCAAATTTTGTTTTTGCGTCTTTCTCCCAACCAAGTTCCAATCCCAATAAGATCCAAATAACACCTGATTGGACTTGATATGAGAACCATCTCTCAAACTCTGATTTCCAAATAGTTTGCCATAGGCTTAGATCTTAGTTTTGGCTCAAAATATTTGAATGGAAGCACCAAGGAGTCATCATATGGCCACAAGAGGGGTAAAGAAGAGTTTTTGAGCTTGGAATGCTCCCCCTAAGTGGACGAACACAGAGGATGCTCAAAAATAATCGAAAAGGAACGGCAAACAACACACATGCAAATGTTATGCAATGCGGAATTTGAATCTAGGTTGCTTGCAAGTTTAAACCGCGGTTAAGCTTTGTCACACGCTTTGAGGGTGGTTATCTCAACCGCGTTAGCCAAGCCTATGTGCATTACCAAAATAACATGATTATATTACACATGATGCAAGAAGGGTTCACACAAGATCATCTTTTAGTGAAGTTAGAGTGATCAAGCACATTCAACTCGCTTCTCAACCTACAAAAGGTTGCTTCATCGAGTGGTTTAGTGAAGATATCCGCCAATTGATCTTCGCTCTTAGCTCCAACTAGTGTTATGTCTTTCCTAGCCACATGATCTCTAAGAAAGTGATGGCGAATATCTATGTGCTTGGTGCGAGAGTGTTGAACCGGGTTGTTTGCAAGCTTTACGGCGCTTTCATTGTTAGGAATATGCCCTAGAGCTAATCATGTAGATGATTATATTCCGATTGTATCCATGATTAATAAAGTGTTCTTTGAATATCCATTATAGACAACTAGTATTGATTGACAATTATGTGAATTGTTTGTGGAACTCAATTACCTGAATGGTTATTCTAAAAGTTGTCCCTGGTCGGCATTCTTGTAAGAGCACACTTGAATATTAGACCAGCACATGTATTAGTTGATGGCTATGTTTCACAAGTCATAGACATGGAGATGTCAAACTAATAATGTGGGCACATGTGAGACATGTAGGCTGGACTGACCCAACAAGAGAAAGTCTCTATTCATGTCATGTACGTTATGTCCTTAGACCTGAGATTGTGGTATGTACTCAAGATGTGAAACGATCTACTTAGAGACTATCAAACGCTACTCCATTATTGGGTAGTTATAAAGGTGGTCCTTGGGTGGTCGGGAAACATGCTATGAGACATAGACAATCAAGATGGAATTTGCCCCTCTCTTCGTGAGAGAGATATCACTGGATCACTCATGTGATTGGATCAACAAATGCATGGCCATGCTTGGGTTAAGTGTTAACCCACGAGTTGAACCATATATCGAGTGGCGAAGGGAATAACTTGTACATGGTCATAGTGGTTCGTCTGATATGATCATAGCGTATGCATAGGAGTTGACACGCCTTGCTAGAGGCCGCTATCAACTATTGGTCGAGTAAGAATAATTGGGCCATGTCTATGTATGCGTGAGCCCATAGGGTCGCACGCTTAAGGGGTTGGAAGCCTAATTCGGATTGGACCCGAATTAGACTAGGTTTAGGGTTACTAATGGGCCTCCACCGTGGGAGCTCGTCAGGACGCCTATATAAGCAAGGGGTGGGCGCGGGGCGATATTGATCCACGCCTTTTGGCAGCCGTCGTCGCCTCCCCACGCTCGTGCCTTTTGTTCCTCGCGGACCTAGCAGTTCGGAGGCGCAACGCTTCCTCCCTGCACGTGTGGGATTCCTTAGAGGTTCTGCATCTGGAGCACAAGAACGAACCGCGCGAAGGGGACGTTGAGACGGACAACCACGCAACTGCACTGCCTGCTGCGACGCGCACGACTACATCAAGTAGTCTTCCGCTGCACCTGTGCGTCTAGTGGTAATCCCGTAACCTGTAACTAGCAGTAGATCCTGGTTTATGAGGTCGAAAAGTTTTGTTTTCCGGCTAGCGTAGCAACCTCGTATTCCAACATTCATTATCACACAAAAGTGGAACATCTTTTAAAAACACGCCGTAGTCAAGAAGTGTTTGGGTCATGTATAAGATTTGTGCACAACTTGCTCCCATGGCAATGTATTCCACCTCAGCGGTTGACAATGCCACACTATTTTGCTTCTTTGAGGACCAAAAAACAAGTGATCTTCCTAGCATGTGACACCCGCCGGAGGTACTCTTCCTATCAACCTTACACCCGGCATAATCCGAATCGGAATAACCAACTAATTGGAAGGGAGCTCCTTTGGGATACCAAAGACCCATGCTAGGGGTGTGCCTTATGTACCTAAGGATTCTTTGAACCACACAAAGATGCGACTCCTTAGGGCTTGCTTGAAACCTAGCACACATACACACACTAAACATGATATCCGGCCTAGATGCGGTGAGGTAAAGTAAACTACCGATCATAGAACTATAGAGAGTTTGGTCAATCGGTTTACCTCCTCATCGAGATCGAGATGCCCATTAGTAGGCATTGGGGTCTTGATTGTCTTGCAATCCTCCATCTTGAATTTCTTGAGCACATCATAAGTGTACTTCTCTTGAGATATGAAGGTGCCCTCCCTCAATTGCTTCACTTGGAAGCCAAGGAAGAAGGTTAGCTCACCAATCATCGACATCTCGAACTCCTTGGACATCAATACACCAAATTCCTTGCTATGATCTTGGTTTGTTGACCCAAATATGATGTCATCGACATACACTTGGCAAACAAAGATCTCTCCGTCTAGCACCTTGGTGAAGAGTGTGGTATCCACTTTCCCGATCTTGAAGCCCTTCTTGAGTAAGAAGTCCCTTAGCCTCTCATACCAAGCTCTTGGAGCTTGCTTCAATCCATAGATTACCTTGGACAACCTATACACATGATTAGGACAATTGGGGTCTTCAAACTCGGGAGGTTGTGAGACAAAGACAAGTTCATTGATGAAACCATTTAGAAAGGCACTCTTCACATCCATTTGAAAAAGTTTCATTTTATGATGTGAAGCATATGCCAAAAGGATACGAATGGCTTCTAGTCTTGCAACCGGTGCAAAGGTCTCCCCAAAGTCCAAGCCTTCAACTTGGGAGAACCCCTTTGCCACTAATCTTGCCTTGTTTCTCACAACCACGCCTTGATCATCTTGCTTGTTCCTAAACACCCACTTGGTGCCAATGATTCTTGCTCCTTTGGGCTTTTCTACTAGTGTCCACACTTCGTTCCGAGTGAAGTTGTTCCACTCTTCGTGCATGGCATTCACCCAATACGGATCCGCATGTGCATCCTCCACACTGGAAGGCTCAACAAAGGAAACAAAGGAGTGATGTTCAACATAAGAAGCAAGTCTAGATCGAGTTGTTACCCCCCTTGATGGACTCCCTATAATGAGGTCTTGTGGATGAGCTTGAAGCATAGGTGTAGATCTTCTATTGATCGCTTGGGGAGGAGGTTGTGGTGCATCAACATCACTAGCTTGAGCCTCGACTTGATCTTGAGGGATGAAGGTATCTTCTTGTGCTTCCCTCACTTGTTCTTCATCAACTTGAGGCGTGTGAGGTGGAGAGGGTACTTGATTTGCATCATCTTCAACTTCTTCCACCTCTTGTGGGTTGATTGCACCAATGGGCATATTCTTCATAGCCTCCCTCAAGGGTTCATCATCTACATCATCAAGATTTCCATGCTTTTCTTGAGAGCCATTAGTTTCATCAAACTCCAAGTCATATGTTTCTTCAACTAGGCCGGAGGCTTTGTTAAATACTCGATATGCCTTGGATTTAAGAGAATAACCAAGTAAGAAACCAATGCCACATCTCCTTTGGAACTTGCTCAAGTGTTGGCGCTTCTTGTAGATATACACTTTGCATCCAAACACTCGGAAAAAGGATATATCAGGTTTCTTCCCATTCATAAGCTCATATGGGGTCTTCTTAAGAAGCCTTTGGACAAATAGCCGGCTGGCCGCATAGCATGCGGTGTTGATTGCTTCGGCCCAAAACTTCTCGGGGGTGTTGTATTCATCAAGCATTGATCTTGCAAGGGTAATAAGTGTCCGGTTCTTCCTCTCTACTACACCATTTTGTTGAGGGGTATAGGTGGCGGACACTTCATGCTTGATCCCAACTTCATCACAATAGTCTTTAATCTTGGTGTTTACAAACTCGGTCCCATTGTTACTTCTTATCTTCTTGATCTTCACATCAAACTCATTTTGGGCTCTAGTTGCAAACTTCTTGAATATTGATTGAGTCTCTTCCTTGTCTTGAAGAAAGAACACCCAAGTGTACCTAGAGTAGTCATCAACTACCACCAAGCAAAAGAGATTGCCACCAAGGCTAGCATAGGTGGTAGGTCCAAATAGATCCATGTGAAGTAGCTCTAGGACTCTTGAGGTTGACATGAAGGCTTTGGTTGGATGAGTGTTTGCCACTTGCTTGCCGGCTTGACATGCACTACAAAGTATGTCCTTCTCAAACACAACATCCTTCACACCTCTAATCATCTCCTTCTTGACAAGCTTCTTCAAAGTTGACATTCCCACATATGCTAATCTTCTATGCCATAGCCAACCCAAAGAACTCTTGGAGAATAGACATGTTTGCAAACTAGCTTCATTTGAGGTGAAGTCCACTAGGTAGAGATTGTTGTGCCGAAACCCTTTGAATATCAATGATGAATCTTCAATCTTGGACACAACTACCTCATTTGGAGTTAAGAGACATTGGAAACCAAGATCACATATTTGTCCCACCGATAGCAAGTTAAAGCTTAAAGATTGTACTAGCAAGACATTTGATATTGATTGATCATTTGAGATTGCCACTTTGCCTAGGCCTTGCACTTTGCCTTTTGAGTTGTCCCCAAAGATAATCTTGTCTTGCCCTTCACAATCTTCCTCAAGTGTGGTGAACATCCGGGAGTCACCGGTCATATGTTGAGTACATCCACTATCAATCACCCAATGACTTCCACCAGTCTTGTAGTTCACCTACACACAAGCAACTTGAAGTTAAGCTTGTTGTTTGGGAACCCACACTTGGCGAGGTCCTATAGCCTTGTCCATCAACTCCTTAGAAACCCATATCACTTTAGGCTTGTTCTTCATCTTAGGACCAAGAAACACAACTTGGGGTCTACCCTTGGAGTCCTTGTTGATGATGAAGTGTGCATCATGAGAGAAAGGCCTTGTGTGCTTGGGCAAGGTCTTGGGAGGTGGAGTCTTGCATTGGAATTCAAAGTGACCCTCTTGACCACATCCAAAGCACTTCTTAGGCTTGGGCTTTGGTGTGTCATAATTGTTCCTCATGGCCTTGTTCTTGTGGTAGTTCTTAGCTTCTATCTTGACCTTGGCCTTCATGATTTGGTTCTCCTTGAACCCAATGCTGGACTTGTCGGTCTTCATGATAGTGTTCATCAAGAGCTCACTTTGGAGGTTGTGGCCCTTGGTGAACTTCTCTGTTCCACTTGCAAGCTTGATCTTCTCAACCTTGAGCTTTGCATTTTCCTCTTTGAGAGAGTTGATCAAGGTCATTGTTTCATTGTCATCTTGCTTGGCCGACTTGATAGTGAATTGCTTGCTTGCCTTGAGGTTGATTAACTCTTCCTTGAGCTTGGAGATTTCTTGCCTCATCTTCACATAGTCATCATACTTTCCGGCCTCAACTACCTTCTTGCCCTTGCACTTAGCATTTTGCTCACTAGCAACTTCATCAAGCAAGTCCTCACAAGAAGTAGCTATATGACACTTAACAACTGGGTTAATAGCAACATGTGTAGCAAGATCATTTGTAAGCAATTCGTTAGCTATCACAAGTGTGCCATGTTCATTTCTAACTTGGTTGTAGTCACCTTTTAGCAAGTTGTATCTTGTATGGAGCTCTTGTGTTGACCTCTCAAGCTTATAATGTTTCTCATTAACTTGCTTGAGTGAGGCTTTGAGCTCCCTAGCGCTAGATGAGAGAGATTTGTTCTCAAGCTTTAAATCATCATTAGCACTAGACAAGTCATCAAGTTTAGCATGCAAGTTATCGTTGGCTTTCTCTAGTGATTCACTTTTAACTTTATACTTCCTAATGAGTTTAGTGTATTTATTACAAATCACAATTATCTCATCGTAGGAAGGTGCCTCAAACTCATCATCACTATCATCACTAGAGCTAGCCTCATCATCATTATCCTCTTTTTGTACCTTCTTATCATCTTTAGCCATGAGGCATAGGTGTGTAGAGGATGAGCCCGGAGATGATGAAGGAGGTGGCGGTGGAGTAGATGACCCAATCACCAAGGCGGCCACCTTCTCTTCTTCACTTTCATCTCCGGATGAGTCACTTGTGTCTTCAATGTCAGTGAGCCAATCACCAACGATGTAGGCTTTGCCATTCTTCTTTTTCTTGTGGAAGTTGAAGTTCTTGTTCTTCTTGAATGGCTTGTCATCCTTCTTCTCCTCATCACTTGACTCATCTTTGTTGCCCTTGTTGTACTTGAACTTGTTGTTTACTTTATTGTTCTTATACTTGTCTTTCTTCTCTTCGGGGCAAGCATGAGCCAAGTGTCCAAGTTTACCACAATTGTAGCAATCCATCTTGGAGAGAGGCTTTCTTGAAGAGCTTGTGAAGAATTTCTTCTTTTTTGAGTCAAACTTAACTCCATTCTTGTTTAGCTTCTTCAACATCTTAGTTGTTTTCTTCACCATGAGAGCGAGGTCATCATCATCCTCTTCATCACTTGCACTCTCATACACAACTTGCATCTTGTACTTCTCTGAGGAGGATGCCTTGAGTGCCAAGTCCTTCTTCTCCTCCTTCTCTTTTTCTTTCTTCTTGGAGGAGGAAGAAGAGCCACCATCACCAATCTTCATGTACATCTCATGGGCATTGATCTTGCCCAAGATTTGTGTTGGTGTAGCGGCGGAGAGATCTCCTTGGTGAAGAACCGTGACAATATGGCCATACTTCTCAATGGGCAAGACACAAAGGATCTTGCGCACCACATCGGCCGGTGCCATTTGGTTAAGACCGAGCCCATTCAATTCTTCTACAATAATGTTAAGACATAAGTACATTTCATTTGCATTTTCATTTGCATGCATGGAAAAAGAATTGAGCTTAGCCATGACCAAGTGATAGCGTTCCTCACGCTCACTCTTTGTGCCTTCATGAAGAGCACAAATAGTAGTCCACAACTCAAATGCGTCTTTGGCATTACGCACTCAGTTGAAGACATCCTTGCAAATGCCACGAAAAAGAATGTTCTTCGCCTTGGCATTGTGCTTATCAAAGTGGAGGTCCTCCGCGAAGAGAGTGCATCCCTTTGTGGCGGCTTTGACATGCCCATGTCAACGGCCTCTAGATAGGCCTCCATACGAAATTTCCAATAAGGAAAGTCGTCTCCATCGAACATGGGAGGTGGTCCATCCCAATGGGACATCTTGCTCTAGGCGGTGAAGCCTAATTTAGAGCAAACCAGGCTCTGATACCAATTGAAAGGATCAAGATGCCCAAGAGGGGGGTGAATTGGGCTCTTTTTAATTTCTAAACAAGAATTAAACCTATAAAGAGTCAATTAACCCCCAAGTGCCTACCGTTTGTGTGTCCTAGCTAGAAAGCAGTAGCAAGTTAATAGAAAGCGAAAACTTCCTACACAATTCTAGTATGAATTCAAAGACAAGTGCAGAAAGTAATGCGGTAAGAAGGAGCTAGGGAAAGAGATGCTTGACACGGCGATGTTTTGCCGAGGTATCGAGGAGTCGACACTCCCCCCTAGTCCTCGTTGGAGCACCTCGCAAGGTATAGCTCCCCCTCAATCCCGCGCAAGGGATGAGTGCTCTCTACGGGCTGATTCTTCACCACTCTGGCTCGGTGAATCGCCCACAACCGATCACAACGTCGATGGAGAAGGGCCGTCGACAATCCTCCGGCGATCACCTTCCTCCAAGCACCACCGGACCGTCTAGGTGATGTCGATCACCAAGAGTAACAAGCTTCGATCTTTGCTTGACTCACTCAAGCTTCACAACTAGAGGGTGCACACTTGAACTCTTGGATGAACTAGAGGAGAGGATGGATGGATTCGCGAATCACTCTCTCACTCTAGGTGTCCGTGTTATGACCCGAGGGTCAAGACCACGAACGAGTAAATTTGTATGTCGCGTGCTCCCTCTCTCAGGCGTGATACAAGATGGACACAAGATTTATCCTGGTTCGGGCAAAGAAGGCCCTACATCCAGCGGGGGGAGGATGACTTGTATTATCTCGCACCCAAAGCGTGCTCGTACAGGGGGGGGGGGGTACAAGCTGTGTTACATGGAGTCGGCCACCCGAGGGGTCGATCGAGTGGCGAGGTGTGTGGAGTGTGGAGTGTCAGAGTCTGAACTAGGGTCCCTGGGAACGAAAGTCCGATCGTCCGACCTAGAGAGTCCCAAGAAGTCCCCCCATACTCTACCTCGGCGTCCCCTTTTATAGACCAAGGGGAGGCCCGAGGGTACAGGGTCCTAACAGTAGCAGTATGGGTAGCATATCCGCGGCTCAGTGTTGGCGGAGAGATGTTGAGTACTGTGACGGCATGGCCTTCCCGTCCTTCTGGCGTCCCCGGTCGTGGCGGCAGTAGAAGTCGTCGCAGTGCAGTGTCCGCAGGCGGGCACGAGTCCCACGGCTGAAGCGGGACGGGGCGGATGGGACGGCTTCCGTACCGGAGTTGTTGAAGAGAGGGGGGGTCGAGCCCTGCGTGGCTCTGTCGCGTTCCCGAAGTCATCATCGAGGGTCGCACTGTTCACTTTCCGAGGGTTACTGTTGGAGTCCGTACTCGCGTAGTGGCGACAGTGGCGGCACAGTTGACAGGAATCGGGGACGTGACGGGGAGTTGGCGGATTTGACAGCGGACGCGGGCGCCCATGTCGTTAGGTGGGTTCACTTTAACCCATGCCGGGAGCAGTTTGGTTAATCGAGCCCCTCGTCCGAGGGTCGTCCGCTCGACCCCTGGCCGAGGTAGAGGTCGAGGCGTCGACGGGGTCGGAAGGGTCAAGGTAGAGGTTGGGGGGTCGATCGTTCGACCCCTCGTCCATTCTTCGTTTGTCGAGGTGGAGCCGGGGGGGGGGGGGGGGGTCGTTCGCTCGCCCCCTCGGTCCGTCATCGAGGTGGAGCCGGGGTCGTTCGCTCGCCCCCTCGTCCGTCATCGAGGTGGAGCCGGGGGGTCGTTCGCTCGACCCCTCGTCCGTCATCGAGGTGGAGCCGGGGGTCGTTCGCTCGACCCCTCGTCCGTCGTCGAGGTGGAGCCGGGGGTCGTTCGCTCAACCCCTCGTCCGTCGTCGAGGTGGAGCCGGGGGTCGTTCGCTCGCCCCCTCGTCCGTCGTCGAGGTGGAGCCGGCCCGTGGCTTGTTGCCGCAGTTGGTGTAGAGGGGGCCCTTGATTGATGGGCCGCGTCTTACCGAGTAGTGGCCTGGTCCTTGCCTTAAAAATGGTTGCAATGTTTAGCGTTAATTTATCGAAGGGTTTAGGGTACCCCTTACCTTCATACCCGACAGTAGCCCCCGAGGCCCCAGAGGAGTGATTTAGAACTCCTCTGGGGGTTATGATACGCGTTTCTCGGAGGGAGTAAGGATTGCCCGGAGGTTTTGTCCTTGTCCTATAGGGTTAGTGAGAAGTCCAATTCTCCGTGGGGTGCGTGCGAGCGCACCCCGCGGGGGTAGCCCCCGAGGCCCCAGAGGAGTGATTTAGAACTCCTCTGGGGGCTAAAATACGTTGTATAGAGGGGTATTTTAAGGATACCTGGAGACGTGCACCCTGTCGACGGGTCGGTTCCATTCCTTTCCCTGAAAAGAGAAGTGTTCGAGGGCGGCTGTCGAACCCTACCGAGGGCCAGCCTTCGCTCCCTCGAGCACCACTGGAGTCAGAGCGCCCGCCCGAGAGGTCATCTCTGTCTGCCAGGTTACGAGTTTTTCGACCCTCTTTCGTCGAGGGGTGCCGTGCGTAGTCGGGCCCTCGAGCCCTCGAATGGCTAGGCCTTCACTACCTCATAACATCCTTCCCACGAATCCTTTCATTCGGATTGTGGGGTGAAGAGCATCGTGCTATCCTCGTTAGGACGAGCCCGAAGTCCTCGGCGAGCTGTTCTCGGGCATGAGTCCATTAGAAATGGTGCCCTGTGCGGGTAAAAATCCGAGTGAGAACTCGTACCCCGTTCTATAGGGGTCGACTAGTGGCCCGGAGGCGTTCTCATTGTTAAGCAAGCCGTGCGGCTTACTAAGCACGACCATGTGGATCACCAAGGTGCCAACCCCATTCGATAGGAGTTGGTGGCTCGATGCCTCCCAGCGCAGAGATCCTTAGGTGTTCCTAGGTATGCCTCGGATATGTCCCAGGGAGCCTCGAGAGTTCGTTCTTGAGCTACCGGGACATCCCTGACTCGTGTACTCGAGGGCGGCTGTCGAACTCCGTTCGTGGAGCCAGCCTTCGCTCCCTCAAGATTTGGGGGTGGACCGGAGTCCGTTAACCATGGGTCCTTCCTGACCTCAGGTACTCGAGGGCGGCTGTCGAACCCTATGTAAGGGCCAGCCTTCGCTCCCTCAAGATTTGACGGATGGTTCGTCATCCGACGCTATCCTCAGGAGGAGGAGTCCGACCTTGTGGACCGCCGAGGGGAGAAGCAGGTGGTTGTTGTATTGAACTTGGGGACATACCTATGCCGGAGCCCTCGAGGGAGGCTGTCGAACCCCTGGACGGGCCAGCCTTTATCCCTTCGAGGCCATGGAATGAACTGCAGTTGACGACCCGAGGCCCCGTCAGGCCTCGGGTACTCGAGGGGGGCTATCGAGCCCGTTCGTAGGCCGGCATTTGTCCCCTCGAGATTTTGGGGGTGGACCGAGGTCCTAACCCGAGGTCATTTCTGGCCTCGAGTACTCGAGGGTAGCTGTCGAACCCTCTTTCGAGGGCCAGCTCGCGCTGCCTCAAGATTCCTTACCCTCGAAGACAACGTTTCCGGCCGGGCGCCTTTTTAGGCGGTGTCCGTTCGGCGCAACAGTGGCGGTTGCAGGGCGGAGTGCGGCGCGGAGCCCGATGATGGGACGGGACGCCTTATCCTGGAGGGAATACGAGGAGGGGAGTATAGGCGAATTAAATGTGGAGATTCCCTTGCCTGTTTGCCGGATCCGTCCGTCGGCCTCCCGCGTATAAGTAGCGAAGGTGAGGGGTCTGGTGCTTTTTCCGCGCACTTGCCTTCCCCGCCTCCTTGCCTTCGCCTTCCTCGCCTTCTTCTTTCCGCCTCTGCCTTAGGCGTCCCGCGAGCCGGAACTCTGCGCAAGCGAGAGAGAGAGAGAGAAAGATAGGGAACGTGCCGTCCGCCCCTAAGTCCGAGCAAACCACTGTCCCTATGGCCACTTTCGCGCTCGTCGGCGCCGATGACTGGCCCGCCTCCTCGGTCCGTCACTCGCATCTGATGGGGTTGGTGGAGAGTGGACTTCTCCGGCCCGTTACCACGGCGGAGAGGCCGGAGTGGATGCTTCCGCCGCGGGACCACGCCGAGCCCAACCCGCCGAAGGGGTACGTGGTGTCGTTCGAGGTCTTCCACCGGGCGGGACTGGGTGCCCCACCCAGCCGCTTTCTGCGCGCGCTCCTCTACTATTACGGCGTGGAGCTCCAGCACCTCACCCCCAACGGCGTCAGCCAGGCGGCGGTCTTCGCCGCGGTGTGCGAAGGCTACCTGGGGATCGAGCCCCACTGGGAGCTGTGGCTCCACATCTTCAAGGCCAGCATCTTCCAAGCCTCGGTCAACAAGGGCACCCGCCGGAGGGTCAGAGCCGGGTGCTGCAGCATCTCCGTCAAGCGGCCGAAGTTTTGGCTCCCGGCGAACCCGTCCTCGAGCCACTCCGGGTGGCACTCCGGATGGTTCTACCTGAGGAACGATGACGATCTGCTCCCGGCGTACACCGGGAGGACACTCGATGCCGAGCCCGACCGCTGGGGATATGGCGTTCCGACGGACAAGCAGAAACGCCTCGACAGCTTATTGGACGCGCTCAGGCGTCTGAAGGAGAAGGGGCTTACCGCGGAGATCGTCGCGTCGGCGTTCCACCGACGGCGGGTCTTGCCACTGATGGCTCGACCCCTCCGCATTGACGAGATGGGTCCGGGGGTCGATCTCTCGGGCTGTCGCTTCGTCGAAGAAGAACTGGCCCCGGACAGGGTGGTCAGCCGCGTCTGCCGCTTCTTCGCGGGGTCGTTCGACCCCAAGAACATCGCGAAGATCCCCATGAAGCCGGACGAGGGCTTCTTTGAGCTGGTAAGGTCCTTTCCTCCGGTTAGAGTCCTCGTGCTCGCCCCTTCCGTCCTTTCTGCCCGTGCTCTAACTGCCTCGTATTCCGCAGGGGAATGTGTCTTACCGACCCTCGCCTCCGCCGGTGAAGGAGGGCCGGGCCACGAAGGAGGTGAATCGCCTCCGCGCGGAGAAGTAGAAGGCCGACAAGGACAAGGCCAAGGCGAAGACGTCTAGGAGGGCTCGGGAGAAAGAGCTGAGAGACCAGCGCCGGGCCCATCAGAGGCGGGAGGGCCTCGAGGAGGAGTTGTCGCCCTCGGAAGAGGAGGACGAGGAAGAGGAAGAGACGAACTGGAGCGACTTGGAGGAGGAAGGGACGGCGCCTGATCAGGTAGCCGTTGTAACTGGTGGAGGGGAGGGGTCGACCTTGATGTCGGCCCCTTCCATCGAAGCTGGGCCACGGGCGGAGCGCCCCGTGGCCTCTCAGGAATTCGTGTCGCGGCAGACGCGGTCGCAGACGTCGCAGTCCTCGTCAGGGGGTCGACCGAGCGAGCCCCCGACGCCCGCCGCGTCGAGCGTACGGGTGCCGGGCCCGCCGGCGCAGGTGGGGACCGGCAAGGGGACGAAGGTGGCACCGCCGTCAAGGGGTCGATCGAGCGAGCCCCCGACGCCTGCTGCGTTGAGCGCACCGGCGCCGGGCCCGTCAGCGCAGGTGGGGACCGGCAAGAAGACGACAGTGGTGCCGCCGGCCCCTGCCCAGGAGAAGGTGCCGAGAGCCGCCTTGACCCCCGCCCCCCAGGCAGTGGTGCTCAAGAGGCGCCGGGCTCCGAGGGGGTAAGTCGCTTTCCCGGACGTTGTCTGTATTTTCTTTTTGTCGATAATGACCCGTGCTTATCGTTGCGCACGTGTTTCTTTTTCAGGTCGAAGCGCCCGCAGGGAGCTGCGCCCCTCGCCCCTGCCAAGAAGCTGAAGACGGGGGCTGCGGTCTAAGCAGCCGCTGAGGTCGGTCCTGCCGCCCCACCCCCTTCGACTGTTGTCCCCGAGGCGGCACGGGCAGCCACGGCCTAGGAGGTGGCGGCGCGGGGGGAGGCACAGGGGGCCTCGGCGTCTGCTCAGACGGCGGAGGAGGCGAGCCCGCCGGCGGTGGCCGCCGAAGCGACGGTCGTGGCGCTCGCGTGGCTGTTGGAAGAAGTCGCATCTGACGCCCCGGGGTGCGCGGAGCTTTCGACGACGGCGGTTGCGGCCGAGGAGGTGGAGGTGGTCGGGCCTCAGGCCCCTGCGAACGAAGGGGAGGCCCCGGCTCACCCAACGCCGGGGCGTTGGCCCGAGGGTCTAGCTGCGCTGGAGGCTCGACTCCAGCTCCAGCGCGAGGGTACGACTACCGCCGCGCCTGAGGGCCCCTCGACGACACCGGGGCTCGAGGTGGGGGGTCCGGTCGAGCGCGCCGAGGGAACGCCCGCGCCGGCGCAGGGCGGGATGTTGATGGAGTCCACCCCTGCCCAGGTGGACGAGATGGTGGCCGAGCTGGTGGACCCGGCGGAAATGGCCATCATCGCGGCTCCTCGGGCGGAACCGGAGGTGGCTCGGCCTCCCCTCGAGGTTGGGGGGCCGCTGTCTCGAGGTAAGTCACATTTCGACTCACTCGAGATGCAGTGGGCTCGCCTTGCTGGGTGTTAACTTTTTGGGGTCCTTCATCGCGCAGGGCCGTCTTACTGGCCGGGGTCTTCTTCTACCGGTGGCGATGGCCTGGCGGGGCCATCGACGTCCTCGCGAGGCGGCCCAGAGGACGGGAGAGGACAGGCGGAGGAAGCCTCGCCCCTTTCCGCTTATCGACGAGGGGGGGGCCTGCGCGATGACGTCACGGGGACGGTCGAGCAGAGGATCGCCGCCCGCAGCGTAGCGTGGGGCCAGGAGGTTCTTGAGGTGGCGGACCCTCGAGACCCCGAGCGGGTTTTCCTCATGCTCGACGACCAGACCGAGCTCCGACGGTGGGAGCACGTCGAGGAGTATTGGGCCTGGTTTGAACACTCGGTACGTCGCGGTGCGGAGGTCGCCGCCACGGACATATGCGAGGGAATGGAGGTAGGTTCTGTTCCACCTTAGATTGTACTTGAATTGTCTGGCTGCCATTTGTTGACGGTCTTCGTCTTTATCCTCGTCAATCGCTGCGGGTGAGGTCTTACGAGAAGTCCCAGTACATTCTCCGGGTACAGGGACAACTCTCGACCCTCCGTGCCTCGCTGGATAAGGCGAGGGATGAGGTCACCCGCGCGAAGGCGGAGGCGGCGGCTGTCCAGAAGGATGCCGAGTCGAAGATCGCTCACGCGAAGGCCGGCTACGAGGCCATCCAGAAGGAAGCCTAGGCGGCCTTGTCGTCGGTGCAAGGGAAACTCGACGACGCCCTTCGGTCGACCGTCACCGTCGGGCAGGAGCGGGATGCTGCCCTCGAGGCCCAGCGCAAGGCTGAGGAGGAGGCCGCCCGGCTGAGGGAAGAGCTGGCCCGGGCAAGCGAGAGCATCCGAGGGCTCCGGGGAGACCTCGACGTCGTCTCCCGCGAGCGCGACGCTCTGGCCACCTCGGAGGAGAATGCTCGGACCCGCTGTTGACACCGTTTTTCGACACGTGTCAAATAGGCCGAGGCTTGACTGGTCAGCGGCCGTTCTCCATCGGTATCAGGAGTCGATAGTGCCGATGGAAGGGTGCTGCGGGGAGACCAAGTGTTTTGCCGATGGAAATTGATGAATTTTGCCGACAAGATCGGTGCCAATGGAAACTGATGAATTTTGCCGACAAGATCGGTGAAGTCTTGCTAAAAATGATTGTCGATGAGGAGTCTGCCAACTGCTGAAGGGTCATTGCCGATGGCCAATAAGTTGCCGATTGCCGATGGAGGCTTGTTGCCGATTGCCGATGAAAGATGGTTGCCGATAAGGCTCATTGCCGATTGCCGACGAAGAGATGTTGCCGATTGCTGATCGGGAAAGTGTTGCCAATGCCGATGGGCGTGACTTAGCACTTAGCGGCAGCAGAAGTTCACAAGTGGCCAAAGAAGGAAGGTGCGGATTAAAGGGATCTGCCGATGGAAAGTTTCCATCGAGAAGGAGTATAAGGAAACTGGTGTTCTGTACCAGTATTATTATAGTAGTTTGAGTCCGACTCTTGCATGAGTCATTTATTTTCCATTAAAATAGGTGTGTTTGTTTAGGAAATAAATATTATTATCCGGCTTCTGCGCGAGTCAGTTTCCTTTAAAGTAGGAGTTTGTTTTAGGAAAGGATATGTATCGTGTCTTTGTACAACTCTCTATGCGGGAGTATAAATATGTGCCCGAGGGCTATGAAATAATCAATCAAAAATCAAAAACAAACCAATTCTACTTTTTATCCTACTTTTATCGCAATTTACCTTTTTAAGCATTAGTTATAGCTTTAACGAGTTCTTCAAGCTTTCGACGGGCTGCATCACCTTGATCTCCGTCAAAATCCTTGCTAGTTCCGTGTGGGAGTTCCTCTAGGCTTTGGCAATCCGGGCGCATCGCTGTTTGCCTCGTCTAGCTCTGCTCTAGTTACCCTTGATCAATCTGAGCTTTGACGTCCGGGCGCATCGATGTCGTCTCGTTCCGTTTGTTCTAGTTATCATCCTTGTCGATTGATTGGTCAAATCAACTGGCACGCCCTCGACATCGAGCTTTGGGTAATAGCCCGAGGTGTTCACAGATCTGACGCTTTTTGTGTCAACACCTCTTTTGGCACACCCAGTGGGACCTGATTATACAAATCTACACATCCGGCATGGCTGATCACGCCGATGTTAACCAGAGGAATGTCATTGAAGTGTCTGAGGCCGATCTGAAAGATGATCAGAAGCAGGCCATGGAGCGGGCTATGGAGGAATACAGGCAGCTGTATCTCAAATCCTTCAGCCTTAGCAGGAGCGGCGAAGCAATTTAGAAGCAGGATCCGCCGTTGCCACGGCAGGTCACGTTCGACGCCAATCCTGGTAAGCTACAAGAGATGGTTAATACTGCTGTAAACCAGACATTGATTAACCAATCCAGCGTGCTGTCCAATACCATCTATAATGCCTTCGCGCAAACATTCAAAGAAGGGCACGCACCGCGATATGTCGGTCCAGCGTACCATCAACCTGGATTGGCATCTGCAAGCCCATCGGCGGCCCAGATGGCGTCTTCCACCCCCGTGGAACCATCTGCCGATGTGGCTACATCACCAAGACCGAACGCTGGTGATACTACCAAGTTCAACGCAGATCCAGCCGCGTCGGCAACTTCAGGACCAGCCCCCGCTAACTGGTGGGGATACGGTATGCCTCCGAATCTATATGCTGGCTCTAATCTGGTGCAGGGAGATGGTTCAGCCTGGAAGAACTCTATGGCATCGGCAGCACAGCCATAGCCGATGGCTCATATGATGCACAACTCTGCGCCTGCTCCAACCATACAAGTGTCGTCAGATGATCTCCAAGTAATCCCCAAGATACCTCTGATGCCACCATCGGCAAGCTCTGTGCCGATGCAACACATTATAACCACCAGCAGTCAACCTCTGGCGGCAAACTCTCAAGCTGGAGCTCTGAATCCCCAAGGTAATCTGGTGATCAATTGCTCCAGAATTCAAGAGCCGGCTGCTCCGGTCAGCTATCAACCATCGGCAAGTCATATGCCGATGCTTTATAGTCATGGATGGGTCAGCCAACCACCAGCTCAGCAGCCTGGCGCGCCGATGTATTATTATGAAGGTCCAGCCTACATTCAGGGTGGATCATAGGTACAGCAACCGATGAATATTACAGTCTAGCCGACTCCGCCAAGTATGCCAAATTATCCATCGGTAAGTCAACCGATGCATAGCATGCAGATGACCGGTGCTGCGCCCACGACGACGGCACGCCTTCAAGAGGCGCATCAGCCGACTCCGCCAAGCATGCCAAACTATCCATCGGTAAGTCAACCGATGCATAGTGTGCAGATGACTGGTGCTGCGCCTGCGACTACTGCACATCTTCAAGAGGCGCGTCAGCCGACTCCACCAGTCGACAATCAGCCAATGAGTCGGCAAGAGCAGGACGCATACTGGGTCGGCAAGATTGCCGAAGTCATGAAGGAGCAATTCGGTATCAAACCCAAGGTCAACACATACTCCTATCGAACCCCATACCCGCCTGCATATGACTTGATTCCTCTTCCAAATCGGTACAAGGTGCCCGATTTTACCAAGTTCTTCGGCCAAGACGACACGTCAACGATGGAGCACATCAACCGCTTCATTATCCAGTGTGGGGAAGCTGCCAGCAGGGAGGAATTAAGGGTGAGACTGTTCTCTTCATCATTGTCTGGATCGGCATTCACGTGGTTCATATCATTGCCTCCAAATTCTATAATTACATGGGCCGATCTGGAGAGGCAATTTCACAAGTACTTCTTTGCTGGCATACACGAAAAGAAGCTTACCGATTTGGTCAAGATGAGGCAACGCAACGACGAATCGGTAGAAAGTTTTGTGCAGAGGCTGCGGGACGTGAAGAACAAGTGCTACAGTCTGGTGCTTGATGATCGGCAACTAGCAGATTTGGCCTTCCAAGGGTTACTGTCGCACATCAAGGACAAGTATGCGTCCCAGGAGTTTGAGAGCCTAAGTCACCTGGTGCAGAGAATTGCCGATCAAGATATCAAAGCCTTTGAGCCCAGGAAGACTTGGAACAAGAAGGTGACCTTCATCGGGAAAGAAGAAGACTCTGGGTCGGATGAAGAGCTGAATGTCGATGCGGCCGAATGGGTGAAGGATAAGAAGCTTGTCTCTTGTCCGTTCGGCCAAAAGGAAGCTGAGAGGTTCGCCTTTGACATCACCAAGGCCGATAGGATGTTTGACCTATTGCTTCAAGAGGGGCGAATCAAGTTGGCGCTCAATCAAGTGATTCCATCGGCCGAAGAGCTCAAGAAGATTAGGTACTGCAAGTGGCACAATGCAACCTCACACAGTACCAATGACTGCAAAGTATTCAGGCAGCAGTTGCAGTCAGAGATCGAGTCTGGGCGTATCAAGTTTGAAAACTCTAAAGTCCAGAAACCGATGAAGATAGATCAGCACCCGTTCCCAAAAAACATGGTGGAGATCAGTGAAAAAACCAAAGTGCTGACATCGGAAGCTGTGACGGAACCGCCCAAATTATAAGAGATCAAGTGCTAAAGTAGCTGACTTAGCTACACTTAAAACACTTGAGCCCATATAATCCCGGTAGTCCGGAAATCTCGAAGGATTTCTTACATCAATTCAGGATCGCGTACATTCAGGGATACACATTCGAACGAGCCACAAATCAAACGGAAATACTTAAAGTACGAAATAAAGTTATTACAACACTTTGTTCCAAATAAAAGTAGTACTTACGCCACAACACTTGCGGCCAAATAAAACCTTGTTTGAAACTGAACTTGAAGTTTTCAAAAGACAGGGGTGCCCACAACGTCAGGTCCGACAAAAGCAAAGGTGAGCTTATAGAAGACCTTGCCCAAGGCCTACTCATCTTCTCCGTAGAAAGGATAGAGATAGTGCTTACAATAGCCGATGTATACTTGGCCATCTGCAACAAACGGGATAAACCCTGAGTACGGGAATGTACTCAGCTAGACTTACCCGTCTAACTGAAAATAAAGACTCCAAGGATATGCATGGCTGTATCTGGAGTTGGGTAAGCTTTATTTTCCGAAAATGCTTAACTTAAGGAGTTCACTTTAAAAGATATGATGAGCAGTCATCTTTTATCCTACTAATTATCTCTAGGTTATTGCATCTATACTAGAGCACACACTTGATACTACTCAAACAATATAGTAACATATATCCAGTTCCGTTATCAACATTTTAGTAGAACCATTAAGATGTCACATGGAGTTGTACCGTGGTGAAGCTCAGCATAATCCCCCATATCCAGTGGGGGGTGGCAATTCGAATCGATATACACCAGCTGGTAAGATTACCTTTAACACACGCCCATACTTTCCCCGTTGGGTCAGCATTAGGTTACCGCTCAACAAAGTCCAGGTGGTAATCGACGCGGGCTTGCATTGGTCCACCCCAATTGTAGAAAATAGATGGCCACCACGGGGCAGATCATGCCTACAGTCTAGAGGGGTGCTCACAGCAGAGCGAGCTCCGGCCCGGACAGTGTTTACTCGGCTTCGGGGTCGACACTCCCGACGGCCCCTATGCGAAAGGGCGCATTCAAAGATGTAAGAGGGCCACCATCGTGTACAAACCTACACGATCCAACGGACGGACTACCCCCAAGTCTAAACCACTTGGTGCACTTGCCTTCCAGTTGGCCGTATTTCATTACTACCATAGGTTCTTTCCACGATAGCGAATATAGCCAACCGTGATAGTATTACCCACAAGGGATAATACAAAACATAAAAGAAAGGTAACCATTATTCTAAGCATGCTAAGCGGTTACTTTTACTTTATTATTAATAGGGTAACAAGGTAGGTAAAACAAGGATCAAGAAAGGTAATGCAACAATTTGGGATTCAAAACAACTCCTATCACCTAATGCATCATAGTATAAAATACTCAAGTAGATTAAGTTGTAAAAACTGGGAGGCTTAAGAATGCTCCGGGGCTTGCCTTGAGAGAAGGTGGAGGGTTGGTGGTCAGGGCACTCAGGAAGGTTAGTGTCGAGCTCTTGGTATTCCTCGTACAGCTCCTGTACCTCCTGGACTTCGGTCTCTGTGGGCTCCTGATGTTCCTCCACGGATCCTAAATGATTGCAATGCATAAATGAATAACTGAATGGTGCAGGGATGATGCTTGAACAAGATTTAACACACTAACAGAGATTCTAAGCATACACCCAAAAGAACTACCACAAAGCTACTAGGGCTAGAGCTACTAGCTAGCAGGACAAAAACAGGCTACAACTTATTCTAAACAGAAACTAGCAACAAGATTTTACCACTCTAGACATAACAAACAAGCAAGGCATACAACTGAAAACAGAATAGGAAATCATTTCGGACACGGCTCGAGGCACGCAGAGGCACTCGAGGCAACTGACGGGTGTGACCCTCGATTACTCGAGGTCCAGCGACCGTCGATCGAAAACAGGGAACGGTGTTGATCGACGTTTTCTCGCTGATGGTGAAGTCTTCGGCGGTAGGATTGGCTGTGCTAGGCTCGGGATGACTTACCCGCATCCACTGGTGGTGTTGGTTGAACTGACGTGACCGTGAGGAGGGGTCGACGGTGTGCGGTGGCGGTGCAACACGGCGGTGTGACACGGCGAAGTGATCACCGGTGATGCGAAGCTCGGCGCTGTGGTGCGGGAGCATCGTGGTGATGTGGTGAGTGCGGCTCGAGGGCTAGCTGAGCCAGAAAGGCTCTGTGGAAACAAGGCCACGTGCAAGCTCCGCGGCGGCGGCAATGGCGCACGGCCAACGGTCGAACTGAAGCTAGGGGAACGACGTTCTCACCTCAGTTAACTCCGGCGAAGCTTCCACGAAGATGGAGGCGTCGGAGACGAGACGGTGAACGGCGAACGTTGGTTGATCAGTGCGGTGGCGACTCGGAGTCAAAGAACGGCGAGAACGTTCCGGCGACTGGAGTCCACGGCTGGGGAAGAAGAGGCGAGCAGCGTGGGTGCGGGGCAAAAGTGAAGGCTAGGGCGAGAGGGATTGAGCAAAGGAACTCGGGCGGTGGTGGATATGAAAAGGGGCGCTTGCGGTGCTTGGAGCTCTCGGCTGGCGAGAACAGAGGCAATGCGAGCGATTGCGCGAGTGTGGATGAGTGACAACGAGTGCGGGAGGTGGTGGAGGTATAGGCGCTCCTCCTTGCTTGGTCATGGCCGACCGGCGCTGCTAGAGGGGACGTGACGCGATGTGCGGTGGTGGCAGCGGCGCTGGCGTGCTTGCGGCGGACGGCGCAGAGCGGGACATGGTCGACGCGCTGTTAGCGCGGATTCGCGCTTGACTGCGAAAGAGACAAGGTGGGGCGCTGATCGAACGCGGCACTGCGGCGACGTTATTGCGAAACAACGGCGCGGCGCGCGGCAGGGCGGCGGGCAGGTCTGCGGTGGCGAAGCAGGGCGTCAGCGGCGGAAAAGCGAAGCCGACTTGGTCCTAGCACCGTTAACGCGGATTTGAGTGAGACAGCGCGATCGGCGACAGCGATGTCGGCGCAGAGCCGAAGCGGCGGCGATGGCGTGTTCCACTTCCGCAGTCAGGCATCGGCGGCCACGCGGCGGATGACTCCGACGTACGGCTCAGCCGCGGTCGGGTGAGTGCGCGCGAGCGTGCGCGACACGTGCGTGCGGTCGAGCGTGCGGGAGAGGGTCGATATCGAGGGTAGGGTCGATCGGTGGATCGAGACTCCGACTCGGTCGAGCCTTCCGTGCGGGGTCGTTCGTTCAAGCCTCGGTTCGCGATATCGAGGGGTAGAACTCGAGGGGTAGGCGTTGATCGACTGGCCGATCGAGCCTCGGGTTCGGTCGAGCCTCTGGCCTGGGGTCGTTTGCTCAGACCCTTAGTCCGTCATCGAGCGGTGGGGTCGAGGTCGAGGGGTGGCACTCGGCCTGTCTCGATTCTGATTTCCTTCTCTATTTTCTTTTATTTGATAAAACTAAGCAGGGTAACTAAACATAAACAAACCACACTTTTTACTCTAAGCAAAGCAAGGCTTAACTAAACAGGTTAAACACAAGATTAAGCACAAAACACCTATTCAATTCTAGTTTCAAAACATATAAACACACACATGAGAAGATAGCATATGCAATCCTGAATGCAATGGAATGATGTGCTTAGTGGCTAATGATGATCCTAATGCAAGCTTGACATAGGGTGTCACAGAAGCTGCCAGAAGGAGCTCATCAGTAGACCCTGACTACCAAGTGCCTAAGCACAATGTAAGGAGGTTTGCCGATGATAGAAGGGGTAAGAAGGTTGCCGACGAGGGTAACAGCGCCAACAGGGCTCCTAGAGTGGTGATTACTCACAAACAGCCAAGGCGATATCATCGGCAATCACGTGAAGAACAGTATCGGCAAGAAGAGGAGGAGCATCGGGAATGGCTTCGACATAAAGACCACTGGAGGTGTCCCTTCTTCGTTCATTGCTAGGAAGAAGGCATCAAGCTGCCCACTGCCGATAACTGTCCAGAATGCAATGGGTACTACACAGCCGATCGGTTAGGTAAGCGACCTTGTTTTGATGATCAGGCACCCAGGTACGCCAGGCCGCTCAGAGAGGATAGATCGGCACATGATCGACTGGGGGGCAAGCTCAGTGCCCATGATCGGCTTGGTAGGCGTGTTGACCAGAGGGAGCTAGAGGAGACGGCCAATGCTAGAGTGCCCGACAAAGAGAGATTCTCCAGAGATCCCAACATCGGAAGAAGTGCCGATGTAAGCGGCAAGAAGAAGCACCAACCCGTCTGGAAGACCAAACTTCCTCCATGGTGCCCTAAGGGTTTGACTAAAACCCAGAAGAGGAGGATTCAGCGCCAGCGCCGCGACGACCTGTATGACAGTGCAGAACCCTCGGAAGAGAAGCAATGGAGGCCGAAGCGTAAGGACAGGGGCCCATCGACAGATATAAACATGGTCGTCATGTTGCCGATGGAGTTCATGGCGCCCGTCAGTGATGATGAAGAAGCTGCCGATATGGCACAATTGATGCTGGATCCGATGACGGCTGTCTTTGAAAAGCCTACCGAAGATGAGAGGCAGCACTTAAGGGCTCTGTTTGTCAAGGGTAAAGTGGATGGTCAGCCGATGACCAAGATGCTAGTGGATGGTGGCGCATCGATCAACATAATGCCCTATGTCGTGTTCAGGAAGCTTGGCAAAGGCGATCGGGATTTGGTCGAGACTGACATGAAGCTCAAGGACTTCGAAGGCAATGTGTCAACCGCCATGGGAGCCGTATGTGTTGACTTAACCATCGACAGTAAGACTTTGCCGACAACGTTCTTTGTAATCAGCGGCAAAGGCACCTACAACTTGCTCCTTGGAAGGGACTGGATCCATGCTAATTGTTGTATCCCTTCTACTATGCATCAGAGCCTGGTGCAATGGATCGGGGACAGAATTGAAGTCGTCCACGGCGAAGCCCCATCTACTGTTGCATCGGCAGAGTTGGACACTTATGAGCAGACTAGGTGTATATCTGGCGAAGCCTGGGACAAGGAGTTCCTCAAAGTTGCCGATTACCGCATCAAACCGATCCAAGCAGTCGGTCCTGAGGAGTCGTCTTAATGGATCAGTTCGCCGATGACGGAAAATTGGGGCAGGGCTTCACGTCTGCCGATGACTTGCTCGAAATCGACATCGGTGATGGTAGTAAACCTAGGCCTACTTTTATTAGTGCTAAGTTAGATTCCCAATGTAAGCAGCAGTTAATTGATTTATTAAAAGAGAATAAAGATTGTTTCGCTTGGGATTATACAGAGATGCCTGGTTTAGACCGATTGATAGTTGAACATCTACCCATCAAGTCTGGTTTTCAGCCACATCAGCAGCCGGCACGCCGATGCAATCCTACTATCTTACCCGATATTAAGGCTGAGATTACCAAGTTGATCGAGGCTGGATTTATCCGGCAATGCCGATATGCCGATTGGATTTCTAATGTGGTTCATGTATATAAAAAGAATGGAAAACTTCGTGTTTGCATTGATTTCAAGAATCTGAACAAGGCTACGCCGATGGATGGCTATCCGATGTCTGTTGCCGATCTGCTGATCGACGCTGCTGCTGGACATCAAATTATTAGCTTCATGGATGGTAATGCTGGGTACAATCAAATATTCATGGCTGAAGAAGACATATCCAAGACTGCTTTCCGATGTCCAGGTCACGTCGGCTTGTTTGAGTGGGTAGTCATGACTTTTGGCTTGAAGAATGCCGGTGCTACTTATTAGAGGGCAATGAATTTTATCTTTCATAAGTACATCGGCACAATTGTTGAGATCTACATTGATGATGTGGTGGTTAAGTCTGGAGACTTCAAGAAGCATCTTGCCGATTTGCGAAAAATATTGGAGTGCACGAGGGAGCATGGGTTGAAAATGAATCCTAACAAGTGTGCGTTTGGCGTATCGGCAGGGCAGTTTCTAGGCTTCATGGTGCATCAGAGAGGCATTGAAATCGGCAGAAAATCTATTGATGCAATTAACAAGGTAGTTGCTCCCACAAACAAGACTGAGTTGCAGTCTCTGATCGGCAAGATTAATTTCATTAGAAGATTTATATCCAATCTGTCTGGTAAGATTAAATCTTTTAGTCCTCTGTTAAAGTTGAAAGCCGATCAAGAGTTTATATGGAGAGAGGAGCAGCAGATAGCCTTAGAAGAAATTAAAAGATATTTGGTAAATCCTCCAGTCTTAGTTCCACCTCAACACGGGAAGCCTTTCAGGTTATATTTGTCTGCCGATGACGGTGTTATCGGATCAGCCTTAATTCAAGAATTCGAGGGGAAAGAGCATGTAATATACTACTTGAGCAGAAGATTGGTGGATGTTGAAACCAGGTATTCGGCCATAAAAAGATTGTGCTTATGTTTATACTTCTCTTGCATTAAATTAAGACACTATTTACTATCGGCCGAATGCACTGTTGTCTGCAAAGATGATGTGGTGAAGTACATGCTGTCAATGCCGATTTTGAGTGGACGAATCGGTAAGTGGATTCTAGCACTATCAGAGTTTGACCTAAGGTATGAATCGGCAAAGGCTATTAAAGGTCAGGTGATGGCCGATTTTGTCACTCAGCACTGCAATATGGTGAGCTTTGTTGAGATTGCTCCTTGGGCTCTATTCTTTGATGGGTCCACGTGCAAGGGGGGAGCAGGTATCGGTATTCTGTTGATTTCACCCCGAGGACAGAGGTATGAGATTTCATCGTCGATTGTTGCTACTTCGACAAACAATCAGGCTGAGTACCAGGCTTTGCTTAAGGGGTTGGAATTACTCAGGGAGGTGCGTGCCGATGCCGTTGAAATCTTCGGTGATTCCATGTTGGTGATTAATCAGTTGATCGGGACATATGAGTGCCGAAGTGAAGTGCTAATTGCAGCCCATGAGCGGTGTTTGCGTTTGTTAAAGGAGTTCAAAGAATACCGCCTTAAGCACATTCCAAGGTTGCATAATGAAGAGGCCAATCCGTTGGCACAGAATGCCTCAGGATATCAGCCGATTCAGGAAGTCACGACATCGGTAACGGTTGCCGATGACTGGAGAAAGGAGATTGCCAATTACTTGAGGGATCCATCCAGGAAAGTTGAAAGGCGTCTAAGGTTCCAAGCCACTAAGTATGTGCTCCTTGATGATGAGTTGTATTATCGAACAATTGATGGGGTTTTACTTAGATGTCTTGGCAAAGAGGAATCAAAAGAGTTGATGGGTGAAATCCATGAAGGTGTATGTGGAGCGCATCAATCGGCATTCAAGATGAAGTGGATGATTAGGCGGAATGGATATTATTGGCCAACGATCCTGGAGGATTGCTTCAATTATTTCAAAGGGTGCCAGGACTGTCAGAAGTTTTGGTAATGTGCAAAGGGCACCTGCATGGCAATGAATCCTATAATCAAGCTTGGCCGTTCAGAGGATGGGGCTTTGATCTCATCGGCCAGATTTATGCGCCGTCGAGCAAGGGACACAAGTTCATACTTGTTGCTACCGATTACTTCACCAAATGGGTTGAGGCAATCCCGTTGAAGAAGGTGACATCGGCAACATGGTGGATTTCGTTAAGGAGCACATCGTTTACCGATTTGGTATTCCTCAGACCATTACTACCGATCAAGGGACCATGTTCACATCGGGAGAGTTTGATGACTTTGCTGCTAGCATGGGTTTCAAGGTGTTAATTTTCTCCTTATTATGCCCAAGCTAATGGTCAAGCTTGAAGCGACTAATAAAGGAGTCATTAAGCATATAAAGCGCAAGATTGAGGAAAACCCAGAAGGTGGCAATGGTAATTAAACGAAGCTTTTGGTCATATCGAATGGCTTGTCATGGTGCAACCAAGGTCTCGCCGTATCAGTTGGTTTATGGACACGATGTTGTCCTACCTTGGAAATTAAAACATGGTTCTAGGCGATTATCTTTTTCGGATCAGTTGACGACCGATGATTATGTTACTTGACGAAGGATGAGTTAGAAGATTTGGCAGGACATCGGTTGAGAGCATTAATTAGTATTGAAGAGAACAAGAAGAGGGTTGCCCGATGGATGATAAGAAGTAAAGGTAAAGGAATTTGCCGATGGCGATCTGGTTTGGAAGTTGATTTTACCGATTGGAACTAAGAGCTCTAAATTTGGAAAGTGGTCCCTAATGGGAAGGTCCTTATCGGATAAAGCAGTCTGCTCTGGTAATGCGTACATTTTGGAAACTCTTGAGGGAGTGGCATTTTCTGGGCGATCAATGGCAAATACTTAAAGAGATATTACCCATAGCATATGGGTAGATGCATAGTGCTCAGTCAAATACCGATGAAAAGGAAAGTTATAAAAACATCGGTAAAAATAAAACTAGCGTTATATTACAGGACAAGATCAAGTATCAGGTTACATCCTTGCCGATACAACAGGCATTAGAATAAGGAGGTGGATAAACTGTTATCGCACGCAGGTGAATTTGATCTATTTCATCTAACTCCTTGGCGTCGGCATCGGCAGAACCCTCAACCGGCTTGATTTTTTTCTCCATAGGATGGCTTGCGGGCATTATGATCTCTTTCTTGTTGTAAAACCCCGATGGAGTCGGACAGTTGGGTCTTTTGTTGGTTGGCAGCGTTAGATCCCTTCAATCTTTTTGCAGCTCCGCAGCAGCTCCTCCTTCCTTGCCGACAGTCGATGGATTTCCTGGTCGAGGTTACCGATGGAAACTTTGGCTTGACCAATGCTTTGTGCTTCTCATCGCAAGGCGTTTGAATTTGAGCTTCTCATCCTCACTCTTGGCTTGAGCCGCTCTATCGACAATGCGACGCATAAGCCTCTGGTACTGGATTTGTTTGATGTCAATAGAAGCTGCTGGAGGATGGTTTTGCTGCATCGGCGGAAAGATGGCTTCGGATATCTTTGAATATAATCCTTGCCGCCGATGAGTCCTGGACGAGTTGAGAGGTATCTTGCAGCAGCAAAGAGAGCAATTCTTCAAGTCTGGATTTGACCTCTGTCGATAGAGCCGGGGTGGAGCTTTTCCTTCATCGTCATCGGGGACGTTGACGGCAAAAAGAAAATAGACTGTCTGCTTGGAGGCGGCCTTGGCGCTCATCTTCGTTCTGAAGGTTTAGGCTGTAGGAGAAGAGGCTGTCTGGAGGTCTTGGGGGCCTGAAAACAGAGGTTAAAATATGCCGATTGTAAAAACTATACTATGAGCTTTAAGGTGATCTACTTACCGTTTTGAAGCGGATCTCTTGCCTGGGGCTTGGCATACTGGACGGTCCGGCTTCATCTTGAACATCGGCGGCAGATGCCGATGACTGAGCCCTTTTGGAGAGGCAGCCAACGCCGTTGGTGCTGGTATAGTTGTAGCCGGCGTTGCCTTCGACGTAGTGGCAGTTTCTTGTGGCGGTTCCGTTCTGACATCAGAGACTTGGGTCGACAGTGCCGATGCCGACGTCGTGCTGCTATGCGGAAGGTTGAGTTGTTCCTTCGCCGGGGACGTGAGTCGACGGTGCCGATGCCGACGTCGCTGTTGCTGCAGAAGGGGCTGTTTCTTCATTCAGCGTGGCCGGTACCGATGCCGATGTCGCTTTCGGTCGTCGCAGCAGCTGCTATCCCTGGCCGGGGGCGTTCATCCATCGGTTGATCAGGCACGGAAGCGATGGAGGTTCTGCCGATGACCCGCCGGCAGGTGGTGCGACTGGGGCCAGAGGCAGTCTTGCTGGCGAGCATCGGCAGCTGATGGTGCAATTGGAGCCGATGGTGGAGGAGAAGCCAGCCTCAAGCGCCTTTTCTTTGTCGGTGCGCAGCAGGGGAGCCGATCCATTGGATGAAGACGGGGGGCATCGGCAACCAGGCTGGAAGGCGTTTGCCTGCTGGAAGCAGATGCGATGACCATAGTGCCTGAAAATACAAAGCGAGTTATGCAAAATAAATGTTGCCGATGAAAACAGATGTGATCGGTACAAGAAAGATGAGTTTACTGCATAAGTTTGCGTCAAGGCAATAGCGGCAGCCGATGTAGCCTGAGCTGTTGTAAGCATCGGCGTAGGTACCTATGGAGGCGTGAAGGCAGCCAACGTCGGAGCTTTGTTGCCGATGATCGATATAGGGCCCATCATCCGAAGATTGAAGGGTCTACCGCTGTTGCTCATTGTAGGGACTGGATCATCGGCCTATCAAGCGCATGGGTGCAAAGGAGTTAGGTATTGTTACCGATGGCAAATAAAGTAATGAAAGTACATCGGATAGCAGGACTTATTGCGTCGTCGGGGATGAGGTAATCGGCGTCGATCAAGTGCCGATAATAGTGCGAGACTTGGCGAGTAGCTGGCACTTCCATTCTTGCCACCAAGACTTGAACTCGTTGGTGATGAGGAGGTTGGCGACCAGGAGGACAAGTCAAGGTTTGACAGATCAGCATCGGCGGGGAGGCTGATGACTTTATTCCAGTCTAGATTGCTGGAGATTGCCTGCCTGGGTCTTACTAACTAGAGTAGCACAGCTTGATCGGCAAGTTGGCCAAATGCCAGTTGTCTCGCCGCTGCCGATGGATAATAAAACTCATAGGATGGTGGAGTGTTTTCCCATATCCAAAGATATTCACTGGGATGGCTCGGGGAGTAATGTTGGCTCTCATAAATTGCTTGGTTTTCAGGCGAGCTCATGTCAGACAGGTTGAACAGCAACAGAAACTGGTTGTGTTCTCAAGATATGGCCACCAGGCCCGTTCTGAGGAAGGAAATCCATTGTAAAACTTCTGGAAATAGTAGCCGAAGTGCTCTACATCGGCATCGGTACCTGGCAGCATTATGACGGCTTCTCCAAAGTTAAGCGGAGGCCCTCCGAGTTGCCGATTCATCATCATCGTATTGGTAGTCTTCTGATTGTCCCTCGGGAATTGTTGGGCAAATAGATCAAACCCGAGAGCCTTGGGCATATGTGCGTTCAAGCCATAGGTTGACAAACCACCAGGGGCCTCCGAGATTCGCCGATGGGCTCTCCTAGCAGCAGCTTATTGGATACTTGATGCAGCAATCGGTAACTGATCCGAGGAGGTACCTGCCTAAAGGGAGCCTTTTGCCATTGGCAAGCAGTTCAGACGCGGGAAGGTGCATGGTGGTCGGGCGATGGTTTTTCCCGCAGAAGACAAACTTTTCCAACCACATGTTTAAGAAGATGGCATGCTCCCGTTTGGGTTACCGATCGGTTTTCTGGTGTTCTTGAATATAACATGTCCAGCCGCCGATGCTAGGGTGTCACCTTGTACTCAGCTTTTCTGTTGAAGAGACTAAGTGTATCGGCAGAGGTGATATCCGACCGGTCAGCATGAAACTCGGCAAGGGTGGGAGAGCCGGTCCATGCCTGAAGAGGAAAGCGTTCATGCTGTTGGACCAGAAATTATGAGCTGCTATTCATCAAGTTCTATTCCTCTCTGCATCGGCAATGAAAGCCTAATGCTTGATCTAAGTCATGCTCCTGCCAGTATACTTGCTGTGACCTGGCAACCTCAAGAACCAGTTCTTCCATCCTTTGGTGTGCTTTGGCCATGAGCGGAATGTATCCTTCCACAGTCCTAGATCGAAGCTCTCAGATCTAAGCGGTATTCGGTTGGTTTCTGCGTTGATGATAGAGGTGGGGTCTGGATTGCCCATTGGGCCTAGACAGCTGAGATTGGAACCAGCGAGGGGATTATCACTTTATTGTACGCTCCTAGGGTTTGAAGAAAAAGGGACGAATCAGAAGGGAAATGGGGATAAAACCAGGTTTTTGCGGAGGAAAAGAAATATGCAGAGAGGTTGGATTGGATGGAGAATGAATCTTACCTTCGGGATGTCAACTTGGATCGCCATTTGGAGCCGGAGAAATGCTTGGTTCGTCCTTGGAGTGCGAAGGAGTACTGTTGCTCGAGCCTGTTGTTTTCAGAGCAGCCGGAGGTTGAAGACGAAGGCAGGAAGGGAAAGTGAAAATGGGCTCGGGTAAAAAGGCAGTGTGGATCCCGTAACTTTTATAATCCTGTTCAGGGGCATTTGGGTTTGTTCCACACTGTGCAAGAATGTAGAGAGGCCTGCGGTAGATACGCGCGGTGGTCGAGGTGGTCTGTAACTGTTCGTGTACAATCCAGGGATTTTATTATTAAATTGCAGTTCCACACGCGGGGATCGAGGAAAACGTAACGCCTATCTCGGGGGTAACGGCTACAGCAACGGCTACAGCAATGGCTACAGTGGAGAGAATTTTGGCACGTAAAGTTATACGCTCGAAACTGGGGGGCATGTGTTGACACGTTTTTCGACACGTGTCAAATAGGCTGAGGCTTGACTGGGTCAGCGGCCGTTTCTCATCGGTATCAGGAGTCGATAGTGCCGATGGAAAGGGTGCTGGGGGAGACCAAGTGTTTTGCCGATGGAAACTGATGAATTTTGCCGACAAGATCGGTGCCGATGGAAACTGATGAATTTTGCCGACAAGATCGGTGAAGTCTTGCTAAAACTGATTGCCGATGAGGAGTCTGCCAACTGCTGAAGGGTCATTGCCGATGGCCAATAAGTTGCCGATTGCCGATGGAGGCTTGTTGCCAATTCCCGATGAAAGATGGTTGCCGATAAGGCTCATTGCCGATTGCCGACGAAGAGATGTTGCCGATTGCTGATCGGGAAAGTGTTGCAATGCCGATGGGCGTGACTTAGCACTTAGCGGCAGCAGAAGTTTACAAGTGGCCAAAGAAGGAAGGTGCGGATTAAAGGGATCTGCCGATGGAAAGTTTCCATCGAGAAGGAGTATAAGGAAACTGGTGTTCTGTACCAGTATTATTATAGTAGTTTGAGTCCGACTCTTGCATGAGTCATTTATTTTCCATTAAAATAGGTGTGTTTGTTTAGGAAATAAATATTATTATCCGGCTCCTGCGCGAGTCAGTTTCCTTTAAAGTAGGAGTTTGTTTTAGGAAAGGATATGTATCGTGTCTTTGTACAACTCTCTATGCGGGAGTATAAATATGTGCCCGAGGGCTATGGAATAATCAATCAAAAACAAACCAATTCTACTTTTTATCCTACTTTTATCGCAATTTACCTTTTTAAGCATTAGTTATAGCTTTAACGAGTTCTTCAAGCTTTCGATGGGCTGCATCACCTTGATCTCCGTCAAAATCCTTGCTAGTTCCGCGTGGGAGTACCTCTAGGCTTTGGCAATCCGGGCGCATCGTTGTTTGCCTCGTCTAGCTCTGCTCTAGTTACCCTTGATCAATCTGAGCCTTGACGTCCGGGCGCATCGATGTCGTCTCGTTCAGTTTGTTCTAGTTATCATCCTTGTCGATTGATTGGTCAAATCGACTGGCATGCCCTCGACATCGAGCTTTGGGTAATAGCCCGAGGTGTTCACAGATCTGACGCTTTTTGTGTCAACACCCGCGCGACCTCCTTGGGCGTGGTGGCAATGAACCAGAGGAGGGCCCTCGATGACGCAAACAAAACCATCGAGGGTCTCGAGACCAAGGTCAAGGACCAGTCCTCCGACCTTGACGACGTCCGCCGCCAGCTCGAGGAGACCGAGCAGGCCTACTCCACCTTAGACGTGTAGGCCCAAGGTGAGTGCTTCGGGTGTTGCAGAATCTGTCCTGCCTCGACCCTCTTTCTGTTCTTTTGGGTTTTGACTGTTGCGTGCTTGTTTTGGCAGAGCTCGCGAAGGAGAATGCCCACGCCCACAAGGATCTGGACAATCTTCAGGGTCTCCTCGGCACTGAGGCGAACCTCAACGCGACGCTTGCGGCCGCCATCAACACCTTCTGCAACGACCTCTCGGTCAGGCCGGAGCCGGAGGTCGAGGGGCATGCTCGAGGGGACTCCTTGCTGCGCCGCTTCTACTCCATGACGCGGGGGTGATGGAGAACGTCCGAGCCGCCCTGCACATGGGCGTGAAGTGGGCCCTCGCGGTCGTCAACTCCCTCTACGACGTGGACCTCAACCTCGTTGTCGACGGGTTCGCCACCGACCCGAAGCTGACCGAGGAAGAGAACGACGCGAAGTGCCAGGAGATGATGGATCACGCAGAGGTGCCTGGAGGCCTGCTGGCGAGGCTCTTCGAGCCCGAGGTGGTCCCTCGGTGGATGAGTAGCCCTCGGGAGGTGTCGACGGGTGGTCCCGGGCCTGCGAGCCATATCTGGACAAGAAGGTCCATGTAATAGTTAGACCTTTGTACCGATACAATGCCAAGCCCCCGAGGGCTTTTTTGTGTATAATGCATTTTGATCGAGATGCACATAGTTAATTTTGTTTATTCAAGCTCTCTCTGCTTTTCTTTGCCTAAGTCAACGCTTGTGAACTAAGTGTTCGACGCACGCTCGTATCCCTGGAAGGGGGGTGGCGAGCGGGGATACCGTAGCCCCGGGACGTAGGTGAGACCCTGGCTCGACGACACCCTCGACCCTTAGGGAGTTCGAGGCGCCTTTGCTTAGTTACGAAGCATACTCGAGGGAAAGAACGAGAGGGAGAGTCGAGTTTCGAAAAAACGTTCGAGTTTTTCGGGGACTTAGGAGGGGGGTGCCCCCCTGTTAGCCCCCGAGGGAGGCTCGACTTTGCTGAGGAAAAGTCGAGGCTACCTTAGTGCTATAGACGGGTTCGTCTCGTTATTTCTACTTCTCGAGCTCTCTCTGCTTTTCTTTGCCTAAGTCGACGCTTGTGAACTTAAGTATTCGACGCACGCTTAGGTGGGTGGCGAGCGGGGGTGGCGAGCGGGGATACCGTAGCCCTGGGGCATAGGTGGGTCCCTGGCTCGACAACACCCTCGACCCTTAGGGAGTTCGAGGCGCCTTTACTTAGTTATGAAGCGTACTCGAGGCGAAGATCAAGAGGGAGGGTCGAGTTTCGAAAAAGCGTACGGGTTTTTCGGGGACTTAGGAGGGGGGTGCCCTCCTGTCAGCCCCCGAGGGGAGCTCGACTTTGTCCAGGGAAATTCGAGGCTACCTTCGAGCTACGAACGAACGTGAAATGTGTCTCGAGAACATTTTATTCATTCGAGAGTTTGTACATAAATGCGAAAATGTACAAGGCCCTGGGGCCTCAGGGATAGAAGCGACGTAGCTGTTCGATGTTCCACGCGTTGGTGAAGATCTCGCCCTTCTCGTTCTTCAGTTTGTAAGTGCCGGGCTTCAGCACCTCTGCCACGATGAAGGGTGCCTCCCAAGGTGGTGTCACCTTGTGACGCCCCTTGTTGCTTTGTCGGCGGCGCAGAACGAGGTCGCCGACGTTGAGGTCCCTTTTGCGCACGTTTTTGTCGTGGTAGCGCCGCAACGTCTGCTGGTACCGTGCCGACTTGAAGAGGGTCGTGTCACGGGCTTCCTCGAGCTGGTCGACGGAGTCCTCTCGGGCTACCGTGTTGGCTTGCTCGCTATAGGCTTTTAGTCGAGGGGACCCGTACTCGAGGTCAGTGGGGAGGACGGCCTCGGACCCATAGACCAAGAAGAATGGGGAGAACCCCGTGGCTCGACTCGGTGTCGTTCGGAGACTCCATAGCACAGCGGGCAGCTCGTCGACCCATCTCCTTCCATGTCTGTTCAGCCGGTCGAAGATCCTTGGCTTGAGGCCCTGCAAAACCATACCGTTGGCACGCTCGACCTGACCGTTAGTTCGAGGGTGGGCAACTGCGGACCAGTTCACCCTGATGTGGTGGTGGTCATAGAAGTCCAGGAACTTTTGGCCAGTAAACTGCGTGCCGTTGTCGGTGATGATGACGTTGGGGACCCCGAAGTGGTGGATCATGTTGGTGAAGAATAGCACGGCTTGCCGAGACTGGATATTGGCGATGGGTCGAGCCTCGATCCACTTCGAGAACTTGTCGATAGCCACGAGAAGGTGAGTGTGCCCTTGGTTCTTTTCAGGAGGCCAACCATGTCGAGCCCCCATACTGTGAACGGCCAAGTTATGGGTATCATCTGAAGAGCTTGGGCAGGTAGGTGGGTCTGCCTGGCGTAGAATTGGCATCCCTGGCAGGATCGAACGAGTTTGGTGGCGTCGTTGACAGCTGTCGGCCAGTAGAAGCCCTGTCGAAAGGCACTTCCTACCAGCGTTCTCGGCGCCGCGTGGTGGCCACAAGCCCCTGAGTGTAGGTCCTTCAGTAATGCCCTCCCCTCCTCGAGGGTGAGGCAGCGTTGAAGTACACCCGACGGGCTACGTCGATATAGTTCGCGGCCATCCTCGTATAGGACGTAGGTTTTGGCACGTCGAGCTACTCGACGGGCTTCCGTGCGGTCTTCTGGGAGTTCGCCTCGCATCAGGTACTCGAGGTAAGGCGCGCGCCAATCCGTCGGAGGGGTTGGCGCCGCTGCGGCCCCGTCGATCTCCATGACCTCTCCCCTGCTCGAGGGGGGATCGGTCGAGGGGGGTGGGTCGACCCCTTGCTCGAGGGCGGGAGCCCCCGAGTCCAGGTCGACGGATGGTGTGTGCAGATCCCTCGAGAAGATGTCGGGAGGGACCGTCCCTCGAGTAGACGCGATTTTGGCCAGCTCGTCGGCAGCTTCGTTGTACCGACGGGCTACGTGGTTGAGCTCGAGGCCATAGATCTTGTCCTCGAGCCTTCGGACCTCCTTGCAGTAGGCTTCCATCTTAGGATCGTGGCAGCTCGAGTCTTTCATCACTTGGTCGATCACCAACTGAGAGTCCCCTCGCACGTCGAGGCGTCGAACCCCGAGCTCGATGGCGATGCGCAGGCCGTTGACGAGGGCCTCGTACTCGGCGACGTTGTTGGAGGCGGGGAAGTGGAGGCGGATGACATAGCGCATATGGACCCCTGAGGGTGATATGAATAGCAATCCGGCGCCTACTCCCGTCTTCATCAACGACCCGTCGAAGTACATAGTCCAGAGCTCGCTCTGAACCTGTGCTGGGGGTAGTTGGGTGTCGGTCCATTCTGCAACGAAATCTGCTAGTACCTGAGACTTGATAGCCTTCCGAGGGGCGTAGGAGAGGATCTCCCCCATGAGCTCAGCGGACCACTTGGCGATCCTTCCCGATGCCTCCTGGTTCTGGATTATCTCTCCGAGGGGGAAAGATGAAGCCACAGTGACCGGATGGCCCAGGAAATAGTGTTTGAGCTTCCGCCGAGTGAGGACGACCGCGTTACAGCGGCTTCTGGATGTGGGGATACCTCGTCTTGGTCTCGGAAAGGACCTCGCTCAAGAAGTAGACAGGCCTCTGAACCGGTAGGGCGTGTCCTTCCTCCTCCCTCTCGACTACTATGACCGCGCTGACTACCTGGGTAGTTGCTGCAACATAGAGCAAGAGGGGCTCGGCCGGGCTCGGGGGTACCAAGACCGGGGGCGAGGTGAGCAAGGCCTTGAGCATCGAGAGCGATTCCTCGGCTTCGGCGGTCCACGTGAAGTGTTCCGTCTTCTTCAGGAGGCGGTAAAGGGTAGGGCCTTCTCTCCGAGCCTCGAGATGAAGCGACTGAGGGCGACGAGGCACCCAGTAACCCTTTGCACGCTCTTGAGGTCGTTGATCGGGCCCATCCTCGTGATGGCGGTTACCTTCTCGGGATTGGCCTCGATGCCGCGCTGGGAAACTATGTACCCTAAGAGCATGCCTCGAGGGACCCCGAAGAGACACTTCTCAGGGTTCAGTTTTATGCGATTAGCCCTGAGGCACCCAAACGCGATCTCGAGGTCTCCGACCAGGTTTCCGACGGTTCTGGACTTGACCACGATGTCATCGACGTAGGCCTCGACGGTCGGCCCTATGTGTTTCCCGAAGACGTGGAGCATGCATCGCTGGTAGGTGGCCCCGGCGTTCCGCAAGCCGAAGGGCATGGTGAGGTAGCAAAACATGCCGAAGGGAGTCATGAAGGAGGTCGCGAGCTGATCGGACTCCTTCATCTTTATTTGGTGGTAGCCGGAATACGCATCAAGGAAGCAAAGGGTTTCGCATCCCGAAGTGGAATCTACTATTTGGTCGATGTGTGGTAAAGGAAAAGGAACTTTAGGACATGCTTTATTCAAACTGGTGTAGTCTACACACATCCTATCCTTCCCATTCTTTTTCTTTACAAACACGGGATTAGCTAACCACTCGGGATGATGTACCTCCTTGATGAATCCGGCCTTCAAAAGCTTGTCGACCTCCTCCCCGATGATCCTGCGCTTCTCCTCGTCGAAGCGGCGCAGGCGTTGTTTCACCGGTTTGGACCCGGCTCGGATGTCCAAGGAGTGCTCGGCGACCTCCCTCGGAATGCCCGGCATGTCCGAGGGGCTCCATGCGAACACGTCGGCATTCGCACGGAGAAAGTCGACGAGCACTGCTTCCTATTTAGGCTCGAGGGTGGCACTGATCGTCAGCACCTTCCCATCCGCGAGGCCGGGGTCGAGCAGGACGGTCTTTGTGTCTTCCGCCGGCTTGAAGTTGCCAGCGTGGCGCTTGGGGTTGGGGATCTCTCCGGACAAGTCGTCGAGGGCCGCGAGGATAGCAGAATCCTCATGGGCTTCGGCTTTTTCCACGCACTCGACGTCGCAGTCGTATGCGTGCTCGTAGGAGGTGTCGACGGTGATGACCCCCGAGGGCCCTGGCATTTTGAGCTTGAGGTAGGTGTAGTTCAGGACCGCCATGAACTTGGCGTACCCCGGTCTACCGATGATGGCGTGGTAGGTGCCTCGCCACGCGACCACCTCGAAGGTCAGCTCTTCCTTTCGGAAGTTTGAGGGGACGCCGAAACAGACCGGTAGCTTGATGCGGCCGATCGGGAGTGCCTTCTTCCCCGGGACGATCCCGTGGAACCCCCCCCCCCCCCCCCCCGCGCTGGGCAGGAGCATGGTCCTCGGGATCCCCAGGAGGTCGAGGGTCTCGGCGTAGATGATGTTGAGGCTGCTCCCCCCATCCATGAGCACCTTGGTGAGGCGGGTGTTGAGGATGATCGGGCCGACGACGAGCGGGTAAGCCCCCGCGTTGGGGACGTGCTCAAGGTGGTCGTCCTGATCGAAGGTGATCGGCGTGTGGGACCAGTCAAGGTACCGCGGGGCCTGGGCCCGAACGGAGAAAACCTCTCGACGCTCCCTCTTGCGCTGGCGCGTGGTGGGGCGAGTCGAGGGTCCCCCGTAGATCATATAGCAGTCGTGGATCTCGGGGAAGCCTCCTTTTTTGACATCACCCCTGACATGGGCGTCACAGGGCGGGTCTTCTTTGTCGTCATCTCTCCTGAGGCCAGGAGGGACGAAGTGCTTCCGGAGCATGCGGCAGTCCTCGAGGCGGTGATTGGCCGGCCCCATATGATAGGGGCAAGGCTCTTTCAGCATCTTATCGAAGACGCCCCCGTCGGGAGGGGGCCCTCGAGGCTTCCTCTTGTCTGCCGCAGCGACAAGGTCATCGGGCTCGTCGTCGTGCTTGACGTTGAGCTCGACGTTGCGTCGGCCTGGTTGGTTCTTCTTCTTCTTCCGGTCGCCGTTGCCGTCGTTGTTCCTTCTGGGCCCCTTGTTTCTCTTGGGCCCATCGTCCGAGCCCCCGGGCTCCTCCGCCTTGCCCTTCCCCTTCCTTGGGGGAATCTGGAAGAAGGCGCCAACAGCTTCTTCGCCAGCTGCATAGTTGGCGATGACATCCATGAGCTCGTTGGCGGTCTTGGGGGTGTTTCGCCCCAGCTCCCGCACCAGCTCTTTGCAGGTTGTCCCGGCGATGAACGCCGTGATGACCTCGTGGTCGGAGATGTGGGTCAGTGCGGTGCGCTGCTTCGAGAATCGGCAGGTGAAGGCACGGAGGGTCTCCCCTGACTTCTGCTTGCAGCTGCGAAGGTCCCAGGGGTGGCCCGGCCGCTCGTAGGTGCCCTTGAAGTTGCCCTTGAAGATCCGGACCAGGTCGGACTAGTCCTGGATCAAGTCCGGGTGTAGCTCCTCGAGCCACCTTCGAGCGGTGTCGGAGAGGAACAGTGGGAGTTGCTGAATGATGACGAGGTCATCTTTGGCTCCACCCAGCTGGCATGCCAGCCTGAAGTCGGCAAGCCAGAGCTCTGGCTTGGTTTTACCGTTATACTTGACCAGGCTGGTGGGTGGTCGGAAACGTACGGGCAGGGAGGCCCGCCGGATGGTTCTTCCGAAGACTCGGGGCCCCGGCGGCTCTGGAGACCGGCATCGGTCTTCGTCGCTGTCGTAGCGCCCACCTCGGTGAGCACTGTAGCCTCGAGCCTCGGCGTCGTCGTACCGACGTCGATTGTTCACTCGAGGGGGGAGGTCGTCGACAAGGCGTTCCTGAACAGGTCGTGGCTCGACCTGGCCCTGGGGCGCCTTGTTCTGGTGGACAGAGACCTCCCGATTTTGTCGAGGGGGTGCTGCTTGTCGCTTAGAGGCAGCCCCTCGACGCCTCGAGGCCGAGCTCTCCGCCTGCTGCACGGCCGCAGTTTGGAGAAGCCCCTTGATTTCGTCCCTGATACGCCGTGCCTGGGGGGTCGATGGCGCCGGCATGTCGCGGAGCAGCATCGCGGCTGCTCGACATTCTGGCTGGCGCGGTTGAAGACTCGGGGTTCGGCGTTCCCTTCCTCGACGATCTGCCGGTGGACCTCCTGGGCCCGCTCACGAGCTCCTTCACCCTGAGGACGCCCTCGATCCCGCTCGAGGGCATGTCCGAGCTGGTGAAGACACAGGCGCTCCTCCTCGAGCTTGCTGAGAAGCTCTCGGACCTACGTAATCTGGACGTCGGGGGGTGGATCGGCTCTATCAGGACTTGGGGGATGGCATCTCGTGCCGGTGTAGCGTTAGCCCCTCCCCTTCTTCGGTGGCCGCGGTATCGTCGATGTCGTCCTGGAGGTCAGTTTGCTCGTCGAGGTGGAAGCACTCCCGAGTGGAGTCGTAACTCTCGTCGGGAGAGTCCGAGTCGGGGTCGGCGTGGTAGAAGTGGGGGAAGAGCCTACCTGTTTCTTCCTCCTCCAGGCGCCGCCGTAACGTGCCCCACGTACGGGGCAGTTCTGGCTCGCCCGGTGAAGTGGTGGTGACGGGATCGGCCGTCGCCCACGACGGAGTCCATGGAGACTCATCATATGTATGTATCCGCAGCCCTGCGAAAGCAGAGTAGAGTTCGGCACTGTTGCGAAGCCCGTATGGGAACGGGTCACGCGGCGGTGACGGGGTTGAGGGTGTCGGAGAAGCCACGGGAGCCTCCGGGGACGACGACGTGGCAGAGCCGAAGTCCCGCTCGGGGAGACGCCCGCCCTTGGCCCACAAGCGTGGGTCAAGCGGACCCCTAGGAGAAGGGGCCGTGTCGCCAACTGGGACCGGGGATACGGTATCCGGCGCCCCAGAGCTCGCACGACGGCGAGCGCGTCGGAGCCGCTCGCGCCTCCTCCTGATCGCAGGCCAGAGACGCAAGCAGAGGGACCGTCGCCTGATCCTTGCTGGCTCCGGCGCAGCGGAGCTGCTGACGTCTAGGCCACGGGCGGAGGGGAAGACTATGAAGTCGCCCTGGTCCGTGGAAACGAACCCTAGACTGCCGAACCAGATGACGGTGGTGAACGGGAACGGTGGGATGGTGGAATCCATCTGAGAGAGTAGTTCGGAGTTGATCGACACGCGAATCCCCCTACCTGGCGCGCCAACTGTCGGTGTTATGACCCGGGGGTCAAGACCACCAACGAGTAAATTTGTATGTCGCGTGCTCCCTCTCTCAGACGTGATGCAAGATGGACACAAGATTTATCCTAGTTCGGGCAAAGAAGGCCCTACGTCCAGCGGGGGAGGATGACTTGTATTATCTCGCACCCAAAGCGTGCTCGTACAGGGGGATACAAGCTTTGTTAGACGGAGTCGGCCACCCGAGGGGTCGATCGAGTGGCGAGGTGTGTGGAGTCTGGAGTGTCAGAGTCTGAACTAGGGTCCCTGGGAACGAAAGTCCGATCGTCCGACCTAGAGAGTCCCAAGAAGTCCCCCCATACTCTACCTCGGCGTCCCCTTTTATAGACCAAGTGGAGGCTCGAGGGTACAGGGTCCTAACAGTAGCAGTATGGGTAGCGTTTCCGCGGCTCAGTGTTGGCGGAGAGATGTTGAGTACTGTGGCGGCATGGCCTTCCCGTCCTTCTGGCGTCCCCGGTCGTGGCGGCAGTAGAAGTCGTCGTAGTGCAGTGTCCGCAGGCGGGCACGAGTCCCACGGCCGAAGCGGGACGGGGCGGATGGGACGGCTTCCGTACCGGAGTTGTTGAAGAGAGGGGGGGTCGAGCCCTGCGTGGCTCTGTCGCGTTCCCGAAGTCGTCGTCGAGGGTCGCACTGTTCACTTTCCGAGGGGTACTGTTGGAGTCCGTACTCGCGTAGTGGCGACAGCGGCGGCACAGTTGACAGAAATCGCGGACCTGACGGGGAGTTGGCAGATTTGACAGCGGACGCGGGCGCCCATGTCGTTAGGTGGGTTCACTTTAACCCATGCCGGGAGCAGTTGGGTTAATCGAGCCCCTCGTCCGAGGGTCGTCCGCTCGACCCCTGGCCGAGGTAGAGGTCGAGGCGTCGACGGGGTCGGAAGGGTCGAGGTAGAGGTTGGGGGGTCGATCGTTCGACCCCTCGTCCATTCTTCGTTTGTCGAGGTGGAGCCAGGGGGTCGTTCGCTCGCCCCCTCGGTCCGTCATTGAGGTGGAGCCGGGGGGTCGTTCGCTCGACCCCTCGTCCGTCATCGAGGTGGAGCCGGGGGTCGTTCGCTCGCCCCCTCGTCCGTCATCGAGGTGGATCCGGGGGGTCGTTCGCTCGACCCCTCGTCCGTCATCGAGGTGGAGCCGGGGGTCGTTCGCTCGACCCCTCGTCCGTCATCGAGGTGGAGCCGGGGGTCGTTCGCTCGCCCCCTCGTCCGTCGTCGAGGTGCAGCCGGCCCGTGGCTTGTTGCCGCAGTTGGTGTAGAGGGGGCCCTCGATGGATGGGCCGCGTCTTACCGAGTAGTGGGCTAGTCCTTGCCTTAAAAATGGTTGCAATGTTTAGCGTTAATTTATCGAAGGGTTTACGGTACCCCTTACCTTCGTACCTGACACTAGGGCTCTTGCTCTCTTCCCAACCTTCTCAACAAACTCAGCAACTCAAATGAGCAAAGGCAATTTGGGAGAGAAGTGTGAGGAGCTATAAATAACCCCTCAGAAAACTGCCTCGGGATGGCAACTTAAGTTGGCGATGGACGCTCCGTCGACTAGGCGACGGATGCTCTGTCGCATGCCCCAACGGCTAGTTCTACACAAAGTTTGGGCGACGGACGCTCCGACGCCTAGGCGACGGACGCTCCGACGCCTAGGCGACGGACGGTCCGACGCCTAGGCGACGGACGCTCCGATGCCCTACCCAACGGCTATCTCTGACACGATTTCCCAGCGACGGACGCTCCGTCACAGGGGCGACGAACGCTCATCCCAGCGTCCGACGCTACACTCTGGCTTGGGCTGAAAAACACCCTCTCTGGAAGGTCGATGGACGCTCTCCAAGTGTCCGACGCCTAACCGACGGACAGCGTCCATCGGATCCTGAAAAAAACTTAGCCAGAGACACATGGCCACTGGAAGACCGACGGACGCTGTGGACTTCACCACCCAGCGTCCGACGCCTTCGTCTGACGCGACGGACAGCGTCCGACGCCTCCGTCAGGAGCGTCCGTCGCTCAGAAAACAGGCCTCTCAACTTCGTTTTTCGTCGCGATGAATATGGAAGTTGTTCTCGGCTATTTTACGGTCAACGTAGGCTTGCTTAGAGCTAAGGAAGACAAGTGTGCACCACACCTAGTTCATGAAGCTTTCCTAAGTCAAGCTACTAGTATCAACCCCTCTTAATAGTACGGTCAAAGATAAAAAGCGAAGCCCTATCTATTTCTAAGTGCCCTTCATCACTTTATGACACTTAGCCTATCATTCTAGGGTCTTCATCATGTCTCCTTGACATCCGAAATGATGTCCATCTTGGGGGCTGAGTGATGACCATCAATGCCCATTCGTGTTGATCACTATGACTAAGCTACGCATAGCCTCTGCAAAACACACGTTAGCCATAATAATCGCTAATTGTCGTTAATCACCGAAACCAACTAGGGCCATGATTCTTCATGCACCACCTCTCTCTCTCACTACTTTCTCTATCTAGTTCATGAGGTCCCTAGTGCAAGTATTTGCACTTTGATTTTGATGGGAATCGGAGGTCTTACCCTCCGTAAGCCATGGTGGCTTTGATTTCGTGATTGTGTCTCCTTTGCTTGTGTTCTTCGCTAATCACGTTTTTGCTCCTCTCTAATCCTCTAAGTTCATGCGATGATTTCTCTTGATTGAGAGCGAGTTTTGCGATTCCGTTTGAACCAAGTTGTACGGGATCATGAATAGAAGATTTACACTGAAGGGCTTCGTCCCAAACATCTTGAGCACATAGATCGGGAAATTTCTATTTCGTGTTCTTTGTTTTTGGAGTTTTTTCTGAAATCCTTTTACGCCCGTTGATTCACACCAAATTGAGCAATGATTTCTTCAGGATAGCTCCTCCAAAGCCTTGGGATCATGCCCACAAAGTTTGGTGGCTATTGGTGAAGATTCGGAAGTGATTTGGGAAGATTTGAGGGAGAGGCGATTCAAAATCGCCCCCAAATCGCGTCTGTCCAGGCAACTGAAGAAGCATGGCCCTAGTTGGTTTCGGTGATTAACAACAATTAGAGATTATTATGGCTAACGTGTGTTTTGCAGAGGCTATGCGTAGCTTAGCCATAGTGATCAAGGAGAATGGGCTCTAAAGGTCATCACTTAGCCCCCAAGATGGATATCGTATCGGTTGATAAGGAGACATGATGAAGACCCTAGAATGATAGGCTTGGTGCCATAAGGAGATGAAGGGCACCTAGAATTAGATAGGGCTTCTCTTTTTTACCTTTGACCGTACTATTAAGAGGGGTTGAGATTAGTAGCTTGACTTAGGAAAGCTTCATGTTTAGGTGTGGTGCACACTTGACTTCCTTAGCTCTAAGCAAGCCTATGGTGACCGTAAGATACCCTAGAAAAACTTCCATTTTCATCGCGACGAAAAACGGAATTGTCAAAATCGTTTTCTGGGCGTCGGACGCTCCTGGCACGGGCGCCAGACGTTATCCGTCGCGTCGGACAAAGGCGTCGGACGCTGGGTGGTTGAGTCCACAGCGTCCGTCGGCCTTCCAAAGAGGTTGTTTTCTGGCTAAGTTTTTCAGGGTGCGTCGGACGCTGCGAAGAGCGTCCGTCGACCTTCCAGAGAGGGTGTTTTTCAAACCATAGCCAGAGCTCAGCGTCGGACGCGGTGGCTGAGCGTCCGTCGCGCAGTGACGTAGCGTCCGTCGCTGGGAACAGTGTGTCAGAACTAGCCGTTAGACAGAGGCGTCGGACCGTCCGTCGCCTAGGCGCCGGAGCGTCCGTCACCTCAATTATGAACAGAAACTAGCCGTTGGGCATGCGACGGACCGTCCGTCGCCTAGTCGACGGAGCATCCGTCGCCAACTTAAATTGTCAGCCCGAGGCAGTTTTCAGAGGGTCTATTTATAGCTCCTCCCACTTCTCTCCCACCTCGCCTTTGCTCATTTGAGTTGCTGAGTTTGTTGAGAAGGTTGGGAAGAGAGCAAGAGCCCTAGAGAGAGAGAGTGATTCGCGAATCCATCCATCCTCTCTCTAGTTCATCCAAGAGTTCAAGTGTGCATCCTCTAGTTGTGAAGCTTGAGTGAGTCAAGTGAAGATCGAGGCTTGTTACTCTTGGTGATCGACATCACCTAGACGGTCCGGTGGTGCTCGGAGGAAGGTGATCGCCGGAAGATTGTCGGCGGCCCTTCTCCATCGACGTTGTGATCGGTTGTGGGCGATTCACCGAGCCGGAGTGGCGAAGAATCAGCCCGTAGAGAGCACTCATCCCTTGCGCGGGATTGAGGGGGAGCTATACCTTGCGAGGTACTCCAACGAGGACTAGGGGGGAGTGTCGACTCCTCGATACCTCGGCAAAACATCGCCGTGTCAAGCATCTCTTTCCCTAGCTCTTTATTACCGCATTGCTTTCCGCCTTTGTCTTTCATTTCATACTAGAATTGTGTAGGAAGTTTTCGCTTTCCTTTGCCTTGTTACCGCTTTCTAGCTAGGACACACAAGCGGTAGGCACTAGGGGGTTAATTGGCTCGTTATAGGTTTAATTCTTGTTTAGAAATTAAAAAAGCCCAATTCACCCCCCCCCCCTCTTGGGCATCTTGATCCTTTCAATTGGTATCAGAGTAAGGTTGCTCTAAATTAGGCTTCACCGCCTAGAGCAAGATGTCCCATGGGGATGGACCACCTCCCATGTTTGATGGAGACGACTTTCCTTATTGGAAAGTTCGTATGGAGTCCTATTTAGAGGCTGTTGACGTGGGCGTGCTCAAAGCTGCCACAAAGGGAGGTACTCTCTTCGCAGAGGACCTCAACTTTGAGAAGCACAATGCCAAGGCAAAGAACATACTCTTTCGTGGCATTAGCAAGGATGTCTTCAACCGAGTGCGTAATGCCAAAGACGCATTTGAGTTGTGGACCACTATTTGTGCACTTCACGAAGGCACAAAGAGTGAGCGTGAAGAACGCTATCACTTGGTTATGGCTAAGCTCAATTCTTTCTCTATGCATGCAAATGAAAATGCAAATGAAATGTACTTGTTGGAATATGCCCTAGAGCTAATCATGTAGATGATTATATTCCGGTTGTATCCATGATTAATAAAGTGTTCTGAGAATATCCATTATAGACAACTAGTATTGATTGACAATTATGTGAATTGTTTGCGGAACTCAATTACCTGAATGGTTATTCTAAAAGTTGTCCCTGGTCGGCATTCTTGTAAGAGCACACTTGAATAATAGACCAGCACATGTATTAGTTGATGGCTATGTTTCACAAGTCATAGACATGGAGATGTCAAACTAATAATGTGGGCACATGTGAGACATGTAGGCTGGACTGACCCAACAAGAGAAAGTCTCTATTCATGTCATGTACGTTATGTCCTTAGACCTGAGATTGTGGTATGTACTCAAGATGTGAAACGATCTACTTAGAGACTATCAAACGCTACTCCGTAATTGGGTAGTTATAAAGGTGGTCCTTGGGTGGTCGGGAAACATGCTATGAGACATAGACAATCAAGATGGAATTTGCCCCTCTCTTCGTGAGAGAGATATCACTGGATCACTCATGTGATTGGATCAACAAATGCATGGCCGTGCTTGGGTTAAGTGTTAACCCACGAGTTGAACCATATATCGAGTGGCAAAGGGAATAACTTGTACATAGTCATAGTGGTTCGTCTGATATGATCACAGCGTATGCATAGGAGTTGACACGCCTTGCTAGAGGCCGCTATCAACTATTGGTCGAGTAAGAGTACTTGGGCCATGTCTATGTATGCGTGAGCCCATAGGGTCGCACGCTTAAGGGGCTGGAAGCCTAATTCGGGTTGGACCCGAATTAGACTAGGTTTAGGGTTTCTAATGGGCCTCCACCGTGGGAGCTCGTTAGGACACCTATATAAGCAAGGGGTGGGCGCGGGGCGAATTGATCCACGCCTTTTGGCAGCCGCCGTCGCCTCCCCACGCTCGCGCCTTTTGCTCTTCGCGGACCTAGCAGTCCGGAGGTGCAACGCTTCCTCCCTGCACGTGTGGGATTCCTCGAAGGTGCTTCATCTGGAGCACAAGGACGAACCGCGCGAAGGGGACGTTGAGACGGACGACCACGCAACTGCACTGCCTGCTGCGACGCGCACGACTACATCAAGTCGTTTTCCGCTGCACCTACGCGTCTAGTGGTAATCCCGTAACGTGTAACTAGCAGTAGATCCTGGTTTATGAGGTCGAAAAGTTTTGTTTTCCGGCTAGCGTAGCAACCTCGTATTCCTTCAGTACTCACGACTCAATATTATTGTAGAGGAATTGAATGGGCTCGGTCTCAACCAAATGGAACCGGCCGATGTGGTACGCAAGATTCTTTGTGTCTTGCCCATTGAGAAGTATGGCCACATCGTCACGGTGCTTCACCAAGGAGATCTCTCCGCCGCTACACCAACACAAATTTTGGGCAAGATCAATGCCCATAAGATGTACATGAAGATTGGTGATGGTGGCTCATCTTCCTCCTCCAAGAAGAAAGAAAAGAGAAGGAGGAAAAGAAGGACTTGGCTCTCAAGGCATCCTCGTCGGAGAAGCACAAGATGCAAGTCATGTATGAGAGCACAAGCGATGATGATGATGATGATGATCTCGCTCTCATGGTGAAGAAAACAACCAAGATGTTGAAGAAGCTAAGCAAGAATGGAGTCAAGTTTGACTCAAAGAAGAAGAAATTCTTCACAAGCTCTTCAAGAAAGCCCCTCTCCAAGATGGATTGCTACAATTGTGGCAAACTTGGACACTGGGCTCATGCTTGCCCCGAAGAAAAGAAAGACAAGTACAAGAACAAGAAAGCTAACAACAAGTTCAAGTACAACAAGGGCAACAAGGTTGAGTCAAGTGATGAGGAGAAGAAGGATGACAAGCCATTCAAGAAGAAGAAGAACTTCAACTTCCACAAGAAGAAGAAGAATGGCAAAGCCTACATTGTTGGTGATTGGCTCACCGACATTGAAGACACAAGTGACTCATCCGGAGATGAAAGTGAAGAAGATAAGGTGGCCGCATTGGTGATTGGTTCATCTACTCCACCGCCACCCCCTCCATCATCTCCGGGCTCATCCTCTACACACCTATGCCTCATGGCTAAAGGTGACAAAAAGGTACAAAAAGAGGATAGTGATGATGAGGCTAGCTCTAGTGATGATAGTGATGATGAGTTTGAGGCACCTTCCTATGATGAGCTAATTGTAATTTGCAACAAATATACTAAGCTCATTAGGAAGTATAAAGCTAAAAGTGAATCACTAGAAAAAGCCAACGATAACTTGCATGCTAAGCTTGATGACTTGTCTAGTGCTAATGATGAATTGAAGCTTGAGAACAAATCTCTCTCATCTAGCACTAGGGAGCTCAAAGTCTCACTCAAGCAAGCTAATGAGAAACATGATAAGCTTGAGAGGTCAACACAAGAGCTCCATACAAGATACAACTTGCTAAAAGATGACTACAACCAAGTTAAAAATAAACATGGCACACTTGTGATAGCTAATGAATTGCTTTCAAATGATCTTGCTACACATGTTGCTATTAACCCGGTTGTTAAATGTGATATAGCTACTTCTTGTGAGGACTTGCTTGATGAAGTTGCTAGTGAGCAAAATGCAAAGTGCAAGGGCAAGAAGGTAGTTGAGGCCGACAAGCATGATGACTATGTGAAAATGAGGCAAGAAAACTCCAAGCTCAAGGAAGAGCTAATCAACCTCAAGGCAAGCAAGCCACTCACTATCAAGTCGGCCAAACAAGATGACAAAGATGCAATGACCTTGATCAAGTCTCTCAAAGAGGAAAATGCAAAGCTCAAGGTTGAGAAGATCAAGCTTACAAGTGGATTGGAGAAGTTCACCAAGGGCCACAATCTTCAAAGTGAGCTCTTGATGAACACTATCATGAAGACCGACAAGACCGGCATTGGGTTCAAGGAGAACCAAATCATGAAGGCCAAGGTAAAAATAGAAGCCAAGAACTATTACAAGAACAAGGCTATGAGGAGCAACTATGACACACCAAAGCCCAAACCCAAGAAGTGCTTTGGATGTGGTCAAGGGGGTCATCTTCAATCCCAATGCAAGACTCCACCTCCCAAGACCTTGCCCAAGCACATAAGGCCTTTCGCTCATGATGCACACTTCATCATCAACAAGGACTCCAAGGGTAGACCTCAAGTTGTATTTCTCGGTCCGAAGATGAAGAATAAGCCCAAAGTGCTATGGGTTGCTAAGGAGTTGGTGGACAAGGCTATGGGACCTCGCCAAGTGTGGGTTCCCAAACAACAAGCTTAACTCCAAGTTGCTTGTGTGTAGGTGAACTACAAGACCGGTGGAAGTCATTGGGTGATTGATAGTGGATGCACTCAACATATGACCGGTGACTCCCGGATGTTCACTACACTTGAGGAAGATTGTGAAGGGCAAGACAAGATTACTTTTGGGGACAATTCAAAAGGCAAAGTGCAAGGTCTAGGCAAAGTGGCAATCTCAAATGATCAATCAATATCAAATGTCTTGTTAGTACAATCTTTGAGCTTCAACTTGCTATCGGTGGGACAACTATGTGATCTTGGTTTCCAATGTCTCTTCACTCCAAATGAGGTAGTTGTGTCCAAGATTGAAGATTCATCATTGATATTCAAAGGATTTCAACACAACAATCTCTACCTAGTGGACTTCACCTCAAATGAAGCTAGTTTGCAAACATGTCATTTCTCCAAGAGTTCTTTGGGTTGGTTATGGCATAGAAGATTAGCACATGTGGGAATGTCAACTTTGAAGAAACTTGTCAAGAAGGAATTGGTTAGAGGTCTGAAGGATGTGGTGTTTGAGAAAGACAAACTTTGTAGTGCGTGTCAAGCCGGCAAGCAAGTAGCAAACACTCATCCAACCAAAGCTTTCATGTCAACCTCAAGAGTTCTAGAGCTACTCCACATGGATCTTTTTGGACCTACCACCTATGCTAGCCTTGGAGGCAATCTCTTTTGCTTGGTGGTAGTTGATGACTACTCTAGATACACTTGGGTGTTCTTTCTTCAAGACAAGGGAGAAACTCAATCAATATTCAAGAAGTTTGCAACTAGAGCCCAAAATGAGTTTGATGTGAAGATCAAGAAGATAAGAAGTGACAATGGGACCGAGTTTGTAAACACCAAGATTGAAGACTATTGTGATGAAGTTGGAATCAAGCATGAAGTATCCGCCACCTATACTCCTCAACAAAATGGTGTAGTAGAGAGGAAGAACCGGACACTTATCACTCTTGCAAGATCAATGCTTGATGAATACAATACCCCCGAGAAGTTTTGGGCCGAAGCAATCAACACCGCATGCTATGCGGCTAACCGGCTATTTGTCCAAAGGCTTCTCAAGAAGACCCCCTATGAGCTTGTGAATGGAAAGAAACCGGATATATCCTTTTTCCGAGTGTTTGGTTGCAAAGTGTACATCTACAAGAAGCGCCAACACTTGGGCAAGTTCCAAAGAAGATGTGACATTGGTTTCTTAGTTGGATATTCACTTAAATCCAAGGCATACCGTGTATTTAACAAAGCCACCGGCTTAGTTGAAGAAACGTATGACTTGGAGTTTGATGAAACTAATGGCTCTCAAAAAGAGCATGAAAATCTTGATGATGTAGGTGATGAACCCTTGAGGGAGACAATGAAGAACATACCAATTGGTGCTATCAACCCACAAGAGGTGGAAGAAGTTGAAGATGAAGCAAATCAAGATCCTTCTCCACCTCACACGCCTCAAGTTGATGAAGAAGATCAAGTGAGGGAAGCTCAAGAAGACACTCACATCCCTCAAGATCAAGCCGAGGCCGAAGCAAGCAATGTTGAAGCACCTCAACCTCCTCCCCAAGAGATCAATAGAAGATCTACACCTATGCTTCAAGCACATCCTCAAGACCTCATCATAGGGAGTCCATCAAGGGGGGTAACAACACGATCTAAACTTGCTTCTTATGTTGAACATCACTCCTTTGTTTCCTTTGTTGAGCCTTCTAGTGTGGAGGACGCACTTGCGGATCCGGATTGGGTAAACGCCATGCACGAAGAGTTGAACAATTTCACCCGGAACGAAGTGTGGACACTAGTAGAAAAGCCCAAAGGAGCAAGAATCATTGGCACCAAGTGGGTGTTTAGGAACAAGCAAGATGATCAAGGCATGGTTGTGAGAAACAAGGCAAGATTGGTGGCAAAGGGGTTCTCTCAAGTTGAAGGCTTGGATTTTTGGGGAGACCTTTGCACCGGTTGCAAGACTAGAAGCCATTCGTATCCTTTTGGCATATGCTTCACACCATAAAATGAAACTTTTTCAAATGGATGTGAAGAGTGCCTTTCTTAATGGTTTCATTAATGAACTTGTTTTTGTCTCACAACCTCCCGGGTTTGAAGACCCAAATTGTCCTAATCATGTATATAGGTTGTCCAAGGCACTCTATGGATTGAAGCAAGCTCCAAGAGCTTGGTATGAGAGGCTAAGGGACTTCCTACTCAAGAAGGGCTTCAAGATCGGGAAAGTGGATACCACACTCTTCACCAAGGTGCTAGATGGAGAGATCTTTGTTTGCCAAGTATATGTCGATGACATATATTTTGGGTCAACAAACCAAGGTCATAGCAAGGAATTTGGTGCATTGATGTCCAAGGAGTTCGAGATGTCGATGATTGGCGAGCTAACCTTCTTCCTAGGCTTCCAAGTGAAGCAATTGAGGGAGGGCACCTTCATATCTCAAGAGAAGTACACTTATGATGTGCTCAAGAAATTCAAGATGGAGGATTGCAAGCCAATCAAGACCCCAATGCCTACTAATGGGCATCTCGATCTCGATGAGGAAGGTAAACCGATCGACCAAACTCTTTATCGTTCTATGATCGGTAGTTTACTTTACCTCACCGCTTCTAGGCCGGATATCATGTTTAGTGTGTGTATGTGTGCTAGGTTTCAAGCAAACCCTAAGGAGTCGCATATTTGTGCGGTTAAAAGAATCCTTAGGTACTTAAGGCACACCCCTAGCATGGGTCTTTGGTATCCCAAAGGAGCTCCCTTCCAACTAGTTGGCTATTCCGATTCGGATTACGTCGGGTGTAAGGTTGATAGGAAGAGTACCTCCGGCGGGTGCCACATGCTAGGAAGATCACTTGTTTCCTGGTCCTCAAAGAAGCAAAATAGTGTGGCATTGTCAACCGCCGAGGCGGAATACATTGCCATGGGAGCAAGTTGTGCACAAATCTTATATATAACCCAAACACTCTTTGATTACGGCGTGTTTTTAAAAGAAGTTCCACTTTTGTGTGATAATGAAAGCGCCGTAAAGCTTGCAAACAACCCGGTTCAACACTCTCGCACCAAGCACATAGATATTCGCCATCACTTTCTTAGAGATCATGTGGCTAGGAAAGACATAACACTAGTTGGAGTTAAGAGCGAAGAGCAATTGGCGGATATCTTCACTAAACCACTCGATGAAACAACCTTTTGTAGGTTGAGAAGCGAGTTAAATGTGCTTGATCACTCTAATTTCACTAAAAGATGAGCTTGTGTGAACCATGCATTCATATGTAATATAACATGTTTAATTTGGTAATGCACTTAGGCTTGGCTAACGCGGTTAAGATAACCGCCCTCAAAGCGTGTGATAAAGCTTAACCGCGGTTTAAACTTGCAAGCAACCTAGATTCACTTTTCGTATTGCATAAGCATATGCATGTGTGTTGTTTGCCCTTTTCTCTTCGGTTAAGTTTCTTGAGCATCCTCTATGATAATCCACTTAGGGGGAGCATTCCAAGCTCAAATCACTCTTCTACCCCTCTTGTGGCCATATGTTGTCTCCTTGGCGTTTCCATTCGAATATTTTGAGCTAAAAACTAAATTTAAGCCTATGGCAAAATAATTGAAAATGAGTGTTTGAGAGATGGTTCTCATATCAAGTCCAATCAAGTGTTATTTGGATCTTATTGGGATTGGAACTTGGTTGGGAGAGAGACGCAAAAAGAAATTTTGAAAAATTCTACTTTTAAGGCGTCGGACACTGCCGACGGACGCTCGGTGTCAATTGCCTCAGCGTCCGTCGCGATCGTCCGGAGATTAAAGTTGCCCGCAAAAAGGGCGACGGACGCTCTCCCAAGCGTCCGTCGCGGTCAATGCGATTGGGCGTTTCAAATCGGCTCTGGAAGCCCGACGGACGATGCCGTCGGACGCTCCCTGAGCGTCCGTCGCATGCCGACGAAGCGTCCGTCGCCTATGCGTCGGAGCGTCCGTCGCGAACTTATCGGCGAAATTTTTTTTGAAAACCCTGTTCTTCTCTGTTTCTCCCGATCCGATCTCAGTTTCGCCGCCGCGCCGAGTTGCTAACCCTAACCGCCGTGAGCCTCTCCCTGAGCCGCCGTGGACCCTTGCCTGCGCCGCCCCGCCACATCTGTCCCAAGCGCCACCACTCCTCCTGTTCAGCACCGCCGTCCGCCGTCCTTCCCCTGTGCCGTGGCTCTGCTCCACCGCTAGCCTGACCACGCCGCCGTGCTAAAAGATCCTCACCCGCCTAGCACCACCACCACTCCAGATTAGTGCTCCCTGCCTTGCCGTGTGAGCACTGCCAGCTCCACTCTCTGCACTGCCCTGCCGCCGTGAGACCTCACAACCTCGCACCTGATCCTCTGCCCTTTTCAAGTCGAGCAGGAGTCTTTGTTGATCAAGAAGCTTCCATCCTTGGAAGTTGTTTGTACTCAGAGGTGAATTTCATTCCCTTTGTTTACTCCTCTGAATATCAAACCACTTCATCCTTTCTCCATCTCTCTGCCAACCCTAATCCCCCATTTTTTTGTCTTGGTTAGCTTGAGGGTTGCGAAGTGCGGATTGCGGTTTGCGATTGATCGATCGGGAATCACTTCTCTTCTCCCTTTTTGGTCAGAGGTTCGAGGTATGATATGGCAGTTAACATCGATTCTATTCTTTCCTAATTTCATGCTTCTAATAGATCCTTATCTCTAGTTACATGCTTATGGTATATATCTCTATCTATCTCTCACGAGCAGGGTCAGTTGGTCAGTTGATCAGAAAATCAGACAGTGGGCAGTGTCAGTGAACTCGGGGCAAAGCCCGCGAGTACGAATCGAGGCAAAGCCTCGCGAGGACAGTCCAGGGTCGGCGTGCCACTCTTTCAGCTGTTTGGTTCTAAGGTTTGTCAGTGGTTTCAGTGACAGTTGGGACAATGATCTGTGGTCTGATTGTTGAGAAATGGCAAGGACGAAGAATGCAGGTCCCGTTCCCGGCAGTGGTGGTGACCCTCCACCTCCACCGCGTCCACCCACTGACCGCGGGAAGGGCAAGCAGAAGGTAATTTCTCAAAAGCGCAAGAGGCCAGCCATGGATCCGGATTCGGTAGCCGCGCTTGCAGTAGTAGAGGCAGCTGAGTTAGCGGAGTGAGGAGGACGTCGCGCCGGCTTGAGGCTCTCGCCTCGCCGTGGAGTGCGTCGTGAGTCCCCTCCACCTCCAGTGTCAGAGCCCGTCAAGGCTTCAGAGGCACCAGCGACAGAGCCAGCCCCGGCAACTGAGCCGACAGAGGCCGCGGGCCACTCTACGATTGGAGAGCTGATGAGTCGTCGAGTTACTCGTTCCCAAGGCTCAGGTGCACCACCTAGCCCTCCAGGACCCAGACTCCCAGACCCAGTGAGGCACCAGGTCAGGACTCTTACAGCGAAGCAAGTCCAGCTGCTTCGATTCGTTGACTTCCAGTCCTGGTTCCCACCTCAGAGGGACCCCCGTGCTGGACGTGAGTTCTATACTACAGTGCACGAGGACTTCTACCGAGCGTATGTTGACACCGATGCTCCTCTCAGGGCCCACAGGGTATGCCCATCTACTCAGATTGAGGGGATCGGTGGTCCAGAGATCCTGCAGCATCTCCAGTACATTCAGGGTTTGACAGATTTGATGGGCCACTCAGGGGCATATTAGAAGGAGTGGGTTTACCAGTTCTATGCTTCTCTGTGGATCTCACCTGATCACGAGTTCCTTCACTTCGCATATCAGGGATGTGACTTCAGGGTTACAGCTACCAAGTTCCGAGAGCTCTTTCACCTCGGATCTTCACCTACCAGGATCCACAGTCTCTGCTATGGGGATCAGGAGGCCCCTCGCAGACCTCACGATGGTATAGTGCCATCCACGGACTTCGTGAGTCCATGCTTTCAGCAGCCGTTCACTGAGGGTTCGAACCGTACGCCACAAGACCTCACTCCTCTGGCTCAGATCCTCCACGAGGTTCTCAGACGGACTATTCTACCCAGGATTGGAGCTAGGGATACTATCACTCATCTTCAGCTTTGGCTCCTAGCTCACATTGTTCGGAAAGAGCAGTTCAACCTATGGGATCTGATAGTGAGCGAGCTCGAGGACATCATAGCTGCTGGGTTCAGAGGTCATTGGCAGCTACAGTTCGCACATTGGATCTCATACTTGATAGTTGCCAAGACTGGGTCAGGAGTTATGAGAGTCACCCTCATGAGGTCAGCGACTGAGTTCCCAGTCTACTCGATGAGCCAGCTTGTGGCCCATGGACAGTTGCCTCGCCCCAGCAGAGCCTACAGACCAGGCACGAGGAAGGCCGCAGTGCCACCACAGTCAGCCGAGGTCACCGATGCGACAGTTGAGCAGATTGCTCAGGCAGAGCTAGCTGATTTGGACGCCGAGATCGATACAGCTGCAGAGATAGTATTTAGAGAGGATCTCGACTCTGACAGCTCTGACGAGGACTACCAGCCCGTGCGTGAGTATGCACCGATGACACATGACCACGAGGCAGGTGGGTCAGGCACAGCTGCAGCAGCTCCAGCTCCAGGCTCCAATTCCTCAGAGGCTACCTTGCTTTCTATACTCTCGAGGATGCAGGAGGAGCAGTCTCGCCAGGCAGAGGAGCAGAGACGACAGGCTACAGACCTACGGAGACTCACTGAGCAGCAGCTGGCAGCTCAGGCACAGACACAGGCTAGGCAGGATGAGTTCCAGCGCCAGTTCCTAGCCTATCAGCTCCAGCAGGCAGAGATCTAGAAGACTCAGACTCTTCTACTTGAGCGTCTTCTGGCCTCTAGCTCCGGGCAGACCTCCACGCCACACTTTTAGTTGCCCGCAGTCTCTCAGCAGCAGCAGTTCACTTCTCCTCCGCAGCAGCCTCCAGTAGTTGTGGTGCCCACTCCAGCGTTACCGTCCAGAGGATAGCAGAGTCAGGCACCAGCTACACCTCCCTTTCAGCCAGCAGCTTCTCCAGAGTACCAGACTCCGAGGACTCAGGTGTCCTCTTGGATAGCTTCACCCGGCGAGTTCTAGACAGGATTCACTCCCACCCGGGGAACTACTCTAGCCGAGGCCTCACGAGATCTGTCCGCTTCATATCTTGAGATCACGGGAGAAGATTCACTAGGAGCACCTCAGCAGGTCACACCAGCTCCCAAGACTGCAGTGGATCTTTCGGCGACGGGCACTCACCAGTCCTCCGTTGCATCGTCAGAGATCGCACCCGAGCAGTCGGCACAGACAGTCACCACACCTCCAGCTACCATTCAGACGGATGCCATATCCCTTGCAGATGAGGTTACAGTGGCAGTGTCCTCCCCCGGTCAGACTCAGCCTACAGAGGTTGCAGCAGCAGTGTCCCTAGTGGCACTTGCAGTCACACCGTCCCCCTCGCCTCGAGTTTTCACTCGTCGGGCCCCCAGGCCCGCTACCACTGAGGCAGGACCGTCAGAGGCACCAGCAGAGCCTCAGCGAGAGTCAGTTGCGACCGCAGCTCCAGAGGTGCCAGTGACAGCTCCACAGACCACCCCAGCTGCACCTACACCGGCAGAGACCGTGTCAGATGAGTCAGACGAGTCCGACCTTCAGGACTTCATCATGCTGGATCGCAGAGCTGCCGCTACTTCGCCTTCTTCTCCAGCCCCAGACTCTTAGTTTTTGATACTAGACGCCAAAGGGGAGAGAGGGTCGAGTATAGAGATAGGGGGAGGGATTTGGATCTTTGTATGCTTTATTTCCCCGTACTCTTTCATCATGTCTCTTTTATGCATTTGTCTATATGTGTGACGTGATGATGGTTGATGTATATATGTTGCATGTGACAAACTCTTGTTCTTCTCTAATACATCTTATGAGTTGTCTCATGTTCATGATATATCTCCTTGCTTAACGATATTTGAGCTTCCGCGCTTTACTCCGATACATCCTTTGAGAATATCATGAGGTACTGCGTTTTCTTTCATATTCATAAGTACCATGTTTGGTGATTTGGCTTGGGTGAGCAAGTATGCTTAATTACATTGTTACTAACCCTTGCTCAACCATTCCAAGTCACCCTTGAATATTAATCAAAACTTTTATCCATACTCGAGGTTCTATTGTCGTCAATCACCAAAAAGGGGGAGATTGAAGAAGCATGGCCCTAGTTGGTTTCGGTGATTAACGACAATTAGAGATTATTATGGCTAACGTGTGTTTTGCAGAGGCTATGCGTAGCTTAGCCATAGTGATCAAGGAGAATGGGCTCTAAAGGTCATCACTTAGCCCCCAAGATGGATATCATATCGGTTGATAAGGAGACATGATGAAGACCCTAGAATGATAGGCTAGGTACCATAAGGAGATGAAGGGCACTTAGAATTAGATAGGGCTTCTCTTTTTACCTTTGACCGCACTATTAAGAGGGGTTGAGATTAGTAGCTTGACTTAGGAAAGCTTCATGTTTAGGTGTGGTGCACACTTGACTTCCTTAGCTCTAAGCAAGCCTATGGTGACCGTAAGATAGCCTAGAACAACTTCCATTTTCATCGCGACGAAAAACGGAGTTGTCAAAATCGTTTTCTGGGCGTCAGACGCTCCTGGCAGGGGCGCCGGACGTTGTCCGTCGCGTCGGACAAAGGCGTCGGACGTTGGGTGGTTGAGTCCACAGCGTCCGTCGGCCTTCCAGAGAGGTTGTTTTCTGGCTAAGTTTTTCAGGGTGCGTCGGACGATGTCCGTCGGCCAGGCGTCGAATGCTGCGAAGAGCGTCCGTCGACCTTCCAGAGAGGGTGTTTTTCAAACCATAGCCAGAGCTCAGCGTCGGACGCTGTGGCTGAGCGTCCGTCACGCAGTGACGTAGCGTCCGTCGCTGGGAACAGTGTGTCAGAACTAGCCGTTAGACAGAGGCGTCGGACCGTCCGTCGCCTAGGCGCCGGAGCATCCGTCACCTCAATTATGAACAGAAACTAGCCGTTGGGCATGCGACGGACCGTCCGTCGCCAACTTAAATTGTCAGCCCGAGGCAGTTTTCAGAGGGTCTATTTATAGCCCCTCCCACTTCTCTCCCACCTCGCCTTTGCTCATTTGAGTTGCTGAGTTTATTGAGAAGGTTGGGAAGAGAGCAAGAGCCCTAGAGAGAGAGAGTGATTCGCGAATCCATCCATCCTCTCTCTAGTTCATCCAAGAGTTCAAGTGTGTATCCTCTAGTTGTGAAGCTTGAGTGAGTCAAGCGAAGATCGAGGCTTGTTACTCTTGGTGATCGACATCACCTAGACGGTCCGGTGGTGCTCGGAGGAAGGTGATCGCCGGAAGATTGTCGGCGGCCCTTCTCCATCGATGTTGTGATCGGTTGTGGGCGATTCACCGAGCCGGAGTGGCGAAGAATCAGCCCGTAGAGAGCACTCATCCCTTGCGCGGGATTGAGGGGGAGCTATACCTTGCGAGGTGCTCCAACGAGGACTAGGGGGGAGTGTCGACTCCTCAATACCTCGGCAAAACATCGCCGTGTCAAGCATCTCTTTCCCGAGCTCTTTATTACCGCATTGCTTTCCGCCTTTGTCTTTCATTTCATACTAGAATTGTGTAGGAAGTTTTCGCTTTCCTTTGCCTTGTTACCGCTTTCTAGCTAGGACACACAAACGGTAGGCACTAGGGGGTTAATTGGCTCGTTATAGGTTTAATTCTTGTTTAGAAATTAAAAAGAGCCCAATTCAACCCCCCCTCTTGGGCATCTTGATCCTTTCAGCAACCGTAGACGGTCCGGGAGTCGGGACAGAAACAGTGCTTCTCGGAGTGTTTTTTTGAGTTTTAACGGCGGACTATCCAGGATTTTTCGCGGACTATCCGCAGTTCATTTCCGCTTAGAAACACTATTTCTAGACATTCTGTTTGAGCGTTTTTGGGCATAATAGCGGACTGTCCGGGGTTATTTTACGGACTGTCCACATGTCATTTTTCAGCAAGGGCGGACAGTCCGGGGTTCTCTTCCGGACAGTCCGCGAAAGCTGCAGAACTGTTTTGATCATATCTCTCTCGTCCAGACTCCGAATCAAGTTCCGTTTGTTGCGTTGGATTCGTATTCACGTAGGAAACATGATGAGGCACTTTTGAGACCAGTTCTCATAAGTGATTTTTGGGTGTACTCTTGCCTCTTCTCTCTAGGGGTTGAGAGTACCTCTTTCGGGTCGCGTTTCGAGTTCGTGGTTTCAATCGTTCATCGACTTCCTCCGACCGCTCCACTGCACCTCTAGGGTCTCTCCTAAGGTGTCCACCCACGTGTTGGGTCGTGTGTGTCGTTTCTCTCGAGTTTGAGTTTTAGGACAAGGGCCAAGTGTGAGAAGAAATTTGATATGGCTCACATTCTCCCCCCCCCCCCCCTCTGGTCGTCGTTCTCAGTCCTTCACCATACGTTGTCACGTGGTAGTATTTCATTTGGCAGCCGCTCTGGATACAAGGCCCCGCTCATTAGCACCAAGAATGGCAGTTGGTGGCAAAATTTGGCACAATATAAGCTGCTTTTTTTTGGCCAATTATTGTCCCCCATCAAGAGCCCTGTCACACGCAACGCCGACTGATCAAACACCGAGGTCGTGAGAACAGGTGCGGACGCGAGAGCAGCCACAATCAGTCGTGCCGTGCCCAAACGTGCATCCGGTTCTGATCACACAAACGAGGCCTCGCTCCTTGCCGCCGCTGCCGTCGCGTCGCCTTCCGGAAGCAACGCCACGTATGGCCACCACCGTTCCGCTTCCGACGCCTTCCTCCGGCTTGAGGAGCCCCCGAGTTCCGTGTCATGTCAGTCCTCACGTACCCAGAGGTCTACGCAGTTGACCCGCGAGTACGCGTTCATTGCCGCCTTGGCCACCTTGTACACGCGCGCCGTGAACTCCGTCGGCCACCCGCGGGCCTCCACCGCTCCTGGCTCAAAGTCTTTCTTTCAGGTTCAGGAACGCGTCTACCAACTCGTCCACACTCTACTCGTCGAGGTTGTTGTCCATGTCGTCGTTCAGTTCCTGCTTCAGCTCATCGCTTCCGAAAAACTGTATCAGGATTCATATTCGATCAGGTACACGTAACCTGCTGAAATCAGAATTCCGATTGCCAATCCTTTACAGCTGACGTGTTGCGATAGTGAAGTTGCTCTTAGCAGCCCAAAGACAGAGGTGACGTTGATAATTCTTCCGTCGGAGGACTTAAGAGGGCTTGTAACGTGCTTTGCGTCGTAGCGTAGATCGTCTCGTCTGCACACCTTCCTTTGTGGCGTCACAATTAAAGGTTATCTCCAACAGAAGATGCATTGGACCACCCAAATGCAAAATGAGTATCGAGCATTATATCAAGAGCCTTCAATAGAATACCTATACAAAAGACTCATTTTAGGTTTCAGGAAAGGTATAATTTAAATTTGAGTATCCTCTCTCTTAGAGACTCATTTACAGAAGGATGTGTCTTTTGAGCTATTGTTGTTGGAGAAGATTAAAAATAGGTATAGAAGCCTTTGTCCGTAGCGTTACCTAAAGGACGAATGAGTGTTATATTTTGTGTGACCACTGTTGGAGATGATCTCAGCATGATACTTTTGCCACATCCAGTCCTCCACTCAACTAAGCCTTTCCCTGCATTCCATGCTCACATAGAGCATAAGTTTTTTTAGATATACAAAGTAGCTTGCAGAGGAGAGCATAGTTTTTTTTGTTTGCAAATAGAATAGTTTCATCTGACAAAAAACGGAAGCAACTGATGGGCTACGCGTTGTATGTAAGGGTCGATTTAGTATAGCTCAACTTCATTAAGTGAATCAGCTTTTGTTAGTTTTGATGCTAAAAGCAGCTCTATTGATGAATCTAAATCTGTTTTGACGAATTATTTGGTAAAACAGCTTCTATGGATTGTTGGAAAGAGTGAATACCTATAATACCCTTATCTTTTGTTTTTTTACTCATTTTCCCTTTTCCTCCCTACTTATCCGCTCACACAAACGCCTCCTCATCCTCCGCCCATACGGCTGCACCTGCATAACTTCGCTCGATGACCCGCTCCCCCATCCCCGACGAGTCCACTGACCACCTCAACCTCAGCACGCTGGCAACCCTTCGCTGCCTCGCCCCGCCCTCGACAGCCCGCCACCACCATACCGGCAATCGCTCCCACACCAACGTCCGCCCCGACCTTGGCACAACGAGGACCGGCCACCTCGCCCTCAGCAGCCTGCCCCCACCACGCTGGCAACCACTCCCACACCGGCGTCCGCCCCCGCATCTAGCCCACTTTCCACCTCACGTAATCTCTGACGTCGCCGCATCAGCATGGGTAAATCTGCCCATGACCTAGCTTAAACATGTTGATGTAAAAAAATCATTACACTAACACGCTTACAAACTGAGAGGACCGTAGCATAAGTAATTGACGATATGTGAAGCCTTTTAGCAAGCTGGTTCACCTAACCCATGAAGCCTTTCAGCAAGCTGGTTCACCTGACGTAACCCGAAGCGTGCCAATCAATTTGACCCCACAATTGACAAAGGAAAGATCATCAGTAACACAAGGTGGAACCTGTTGGTATGGTTCAAGACAGGCCCATATAGCCAAATTGTAAGGTTATCGACTAGATAGTTGATACCAAATTGTTAATCTATCAACCGACATTGTTTGAATCTGAAGAACTTTATCATTCGAGATTGATTTGAGTCATTATAGCCGCAATAAAGCGTTAAGAAGAGATTAACAAATATTATTTACATGATTAATTAAGTATTAAGACAATAAACATAAACTAGTCGAGAATATCAAAGAATACACATTGCGTTTATTGAGTCATAGATGATCGGCTGAAATAGCCGATATCGACGTGTTAAACAAACAAAATGTATGTTTTAAATATCACAAATAAAACATGTTAACCGACAACGTCTGAATTCTTAGGAATTTAATAGTGAGGATCATTCGGTGCTGTTACAACCATGATAGAAGCTTTTGGAAGAGATTAACATATTCTAAACACAATATTTAAACATATCTTTAAATGTGTAACATGTATATTGTGATCCTTGTTTAAATATCTTCTAGATATAAATGTTGAGCTCAATCAAGCGTCAGTTTGACTCACATATAGACATATATGAATCACTATCAATATGATCAAACTAATTCACGGTTTCACTACTAGGGAAGTGCTCATCAATGACGCTCTCTGTTCGTCACCTAACTCTCCACAATCGTCACTGAATGTCTTATGTGACGAACTTGTGACGAATATTGTTTCGTCATGTAATGAGCGTCATTGATTGACCACGGTGACGAAACGAAAATTTTCGTCACTAAATGGAATTCATTCACTGACGAAAGAGCCATCGTCACGGAATGGAATTCATTCAATGACGAATACTAGTCGCCACTGATGTACCCCTATTTTCATCATAACACGCTGCTCCGTCAGGCTACCAAACAGCGTTTGCCACATTGGCAGCTGACGTGTCTTGCATACGTGGCACGTCCACGTGGCAGGTGATGTGGCCAGCTGACGTGGCTTGCCACGTGGCATCTGACGTGGCTGGTGACGTGGAGGGTCTATTGTCACTTTTTTTATGGGCCACATGGCAGTTTGTGATTAATCCATGTGGCGGGCTCTGATTGGTTCTCATTTTCGTCATAGATCAAATTAAAAAATCATCACAGATAAAATTACAGAATTGTCACACGTCAAATACAGAATCATTATATAAAGAACCAAAATTTGATCACAGGTGCACATTCTAATTTTAACAGGGAATGCAAATAATATTAACATGACCATAAACTTCCAGAAATGAACAGATCTGGTTTCCAGTTACCACACAACTTACTAGACTCGGTTCACACATAACTCGACATCACAATCCAGGTGATAGTTCATGTTAGTTCACAGTAAGATCACAACTAATAATATAAAGTAGGCAACCACCAGCAACATAAGTTTAGCCTAAACAAAATCACCAGCACAGACCCTTGCTTAATCAACCAACAGCAACAAGCAGCGATCATGTCAAAGAAGCATTGTTGAGGGACAAGATACGCTTCAGCAGCGCGTTGTTCTCCTCCATTGCCTTGTTGTTTATCTATGTTAGCTTCTTCATCTCCTCCATCTCCCTTTGTGTCATCTCTAACCTTTCCTCAGCCTGTTCACTTCTCTTCTTGAGCTTCTCAAGTTCACCTTGTACAGCAGCCTTAGCTTCAGTTGCTAGCTGTTCTCGAAGTTCGCATTCATTGATGTTGTAGAGTTGGAGGATGTCGTTGGTTTGATGCCAACATTCTTGAGAAAAATGTTTGAGCTGTTCTTGGAGAGCACCTGGGACACAACCTGCACACTGGATACCCCTGTCTCACCTTCAGCAACAGGTGCTGCCCTCAACGCTTCCATGTTGGACTGAAACAACAAAGAGCCATCATTAGTTCATACTTATATTGCATTAAAGTGAGGTGCAAATATCACAAGATGTATTTTAAAGAATATAGACAGCAAGATGTATGCTAGAGAGGTAGAAGCAAACCTAGCAACATGGACAGACTGAACTACAATTTAAATGATTTATTATGTGGAACATTATCTAAACTGTAGTTTGGTTCTTACTGACAGCTAGTGTACAATGAAACAGTCAGGAATCACCTTAGCATGTGGAAACAAAGTTCAAATTGTTCTCAGTTATATGCTATCTCATTTCCAGTCAACATCTCTCAAGTGTTAACATAACACAGTTATAGAAGGATAAAATATTAGCACTAGGAATCTGTAGCTAATCTCATTTGTTGTCAACATCTAACTTTTGCAACACTAATAACCTGTTCAACTGGACACAGGCAGAGTACTTTTCTGATTTTAGAGCATTATATCTCCTACAACTAAAAAGAGTAAAAGGAAGACCCTAATGGCTGATTTTTCCAGTGTGCTCTGGTGTTGATTTGTGGTTTATGTGAGACTAACTTTACCTCACTCCTATGTTCTGTCAGGTTTCAAGGACAGCTTCTGTATAAGCTCAGACCAAGCAAATTTTGTGCAGCAATTGAGGAGGTTTTCCTTGCTGAATGTGATTTTTTAATCTAAAAAAGGATGGGGTATGCTCACTTAGAAAGTATATAAATAAGTAGTCTGACCCTAATGGCTTTCAGGAAGAGGCTGCTTCAAATAACGAACATGCATGCCAATTTCAGTCTCAGGTAACTGAATACGGTGAAATTGTGCAAGTTTAGTGTGAAGCTACTTTCTTCGATACATCTTTCGATCTGGCAGCAATGTAATTTATTGAATTGCAGGATGTTGGCAAATCAACAGTGTTGCAATAGCTTACCTAAAATAACCTGTAATGTATTGTGTCCTTCTAAAATTACTGTGCAGTGTATTCCATTGATTAAGAAACAGAAATTACACAATACCTCAAGTCAACTACCAGGTTTGACTCCATACACTATTTGCGCGTCTCTTCTAATTGATATTATTGTTTTCTGATGGGACCTTAATCGGCTTTGAGTTTGTATTGAAATCAGGAAATGCAGTATAGGCTCTTTCTTTATTCACTGAACAAATCATTGTCAATAGAAATCAGGAAATGCAGTATATGTTCTTCCTTTCTTTATTCATTGAACAAATCAATATCAATAGAAACATTCGCTCAAAGTTAGTATTTTTGCTGCTATCGTGGTTTAATTTTAGTAAACCTGGTAACTGATTCAAATTTACTTTTGCATGTATTAGTAGGCTTTTCATCGGGATGCAGGTTCATATGATTTGAAGTTCAAGTCAACAACATAATCAGGGCAGAACTTCAAAACTGCTGATGATATGATTGAGATATATAGCAGACTTTGTTCAGGTATCCATGGATTGTGGGTTTGCATCATTTTCTTTTTTTCTACATATTTTAGTTTCTTGAAGCATATAAACACAAGTTTGCTGATTTCTTCCCTTGACTTTGTGCACAAGAGTACCCACTTGTCTCCATTGAGTAGCCCTTTGATAAAGATGACTGGGAGCACTCAGAAAAATTGACCACTCTAGAACACCATGCCGGTCCTGGGAAGGTCCTCCTTCCATGACAGGACTCTCACCTCCTCCGACGACCTCTACTATCTCAGCAGTGAGGTGAGATAGAAATTTGAGATATACACCTCCATTTGTTCGCTCTCCTGTTGTAATTTTGGTCTTGGAGATGTAATGAGCATGCTCAATTTTGCTGTCAGGTGTTCCTATGAATCTAATCCGTGTCAGTCGTGGTGCAGTGGAGACACGGCATGGTCTTCACTGGCTACTAGGTGAATTTTCAAATAGATATATCAACAGAGAAGATGATTTTTAATGTTGTTGGTGTTGATCCAAAAGAGGAAAGATGAACTTATTAAGGTAGAATAACTCTTAGAACCAATAAAAATGTCATGGATATGTGCCCATTCTTTTCATGGAGTATCACAGACAAATGTAGGATAAAACGTGTAGTTCCTGACTATAAATTTGAGCATAAGTTCTTGTGTTTATACACAAATGGATATGCAGTCACAAGTAGTGGAATTTTGGCAATGCTATTACAACGTCAATTAGAACCATGGTGCTAGGATTGAGCTAGTTAGACTTATAATTGCCTCTCTTGCTGATTCATCAAAACCATTTTTGGAGCTGGTATGGCAGGTCTTGAAGGCCTCCACCACATCAAGTTCTTCATTTTGTTCAGTGCTTGGTTCTGCATTGTTACTCTTCTGCTTCTGTTTCACAGAGAATCAACTATAGCAAAGATTTGTCAGATCAAATGCAGAATAAGTTGTTGAGTGCAGATATGTACGAGGTCCTGTTTACTTACAAATTCATGCAAGTGTGCCACATAGCTGCGAGAACCCGTCTTCTGATGGTACTTGACTTTACTGCGATTCCGCTTGTTCTTTTCACTTGTTTGCTACAAAAAAGAGAAGAAGAGTGAGCTGAGATCATAGGTTTAAAATGAGAAGATCGTTTGCAAACTGAATGAGAAAGAGAATATGAAAGGATACCCATACCATGTTCTTTGGATCTTTCCACTTTGCGACTAGTTCATTCCATTGCTTATCTTCCATGTAAGAAACTGGAGAAGTTGTTAGAATCTCATTTGCAGGTGCACCGTCGAAGTATTTCTTCTTGAGCTGATGACGCATTTGCCGCACCCCAGAGCGCATCACATCGGTGCAAGCTTCCTCTGTTGCCTTGTCTTTATCGTTAATGGCCAAGCGCCCCTAGTAATGTGACAATTCCTTAGTTAGTCAATTCAGGTTAGCAGTGAAACCAGATATCCAAGGCATAGCAGTAAAACATATAATCCATGAACATATAATCCATTGTTTTACTATCCAAATATTTCACTACCACCTAAACATATAATCCAAGTGACCAACATGATAGCAGTAAAGTCAAGTGCATGGATAGCTGATGTGTGGAACCTCCTAGATGGCAGTAAAGTGAAGTACATGGACCACCTAAACATATAATCAAGCATATTTTCTTACTGCTACAGGAACAAGTACATGGACAACACTCAGCAGACCTTCTACATGCACTTGACCTCATTAGGGAGAGAAGAAAGGAGGAGGAGCATATTACAGCACTCAGCAGATTACGTTACAGAGAGAAGAAAGGAGGCACTTACAGAGAGCTTTGACACAAACTCCTTATAATAGTTTTCGTCTTTCTTGTACTCTTTCCAACGAGTCAGGATAGGAACCTTTTGCCGAATGATGACTCCAGACTCAGATGCAAGCTTGGCTGCTTGAACAGGATCATTAGGCCTTCTTTTGCCTTCAGCGATAGCTATGGGCAATCTCCTTCCCAAAGCTTTTGTCATCCTGTCCAGCTGCACTCCCTTGGTGGGTGGGCTGGGGTCCCTTGGGGCTCGCTGTGCAGGAGCTACAAAATAAAAATTGCATTTAAATGCTTTAGTTTCATGAAAATCAGCAAACAAAATGACATATTTGAATGACAAAGAAACTATAACTTGCCTTCAGTGCCTTCCTCTCCAGCTACGTTGTCTTCATCAGCATGTGCCATGTCTTGAGCAACAGCTCCACTGTCTTCCGCTGCGGCTGCAATGTCCTGACCACCAGCTCCATTGTCTTGCTATGCAGCAGCTCCATTGCCATCCTCTGTTGGCTGCCCATCTATCGCTGACAGTTGAAGCCTTTTTGATGATCTTAATTGGGCCCTAGGAGGTTCCAGCTGTGAACCTTCAGGTGCCCTCACTCTCTTACCAGCCCTACCTCCTGGCGGCATGTTGGGACCTGTCTTCTTCTTCTTCTTCGATGTGAGGACTTTCCGTCTAAACCCTAGAGGACACTGGAAAAAAAATCAAGTAAGTCATGTGCAGGGATAAGCAAGAGCATATATTAATGAACTGAATTGAAAGAAATAACATGTGTCTAAAAAGGAAGGGCATATATCTAAAAACCTTAGTGGGTTGTGACTGCGCATGAGATTCAGTTTCATCATCATCACTATCTCCTTGATCATCATTTTCAAGGAGATACTCTGATGTATCCAAACCTTCACTACTTGTTTTCTTGTTTGCTGAGGTTTTCCCCTTCTTCGTAGCAGATTGAGGTAAAGAATTACTAAATTGACTAGATATTTTTAGGACTCCGAGCGCTTCAAGCACCTTGTTATTCGCAGCCACTTGTTCATCCCGCCTTCTCTCATATTCATTTTTTTGAGGTTCTTAAAAGAACAAGCAGATTGTGTCTATTAGAGAATAAAAAGGAGTAGTAATAGTAGATGCTAGATAGATAAGTTGGTTCTAATCTACCAAATGATTCAGCATGCATCGATCATAATATCTTTTATTTCCTCTCAAATATTAAACAAGTATGCCTGCACATTGCCTCTCTAACTACTGATTCCATCATTCTGTTCAGGAACTCTACTAGCTATCAGTCATATGTTATGAAAATATAGCTATCAGGAACTCTGCTACAAGTATGCCTGCATATTGATTTATTGCATAAAGGATTGAAGAGATAAGTTCTGCAAACTCTTATCTAAGGTCAGTACCAAAATAGTTGGGCAACCAGTATGCAATTATATATTTTTAGTGATAGCTAAGAATTTGATTTCCTAAAACATAAATGCCAAGATAAATCTGAAATAAGCTTAATCAGTCTAATGCTAAGGCCACCCTATGCAGCTGCATATGACTAAATGAGTTCCCACAATTGTTGTAGTACAATGCCAAATACCAAATACCAAAGAATTGTTGTACCTCCTAAACAAGCCAAATGCCAAATACCAAAGAATTCTCACAATTGTTGTATTATAATACAAAGAACAGTCCATAAATAAAGAAGGATAATCAAATGTGTTGATTTATCAACTGACCTTGCTAATAGACAAATGAACCATGAGCAATATCAATAGCAGAAGCTTAGTCCTATTATTCAGTGAAATACTAGGAGAAAACATTTCTTTATGGACTTCATAACAGTTGGCAGCATTCACTACAAGAAACATGGTTATACATGACGGTGACATGGGGTTGCGACGCGTGCAGGGGCCCTCAGCTCCCGGCGGCGCACGCGCAGGCCGTCGCCCCAACCCCAGCTCTAGGCTAATCTCCCTAAGTCATGTATTAGATGTAGTTTTTTCTAGGAGACTTTGATTCAGACTAAAAGTATATATTACTGTGTCTATTAGATGTAGTTTTTTCCTGAATTAAAATGCAGCTATATCTGCAATACAAACTGACAAGGATGTATCTCTTTGGCAGGCTCGTGCACCTCACAACTTGTAATACCTAACTTTGATTGATTTGTAATTAAATAAATGGTATTTTCTCCTAGATGCAATTCTTCCTGCAGTTGCTGAACCAGTGGAAACAAGCCACATACAGATCTGCACTCATGGAAATAAGTCACGGATCTTCAGAACTTTTGCACTGTATGCAATGGTCATGAAACTATAGATACTGTTCTAAAATAAGAAACAGAGACTAGAGATGATGCAAGTACTAGCAGACTACTTAATTGAACGACAAACCAAATTTTCTAATATAGTTGTTTTCTCAGATCCATTTATTTATGCTTACAGCTTCTTCCTAGAACACATTAGTTCACTGTTCTACACTTTTGGACGAACATCTTTGTCAAGGCATATTGATGCAGATATCATGGTAGCTACTAATATTTTAGTAATCAAATTGACTAACTCATTTTCTTGTTCTGTGGGTCAGGAATATGCAACATCTATGGATCAAATGGACTAACTCATTTTCTGGTTCTGTGGGTCAGGAATATGCAACATCTATGGAACTAACACAAAATATACAGAACAAACTGTTTGTGTGAACTGGTATGACTTCCACTTTTCCCATTATATTCTAAAACTTATAATCCCTACGTAACATGCAATTGTAGTTGCTGGAATACAGAATCAGTTGTGCTAATGTATACTCTCTGTAGTCCAATCTCACCATCTCAGTTACTCTAGCTAGCATCCTTCTCTATATGCCGAAGCTGATTTCAGTTTTATCCTAGTCTAAGAAAACATATCTAATTGATGAACTATCTTAAAAGGACTATTGAAGTTTCAGTACTTTGAATCTATTTTCCTCACTCAGTAATTCAATTGTACTTATCGTCTGTGTCTGTTACAATGAGGATTTCTACATCGAACAATCATTCATAAAATGTTGAAGAAAACAGACAAGTAATTGCATCGCTTACCTTGTTCTTGTTCTGCAGGTCTCTTCCTACCTTGACCCCTTGTTGCCACCATTGCCACCAGGTGCTCGGCGGTGGTGGTCGTCAAAGGGGAACAAGATCCGGTGCGGTGAACCCAAGTCGACGGGGGAGCAGATCCAATGCGGCGATGACCCACAATCCGGCGGTGGTTCGGGTTAGGTTAGGCGGGGAAGACAGAACTCGTGGGCGACCGAGCTGCTCGGCGGCATTGGTTGTGTTCCGACGATCCAGCTAGGGTTTGGAGAAATGGGGATTGGGGAGAAAGAGAGGCGAGTGGCCGAGGGGTGAGGTGATGAGAGAGAGGGGGATGTCGGCGACGACGGAGCTCGCGGGCGACGAGGCAGCTCGGCGGCGACGACTCTGTTCCGGCGGTGCGGCTAGGGATTGGAGAAATGGGTGGGTTGGGGAGGGGTGGGTGGATGCAGGGGAAAAGAGGACGAATGGCCGAGGGAGTGGGGGAAATGGCGGCTTTTTTTCGTGATGAGGCGGGGAAATCCTTTTTGGCGCGTCCGAGTTTTGTGTTTGGTCACGCTTAGATTTGCGGTTAATTAAAAATGCGTCCGATTTCATAAGAACACCCCTCAATAGCGCAATGGTAAGGAAGCTTTGATGTCTCCATACGCCCCCCTGGTTCAAACCTGATAGTAGGCGATTTACTTTTGTTTTTTCAACTTTTTTGTGTTTATTATTATTTTATTTTTCTATGTTCATTTTTTTGCCAGATTTTAAATTAGTATATTATAGCTTAATGATCATGACATACAAGTTTCAAATGTTTTTTAACAACTCTCACTTAGTTATTATATTATATATTAGACATGTATGACTTTGCGAGGATATGCATGACCACTTTCTCAAAATTAGTTGAAACTTTTTTTGTCAACATAATACACCAAAGTGTGGTGTCTATGCAAGTTTTTAGAATTTTTTAGCTATCTTAGCATATTTTAACAATTATGCTTCACTAATCTAACAAAAAATTACAATAATAAGCAAACTTGGTTAGAAAATTGCATAGATGCACAAAACAACATAGTTTGGCTCCATAAACATCCCATAAACATTTCAAATATTTTTGACAAAGTGGTAATATACATCTTGTACAAACATAAACAACTCTCACTTAGTGACAAGGCCATATGTGAGACATGTATCCCCTTATGACGATGTTCATGACCACTTTCTCAGAATTAGTTGAAACTCTCACTTAGTGGCACGGGCAAAGTATCTGGCTGTCTTTGTGGTATCTTTCACGAACGAATTTTATGAACTCTTCAACTCCTTTCACACATGCAGGTGTGAATGGTGTCCCAAAAATCCAACTTCTGTCCATCTGTTTTGACAGTACAATAAACCTTGCTCTTAGTCCTTAAATTCTAGTAATATATTAAATAAAATTAAAAAACGAATCAAAGACATGCATATATGTAGAATAATTGATAAACAAATCAAACCTTGTACTCGTCGATCCTCTGCCCGCGCGCCACGCGCAGCTCTGCTCACTGCCGCCGCTACTCTGTCCCACGCGCGTAGTGGCAAATCTAGGATTAAAGATTAGGGTATGCCTTTCAAAAAAAATTCATACATGATTCGGTAAATATATTTACTAATTCAGTAATAAGACTTAATTCATGGATTAACGACATCTACCCTGTTAATGCACGGGCAGCGTGATCTTCTAAATATTTAATTAAATTTATGTTGTAGATGTCATCACAGCATTAGCACAGACAATATACTAGTATCCTCTAAATATCCCACTCATTGTAGATTTTTTTATGAACATGCGAAGAACAAAGAATGATTATTTGAATCTCAGCTGATAGGGACGAGCCCGGTCGACGGTCGAGCGATCGGCTGACAACAATGGTGTTGGCGTGCATGCACGGAGAAGAAGATGGCGTACCAGATCGGTAAAGTACTACGGGTCACGGTGTACGGCGCACGCGTATGGCCAGCGATGGCTCAAGGTGATCGCTAGTAGGAGGCACTCGCCTCCCACGAGAAGAACTACGGTGGCGGCAGAAACCTATACGCACGTATGGCTACCGGACCAGCCAAAACACACGTACGGCCAATGAAGTCCATCTGCAAGAGATAAAAAAAAGTCCATCTACAAAACAAAAAAAAATGACATCATAACCTAATTAAAATAAAAACACATGTTTGCCATTAACACAAATGGCGAGCGTTTGAGTGGGAACAACTCGTTTCTGTCGGAGCCTCCCATCCTGTGTATTTTTTTAATATAAAAAAAAAACGGGACGGTTTAAGTAAGTACAAATAGAAAACATGTACTTTAATGACATGAAAGCGTTTGTGTTCTAGTGGCAAGGCTTCTCTTTGTGGACCAGCTGGTTGCATGTTTGAGCGTTTGTGTTCTAGTGGCAAGGCGTGCAGCAGCATTTTTTTGCAAAAAAAATTAGGACTCGAGGTTTGCTGCATTTTTTGCAAAAAAAATAAAAGGACTCGAGGTTGCAAAAAAAATAAAAGGACTCGAGGTTGGGACCAGAAGGTGGGTCCGCGTGTCATGTCAAAATAAAAGAACTCGAGGTTGGGACCAGAAGGTGGGTCCACGCGCCATGTCATCAAGGTTGGGACCCGAAGGTGGGTCCTCATCGACACATCCATGTCTTTGAGGTGGAAAAAGAGCCAAACAATCAATGACGACGATTTAATGTTGTTATAATTGATGACGATTATTTCATTTTCGTCATTATATTTCTTGCTAAAGCTACGTCACTTGTGACTAATGACGAACCAGTAGATTTTGTCATCGAATGGTCTCATTCGGTGACAAAATTATTAGTCGTCACGAGTGAATCGTCATTGATTACCACATTTCGAGTAGTGTTTGTTATATCCTCTTCATTTTGACTTGATACTTAACACTTCTTATTCATATAAAGCAACCCATTGTACAGACTAATCTAAAATCATCATCTCATGTCTCATTTGTCATTTGCCAAATATGTTTGTTGTCACATGATGCTATGATATTTCACAATACATAAGTCATTTTATTGATTTCATTTGCATTGTTATTTTTTGCTTAAACTAGATTGTTTTCATGATCTGTCAATACAACAATACACGATTTAGTCTTCAATTCAACACTATGTGGAATACCATCAAATTTGCTTACCTGCTAAGCTTTGGATATACTTGTTAATATATAATCTAGAAGTATATATAATACACTCAATTTCTTGTTAACACTTAGTAAACTCATTAGACCTTTAATTATGTTGTCAATTAATTCACCAAAATTCACTAAAAGGCTAGATGCACTTTCAGTATGAGATTAGTAGCTTGATGTATGTATAATACTTATACTACATCAAGTTGTTATACTACACCCTAGATGTATGCAAAATACTTATACTACACTAAGTTGTTATATTGGAAAAATTCAGTATTGTTTAGTGGTAGGGTGTCAATATTATTCAGTATTTTCTTGGTGTTGGTATAGTATCGACTAATACTAAATGTTAATCACTAGTATTTTCTATGTCAGTTTTGCCTGGTATATAATAATATTTTACACCTAAAGTAAGTGCTATTCTACACTCTACGTGATATATATATATATAATAAAGAGGTAAAAATTTTCTCTCCCGTTTTTTTGGTCCGGCTCCTAGACAGAGTCCGATTTCTAAATGTATTAAGTTCTGGTGCAACGTACAGAGTTTGATTTCTACACGTATTAAGTTCCGTTGTAACGTACGAGCATGGAGTTCGATTTCTACACGTATTAAGTTTCGTTGCAACACACGGACACATTTTCTAGTCTACTAATAAATAGACAAAAAAATCCTATTTTTTATGACCTTCTCTCTAAATGCAAATATCTCTATACTCCATGGGTCTTTCTACTACACATTTTAGACACAGGTATAGTTAAGAATTATATTTTAATTCAAATGGAATACCTCCGAATAAAATAAATAAAGATTTTAAACCTAATTTAAATCCAAATAGTAAAAGACAAGTACTAAAAGGCAAGAGTGAGATCTAGTTTCAATTCTATATATATATGGACTCCCCAATAGTTGATATATACAATTTGGGTGTCATATATCTAGAGATCTTTCATCCATTCAAAACACATTACGAAAGATATAAGGTCTTAAAAGACATGAAGAAAAGGCAAATACCCAACCGATTGGATAGGTGATACTGATTTTCTCAAGAAGCTCACTGCTCCAAGTCCTACTAAGCGTGCGTTGATGCACGATATACAGGTAGTTCTCAATATAAATTTGATTTTCAGTTTTTTAGATCATTCTATTGTTTTTATTTCAGGGTTATATTGAAAGTAGAAAGAATTCTCCTGGAGAGAGTAAAAATATGCTTTAAAGTATTAAAGCAAAATTCTGAAATAAAAGAAATGTTGTACCGTTAGCTCAAATATTGGCCCTAGCAAAAACAGATCATTGTTCTGTGTTTTCTATTTCTAAATCTTTTGTGTTTCACTATACATTGAAGTCTCTAATTAACCTTGTTGGGAAAATTGTCCTCGAACCGGATTAGGGAAAGAGAGTAGAGATGAGGCAATTAGGGTTTGTCTATCAGAGTTGGACCGGGGACCCTCCCCCTCATATATAGTGAGTGGTAATTTACATGCGACCTCTTGGTAGGGTTGAGATTGACAAGCAGCTACACTACTCTATTGGGCCCTCTTCTAGGGAGAGTTGACCCATGTAAATATTTGCTCCCCCAACATAGCTCCTCATAACTAGATTATGGCTGGTACTACATGACATAGTAGATGCTCTCATATAAGAAGAGGCACAATACAACTTGAAAACTGGTTGCAAGAACAACCCTTCGCAACCTATATTTAGGCGCCTCGCTAAAAACTCCATCCCAAAAACCCTGTGGGGGGGGGAATGGTATGGATAAAAGAGCATGTGCACAACTCTAACCTAAATATGTTCTGAATTCGGGGGCATCCGGCTCCAAGTGCCTCGATCTCTCGGATATCTTCTCGTTCAGCCTTCTGCTACTTCTGTTGTTTCTATTACAAGGTTAGCCAACTTAACCCATGTGCATAGGTCTTCGTCTTTGGGGCTTCCTCAATGCGCAGGTCTTCATCTTTGAGGCCTCCGCCTGTGGTGTCTTCCCAGCAGGCAGGTCCTCACCTTCGAGGTCTTCGCCTGGGTGTCTTCTCGGCGGGTAGGTCCTCACTTCCAAGGCCTCCGCCTGGGTGTCTTCTCGAGTCGTTGTGGTTGGGGTAGTTGATGTAGTCGAAGTAGTGAGGCCTTCGAATCGCTGGTCACGAGCATCAGACAAAAGACTCCTCGCTCCAGAGTGTCTTGTCCTCCAGTGTGCTCCCCTAGCCCCTCTTAGCTAGTGCTCGTGATCGAGCCCTCAGCTATATATGCTCGGTGTAGGAGACAAATTTGTAGTAATGGAAGTAGTTGTTCCAAGCAAAGTCATCGATGAGCCGCTCAAGTCAAAATGTTTGACGAAGGTGTGGTGGGCCTTGTTGTCGATGGATTTGACATAGCCCATCAAGCTTGTTGATGGGGATGAGCCACTATAGGCGTTGATGTCCAAGGCACTGATGGAGTCTCTTGATCTGTTGAAATGGTCGAGGATAATGGCGAAGCCCCTCCTGCCGATGACCCTCCTTCAAAGCTTCTTGGTGGAGGCAATGTTGGTGTAGACGATGAAGGTGCCAGTGAGGTTAGTCCTCGTAGCTTCGCCAAAGCCCCTTCTACTAAGTTGTTTAGCGAAGGCCCTCCTAAAAAATGTGTTTTGGTGGACGACAAAGGTGTCGGTGAGGTTAGTCATCGCAACTTCGCCGAAGGCCCTTTTGCAAAGTTGTTTGGCGAAGGCCCTCCTAAAAATATGTTTTTGGCAGAGGCAATGTTGGTGAAGTCACCGAGGATGGTGGTAGAGCCCCTTGTGCTGAAGAGGTTGGCAAAGGCGAAGCCGATGTAGACGTCGACGTCACCTGGTGAAAGCTGGAGAAGTCGTGTAAAAATGCACCTGAGTTGATATAGTGCATTTTTCAGAGACTTGGGTTGAGCCTTATAGCTTCGTCAAATGTCGACTTGCTAGTAAGTCTTTCGACACTCAGAAATACATTGGCTTTCTATTTGCTGCAAAAAGTGGTTAGCCATTTATATGATATGCAAGGGTAGCGCGAAAGCCTTAGCTTCATGACCTGGCGCCCGTGTAGGTTCGGGACTTCTTCGAGGATTTTGATGCATAGAGTCTTGGTGCTTGTGTATCTTCGGGACTTCTTCTAGGTGGCCTAGACCCTACGGTGCAATGCACTTGTGCAGTCTATGTATGTATGTATGTGTGTGTGTAATGACACCGATAAATGCATTTGCGTGAAAATGATAGAAGGGGTAAATATATCATATACCCTGCAAAAATGATGGTCGAGCTTGCAAATGATAGTTGAGCTTGAAAAGGAGATAAATATTACATATTAGAAACAATGCCCTCGAACGAAAAGATTATAGTTTAAGATGGCCAGCAAAGGCTGCCAATTAGGAACCTACATGATTTGTTTCCTGCGAGTATTGACTCAAATAATGAATGAAAAATTAGGCAATACAACCTACAAAAAAGAGGAGAGGTGTTAGCGTTAGAGGGTTTAAAGATTGGGTGGCTACCAAAGGTCGATTGTTGATAGAGTCTAATTGTTGGTGAGATCTGTTGGTTCACAAAGTCTGTTGAACGACGAAAGTTGTTGTCTGACAAAGATAAAAAACTAACTGAGGCCGCTGACTGGCGAAGGCCAGTAGCTGAGCTACTGACTGATGAGAACCAACTAATTAACAAAGGCTATACTGAAAGTGCAACCAAGTCCTAATGTGGGTTTTGGTGTTGATGACCGCTTAATTTAAGAACTAATAATATTTATCGATTGAGAAGCAATGAATCAAGAAAGGAGGCTGTTGTATAGATCATGGAGGTACCCTAACTCTAATGATGGTTGTTCTAGCTCATGAAGGTTTAATTCATTTATTTTTTAATATTGAGTTTAGGAAAAGTCGTATATTAAGGGGGATTCTAGAATAGTTAGTCAAGTGTTGAATCAAATGCTCACATTCCAAAATTGACATCCTCACATATAGTCAAAACATGAGTCCAAATCTTGACCATAGTAGAGTGTTCTGGCTAGGGCGGTAGTGACGCCCTTTAAACTCTACGAATTTTCTAGAGTATAAATACCAGTCAGAAAGCTTATCCCCTTACCACAGACATACCTCTTCGTATTTCTTGGATTTTGACCATTACAAACAGACCAAAGTGCTCTCTCTCTCTATCTCTTATCCCTTATTGTTGCTCCTTCACCTTCCAAGCCAAGCTTCGATTCCAACGAGTAAAACTTGAGACAAAAACACAGCAAAACACTTCTAGAGAGTGGATCTACAACTTCCAAAGTCTAAGAGCATTTGGTTCATGTTTGGTTGAAGGTTCTAGGGTTCTTTACTCTTGGAGCTTGCTCCTAGCCGGCTAGGCATTGCCCTTGAGCTTGCCTCCTTCATGTTGCAGCCTAGGGAGGTTTGTAAGCAACTTGTGTAGTTAAGAAATCACCCTCTCTTCAAGGATTTGGTTCCATGATTTGAGAACAAGGGGGAGTTACAAAGCTCCTTGCCTTTGTGGCTAACCTCAACAACATGGAGGTAGGCAAGCCTTGGTGGCAAGCTAAACCACGAGGTATATCATTTTCTTGTGTGATGTTTACTTGTTCCATATCCATTACTTAGATATTGTTAGGGTTTCAGGATTTGATTTGAGCTAGAAAGCAAATTCTATGGTATCTAGTCTTGGTGCTGGATTTTACATTGATACTGCAATATTGAGTAGCATATAGTATCTAGTTTATCTCCACAAAATCCCATCTCGAGTAGATTAGTTTTTGAAGAGCAGCAGTGCCGCCCTATAGAGAGTGGTAAGCTAAATTTTTACATTCCTATTCAGCCCCCTCTTGGCTTCATAACCTTCTAATAGATCCTTCAAGTGGTATCAAAGCAGGTTACTTCGCAAACGCTTCACCATGTGAAGTATGGAAGGTGTTGAAGGGTTCAAAGGTGTTCATGTTGATGAGAGAGCAGTGGTTGTCCGAGTGGAGAATGGCAATAGTAGCGAAGTCTCCAACTCTTCAGCAAGCTACACCTCTCTTCCTCTCATCAAATCAACTGATGATGAGAAGAAGCAAGAAAGAAGAGCAAAAAGAGAAAATAAAATTGAAGAGAAGAGATTAGAAGAGAAGAAGAGAAAATAAGCTAGAAAGATCTAGAGAGAAGAAGAATCAAGAGAAGGGCAGCGAGGGCAATGAAGGAGGGTAAGAAGGCACATGAAGCATCATCTAGTGAGCTATCAAGTAGCTCGGATGATGACCATGATGATGCCTCCTGCCACGCCTCCAAGGGTGAAAATAAGAAGGAAGTTGAGGATAAGGGCAGCAGCAACAAGAAGAAGAAATATGCCACTGTATCCTTTAATTATTCCTACTTGACTAACCATGATCGCAAGTTTTTCATAAATGTTCCCGCTGGTAAGTTACCTCATTTTAATGAGAATAACTTTGCTAAGTGGAAACATTTGATGAAAGCTTATCTTATTGGTCTTCACCTTGGTCTTTGGGAGATTGTTGTGAATGGTTTTCAGGCACCAGAAGATCCAGAAGCACCAATAAATGAAGAGATGACCGCTATCCATCTCAATGGCCAAGTCACTAGCATCATTCTTAGTGCCTTGGATGGAAATGAGTACAATAGAGTGGTGAATGTTGATGTTGCAAAGAAAATTTGGGACACTTTGCATCTTGCACATGAAGGTGTTGATAAAGTGATAAAGGCAAAGATTGATTTGTTGATGGCAAAGCTCAATAGATTTGTGATTGTTGATGATGAAGGGCCATAATAGATGTTTGATAGGTTCATGACCTTGGTTGGCAAGATTATAAGCTATGGTGGTGATGAGCTAGATGATCACAAAGTGGTGAAAATCATGTTGGAAGCTTATTCACCAAGAAATAAGACCATGGTCACTTTCATTAGAGATAATAAAAAGTTTGAGCACTTCACTCCAAATGATGTGCTTGGTATATTATTGACTTTTGTCATGCAAAGATAAGAAGCAAATGAGAGGAGGAAGCTTGGTGAGTTGCAAGCAAAGCTTGATGGCATGAAGATCAATGATGTGGCTCTTAAGGCAAGCAAGACAAGCAAGAGAAGCTCCTCCAACAAAGAAAAGGGCAGCAAGCAAGCATCAACAAGCAAGCCCAATCAAGTCAAGCAAGTCCAACAAAATGATGAAACTACCTCATCCTCAAGTGAAGATGAAGATAATGGGTCTGATTTCAAGAAGATAGAAGACATGTCCTTGTTCATAAAGAAGTACCACAAGGGCCTAAAGAAGAATGGGTAAAAAGTGGTGCAAAGGAAGTTTTCAAGCAAGAAAAAGAGGACATGCTACAATTGTGGTAGCACCTTGCATTTAATTGCTAAATGCCCTATGGAAAGAAAAGATGGCACTTACAAGAAGGAAAGACAAGAGGGTAAGTTTGAGCACAAGAGAAGGTTCAAGAAAGTGGGAGAGACACATATTGGGCATGAGTGGGATTCAACAAAAGAGCTCAAGTGATGAGGATGAGAAGATTGCAAGCATAGCTATTCACAAGCCATCATCTACACCGAAGCTCTTCAACAACATAAGTGATGATGATCACCACCATGCCCCTCACATTTGTCTCATGGTAAAGGGTGAGAACATACAACCCAAAGCCAAAACCCATTTTCCTTCTCATGATGTCTCTAGTAGTGAACTTAGTGATAGCTCTAGTGATGACGGATCTAGTGATGAAGAAATTGATAACATAACTAGAAACCTAGATCCTAAAACCAAAATTTTTATCACTAAGCTAATGGAGGACTTAGAGAGTGTCCAAGTTGAGTTAAGCAATAGAGAGTATGATCTCCTTGAACTTGAGAAGATGCATACTGCTAACAAAGTAACAAGGAAGCTCTTAAGCTAGAGAAAAGTGAGGTGGATTCCTTGCACAAGGCTATGGCCAAAGAGCAAGAGAACCATGCTCACACAAAGAAGGCAAATATTTCTCTCAATGACAAGTATTGTGCCTTAGATGAAAAGCACAGAAATTGAGATGCAATATAATCTTCTTTGGGAGAGCAACTCATAGCCCGCAAGCTTAAAGGACATATCTACTCCCTCCACTAGTCAAGGTTGTGGAAAATGCTATGATCTTGATTTGAATGTTTATTCCATTAACCTTGCAAACATGGAAGAAATGAAAAAGGAGATTGCTAGGTTCAGTGCCTTGCTTAATAGTATGTGCATGGATGAAAAGAAATCAGCAAGTGACAAAGATAACCAACTAAAGAAGCCACAATACAAGAATGGAAGACATCCTTTCATCAAGGATGCACTTGGACTCACTAAAGGAGGAAAGGTAAATGGAAGAAAGGTTGTAAATGGGATTGAATGTGTTCAGTTCATGAGCAAAGGGAAAATAGGTACAGAGAGGCCTGCACAGATGGAGGCACAAACGCAGCCCCAAGAAGCACAACCACCTAAGGGAGGCAGTGCCACTGTGAAGGGCGGTAGTGCCGCCCCTCACAGAAAAGGGAAGGCCACCTATTCTTTCTCTACTCATGACAAGCCCAGTGGCAAGGTCTACATAGTGAGGTACAGAAACCAAAGGGAACAATCTGGGCCACTCAAAATAGGTATTCATACCAATCCAAGGCCCAAGCACCTCGATAAAGTTTGAGTTCTTGTTTCATGTTAAAGAACAACATCAAGGGTGAAGTGATTGCCCAATATGTTGGCAATGAAAGAAATATTTATCTTAATACTTCCATTAGGTTCCTAAGTTTCTTGTGACTAACATGCCAGGTCCCAAGAACATTTGGGGACCTAAATCAAGAAACTAAACTTGTTATGCAGGCTTACTCATCCGGTGGATCAAGTTGGGTACTTGATAGTGGATGTACAAATCATATGACCAGAGAAAGGAGTATGTTCTCATCATATTCCCCAATGACCAACTCAAATGAGAACATTGTATTTGGTGACAACTCAAAGGAGGATGTGATTGGTATTGATAAAGTTGCTATAACTTTTGAACATTCAATTTCAAATGTTTTACATGTTGATTCGTTAAGTTATAACTTGATATCCGTTTCACAATTATGTGAGATAGGATACAATTGTCTCTTTATAGATAAGGGTGTGGAAGTCTTTAAAAGGGAGGATTCCTCTATTTTCTTTACGAGTCGTTTGAAGGGCAAGTTTACCTAGTTGATTTCAACAAAAGTAAAGCGAAGCTTGAGACTTGTTTAGTGGAAAAATCTAGCATGGGTTGGCTATGGCATCGCCGACTAGCCCATGTTGGGATGAGGAACTTGGCCAAACTTTTAAAGAATGAACACATCCTTGGACTAACGAATGTTTACTTTGAGAAAGATAGGATATGTAGCGCTTGCCAAGCTGGAAAGCAAGTAGGTGTACCACACCCACTAAAGAGCATCATGACCACTATTCAACCTTTGGAGTTGATGACCGCTTAATTTTAAGAACTAATGAGATTTATCGAGTTGACAAGCAGGGAATCAAGAAAGGAGGATGTTCTGTAGATCAAGGAGGTACCCCAATTTTAATTATGGTTGTTCCAGCTCGTGAAGGTTTAATTCATTTATATTTTGAATATTGACTTTAGGAAAAGTCGTACTGTTAAGGGGGATTCTAGAATAGTTAGTCAAGTGCTGAATCAAATGCTCACATTCCAACATTGACATCCTCACATCTAGCCAAAACACCAGTCCAAATCTTGTCCACAGCTGCCCATTAAGGCCAGCAATGTCGCCCTTTAAACTCTACAAAATTTTCAAAGTATAAATACCGATTAGAAAGATTATCCCCTTACCACAGACATACATCTTCATCTTCCTCATATTCTGACTGTTGCAAATAGACCAAAGCTCCATCTATTGTCTCCCATTGTTGCTCCTTCACCTTCCAAGCCAAGCTTCGTTTCCAACTAGCAAAACTTGAGAGAAAAGGCGACAAAACACTTCTAGAGAGTGGATCTACAACTTCCCAAAGTCTAAGAGCATTTGGTTCACGTTTGACCGGTGGTTCTAGGGTTCTTTACTTCTGGAGCTTGCTCCTAGCCGGCTAGGTGTCGCCCTTGAGCTTGCCTCCTTTGTGTGGCAGCCTAGAGAGGTTTGTAAGCAACTTGTATAGCTAAGAAATCACCCCTTTCTTCAAGGATTTGGTTCTTTGATTTGAGAATGAAGGAGAGTTGCAAAGCTCCTTGCCTTTGTGACTAACCTCAACAATGTGGAGGTAGAAAAGCCTTGGCGGCAAGTTGAACCGCAGGGTAAATCATTGTCTTGTGTGTTGTTTACTTGTTCCATGTCCATTGCTTAGACATTGTTAGGGTTTGAGGATTTGATTTGAGCTAGAAAGCAAATTCTGTGGTATCCAGTCTTCGTGCTGGACTTTACATTGATACTACAATATTGAGTAGCATATATTATCTACTTTATCTCTACAAAATCTCATCTCGAGCAGATTAGTTTTTGAAGAGCAGCAGTTACGCCCGTCAGAGAGCAGCAGTGCCACCCTCTGGTCTGACTTTGTTTAAAGCTAAATTTTTATAGGTCTATTCACCCCCCTCTAGGATTCATAACCTTCCAGTAGATCCTACCGCTGCTGACTGTGATAAATACTGCTGACTGACAAAGGCTACTAATTATCCAAGACCAATATCTAACAGAGGATGCTGACTGATGAAAACTCAATTGACTAGTAAAGGTCAATGACTGATGAAAACTAACTAACTGACGAAGGCCATTGACTCACAAAAGCCACTGATTATTGAAGGCTTTATCGAGGACTGATGATTGTCGAAGTCCGCTGACTGTTGAAAGATGATAACTGATGAAGGCCAGTAACTAACGAAGGTTGCTGAATAACAAAGGCTACTAATTGATGAAGTTCAATAGGTGACGGAGGCTACTAAGAACTAATTATAGATGACGTCCACTGGCCTATGATAAAGGATGTTGAATGATGAGTGCCGATAATTATTGAAGGCCACTGACTCTTGAAAGTTGATAATTGACGAAGGCTAATAACCGACAAAGCCACTGACTGATAGAGGATCACTAAAGTATCTGACTAGTGTTGAATATTCCATGAGAATTGCTGACTATCAGAGGGTACTGACTGATACAAACTCAATAGTTGTTGGACAGATATGCGACGAAGGCTGAACACTTAATAAGAACCGGTGTATGATAGAGTGTTGATTGATTTGGCTTGAGCTAGTGAAAACATGCATATAACAAAGAAGATAAACTTTATAGAGAGGGCTAGCTTGAAAGATTAGAGATACTTACAGTGGTGGAGACCTACATGTTAGTAACTGAATATAGATGCAGAGAATAAAAAAAAGATGCTTTAAGTTAGTCAATCAACGATAAGCATGTACAACCGCTTGGGCCATGCCTCTAGGGTGGCAAAGAGTCGCGACAACTTTGTTGGTCACGTTGGTGACAAGTTGTGTGAATGTTAACTTTTAACATTTTCCTTAAAAGGCAAATGTTAGTTCAAAATTGTGACCAAGATAAATTACTGAGAAGTGAGCTGTTAGAGCAAAAGATATAAGAATTTATGAGTAATACTCACTTATGTTGATTTATTTCCAACGTGACATACGGGATTTTGCACCTTCTCTAGACGCACCGAGACTGCTGCTTCGCAAGCCAGAGGCTTCTTCGACCTTCGTGCATAGGTGCTGACGATTCTTCACTTAGCCAATGCGGAGGCCCATAGGGATTTCCGAAGACTTGGCATCTTCGTATGCCGGGCCTGAGAGTTGATGACTCACTGGTGCCGTTTAATATGCTCGGACGAGCAGACCCCTCCGGATAGAATTCTAAAAAAGCGGTGACCAAATAGAAAACCTCGGTGGTGCGAAGGACCAACCTCTGCGGGATATATCACCAGAACCTTCTTGCGTTCTTTGCTCGCAAAAAACAGCCGAGCGAAGGCTTCGTCATTGAGGAGATCATTTTCAGTAAGCGAGCTCTTTGCTCATGAAAACCAACTGCAGGTAGCCCTTCGGTGATGAGAGATCAAGGTCAGATTATCTTTCTTTAAATAACTAACAAGATCTTCAAGTGAAACCAATAGCTTTACTACTATTTCACTGCATGATTTTGCACATAGGTTTTATTTTGCAGTTTTGGAGGAAATTGAATGGAGAGGGCGAAGGCCACAGCGCTTCGTGACATAGCCGGGAGGCCAGCTCCTTGACCTCCTCAAATATCACACGAAGGAGGCCAGCTCCTTGCCCTCCTCAAAGAAAGCGCCGGTCACCCCACCGTCCGGCAGCAGCGCTACCTTCACCACATTGCTCGCGCCCTCCTCGGGCGTCAGGAGCCCCGAGTGTAAGGTTATGTCACTCTTGACGTAGCCGGGATGCACGCAGTTAACGCGCAGCGCGGGCTGCTTCGCCGCCAGGATCCTCGAGTAGGCGTTCACGGCCGCCTTGCCCACCTTGTACGCCGCGAACGCCACTGGCCACCAGCGCGCTTCTGCTGTGCCTGCCTTGAAGTCTCTCAGGAACTGGTCCAGCAGCTCGTCCAGCCTCTCCTCGGTGAGCTTGCCCACGTCGTCCAGCTCTTGCTTCAGATCCTCGTTTCTGAAATGCTGTATTGGTGAAGAACTTCTGTTAAAGACGACTGACCAATGGTCCAATTGGGGAGTAGCCTATCACTATCAGTGGCCGGATTGGAATATAGGGAGTGTGATCAATATAATAAGCTAGGGTACCCTTAGCAACCCAAAGTCGGAGGAGACATTAACGATTCTTCCATCGTCGGAGGCTGTCAGCAGAGGCAGCAAGGCTTCGATCACATGCTTTGTGCCGTAGTAGTTTGTCTGCAGGCCTTCCTTTGCAGCGTCGTAGGTCTCCCGGCAGTTGACCCACAACCATTCAAGCCTCTGATCCCTATCCATGAGATTGAACTGTCGCACACATCAACAGAAAAGCTTGTTCAGTAGATAATTAAGGTATAAATTCAGGGCATCTTTAGATTGTTCTTAACCATGAAAGAAATGGGTTATTTAGATACAAATTCGGAGAGTTAATTTTAAATCATTTTAAATAATGACATTCGTGAATAACACAGATAGAAGGCTAATTCATTTTTTTTAACGCTAGAGGTAGGCAACTTTGATGCAAATCTAGAGTATTACTTTAGGTTAAATTTTATAATAATGATGACTTGGAAGCATACTAAATAATCCCCAGCCTTACGTTGACGTTGTAGTGGGACCCACGTGTCAGATGGTTTCTCTCTTTCTCTTACTTGCATATCCTATCGCAATGCTCATATTGTGTCAATCACTAGGAGAAAATATAAAGCTTACCTTTACCTTTTCCTTTCTCGATTCTAGGCCATCATCAATAGGATCTTGAGAGTACACGACCCCACCAACCGCGGCATTATTTACCTACAAATACAAGTGAAGTACTATTGATCACCGAACGACCCAGTAAAAAATTTAAGACGCCGAAAAGATGACTTACCAGGATATCTAACTTCCCGAATCGGGTATTCAAGAAGTTGGCTAATCGAGCAATGCTGGAAACATCCGTGATATCAAGCTGGTGAAAAAGAACATCGGATAGAGCCAGCCCTTTGAGCTTCACCACGGCTTCTGCGCCCATCCCCTCGTCCATTGCCGTCAAAACGACGGTGACGCCATTGCCGGCCAGCTGTCGGCACACCTCTAACCCGATACCTCTGTTCGCACCGGTGACCACGGCAATTCTGGTAAATCGCAAACCACAGTAGGCTCAGCCTTGTTGTAATAATTTTGAGTAAATTGAATGTACTCTGAGTCTCAACTTAGATTCGTAAACTCTAAAGAGGAATTAGATTTTTAAACTTTAAGTGGCTCACCCTATGTTTATTCTAGATTTATTCGGACCTAGATTCTCATTTGGAGTGAACCACCACTTAAGTAAGCACCCTGTCATTCAAAAGGATGGTAAAATCTTTATCATAAGTTTTAATTCATTAGATAAAATAGGTGTTGGCTTTAATGCCAACCACCAACTCTCCATATCACCACTCGCTAACCCCAACCCAACTAGCAGCTTGACTAAACCACACTGTTCACAATTCTTATAAGTAGAAAAACAACGGGAGAACACCTCCCCCTCACCACAAGGCCACAGCTCAACTAGATGTACTCTTTTATGGCAGTGGCCAGCCTGGCGTTCGGGTTACCCGATCTTTTCGGGTCGGGTAATTTAGGTAATTCAAAGTTCGGGTAATGAAAATTAGTACCCGATATTAGCCCTAAAAAAACACTACCCGTAATTTCGGGTACCCGATAATTCGGGTTCGGATATTACCCAATTTACCCGAATTTACAGAAATCAACAAACTAGATAAAAATTTAGTAGCAATTTATAAATAATTTCAGCACCAAATGTATAGAATTTCAATAACAATTTACAGAGAATAATATATTATAGTCATTTGTTTAATAAGAGAGGATTATATTTTACTCTCTCTGTCCCTTAATGTCTGTCTCTAAAAATCCGTGTTTCCCTCACAGACACGCTTTCCGGACGACATAAAAAATGGACGGAGGGAGTAATAAAGTGATAAGTTCAAGTGATCAAGTAACAATACATGATAAATATAAAGACACGTACAAAACTTTTGGTTGTTCGGTAGTTTGGGTACCGAGAGATATATTACCCGAATTGTCCAAACTAATTTCGGGTAATCAAAATCAGTATCCGAATTTAGATAGGGTATCTCGAGTTCGGGTAATTCGGGTTTGGGTAATGGGTATCGGATATTTTGCCCAGGCTTAGCAGTGGCTAAAATCCTCTTTATGACCAGCCAACCAATATACCAATGCCAAAAGTCTGTAATGGATTGTAATTTATAACTTTGGGCACAACAACCTAAGCCAAAAGACTTGCAAAGTCTGCATCACTAAAGCATGAACTAAACAACTCAAAAACACATCCCAAAAACTACACCTGAGAAAACACTTAGAAAAAAAAAACTTATTGCACTGCCATTGAGGAATAACGCTGAAGGCCTCCAAGGAGGTCACAACATCAAATATGTCAGAGGCAGTCTTCATACATGCCAGAGTTTTTTTCGCGAGCGGGTTTACTATTCTCATCCGAATATCCATGGATATTAGCGCCGCCAAGCTGACAGTAGCACAAAACTGGGTAGCTACATACAACATGCACCCCGGGGGCTAAGCCGCCCCGGCCCGGATCCGACTGTAGGTGCCCCAGATTGATGAGCGGCTCCAAGGATGGGCATGCAGGGGAAAAGTTTGGTACACTCTCTTATAAGTACTAACTTGGCATGAACCGTACCTTGTGCTGCGACGACAGGCGATAGCATCGTCTTCCATGAGCGTGCACTAGCTGCGGGCTCGAGCAACAGAGATGGGAGTTGATGTCTTGCTCCAAAACAGAGAAGAACAGAGAATGAAATGAACACACATCTCGTCGTCGACGATGATATATTTCGATGGTTTGGAGGTTAGCGGTATTAATCAGTCGACCATCACGTGAATTAACTAGGACACAAACGATAGAACGTGGATTGTGGAACACTGGAACGTGATACATGCCAACAGTTCCGTGCCTCTTGTGACTTGTGTGGCCTCCGTTCACTAGCCAGTCTGTCTACCAATAGACATCGAATTGAGGGTTGCCAAAACCTTGTCCTTCACCATTCCGCCCAGCGAAAAAAACATGCGGCAGACGTATACCTGAACGTGACAGTAATGGCCCGTCGTCAAATTAGCCAAACCTCACATCGTACTGTTTTTGAAAACGCTGGACCCCGGAGTCCAGGAGACCAGGACGTCCAATCTAACCATGGGTCCCATATAAAATAATAATTGTCTTGGTCTCTAAGAAAATACAATTATAGATATGTGATGTCCTGTTCGTTTGGCTTATCAGCCGACTTATTCGTTACCGAAACAGTGTTTTTCTCTCACAAGAAAACAGTCGAAAACAGTCACATCCAGTTTATCAGTCATCGAAACAATCAAACGAACATGCATCCAGATCTTATTCTTCTCTCCGGGGACAGAGGAGTAATGGATACAGTAATAATTAGTCTATTCATGTCACACACCGCATTATTGGTCTTATATCCAGTGACGTGTCCAGAAATAGCACAAAAGAAAGCGTTAAATAGTAAGGCTAGAAATCTTGCACGCGACACGTTAACTTTCTCCATTCCAAATTGTAAGTCATTCCAAAAATCTTGGAGAGTCAAAACATTTTAAGTTTGACTAAAGATTATAGAGAGAAATATAAAGATTTATGACATCAAATAAGTATAGTATAAAAATATAACTAATAAAAAATCTAATGATACTTAGTTGGTATCAAATATGTTATTATCATATTATATAAATTTAGTTAAATTTTATAAACTTTAACTCTTCAAGATTCTTAAAATGATTTACAATTTGGAATGGAGGGAGTATATAATAGGTACTATATCAAATAACGATATCAATCCAATTGCACGCAGCACGCTAGGGCAAGGGGCGGCTTCCGCGTTGACAGTCGAAGACTCGGAGTGGGCGGCATCAGTGTTCGCATGCGGTGGGGCTGGAGTGCTTTGGTGGGCTATCCCTATGGGCTGGACAACCCGGGTCCAGATCCGCCCGTAATAGGTTATTGTATAATTTTTTACATATAATTTCGGGAAAATAGTGGTATGTGTTTTATTTTTCACTTTTCCTATAGTTCAGGTGTCTGAAATTAACACTAATATAATATTAACTAGTATAAGTTAGCTGTTAATTTTGTATTTTGTTATTTGTCTTTGTGTTATAACATATTAAATTTTTGTTCTTGTCCTCCTATATAAATAATTGTAATTGTTAAATTGTATTTGTGCCAATATATATAAGATTTTGTCATGTTTATAGTTTTGTCTAACAGATTTTTTATTTCTGAAATCGAAAATTGCAGACTGTGTCTACATAAATTGCAACGAACTAAAACTGCAATTTCAGTATAAAATATATGTAATAACCATCGTCTGAAAAAAAACTAAAATTTAGACACCTGAAATTTAGCAAATCCCTTTATTTTTAAATTGTAGAAGGGACTTCTCACCTCTACGTTATCGCTATATACGTTACCGCATATAGCGTTTACATTATTCTATAGTTTCAGTGATATTACTAATGTTAATAATGCAAGTTTTATATATACTACTACTGTGATAAAGAACTGACAGGCGGACGGATAATATATTTAAGCCGGTCGTGCCGGATTTTTTTTAATTAAAGAAAGAAAAAGAAAATTTGACGAGTGACGAGGACGTTCACGTGGTGCACGTCCGATGGAGACGCTGAGCCAAGTCCCGCCAAATATCTGCATAAGCAATTAACAAAGTGATCTAAACGGAGGCAGCTGTCGCGGAGCTGATATGATCTGTTCTGAGGCAAGCAGTGACGCCATGCTGAAGCAAACGCTACGCAAGTGATTTCCCATGCCAAGAAAAGCCTGCATAGTTGTGAAAAATGCAAACTAAAATGTTCCGGGAGAAGGTCCACAAATAACTTCACACGAACGACGCCTCCTCGCCGTCTTCGAAGAAGGCGCCGGTGACCCCGCCTTCCGGCAGCAGCGCCACCTTCACCACGTTGCCCGCGCCTTCCTGGGGCGTCAGGAGCCCTGAGTGCAAGGTTATGTCAGTCTTGATGTAGCCAGGATGCACACAGTTGACGCGCAGCGCCGGTTGCCTCGTCGCTAGGATCCTCGAGTAGGCGTTCATGGCCGCCTTGGCCACCTTGTACGCCGCGAACGCTGCCGGCCACCCGCGCGCGTCAACCTCGCCGGCCTCGAAGTCTTTCAGGAACATGTCCAGCAGCTCGTCCAGCCTCTCCTCGGTTAGCTTGTCAACGTTGTACAGCTCTTGCTTCAGCTCCTCGTTTCTGAAAAACTGCATTTGCAATTGCAAGAAATATTATTTACCGTTTCAGCTCTGCTCTCTCAACAAAATTAGGGACAGAGATCGGATAAACTGAAAGAAAAGTTTCCTGGTTATAACGTGTCTTGTACTGTGTACTAGTATATAACTATGATGCGTTTGGCATTGGATCGGAAGTTGGAGCAGCGAGAGTCATCAAAAAGAAGTTACCCTAAGCAGCCCAAAGTCGGAGGAGACGTTAACAATCCTTCCATCAGAGGAGGCTTGGAGCAGAGGCAGTAACGCTTCGATCACATGCTTCACGCCGTAGTAGTTTGTCTGCAGGCCTTTCTTTGCAGCATCATTAGTCTCCCGGGTATTTCTCCACAACCATTCAAGCATCTGATCCTTATCCATGCCACTCAACTATCACACGCATCAACAAACCAACTTGTTCAGTTTAGCACTTAGGCCTACGAGCAAAATGTTCAGAAAGCACATGTACATTCTTCTACGTTGCTACAGATGTACTACTGGTTAGCTGGTTGCTGCCGGCTTCATCGAGGAATCGAGCAGAGCACACTTAAAAGGCTGTATGACTATATATTCAACCAACTAATACCTATGATTAGCTGAAAATGTAGAGCTCACCTCTTCTTCGCTTGTTACCAACGCATCAGCAGGATCCCGGTCGTATTCGACGCCACCAAATGCAGCATTATTTATCTATGTATGTATACAAACAGATCACCTTCATCACTCATCAGCCATTCATACAGGCATACAGCATCACCATATCAGCCGCAGCAAACCTTCAAAAACTTGAAAAGAAGGTTTACCAGAATGTCTAGCCTCCCAAAACGAGTCTTCAAGAAATCGGCTAGCCTAGCAATGCTCGATGCATCTGTGATGTCTAGCTGGTGGAAGATGACATCGGAAAGGCCCAGCTCTCTGAGCTCCTTGACGGCAGCCGCGCCCCTCGTCTCGTCCCTAGCTGTTAGGACAACGGTGATACCATTACGGGCCAGCTGCCGGCACACCTCTAGCCCAATACCTTTGTTTCCGCCGGTGACCACAGCAATCCTAGCAAATCATGCAACCGCGATGACTCTGTAACACAGATCAGATGGTAGCGAAACTAGTACATGTCAAGAGTGATCGAAGTGCATACCTTGCGCTTGGGAAATTAGAGATGGCTCCCTCCATGATCGTGCACCACGAGCTCTGCTTCTCTGGTCAACCTAATGGGGTGCTGTATGCGTAGGTCTTATCACCAAGCTAAAATCAGTATATAACTATATATATGTACTACCTCTCAACTTTATACTCTTTAATATTGTGACAGTGGAACCTCAAGTGGCCGAGTTCAGATTGCCTGTTCACATTGAGCATGTTTAAAAGATATGACAGGACAAGTCCTTGGATTAAAAAAATATATCATTTGTGTCAAATCAAGGTTGCATGATCAGATCGCATATAAAGATATATAAATAAACCGATCAAAGCCTAAAGGAAGCAGCTGTCAGCTGGCGCCATCATTCAGAAGTCAGAACCAATAACAAAAAAAGGTAGACATGCTAGTACTCCCTCCATCCCAAATATCCTAAATTGTAAGTCATTCTAAGAATTTTGGAAAGTCAAAGTTTCTCAAGTTTGACCAAACTTATATAACAATATAATAATATTTATGATGTCAAATAAATATTATTAGATTCGTTATCCATTATATTTTTATAGTATACTTATTTAATATTATAAATCTTTATAATTTTATCTATAATTCTTGATCAAACTTGAGATGCTTTGACTCTTCAAGATTCTTAAAATGACTTACAATTTGAGATGGAGGTAGTAACATTTAAGTATTTATAACAGGTAAGCACTGAAGCATGCAGAACCAAAAGCATGAGGCTGGTCGCACCGCTGTTCGCTAAAAACTTCTGGAGGAGAAATATTCACGCACCGCTGTACTCTACTGATCCTGTAACCAAATAAACATGAACAGACCCGCTAGCGTTACTGGTGGATAACCGCCATGCAAGCACGGCATGCAGCCTGTGGTGTGTCAGCTCCTTAAAATACGCGTGTAACTTTTCTAATGAACTAAAAAAAACTATAACTCAGAAACTAAAAAACCAAATTAAATTCTGATTACACCAATAAATTCGTGTCAATAAATCCTTCAAAACAAGATCTCATATGAATATATTTAGATAAAGTGATAAATAAACCTCATTGTTGATAGTTGGTATAGTATATGAGATATAGAGGATAATGGGTGCGGAAGAAACGTATATAAAAGAGAGAATTTTGATGACTAGGACGGATAGAAGATAGATTTAGAAAAATAGCAGTACGGACATTGTGAAAACAATGGAACGCAGGAAAGCCTGACATAGCTATGAGCATTCCGAATTTAAATGTTACTACGTACTACACTTCTATAGGCAATTCAGTAGTGGCCATTAAGATGACTAGAAGAGGAGCAATTTAAATTTTCATATAGTGTGAAGCTGAGCATTTGTATGTATGAGAAGCTCTTTTGCATGATATAGGTTTGGTCAGTACCCAATAGCTTGCTAGAGTATATTCAACAACTCGTCTTGATTTTGAAAAAAATAAATAAATAAGACAATTAGTGAAATTTAGCGTCAAAAAAGTTAAACGTCTTATAATTTAGGATGGAGAAAGTAGATCTGACTTGTGCTTTAGCGTAGAATAAATGAGGGGATTTTTTTTACAACGCACAAAACTATGCATTATGCTGGGAAGTAATAATAATATATACAACTTGTAGCCGCAACATGCCCACACCCACACGGGTACCACCGTACCAGTACCATATAGGACACCAAGCAACAACCCAAAACAAAGAGGCAACAGCTTATTAAGCAATGTCCAGTCAAGGAAAATGTAAAGTACTAGTGCGACCAAATCTGCCAAGTATGGTTCATTGCAAATATACAATCGCCTCCAGAGATATTATACAGGAGACGAAGAATCCTGATGCCAAGCTCTACGGTTTGCTCAATGTGCTAGTTTGAGTACACAAGTCGACCTATATTATACTTATTGGCACTAACTATTTTATAGCTCTTTCTTTTATTCTGAAACCGAAAAGAGAAATATCATCACACAAAGGATGCCTCGCCATTCAGATCAAAATAAGCACCAGTTGGGCCATCATCAGGCAAGAGAGCAACCTTCACAGGATTGCGGGCACCCTCTTCAAGTGTCAATACTCCCATGTGCATACAAATATCGGTCTTGACATAACCAGGTGTCAGACAGTTGATATGCAATGTAGGATACTTCTTGGCAAGAATCCTAGTATATGCATTAAGTGCCGCTTTGGCAACTTTATAGGCTGACGATCCACCTGTTGGCCACCCATGTGCCTCTACTAAGTTGGCCTTAAAATCCTCTAGGAACTTATTCAATAATTCCTCCAGTTTATTTTCAGTAAGATTGTCAATGTCATCAAACTCCTTCTTAAGGTCTTCACTGTTGAAGTTCTGCTTAAAAAGAAGGAATGGCACGATCTTCAGTAACTAAAAGTGCACAGGAACAAGGGAAGACAAGTGGACTGAAACTAAGTGAGCATTTCATTGCATGCAAACGCTAGTAGAAATAATATTTTGCGACATTTGAAATCAACAAACTCAATAAGGCAATATCTATTAACATTTTTTTGTCACCATTTGACAAAATGAACATTGAACACAGCTGAGTGGCTACAATGGGGAAGGAAGTAACACCAAAAGAATGTGGAATGTAGACGTAAACAAGAATAATGTCTTCCCCAAAAAGCTACAGCCAACTTCCAAAAATTAAATAAGACTATAATAGGAGGTACAATCAACCATGCTACTGCAAAAGTATTCTGGCAAACACTATGTTATAGATGAGATGTAATAATCATTTATTTTTCAGTCAAATTATATTGAAATTTACAGAACTTACTCTCAGTTGTCCAAAGGCTGATGAAACATTGACAATTCTTCCAGAAGAGGATAACTGAAGAAGAGGAAGTAGTGCTTCTGTGACAAGCTTGGCACCATAGTAGTTTGTTCTCATACATTGTATAGCTTCATCGTATGTTTCTTTTGAATTTTCACTCATCCATTCAACTCTCTGATCTACATTCATGGCATCGACCTACGTTTCATGGCATGTCAATTATTCTAGAACTATTTTTTCTGGTACAATATAATTGTGCATTTAATCAGGTCAGACAAAGATTTAACAATCAAATGATGTAGCAACATCATAGCTGAATTGCATAATTTAAGAATTATCAACGTCCAATGAAGATGTTTATATCCTAACCACTATTCTTCAAGCAATATTAGATCAGAATGAGTAATATAGGTGCTTTGAAACTGTGAAGTACAATTGCATTAGCCTTAATGTGCCTCATTGTGAAAAGTACGAAGTGCAAGAGAATTGCTCACAAACTGCACATTTGCTATACTTTGTGATATTTTGCTTTAGATTAAGGGCACCTTATCCTTAACTGCAGCAAACAAAACTGGATCACGGTCAACACCTGAAATTCCCGCATTATTGATCTGCAAACAACAAACACGACAAAATGATGGTGGCATGGTGGTCCATTGCAAACAATACAAAAAAGGAATCACTTGACCCAAAGATAAAAGTGAACTTAAGGAATGTTCAGAGATGCGAAAACCAAGTGATAGCTTGATTCCTGACTTTGTTTCCTGGAATTGTAAAGCATTGTTTTATGAAATTGTGAACTGAAACGGCCATGCATGGTTGTATGAGAAACTTTAAGATTTTTTAGTAGTACTGCCGAAAATAGATTTCACTGCTGGCTCAGATGTCCAAAACGTAGCCAAAACAGCCATGCATAGTAGTAAAGCAGTGATCATCGTCATAAGATTTTTCTGTTAAGTACAGCCAAAAATAACACGATGGGAGTACATCCGTGTTCGGAGCTCAAAATGAATCATCTGTTCCTGCTGGCTCAGAATAACCCAAACATATGCTAGTTCTGTCAGTTTCTCCCCTTAATTCTTAACGGAACATTATCACTTTTCCACCTAACCCAAATTCACTAGGAACCGCACGAGAAGAGTTTTGCCATACCAGGATGTCAAGCCTGCCGAATTGATCCCTAACGAACTCCGCGAGCCGGGCGGCGCTGGATGCGTCGGTGACATCGAGCTGATGGAAGTAAACCTCGGCGTCGCCGCTGGCGCACCTGACGCGCTCGACCGCTTCTAAACCCCTCGCCTCATTCCTCGCCGTCAGGACAACCCTGAGCCCCTTAGACGCCAGCTGCCGGCACGTCTCCAGCCCGACCCCCTTGTTCCCTCCGGTCACCAGCGCGATCCTGGTTGCGCCGGAAAAAGGGATACGGGATTACATGCTCAGTGGCATATTAGACCAAAAGGGACGATGAGGGAGATTCATCCGGCGCACCTCTTGCTCGAGGGGATCGAAGCCGCCGCCACGTCCATGGCTCTGGCTCCTCTCCGGTTTGGGGCGGCGCGGGTGTGCGAATGAATGCGGTGCTGTAGCCTTTGGAGTGCGCAGCTTTCCCCCGAGAATGGCGTCTGCCAATTTCGCTATCAGACTGCAAGCGCGTGCGGCGTGCGTGCCTCCCCCGTCGGTTCTCACTTCTCACGGAGTCACGGCTCACGAGAGCTTTGGGCTAGTTCTGGAGCCCAGAGCACGGTGAGGTTGCTCACGAAGGCCCAAGTTTTCCTCTTGGGCTGGCTGACCCGATCGTTTCATCAAAAATAAAAACAAAAAACATGATCGGCCAAGCTAAAAAAAAAAAAACATACACACGATCGGCTGATCTGGTTCCCATCTCACCGAAAGAAACAAGAAAAGCGATGTGTTTGTTTACCCGTGTGCCCATGCGTTGCCATCCAACTATCCAAGGCGGCCATCATGTGGACGCAGGAATTTGTAACGCACACGCACCCATGTGCAGTATACTCCCTCGTCCCGCTGTCGTTCACACTTCCGGAGAAATAGTTTTTATTAAATACGGTATATATTAAAATATATTAATATTTATGCTACATTGGTAGTACTATTTAAAGATTTTTAATTCTATTTTTTAATAAAATTATTTTTAGATATAAATATTATACATATTTTATATATAATTAAGTTAAATGTGTGACGACAATTAATTTGGATGGAGTAGTAGTCTGTAAAGTCTATCCAAAAGATATTTGCGACACGGTGTCAAATCAAGGGCTAACTCCTGTCCTGAACTACGGCTTCTTGTCCAGGATTTCAGGGTCAGAAGATCGCGTAGGCAGGAAATCTTGCGTGCGTGCACGTTTCTTAGCACTGACATACTCCCTCTGTGCCAATTTAATTATCGTTTTTTTCGTACCACAGTTTAATTTAATTTATATAAAATACATATAACATTTAGATCTTCAAGTAATTTTGTTAAAAAAATAGACTTAAAGATCTTTTCGACGATACTAATTATATAGCATAAATATTAATATATTTTAATATAGATTTAATCAAAAGGATTGGAGGGAGCTCGTACTTTAACTCTTCAAGATTAACATGTGGGAATCGTATCGGTCAACAGAGCTCATGTTTGATCAACTTTATATTAAATACTATTAACATTTATTTCTCTAAATAATTTTATTATAAAAATATATTTTATAACTAATCTAATGATACTTATTTCATACCATAAATGTTAATACTTTTTTATATAAAATTAGTCAAAGTTCAAACTATTTGACTTCTCGAAAAACGAGAATTGCATCTTTTAGAGACGGAGGTAGGATCTTAAGTTTGATCAAATATATATATATATATATATATATATATATATATGATAATATGTCAACTAGTATTATTAAATTTTTCATCAATTATATTTTCATAGTATACTTATTTGATGTCATAAATCTTATAATTTTGATAAAACTTGAAATGTTTTGACTCTTCACAATTCTTGGAATGTCTTATAATTTATAATGGAGTGAGTACTATATTTAAATGCTAATTTAAAAAGTCAAACATAAACTAATTACATAAGCACTGCGAATATATTAATCTCTGTTCCATGTTTTTCAACTCTGCTTTAGGTTTTTTGCCAAACTGTTATAGCTCTACGCATGTGGTTCGAGGAAAAAAATGTGGAGTTGTGAGAGCATTTAAAGAGATACTCTATAAACTCCACGTTTTTATAGAGCTACTCTATAGTGAAGTTGGTGAAGTAAAATTTATGGAGCAGTCCCAAACAGAACCTTAGTTAACCTTTTTTTTACTGTAGCATCATATGAGTCACCACTAAACAATTAGTTTTGAAATTAAGCTTTAAATCCTTCAAATTATCATGAAACATAGCGGTGGGGATCTAAACAGTTCCTAAATGTGTTGAAAACAGAAATTATATAGCTAGAAAACAATGGAATGGCTTGGCCGCCGCCGCCCCGGTTGTGATCATCTTGTGGACGCGATCGTGACGATTGATGAGCACGCCGTGCCAGTGGCGTCGTGATAACGGATAACAACACACGGAGTACTGTACTATTCAAGTGCCGAGTGCGATACCAATTGCCAACGGCCGCGCCGCCGTGCTGAGGTCAAAAGAGATGATAGAGAATCCTTTTCTCTCCCTCTGAGATGCTGATGTTTCTCGTGACGTTGAATGACTGCTCTAGCCGGATCCAGCCTCGCGGTCTGGCAAATCGAATGTCACATGTTGTGTTTAGTTCGTAAAAATTTTACGAAAAAAAGCACTGTAACGTTTTTAGCTTTTATTTAGTAAATATTGTTTTTAGCTTTATTTGGTAAATATTATTCAAATATAACGTAACTAGATTTAAAAGATTCTTCTCGAGATTTATAGATAATCTGTATAATTAGTTTTATTTTTTATTTATATTTAACACTTTATAAATGTATTTAAAGATTCGATGTGACATAGAATCTTGTAAAGTGGGAGAAGTACACACAGCCAGTCACACTCGGGGAATATTTTACATACAGTACGGGTACAAAATCAGTACGGCGAGAAATTTACCGCCAGGGGTTACAGTACATCTAGGAGCAAGTACTAGCAACGCAAGACGGGCAAAAAGGCTACTCTTGTGACAGCGACCGAGTCCTGATTGTTCACCTCCCGCCGGAGAGGCCAGACACCGAAGAAGAGAAACCGCCAGAGACGGGGCTGACGCTCGACGTGACCGTGGACGGGAACGACATGGCGAAGGAGTCGAACCCGTCGTTCTGCATCAGCGCCAGCATGGTGTAGCTCACGTACGTGGGCGCCACCTCGGGCATCGCCGCGTCGCCCTCCAGGTACTGCACGACCTGCCGCATGCCGGGCCGCGCGTCGGGCAAAGGGTGCGCGCACATCAGGCCCAGCCTGATGACCAGCCGCGCCTCGTCGGCGTCGTACTTGCCGCACAGCCGCGCGTCCACCGTGTCGAGTGCAGCGCCCTTGCGCTCGTGCTCGTGCACCCAGTCCAGCAGCACGCGCTGCTCGTCGGGCGCGAAGCACCCGAGCGGGCGGCGGCCGCAGGCCACCTCCAGCACGAAGACGCCGAAGGCGAACACGTCCGTGCCCGGGGTGGCCTTCCCCGTGCGCACCAGCTCCGGGGCGAGGTACCCCATGGTGCCCACCACGTGCGTCGTCTGCGGGTCCACGCCGTGGTCGTACAGCCTCGCCAGCCCGAAGTCGCCCAGCCGGCCGTTCATGTCGCCGTCGAGGAGCACGTTGCTGGCCTTGATGTCCCGGTGGATGACCACCTTCTCCCAGTCCTCGTGGAGGTACAGCAGGCCGGAGGCCACGCCCTTGATGACGTGGAACCTCTGCTCCCAGTCCAGGACGGGCCTGTTGGCGGTCCTGTCGTGCAGGTACTTGTCCAGGCTGCCGTTGGACATGTAGTCGTACACCAGCAGCAGCTCGCCCTTCCGCCGGCAGTAGCCCAGCAGCTGCACCAGGTTCCGGTGACGGAGGTGGCCGATGCTGACCACCTCCGCGATGAACTCCTTCATCCCTGCTTCGAGTCGTGGGAGACCCTCTTCACGGCGATCTCGAGTTTGTTCTTGGACTTGGGGAGCACGCCCTTGTACACCCTCCCGAAGCCGCCGGTGCCGAGCAGCATCTTGTTCTTGAACCCCTTGGTCGCGTGGTAGAGCTCCTTGTACGAGAAGCGGTGGGGACCGAACTCCACCTCCCAGTCCTCGCGCACCTCCGCGTACCTCACCCGCCTCCGCACGAGCAGGAAGACGCCGACGACCAGCGCGAGGACGAACGCCGCGGTGGCGATCGGGAGCACGACCTCCAGCACCTTGGACCGGGGCTTGGGCCCGAACCGCGGCAGCGCCGGGAGCTTCGAGAGGTCCAGCGGCGGGGCCGCGGCGCCGCCCGTGGCGAAGCTCCAGCCCAGGACGTAGTGGCGCGTGTAGATGACGCCCGTGGCCGCCGAGAAGCCGACGTAGGCGGTGCCGTCGTCCGCCCCGACCGCCGAGAGGTTGACCGGCGCGGAGATGAGCGGCTTCCGGGGCTTGGGCACGTCGAGGGGCGCCATCGTCACGTCCAGCCGCGCGGCGGCGCCGTCGTAGTCGACCCACACCTGCATGGGCTGGCGGCTGATGAGGCTGAGGTTGTTGAAGGACCCCGTGGCGTCGTCGTAGTATCCGGCGGTGTGGTTCTGCAGCGACCTCATGCTGTTGACGTTGACGCCGAGGTGGTTGCTGTTCATGTCCTGGAACTCCGGGTTGAGCATGGTGTCGAGCTCGACGAACAGCACGCGGTTGCCTTCCTTGCCGTTGTCGGTGACGTTGAGGATGCCCAGGTACTGCCCGGCGTTGAAGGTGGACAGCCTGGTGCTGGGCGCCACCACGAACGCCATGCCGTTGTCGCTGAGCACGGTGAAGTTGGAGACGATGGCGAAGACGAAGGCCGCCGAGAAGGACCTGGCGGCGCCGCCTGGGCCGTCCCGCAGGCGGACCGGCGACGGGTGGAACGCGTGCCCGGCCATCTGGCTGGTGCCGTTGCTGAGCACCAGGAGGCCGTTCGGGGCCACCACGGACATGCCGTCCAGCGTGAGGTTGGCGCCGCCGAAGCCGTTGTAGGTGAACTCGTCGGCGGCGGCGGCGGCGGCGATGAGCAGGAGGAAGAGGGGGAGGAGGAGCGGACGCGGGCAACCCATCGCGTCTGCGTTCGGCGTTACGCTGCAACACGGGCGCTCTGGACGGGAAGCAATCGGGAGTGAAGTGCTACTAGAAGAGTAGTCTACGACTGAACTTCACTCTCAATGTGAACGATCGGATGCTGCGAACCTTTGACCCCGACGGCGACTTTCTTGTTCAAAACCGGTAGCATAATCACAACAAGTCAAGAGGGCATTGATTGGTAGCCTGCCTTGGGGGGTAGGCACATCTTGCTTGCCGGACGGCTACGTCAGTCAGGCAGGCCCCGTTTGCCATGGCAATTGCCAACCGCGTCCCATTGAATTTCAGCGAGACCGCTGATCGAAGTCAAGGAAATGCCGATAAAATATCCAAGCTCGCGATGACAGGAGTGGCAGGGTGGTTAAGTGTCACATACTCCGTAGTAAGTACTCACATCGCATCACAGCACGCCAGGGTGAGAGCAGGTAGCCAGGATTAGAGTAACCAAGTTGGCTTGGTGTCGTCTGGTGGGCTGCGCTCTTTTGACTCTACGCCACTGCCTTTTCCTACACTCCACTTTCCGTGGCCAGGTTGTTTAAGGTTACTGCTCGACATGATCCAGAATCGCAGGTACGAGTAGTCAAAAGAACTGGCTTATTGTATTGCCGCTAAACACTCGTAGTAGATGAGTGTGAATCACTTTGATAGCTGCTCTGGCCTCTGAGGACGCCTCGCGTTTCCCTGACTTGAGGTCCAACCACCGCAGAAAATGAGGCCACTGGAAGCGGACAAAGCGACTAGCCCCGCGCCACGTCACGGCCCCCACGGGATGCAATGTAACGCAGACCAAAACAAAACGCAAAAAACGGCTAGGGTCTGCAAAGGAAGCTTCTTGTGACCACGCGGTACGGGAAGCCACCAGCCAGAAGCCATCACCACGCCAGGCACCTGTGGCTGTGGCGGTGTCCTGTGTGGCCTGTGGCGGGGCCTGCGCGGCGGCTGGTGTGCGGCCAGCGAGCGGCCGAGAGGACGAGTAATTGCGCTCACGTAATCGCGTCGGCCTCGGAGACTTCAATTCAATCCGTGGGGACGCGAAAACAAGGGGCCGGAAACGTTGACGCTGCGGCTGACCATTGACCTCTCCGGATCGGATCAGCAGCTGGTAGGAGGGGACCGAGGGACCAGGGCAGGGGGGCACACGGGGGCGCAGGCGCCGCGCTCCCGAGTCCCGCCTCCCGCGTCCGCATCGACCCGAGCCGACCCACGCGTTCTCCAATCGTGGTATGATTTCGCAAGGTGATTCAGACAGCGACGGCTCGAGATGAGATTTACCGTTTACGGACGCTACTCCGCTCACCATCCGCGCATAAGGAGTACCGTACGCCAGATGAGGATTGATGATGAAGGATTGGTTACTCTGAGATGACGTGCGAATCTGGTCAGCTTCACATCACATTGCCAAAGGACCCAAAACAGGGGTGTGCAAGGCGAGAGACGCATACGGTGGCCGCCTTAAACACCGGGAGTCCTGACAACGCCACTGAGGCCAAAAAATCTTTCGCCACAGTCGCCACTCCCCTCAGCCGTCCGAGGCCAAATCAGTAGTCAGCACGAGCAGCCATGCCGATGCCGCCTCGCCTCGCCTTGCTTCTCTTCCTCAGCCTCGGCGGGCTGCTGCCGGCGGCGTCGGCCGCCGACGAGCAGTTCGTCTTCGACGGCTTCAAGGGCGCGAATCTCAGCTTCGACGGGATGGCCACGGTGACGCCGGACGGGCTGCTCATGCTCACCAACGGCACGAGCCAGCTCAAGGGCCACGCCTTCTACCCGCGCCGCTGCGGTTCCACCGCGCGCCCAACGGCACGGCGGCGATGCAGTCCTTCTCCACGGCCTTCGTCATCGGCATCATCGGCGCGTTCGAGGACCTCAGCAGCCACGGCATGGCGTTCGTGGTCGCCAAGGGCACCAACTTCACCTCCGCGCTGCCGGGCCAGTTCATGGGCCTCGTCAGCTCCGCCACCAACGGCAACGCCACCAACCATCTGTTCGCCGTCGAGTTCGACACCATCCTCAACTCGGAGTTCAACGACATGAGCGGCAACCACGTCGGGATCGACGTGGACGGGCTCAACTCCGTCGACGCCGACAACGCCGGCTACTACGACGACGCCACCGGCGCGTTCAGGAACATGAGCCTGGTGAGCCGGAGGGCGATGCAGGTGTGGGTGGACTTCGACGGCCAGACCATGCAGGTCAATGTCACCATGGCGCCCCTGGAGGCGACTGCCCGGCCCAAGAAGCCGCTGCTCTCCACCACCGTCAACCTCTCCTCCGTCATCGACGACACCGCCTACGTTGGCTTCTCGTCCGCCACCGGCATCCTCTTCTGCCGGCACTACGTGCTCGGCTGGAGCTTCAGGATGAACGGTGCCGCCCCGGCGCTCAACGTCTCCGCCCTGCCCGTCCTCCCCGTCACGTTCCCGAAGCCGAGGTCCAAGACGCTGCAGATCGTGCTGCCGATCGCGTCCGCGGTGCTCGTCTTCGCGGTGGCCGCCGCCGTCCTCGCGTTCCTGCGGAGGCGGCGCATGTACGCGGAGGTCAGGGAGGAGTGGGAGGCCTCGTTCGGCCCGCACAGGTTCTCCTACAAGGATCTGTTCCACGCCACCGACGGGTTCAGCGACACGTGCCTGCTGGGCATCGGCGGCTTCGGCAGGGTGTACCAGGGCGTGCTGCCGTCGTCCAAGGTGGAGGTCGCGGTGAAGAAGGTGGCGCACGGGTCGAGGCAGGGGATGAGGGAGTTCGTGGCCGAGGTCGTCAGCATCGGCCGCCTCCGGCACCGCAACCTCGTGCAGCTGCTGGGCTACTGCCGGCGCAAGGGCGAGCTGCTGCTGGTGTACGACTACATGCCCAACGGCAGCCTCGACAGGTGGCTCTACGACCAGAGCAAGGTCGCGCTGGGCTGGGCGCAGAGGTTCCGCATCCTCAAGGGCGTCGCGTCCGGCCTGCTGTACCTCCACGAGGACTGGGAGCAGGTGGTGGTGCACCGGGACATCAAGGCCAGCAACGTGCTGTTGGACGGGGAGATGGGCGCGCGGCTGGGTGACTTCGGGCTGGCGCGGCTGTACGACCACGGCACCGACCCGCACACCACGCACGTGGTGGGCACCATGGGGTACATGGCGCCGGAGCTGGGGCACACGGGCAGGGCCTCCAAGGCGTCGGACGTGTTCGCGTTCGGCGCCTTCATGCTGGAGGTGGCGTGCGGGAGGAAGCCCGTGGTGCAGGACGACGCGTGCGACGACCGCCTGGTGCTGGTGGACTGGGTGCTGGACCGCTGGCGCGCTGGCTCCGTCACGGACACCGTCGATCCGCGCCTGCACGGCGACTTCGTCGAGCGCGAGGCGAGCCTGGTGCTCAGGCTCGGCTTGCTGTGCTCGCACCCGCTCCCCGGCGCGCGCCCGGGCATGCGTCAGATCGTCCAGTACCTCGACGGCGACGCGCCGCCGCCGGAGCTGTCGCCGACGTACCAGGGTCTCAACATGATGTCGCTCATGCAGGACCAGGGCTTCGACCCATACATCCTGTCGTTCCCGATGACGTCCACGGGGACCAGCACCATATCTGACCTGTCCGGAGGGAGATGAGTGTTGATCGTCCTGTCAGTTAGTAGTTATCGTACCCAGTGTCTAATTGGAGTTCACTCCTGTTCTGTACCTGGTGCGTGTAACAGTGTAAGTTCAGAACCTGGTGCGTGTAGCGCAGCAGTGAGATTGAGGGTTGATATACTATACGGTGTATGCTGTCGCGCGGTAGTGTGGATGACTTTTTGAATGTAAAGATATATATATGCTAGGGTTAGCTTGATGTTCAGATTACAAATTAGTACTAACCACACCTAGGAGATTGAGGTTTGATATCCCAAACCCCAAGCCACTCCACGTCTCCACATGACTGAGAGAACAACTGAACTTGCATAATTTGTAAGGTCTCAACTCTCAAGGGGGCGTGCAGAGTTCACCCAATCATAACTCGCTTAAGCCTCGAAGTTGAAGGGAAACTTTAAGAACTTACTAGTACACGTTCCAAAGGTATCAAAAAAATATTTGGCCCGCATTTTCTGGCGTAGTGACGATTAAGACCCAGTTTTTCTCATCTGTTGCCATTTCGATCCAAGAGAATTGAAGGCTAGGAGTAGGTTTGGCTTGTCGACAAAGTTAGGTTTCGACTGTTTCTTCGGAACCGTTGATTTGCACGACATTTCTGCATCTTGGGTAGCACGAACATGGCGTCTTATTATAAAAAAGAAACTCGAACATGACTTCCATATCAATAATTGCATAGGTGCAGAAATTATGGAGTATGGATGAGATATTACGGATTTGTGGATGTGGAATGACATGCATACATATGTCACTATAACCGTCTCTGATGTCATGGCTGATGCAGGCTTTGCGCCTTTGCCCATCCAGATACAGATGCAGAGCAATGTGCTGTGAGATCAACTACATTAAATTATTTTTACATTCTGAGCAACCATGCATCAAAAAATTTTAGAGCAAATTGTTTGGGGAGCACAATTTGAAACCCTTACTGGACCAATGGAACTAGTCCAGACTCCAGACAGCACCAAAATGGCAAACCTCGTTTTCCTTGGTGGCATGACGGATTCCTCCTAATCCCATTAATAAAATGTGAGACAGGAACCCAAGCAGAAGCTGCAATAAAACTGTTAGTTTAGAAAGATGACAAACAAAAACTAAAAAGGCCATTAATAATTTAACAGGTCCAAAGAACTGAAAAACTGCTATGCATTTTCAAGACCAAGACTGTCAAGTACAGCTCATGACAAGTAATGCTGGGATTTTTTTTTCTTGAACACGGATGACAGGAAAAATGCTGGGAATGTTTGGACTTGTCACATTGAGCTCACCCATTACATTACAATATGTTTCTCTTGGTAATAATTTTTTCAGAGATACTCCGATTAGTTAGGTAGACAAACAGGTTCTTGGTAGTACATTTTTCAGAGAGGGTGGAAATAATTTTTTCAGAGATACTCTGATTGGCTAGGCAGACATACAGGTTCTTGGTAGTACATTTTTCAGAGAGAGAGGAACTATCAGACTAAGATTGTTAGACAGACATAAAGGTTCTGCCAATCATAAAGTTGAGAGCGCTGCTCTATTTCCCAGTGATCACTGAATTATTTCGACTTTTTTATTGTTATAAAAACCTTTTTAAAGTTACATTGTGGATGCCTCTAATTTGCAATTTAATGTATGTAGTGAACAACATCTTTCTTCAAGTTCTAGGCAAGTTTCGCCAGTTTTGCTACGTTCCAGGAAAAAACCATTTAGTTTAGCCAGTTCTTGACTTCACCAACATCAGTTTATAAACTCTTATCTCCAATTTATAGACTACCAGCAAGTATTCCCCTATTAGGAGTGGCTACCTGGCCAAGGAATTGGAACCAGTTTTTGTTTTGAATCAACAATGCCTATGTTGCATGTAGAGTACTCTTGCATGTAACTGTTATTTGCAGGAACAAGTACCCCATGTGCATGACATGAAACTATAAATTTCATCAATTTCCCAGAATATTATTTCCAGTTTTACTAGCCCTACTAGACCAAATGTATTTGAAAATAGATACCTGATCCACATGAGAGCTCACAACATCAAATTGTATTCATTTCCTATTTGAAACAACAAAATTATAGTAGTCCACCTCCCCATATAGTCTCCTGAAATATTAGAAGAAATTGGTCATTAAGATGAACTGACAACGAAGGATTTGTGGACAGTACATGTTGTACAATAAGTGATGTATATTGTTAAGAAAATAAGATATGATGAATTTTCATAAGGACATGTAGACAGCAACGGCAGGCTTTATAATGTGGATTTCAAAAATCAAGGAACCGAGGTGATGAATTTAATATTTTCAAAGAGTGTGGGTGGGTTGGGGGGAGGGATTGGAGTATCAGAAATATGACATGGATGGATAGCTAGCATCCTGGACATATCCTGAAATTAAGGTGATATGATATTTACCAGTGGCGTAGCTAGTAGGGTGGCACAGGTGGGCCATGGACCACCCAAAGATTGAAAGATTACATTACAACATGCTAATTTCAATTGCCTTGTTGATTGTATGTATTCCTATTGTAGGAATGTAGGTTGGAATGGAGAATTCTTGATATGTACGTATGTACAGCCAACATTGGTTGTTGATTATGTAGTGCAGATTATACGCATTTGTTGTATTTATAATACTTATGATATTAAAAAAACTATGTTAAACTGGACCACCTTTACTAAAACCCTAGATACACCACTGGTATTTACCATAGCAAATCTTGTAGTAAACAGGTGGACACAACAACTTGTAGATAGCATCATCGATGAATAAACTAGTAACTACTCACAAACCTCCAAGTAGCATCGATGGACATATAATGCAAAAACATACAGGTTCGTGAACACGTCATGTGCAAAAGAAAACAAATTAAAGTTGCCAGAACTTACGCTAAATCTTCTGATGTATCACACTTTATAACACCTTTCCCCTCAGGAAATTCAAGGCAAGAATAGTGCATTATAATTTCTTTCAAGGTATGTTTCGTGCTCTTCACATCATTGTCCCACAATATGCTCTGCCACAAAGAGTTACAATGCAATATGATGTCAGTGCCAAATTGCAGCTGTGATCGCTAGCATACATTTCAACTGCTGTTGCTACTACCCAGCAGCTTAAATGTGTACAGTTGCAGCCCCCCAAGTATCACAGCCGATCAGGCTGAAACAGAAGAAGGAAAAAAGAGAGCACATAACTCCTAACTTTTGATACCCTCATTGAAGTTTCAGTATGTTTTTGCACTCATGCAAAATGAATTGGACATCCTCTTAACAAACAAGACAGTAAAATTAAATACCTTTCTTACATACTCTCTTTTGACATCCTCATAAGATGTTTTTCCTTTTGCACAAAAGATAGAGGCATTCCACATGGCACCTCTAGCAACCATAACAGAAGCGGCACCTAACAGTTATAGGAACAAACATATCAACTACAATTGAAATAACAAGAAACAAAGGTCCATCTGCCAATACACATTAAGCAACATGTAGCAAGAATGAAAGTATCCCAGTGTCACATAATTCAGAAACCAAGTTATTTGCATGCTTGTTCATCATGAAAATGAAGTGATGGCTACTTCAGCTGTTTAATGTTAATGGCATACAGGTTAAGGGAAACAATTGAAGTTTTGTGGCAGTCCAAATAAATGAATATTGAAAATGCAGTTTCAAGATTGCTAACTGATAGAGGTGAAAACCCAACTTAAACAGAGCAATCTAACAAATCATAGTGCAAATAGAAACACAAACCTGTAGCATCTTTAATTCTTTTAAAATCCTCATACTCAAAAACATCTCCATTAGCTATAACTGGAATTGACAGTGCTGACACAACATCGGCTATCTCATCCCACTTGGCAGGATCTCTTGGTCTATCTTTAATCTTCCTGCGGTTTCAACAAGGAGCAACATAAGCCAAACCAGTTAAAAAAGGGCATACTCGCAGCTGAAAGCTCCCATACACGGTGGGGGTCTAGGGAAGGGAATTATCACAAAAAAAATGATGTGTATCCAGAAAAAAAAAGAGCATTTAAAAACTGAAATATATATGTATTTGATTTGACATTCTCCAGCATCATGTTCAGTGCCGTTATAGCAAAAGGTTATATTCACTTTCATTACAAGTGCACCAGATGGTCATACAAAACAAAAACTCTGCAGGTGTGTATATGAATAGCTTTCGCATTTTGAATCCTTTTACAAACCAAGGGCAGGAATTCTGCCATTCATACAAAGATAAACATCCATCCCAAGACGAGGTAGCAACTACATCCTCAATCACCTCACCCGCTCTGCCAGTGATATTTGAATTCTCAAACTCAAGAAAAGTGGTGGTGTCACACCCGTTTTCAAGAACAAAAGCAAATGCATAAAAGGGCTCATGTGCACCCCAGGAATAGTCGCACACATGAGTTGACAAATTATAGAAAGTACCATCACAATGCTTATTACATAGCGAATAAATATTCATTACATAGTCTGAAACAAATAACTTTAACTAAACGACGATAATTGCGGAAACTCCAAAGGGACTGGTTGACTGGTTGACTCCAAGACTAGTACTCATTGCGGTAGTCATCAACCCAATCTTCATCTGTGGTGTTTGAATGCAAGGGTGAGCACATACGTACTCAACAAATATAACACGGGGTTTATGAAGCTCAAAAGGGAATGCATGGTTCATAGCGGTGAGCATTTTAAGTAGATCAAATTCATATTAATATCAACAATTGCCAAGGTGGTTTGCATAAGCTCAAATATCCATGATCATAAAGTAAATGACAATGATATACAATAAATAAATAACACATGCATAAGCCGCATAGAAATAAGAACCCAATAATTCTGTGAGTTTTCCAAGCCGCTCGTGTCCGTGAGCACGGCTATCATGATAGTTTTTAACTCTGATCAGAGGTGTACAACTTTACCCACGAGTCGTGTTTGCCCGTTTGCCCGGGTTTGCAACTCCCAAAACACTGCCAAGGTGAGCGGGCAGGGTACACTATGAAGCCTTTCAAGGGTTCGTCTAACAAGTTAGGGCCGCAAGGTTTCCACAGCAAGGAGATATAGAGCCAACCTGTCCACGGTCACACTCCTTCGCGGTTGGCCGTAGATTAGGAACCACACTATACCCGTCTCGGCACACCCCTTTCGCGCCATAAAGGTAACCACTGAACAAGCTAGAAAAGGTCCCCATACTGAGCTAAAGCCAGAGCCATATAGCCCTCGTGGTTGTACTGTATATCCCAGATTTTGCCGACAGATAAGCTCCTATAATCATATGTTGCTAAAAAGCAAGTTTTACCATTATTGCATATAGTCATTAACAATTAAGATCATGTACATCTGATATGAGCGCTAGCAATGCTAATCATATATGGTGGATCAAATCATAGGTGTCAAGGTAATCAGGATAACAATCTCTAGGGTAAAACTATGGTAAAACAAGGAATCATGCATATGAATTATATTATTGGTGAATAGGACAACAAGGATAATCCCATGTCATACTTGCCTTCTTCGAAGAATTCTTGCTGATCTTGATCAAGAAGAAACTCTAACTCTTCAACTGGTTGCTCAACGTCTATACCGACCAATAATCAACATCATTCAATCAACGGGCAATCATACACGAAGCAAACAAAACTATGATTAGAACAGTACACCAACATTAATAAAACAAGATGAAAAGTTTATAAAACTGATCTACGTATTGCTACGATCACATCGATGTTTCGTTCACGGAAAACGGAGCTAGAACGACGAAGTTAGGAAATAAACGGGTTTTCCTATACAAAAATAATAAATTAAATCTAAACACGAAATTAAACTTTTCCAAATCTAACTAACAAAGATTTTAACATAAAGAGAATTTTATTACGAACCTAATGCAATTTGAACGGGTCAAAAAGGATTTAAAATGAGCAAGATATGGAATTTTGAATTCGAGTGGCAAAACTGAAATTATGATTTTCATTTTATTTTCGAAATAAAAGAAATTCCGACGGAGTTTACGCTTTCCAGAGGCAAAGGCGTAATCTCTGAAGGCGCCATGGATTGCGGGTTGACACTTAAAGAACTTCAGGGGCTCTTTAGCAAATCGGCAGAGCGAAGGGGTATCGTTGATTCCCAACCGTTGATCTCGGATTGAAGGGCCGAGATTAGAAGGGGGAATTAAAGGGTGGCCGAAGGGGTATCTGACACTGTGGTTCGTCCGATCTGAGTCGAACGGTCACGATTAGAAAGGGGAGAGAAGGAGGAAGACGCCGGCCGGGAACAGTGGCTGGCGCGGCGGTTCGCCATGGGCTCCGCCGTGGAGCTCGTCGGCGTGAGCAGATTAGGGCCTACGGGCCACTATCCGATCAACCAAGAGGCCCGGGAGAACGAGAGGGAGACGGCGAGTTCACCAGAGGGCTTGGCGCGGGCGATTGAGGAGCAGGGACGACTGACGACGCGACGGGGCGGACGTGGGCTCCCTGCAACCGATGGAGAATCGCGGTGAACACACAGAGGCCAAATTGAGCGTGGGATAGGGATCACGGAGTCCCAAACCTTGCTCTGGAGGAAGTGCACGGTCCGCAGGGGCGACAGTGGCGCTTGGCGACGCGTCGAGGCGGCTCCGGAGCTGCTGTGCACGGTGACAGGACGGTGAGGGCGAAGAAACGCGAAATTGAGCGCACGGACGGGTTCGCGGGGTCTCATACCGTGTTCCGAAGAGAGAAAAGTCCCTGCGGTTGACTGCGGAGCTCGGGAGGATGCTAATGGCGGCGGCGGGCTCTGTTGGCTCAGTTGTGAGGCGTAGATGCCGTTTAGATGGGAACCAGAGACGGGAAGGGGTGCGGGACGGCTTATATGGGTGTTGGGTTGATCAAAGGGGCAAGGAATCCCGGAGAATCGGATGGGAGGGAAGGAAATCGGAGGAGGAGTCGGCCGGGTCTCGGCTTCGACGCGCAGAGAAGAAGGAAAGGGGGAAGAAGGGGACTGCCACGAGGGACAGGCCGGTCAGTGTCACAGAGAGAAAAGGAAGGAGGGCTGACTAGGGGGACCCTGCTGTCAGCGGTGCAAGAGGGGGAAGTGCGGCTCCCGCACTGGGCCTTTGGCCGTCGGCCCAAGAAAGGAAAGGGGGAGAGGGAGAAGAGCCACTGCGGGCTGGGCCGAGTTCAAAGGAGAGGGGAGGAAGTGGCCTCGGGCCAGATGGAAATGCACAGGGAGGGAGAGAAAAGAAATGCCTTTTCAATTTTCCAAATTTGATTTTCCAACGAATTTTCAAATACAACTTCAAAAACAAGTTTAAATAATTTTTCAAAACCACTCAGCACAGAAATCCAAATGCTCCAGCATGTATGCACAACATGTATTCTATATGACATTTTTATTTTCCCAAAACATTTAGAGCTTAATTATATTCAATGCATAGCAAGAAAACATAATTAAATCAATTTTATTCTATTTCAAAAACATGCAAAATTTTGGGTGTTACAGGTGGGGATATTGACATAATCGAAAAATGCAGATAGCTATTGCATGCTTCTAAAGGTAGAGTAAGAATTGTTTCAATTATCTACCAGACTACCACAACTCAAAAATACAATTCTATGTGTCATTACCTTCCATGGACAGCAAGAGCAGGAACACCAGATTTCTCAATCCGGCACGCCAACTCCACAGTGTCTTTTGGTGTTTTCAGAAGACGGATTTTACATGTCACTGTTGTGTCCAAGTTCCTCCGCAATGTTGTCAAAATCTATATTATATACTATGCATAGCCTATGTAAGAGCAGTGGATACATGGGGTATAGAAAAGGCAAAAGGAATCAATTAAGAAATGTACATCATGTATAAGCTCAGGTTTGGAGAGTAATGCAGCACCCATCCCTCCACTAAGTGAAAAAGACTTTGGACAGCCCATGTTGATATCTATAGCAGAAACATCCTGGCACCTGTGAGGACGAAATACTATGGTTAAAGAAATATGCAAAGCAAAACTATATAGTCCAGTGCTATCGTTTGGCGCAAACACAGAATTTATGTTAGCAACTTCAGGACTTGGATACTAAAAGGTCTCAGAAATAGAGCTTACACAAGCTGAGCAGCTTTAAGTGCCCTCACAGCATTTGATGTGCCCATTTGGAATACAACCCTACCCCTTTCTTGCGGGCATGTACGGAAAACTACACTGTCAGTCCCTTTCTCCACAAAATCAGTAGTCCCAAGAGATTCTGGTAAACAATGTGCAACATGATTAGGATGTGTTGAATCATACGGCCCCAGAGCAAATGCAATAAATCTGAACAACAGATGGAACGAATAAGACAGATACTGGAAGTGCTATGAAAGCACCCAAGCTTCACATTAAAAATAGCTTTCTCTTTACTTCATGAAGCACTCATAAAGTTATTCTAGCATTCGCCAATCGTTCCCCAATCCCCAACTACAAGAATTTATCATCCAATAGTCCTTTAAGATGAATATACCCAATTATCGACTTCAGATGCACCATTATTGGGGTAAAGTTATTTGCAGTCCTATGATACTCAACATATTAAATCTTAAAAGAAGGTGATAAGTAGACTAAAACACTAATGCAGTGGAAATAGTTGTAGGACCAATAGACCACATCAGATGCTAAATATCAATTGAACAACAATACCGTTTGTAACACGCTCACACTTCAACAATTTGTGATCAATAATTTCTTCTCCATAAGTAATATCAGCACCATATTCAGCAGCCAGTGGCCTAAATGGCAAGGTACCCTGCAAAAATAATTAACAAAATAAGGCAGATGCTGCATTTGATAGTAAGTTTGCAAAGGAAAAATTCAGACACACAGACTAGAACTATATCAATCGAAGACTTCATAGCCATGAGATGAACATATCACAAACTAAAGGGAGTGATAATGCTCTTGACTTGAGCTGTTAATTGAAACCTCTGAACATGAGATCGGTTACTAACTATGCTGTTAGCAATAATAGCATGGGAGTTTATTGGTAAATGGAAATGGTGCATGTTCATTTAGCGATATTGTCTGCTCATAAACTTCAACGGAAATACAGAAGAAGAACCTAAAGTCAAAAATAGCTAACCCCCTGATGGAGTGATTCTAGTGGGGGAGTTGGGAAGTGATTCTGGAGAGTGGAGTGATTCTAGTGGGGATTGAATAGGAAACCGTGAACAGCAGGATTTCTAGCTCTCAGTGTAAATAGAGAAGTGATTGTTGCGTGATCCCTACTAGAATCTGTGCAAATTTATTGTTGTTCGGTTGAGTAGGAGAAGCTGCTCCAACTCCAACTGCGCTGCCAACTGCCAACCGGCCTTAAGAAAGAGGAGGCCCAAATCCAGAGATCCAGACGTTTCGAACTACTCCTCCCCGGAAGGTAATCGTCTAAGTAAATCCAGCCAACGGTTTCATGGGAGATTGGGAGGGGCTCGGGTCGAGAGAAGTTACCACGCGGACCATGGGCGCGAGCACCACCTTGTCGCGGTAGTCCATCCCCACCTCGTCGCCGTGCCGCAGCGCGGGCTGCGGGTGCTCCGCCTCCGACTCTTGCACGTTCGCCTCCGCGAAACTTGGAGACGAGACGAGGGAGGGAGTACGCGGCGAAAGTTGCTGTGGAGGAGAATTGTCCAACTTGGCTTGGCGGCGCGCACGCGCTGGTGCGGGAGCAGAGCAGAGGGCAGCGTGTCTTCTCCGGTCTCCTCGCAACGCTTTACCTGTAGCCAAAAAAAAAAACGCTTTACCCTCTGCTGGACCGAGCAGCCCAAACCCCGCAAACTGATCGTGCTTTGAGGGCTTTGCAGACACGTTCTGGTCCACTTTACTCAAGGCCGACGGGCGCAGAAAGCTCTTGTCTTTGTGGGCCTGTTTGGTTGAAAGTCTAAGATATTTGCCTTCACAAAAAAATATCAAATTATAAGACAATCTCAAGAATCTTAGAGAGTCAAAGTATCTCAAATTTAAATAAATTTATATAACAATATAATAATGTTTATGATGTCAACTAAGTATTACTAGCAAACGTGTCCGTACGTTACAATGAAAAAAAAAATAGAACGTTAATAAAAAAACGCGGACATGAGTAGTACTTGTTGCGTATTTATTTTTTTATTTTTATTTTTTTATACGTGGTTTTTTCAGAGTCTCTAATCAGAGTAGTCCGCTATAGAGTCCATTGCTATTTATTTTTCATTTGCATTTTATTTTCTCTATAATATATGTCATTGCCCTACAAATCAGAGAAGTTCATCAAGGAGTCCACTGTTATTTATTTCTATTATATATATATATATATATTGCTTGTTTTTCCTATTTCTTTGTGCGCGTCTTAGTGAAACGGAGAGATTTTGTCACGGAGTCCATAACTATTCCTTTTTTCTTTGCATGTATTCCTATTTTCCTGTTATATAAACTATGATCTCATTGGTTGCCTTATTTAGTTTTATATATGACATTATGAGTCATGTCGGAATATGATTCCTATTGGAAAATTGATTTTATTTTTGGAAATAAATTGGCTAAGAAAAATATAATATATTTATCTTTTGTCCATGCCATGTTAGAATAGGACTTGTATGGAAAGCCGGTTGTTTCCGAATCCGGATCACATATACGACCCAATAGATTTTAAAATCGAACTTTATATCATGTTAGAGATGATCTATTCAAACTTGTATGAGTACGAGTTATATATTGTCCGGTAGTTAGAGGAAGAGACAGATAAAAAAATAAATGAACCAAAAAAATGGTTGGAAATTTTGCCCTGTTAATATTAGGTATAGATATAGATTATCATAATTCTATTTGGATTAGAATTCGTTTTGTGCTACTTGTGTTTCATAATAGGATATATGGTTTAGAGTTCTATTTGTGTTACAATTAGAACTCATACATTTTAAGGTTATATTAAGAAATAGTATATGTACTCGAACTCTATATCGCGCTAGACAAAAACTATTCTAACTCGTATAAGAGTACAGGTTATATATATAAGTCCAAATAGAAGTAACCCTCCATTATCCGGTAGTTAGAGAGAGACGGGACTAAAAAGAATGGATGGACAAAAAAAAGTCTGAAATTTTGCCTCTTTAGTATTAGGTATAGGTATAGATATAGATTAGATTCGTTATCAATTATATTTTCATATATTATGCATATTTAATATCATAAATCTTTATAACTTTCTCTATTATCAAACTTTAGATGTTTTGATTCTCCAAAATTATTAGAATGTCTTATAATTTATGATGGAGGGTGTATGTATAAAAGTTGTAAAAAAAAATGATGTTTTTTGTCTCGGTAGACAAGTTTGCGAAAGATCTGTCCGGTTCGAGGCTTGTACCTGAGAAGGCTAATGGGTGAATATAGCTAAAATTAATTTTACTATCATAAGTTGACTCACAAAACTAAATGATTGTATCACTGATTCAATGAATACGTTTACATTTGCATTCTAATGATTTTGTTGACTGATTTTCTTGACATCATATCAGCTACGCAGAGGTAAATCAGACTAAGTTGAAAAATTTTAGATAAATTAGACTAGAAATATTTTAAAAATATATCTAAAAATCATAAACAATACCTTTCAAAATAATATCCTAATATTTTACATGGAAAAAATAATGCAATTAAAAGTCCAAAAATATGGTTTAACATTAGAATTGTTGTTTTACCTTGAAAAATGATTAAACTAGTTTTATAATTTTTTCTCTCTCCTGAAATCACGCTTTTATCTTACAATGCCTAGATTGAAATCATTTGAATATTTTAATGAACTTATTTTGGTGTTTATTTGCTTATAGAAGTTGTCGTTATATGCTATAATTAATCGGTGTTGATTGTATCATTGTATGGATGATGTAAAAGCACCATATTGGAGCGTCATTAGAACCATAGTTTTTTTTTTATAAAGAAAGCTTTTATTAAGACCTCTGTAGCAATACATCGAGTTGATACAAAGCCACAGAGCACGACTTCTGGCCTCTGCCTATCATAAGACACATAGCCAAAAAAAAAAAGCTGACACATTCTAGTGACTATCAATTTGCAAACTATACCGCCACCTATGTGTCTGGAAAAAAAATCCTTGGTCACCTGCATCAACTATTGTGACACCGCTACAACTGTATCCTACAAATCCGGCTTCTGCAGAATAGTTCAAGTACGTAGCCAGTGGGTAACCAAATAGATAACATGCACAGGAGAAACATAATTTTTCTTTTTAAAAACAGTATCATTCTTGCTGAGCCAAATAGACCAACAGGTCGCAGCCGCTCCTAGCAGAAGTAATAGCTCAACATCTTTGTTAACACCCCTTAACCACTCGTTGAACATATGACCTATATTATGGGGTTTTAAAAGTCTTGTGGCAATATGAATAAAAGACCAAATTGAACAAGCAAACCGACAGTCAAAGAATAAGTGATTAATTGTCTCTTCTTTGTGACAAAAGCAACAAATTTTACTACCTTACCAATTGCGCTTTACTAGGTTATCTTTTGTTAATATAACTCCTTGTCGTGAGTATCATAGGAAAATTTTTATCTTCAACGGAACTTTCACTTTCCAAATGAGCTTGTTGGTGTTTGGGATATCAGTATATAATAACGCTTGATAATGTGATTTCACCGAGAATTGTCCGTTTGGATGCAAATTCCAGTGAAACTCATTTTGCTCATTGGCCAACTGTATTTTGAGGTAACAAATTGTCCCACGCTACTAATTTGGGACCTATGAGGTCTCTTCGCCAAGATAGGTTTGGTACTGGAGTAGAAAGAACCTCTGCAATAATAACATGTTTAGGTCTGGCAATGTTATAAAGACATGTGTATTGTTCCTATAGAGATGAATTTGTAACACCTCAGGTGTTATCTTAAGATAAACAGTGGTTAAGCTCAGATAAATTAAGTTAAGTGTTGATCAGAGGCTCTTAATAAAAAACTTTGTGGAAAAGGGATGATGAAGGTGTTTTTCATGATTCTTTACATCCTTCTATGTCTATCTTGATCACCGGAGAAGTTTCGTGAAGTTTAAGATTTAAGGGTTATGTGGAACAATAAGATTCACTCTTTATTTACTTGTTTTAATCAATGGATGGATATGTATGGGCTCAGCCAAACCCTACAACGATGCTCAAATAACTCTATTTCATCTCAAAGACAAAAGTCAGGAAAGATTCATGTTGATCTAGTGTTAAGAAAATACTTCAGTTGGATCAAAATTCTATCTAAGACATTCTCGGTGGATTTCTCTGGTCATGTTAAAAATTCAATTTCTAAACAAAATATGAGATTGACCCTTTTTGCAAAGTTGAAGATCATAATATTTGGAGGAGATTTTATGTTTGGACCAAGCCTTGATTCAATCTCTAAGGGTCCCAAAAAGTTGCATCAAGTTCTATGTTGAATTGGATTTCCTGAAAAATTCTAAGTCCCGGAAAAACAACGATGAGTTGCATTCTTTGCTACATTTGTGTGTCCAAGTTCATATGGAAACTCAATTTGATTTCTTAATAAGAGTTGAAGCACTACTCATGAAGAAAACAATAAATCAAGTTTCATAATTTTTGGAGCTCATTTGGATTCTCAAAATCAAATTCAAAAACAGCAAAAGTTAATGTTTTTGGAAGTTATTTGGATTCTAGATTTCAGATTTATATATCAATCTTTGGGAGTTAATAATTTTCAAACCATTGAGAATTTGACCGAAGTACTTCAATGAAAGATGTTCTATTCAAATTGTTCTACAACATGGTGCAATCAGTTGATCAAATCGATTTACGGTTTAAGAATTGGAAGAGATCAAAGTCAGTGGCGTTTATCGTAAATACAATCAAGTTTTGGGGGCATGTTTCTTGGGCTGGACTAGGTCGGCCACCTCATGACGTGCGTGTCCTTTCCCTCGTCGCCCGTGCTCTCCCGGCCGACGCGTGCTCCCTGCCGTGGCGAGTTGGGAAGGGGACACCGGCCTCTCTGCCCTCCTGCTCCCTCTTCCTTTCTCCCTCACTCTCATTCTCTTCTCTCTCCCTCTCGGTTCCTCTCCCTTCCCTCTCGGTGGCGCTCGGCAGAAGCCGAGGCCCGACATCAGGCCGCCGCGGCTCCCTCTGCTCGCCTCCTCCTTGTGCTGCTGCTGGCAATCCTCCTTCCCTTTCCTTCCTGTTGGTTCCTAATCACTACTCCCTCCTTCCTTTGGATGTCTCCATTGAATCAATCATAAAAAAAACGCTCTAATCCTTCGTTCCCATGAAATTCTCCTGGCAAAATCAAGAACAAGGGGGTATTGTTTGGTAAGGGAAGCTTTTTGATGGATTTTTATGCATATTTATCATGACTTATAAATTTGCAAATAGGGGCTTGGTTGATTTCTTGATAATCTAGGATTTTTGTTGCAAAAGAAAAATCCTGTAATTATTTTCTTCTTATTTTGATGAACTTCGAAAATCCATGGTAATTCATAGAAAAATCGTATGAATGTGTTTTTGGACTTTTTGGAATACTAATGAAGTACTCTATGCAGTAGATCTATCATATGTCATGCTTTAGTTCATTAATTTTACTATAAAAATGATTTTGTGCAAGCATGTTAATTCTGTTAAGATGTTTTTTAATTTTCGTAGCCACTGTTATACTTGTCAAATAAATCTGAAAAAATTATGGGATGTTTAAAAGTTTATTTTTGATGTCTGATTAAAATTTCATGATTTTAGGATCTATGGTTGTTGAGTTATAAAAATAACAAAATGACAGTTTGACTGTTAAGACTGCTACTGTGTTGTTGGTTGAACAATTTATTTTGTAGTTAAGATGATATTTTCTGTGGATGAGTAGAATACTAAAGTGATAGCTAACTTTATGATGTAGCTACTGTTAAAATTTTATGGTCATATCTTTTATATTTTAGGAGTTATAAATTTTATAAGTTGTGTTGTGAATCTATTTACTCTCTGGACAGAGCTGATAAGAATGACTTGTTTGAGCAATTTACTTTTAGATTCATGCTTTGGCACTGTGCAAACATTTGAAGTATATTTCTTAATATTTTTAAATTATTAAGATTCATATTTTTATGTGGTGTAGATCTCAAGTTATGCCTGTTCAAAGTTTGTTATACAAATCAGTTGCATTGTTTGAATTGTTGCAATAGAGCTTTTGTCTTTTTCATAAAGGTCTCTATACTTGTTTAAATGATATGAAATTTATGCAGTAGAATAATGAAAGCATGTGTAGGCCTCTATAATTTTGTTAGAATTTATTATGCAAGTTTGATATGTGTTCATGTTTACACCTAATTATCTAAATAAATTAAGAAAGTGTATGCAAATAATTTATTTAGTGGTGGACACTATATTTTCTAGTGTTCATTAGTCATGTGTGACCTGTTGGTAAAGTTGGTTTTGTCCAATTATATGTTTGAAACATAAGTTAATTTTATTTATTGCAATTGCTAGTTTCTGGACAGTTTTGGGGGCAATGTAAATTACCCCATGTTAATGATGTTTTCTGAGAATCTTGTGAATACCAAAGTTGTAGATAACTCATGTATCTAGCTTCTGTTAAATTTTGGTGGCATTTGGACAAGTAGATTATATTTTATGCATGTTTTAAGTTGGGAATCAAAGATGCCTCCTCTCTGTTTTTCATAAACAGATTCTGAAACTTTATGATTTAGACTTATCTAACTTGTGAATCATGCTTTGCTAGTATTATATGAAATGTAGATAATTTCATAAGATTTTCATAATGTCTTGTTGCAAGTCCTTTGGATTTGTAAAACTCTAGATATGATTAAAATGGTGACTGTTGTCTTGCTGTCCAAAAAACTGCATGCATAAGTAATTGTTTAATTTTATCTTGGTTGTTAATCTAATGATTAACTTTTGGTTAATAAATGCTTGCTAAGTCTTAAGCTAAGTTCAAATTGTGTGTTATGCTTTAGATTCTTTTATATCCAAATATTATTCTTAGTAAGCTTAGTTAATCAATTATGGATGTCTATGCTTTGTTTAATGTTGTGATGCCTTGTCTGCTTTAAATTGTCTTGCTTGACTAAATTTATTAGTTAGTCTTGATTTCTCTATACTTGTCATAAATTGAATTAAGTAAATCTATTAGTATCATGGTTGAAGTATTTAGTCCATCCAAAAGCTATGATTGATTTATGAAGCTATTGTTTGCTGTCCTGAAACTACTTGAGTAGTTGTTTGTAGTAGCTGATCTTGATTGCTTGATGCTTGATAAAGCTTGATTTAAGTATCTTGTATGTCATGTTTGAAGTACTTAACATGTCCAACCTTTATGCTTAATGATGTTACTTAATTAACTAAAGATGTCTATATCTTGTATAACCTCTTGTTCTCTTGAATGTTTGTTTGTGATGCAACTTGTGTTATCAATTCCTTGCATTTATACATTTGCACCTTGTATCTCATTAAGGTACGATAGATGCATACATGATGCTTAATCCGAACCAGAAGATGGTGATTGGTGGATTGAATCGAAGATGTATTGGTGAATGGATCCGAAAGATGGATAATCTCGGTTTTCTAATGTCAATCATCGATGCTTGCCAAGCAAGTATCATCTGACAAACACTGACTAGTGTTCTTACCCAGGCAAGCCTCGGTGCATTCAAACCCTACCTTGTATTTCAAAGTTTTTCTTTAAATACACTTATGGTTAATTATTGCATGGGTATTATTCAAACAAATTCCTACTTGATGCATAGCCTTACTTTGAATTATTTACTTCCTGTACCTTGATACCGTTTTAAAAATATGAATGGTGCTTTATGCTGCTTAGCAATGCTTAGACCGATAGAGTCAGATGATTTCCTGTCATCTGTGAGAATAGGTGTTAACATGATTGCTTCGGCAATGCTTATGGTTTTGAAAGAATAGCGGATTACTGCGGTAAATGACTATGTCTTAAAAGGAAATGATGGAATGTTGGAAGTAATAAATTGAGACCGGACGGACACGGTGTTTGGGAGCCACCAGATGTGGATATCTGGTGAGCAGGTTCTCTCCGCCTGTGTCGATTAGGAACCGTCCGCTGTTGAATTGCATGAGTTAAGAATTTGGAGTACTAGTCACATACTTCGGGAAGCTGGACTCTGGCTATTCCAGTCTGAAGAACGGTTAACCCGCACTGGGAGTGGAGAGATGGCGAGAGTAGTGTGTACCCTCCAAGTTCGAGGAACTGGATGGAGGCGTACTGTGCTCTCGGGTGGCGGAACCTCGGTCTTGGCTAGAGGATCCAGGGAAAGGTAGTCATATGTGTGCTTTAGTGCTGTATATGGCGTGTGATTAGGAAGCCCCAGCTGGGTTTAATCGATTCGTATCGTCGTGCTCCTCGGTTATGGAGACTTATCTCACTGTTCTTCCGCGTAGTAATATACTTAAACTGGATACTTGATGGTTTCCTTTCATGGATGGTTTGTTACCTCGTTATCGATCATAAATTTAGATCGGTACTTGAGTAACTAGTTATACGAAACAAATCAAACTCAATTGTTTTACAAAATGCTCATTTTTGCAAAATACTTGATTCTTGCGAATCCCACCTTGAATCCTATGACTTGCATATCTTTTATCCACCAAATATTTTTATTTATCGGGTAAGACTTGTTGAGTACTCCTGTACTCAGGGTTTGTTAACCCTTGTTGCAGATGAAGTTCCTAGAGCGGTGGGTACAACTTCGTGTTGTATGACCGCAGTTGTCGTTGAAGATCAATCCTAGTATAACTCATGGGCAGAGCACCTGGTTTGATTACCTTATAGTCTTTACCACCAGCTTGATACAGTAATGACACATATGTTATATTTTTAAACTAATGGTTTGTAATATGACTTCTGTCTTCCGCTACTTTGATGTAAATTTAATTTTTGTATTACTTGTGCAATGACTATAATGAGGATCTTGCTCGGATAGAGGTGGATGACCCGTTGCAAAATGGCGACACCTGACGGACCAATTAAGACTTGGATCATTTGTTGGGATTAAGTCGGATGTATGTTAATCCTGGCAAGTGGGCCCTGTTTTTAAGAGGTTATGTCACATAATTCCCTAGTCATTTGTCTTCCAAAAACGTACTTGTGTCCCGTCCTTTACAATGAAGGATCCAAAGCGGAAAAAGTCTCGTTTCACCTTCATAAGACTAGACCAAAAATGAGAATCCCCATTTTTTCATTCCACCTGTATTAATGGTTTCGAGCCTAAATATTTATTGTGGAGTAATATTGCTGCCAAGTCCCCTCAGTGGTAAGTAACTTGAACAACCATTTACTAAGTAGAGCAATGTTTTTAATGTGCAGATCATGAATTCCAAGACCACCTTGGTCTTTGGGCTGACATAATATGCTCCACCTAGCTAAACGGTACTTCTTTTTTTTCTCATCACCTTGCCAATAAAATCTAGAACGAAAATAATCCAATTTCTTTTGGACTCCTCTCGGCAAGGCAAAAAATGACATCATATACATTGGAAGGCTACTAAGTACTGAATTTATCAATGTTAAGCGCTCCCCAACTGAAAAGTGTTTCCCTTTCCAACTACCAGTCGCTTCTCAACACGTTCCTCAACCTTCCTCCACTCAGCATTCTTAAGCTTTCTAAAGTGTATAGGAATTCCCAAATACCGGATTGGAAAATCCCCAGACTTACAACCAAGCAGTTCGACATATTGATCAAGGTGGTCTTTGACATCTCCAAAACAGAACAATTCACTCTTATGAAAATTAATCTTTAAACCCGATACTTGCTCAAAAGCACAAAGTAACAACTTCATGTTTCGAGCTTTTTCAAAGTCATGATCCATAAAAAGAATTGTATCATCAGCATAGTGAACGATGATCCCCTATCTTCTTAAATAAATTCAAAGTACCTATATGTTATTAGCTTGTGTAGCTACACACACCAGCTGCGCATATACATGATGCATGCAACCTTCACTTAATATGTTTAATAAACTTTGTAAACTATTGAGTTTAATTAAGTTTTAATACAATGAATAGTGGAGTATAGTTATTTCCTACGAGTTTTGTAATTGTGCAGTTATTTGCCTCTTCAATCAAAGACGGATAAAGTTGATGTAGACCGATGGGAATGGATAAAAGCAAGAGAACAGCGATAAAGTATCGCTTTTGGATCTTTCTGTGTGGTGCAAGTGCAACTGGGCAAGCAATGTCCTCCATCAGACCATCACAATTCACAACTGCAGCCGAGTAGTATCTGCACATCCCAACCATCTCAAAAATAAACGTTGTCGCTAATTATATTATCTAAAAAATCAACGTTGTTGTCGCTAATTCCACTCAGTCCACTGAGATACGGGTAAAAACACTGTTGCCGGCCCTCATGACCGGGCACCGGAAGTTCGGAACACGGGGACAGGGCGTCGGCAAGCTTGTCTCGCAATCAGGCATCAGGCAACATCCAACATGACATGAGTTTTGCGCGACACGAACCTGGGTTAGCTAGCTAGGTCGGTCGGCTGTTTGTTTCAGCGAGCGAGTCAAGTGACCACCTCCGATCCTCTCCATCGGACAAACAACACCCTTTCTTTCACACTGACACTGACTCCAGAGTCAGAGTCCTAACGGTGACCGGCCCCATCTTTTATTAGCAGCGCGCGCGCACCGGCCGGCCGGCACCTACGACCTACTACCAGCAACACGCACCCTCTCGCTCGCTCGCTCGCCTACGACACGCAGCGCAAGCTGCGCAACACAGCAGTGAGCAGACGCCTACAAAATCGTCGCTCTCCCCATCGCTCCTAGCAGCCACGCTAGCTCCCCGAATCCCCGACCCCGGCCCCGGCATGGAGAGACACGGCAGCATGAGCGCACGGCTGCCAGCCATGCTGCTGGCAATGCTTCTGCTGCTGGCGACCGAGCTCGCCTCCTTCGGCTGCTGCGGCCACAGGATACCCAAAGCGGACGTGGCGGCGTGGAGGCACGGGCGGGCGGCAGCGGCGACGACGACGACGACAACGATGGCAGGCGCAGGCGCTCGCGCTACGTCGTCCCCGTCCCCCACGCCAGCCCGGGACGCCGAGGCGGTGCTCGGCGAGTCCAAGAGGCTGGTGCCGCAGGGCTCCAACCCGCTGCACAACTAGGAGCGGAGCGAGAGCCAGCGAGGAAGCAAGCAAGCGGCGGGCAGGTTCTTCTTCCATTCGTTCGTTCGTCTAGCTTCCATAATTTTGCTCCCTCTGCTCAACCACACACACACAGCGATATGATAGATGTCCGTCTGTAACTGTAACTAGCTAGCGCCGCAGCAGTAGGGTAGTAGTAGGGCTCTGGATCCGGCCCAACACAGCGCAAGAGTACTGTACATGCATGCTTCTTTTGCCATGTTCTTCCGATCCGATCGAGCAAAGATTTGATTGCGAGCTGCTGCTGCCTTGGTTGGTTCTTTGCTGCGAGAGCTGGCCGGCTGGGTCTGTGTTTTTTTTTTTACTTCTTCTTCCGGAGATCCGGCCAGCAGTGGCCAGGGTGTTGAGCGTCATTTCCGCTCGCCGCCGCGGCGACGTCGTAGCGAGCAAGCGGACATGGGAGCCCGGACAAGCTGGTGCTTTGTCGCGCATCGCTGAAACTATGATTTCGAGTTACTAGCCTTTTTGTTCGCTTGCGAGCGCAGAGCACGCACGCATCCTCCCCTCCCCGGCAGCAGCCCTACTACACATATCTTATCACCCAGATCACATGGCAAGGATCGCCGTGTATCTAGACATAAAAAATTCGCTAGTGACTTTACGGAGTCTATTGGCTCAGCGGAAACACAGGGGAGGCAGTGAGATACGGCCGTGAAGTGCAGTGCAGGCGCAGCAGCTAGCTAGACGGAGGCCCGGAGCCCGGAAGGAAGGTCAAAGAAGACCCGGGGGCCGGGGCCGGGGCCGCTCTACTACTACTAGTAGTAGTACGATCTATGCATGCGGTCTAGTCTCATCATCCGAGACATGGATGTCAGAGGAAGGCATGCACGGTGCTGATTACCATGCTACCTTCATCTACGAGATGTCCAGTCCCGTCCCGTAGTGTGTACTCCTACAGCAACATGATTTCATGAATTCATGGATCCTGTATTCCTGTCCCCGTTGAACACGGAATGGACACCCAACGACCCTTCACTTCTGGCTTCAGGCCTCAGGAGAAAGATTGGCAGCAGATTGGCAGCAGTAAGCCATACTGGTAAGCACCAAGCATCTCCGGCAACAAAAAAATCTGAACATATTGATCATGGGAGAGATTGGAAAATCTGCAAAAATCTCAGAGCATAGGAATATCAACGGTATTGCATATGTGATGAACCCAGGTGATGAAAAACAGGCATGCTTGAAAGAGAAGACAGACTTGCAGCGGTTGCAGTTACACTGGGGGAGAAATGGCACACACAAGGAGACGAACTTAGAAGCTGTATTTGATGGTCTGGAACCACCATCAGGTATTAAAGAGCTATATGTTGGTGGTTATGCAGGTGGTCGATATGCACAGTGGATGCTGAAACAAGTTGATGGCAGAGGACAATGGCTGTCTCAGTTCCCATTTTTGACTGTGATGACTCTATGTGGTCTCCCAAACATAAATCATCTGGATGATCTTATGGGGTTGCCTGGTTTGGAGGAGCTTGATCTGCGATGGATGCCTTCTGCCCATTTCCTTCACTAGTAAAATTAAGAATGGAGGGACTGCGTAGTTTGGAAGAGGTGTGGATGGTAACAGAGGGGAACCTGACTGATGGGAAGGAGGGACACATGCAAATTGGTGTTTGCCTATCAAAGCTACATATTGAGGAATGTCCTAAATTGAAGGTGAAGCCATACTTCCCGTCTTCACTGGAGCACTTGGTGCTGCATAGGAGCAACGGACAATTGATGCTATCACCAGGCCAAGGCCAAGGCCAAGGGCCCTCATCATCCTCCAGTTTACCAGTCTCTTGTAGATATAGCCACTTGAAGGAGCTCGAGCTATGGGGTATGACATCATCATCATCACCGCCACCTGGATCAGGATCTGAACGTGAGTGGGAGCTGCTACAACACATGTCAACACTTGAGTCCTTGAAGATTTGCCAGTGTGGTAGCCTAACTGAGCTACCAGAGAGCATCCGGAGCCTCAAGTCCATCCAATCTCTCTTAATCAATTTCTGTTGTGCTATTCGCATGCTGCCTGAGTGGCTAGGGGAACTCAGTTCCCTGCAAAAGATGGTCATCCAGAGCTGCCATAGTCTGAGTGGCCTTCCCCAATCAATTGGTCACCTTACTTCCCTCCAGGAGCTCCGAATAAAACGTTGCGATGAGCTTCACCAATTGCCTGAACGCCTGGGGGAACTCCCCTCTCTACGCAAATTGTACATTGCCAGTTTACAGGCCTCAATTGCCTTCCCAAGTCCATGTGCAGCTCCCTTGAAGAGCTTGAGATCTCAGACTGCCCAGGCCTCACATCTTTGCCGGAGTGGACGCAGTCTTCAGAAATTGAAGATCACAGGGTGCCCTGATCTGGAAAGGCGCTGCGAGAGAGAAAAGGGGGAGGACTGGCATCTGATCGAACACATCTATTGTCTACAGATTGGGTTAGATGAGGGAGGGCCTGCCCGTTAGCCCTTCATCTGGTGAGTTTTATTATTGGCTATATAGTTATCTCCAGCCATGAGCCACCTTTTCCCTTAGGTAATAAATTCACAGGAGAACTTATTTACTGATTCATTTTGATTCTTTGCAAATGTTCTAGGTCCATGCCCCCTTGTAGTTTCGCATGTACTGTTTGCCCTTAGCTTCTGCACTTGTGTACAGTCTTACCTGCTGTTAACAAAATTCGTACTACACATACATTCATCAAGGGACATGCTCACTACATGTTGCCAACACACAGTTGTTGCCAAGCACATGTTTCCAAATCGTCAAACTGGTTGCCTGTGAGCAAAGCATGCCTCAGTATAATGCTGTAATTTACTACTTTTTCTTTATCGAAAGACAATGACCCACTCACCACCTGAAAAATGTGCAACTTATGTAGTGCTAACTTGAATTCTGATTTCAGGTAGGGCAGGCCCATACGTGATGATTCGCTTTGGAATGGAGGTGCACAGAAGGATGGATCATCTGCTCACTTCTATTTTGTGAGCTATCATGGTCAGATTATATTGCAAGGTGTCTCACAAGCTACAGAGTTTCGTTGTGATGCCCGTCTCTGCTGGTGTAAGGTACATGTACAGAGATGACACAACTCCTACAGTAATGCAAGAACACTTTGTAATTTTCCTTGGTAAAATTTTCTGCTGGACAGTACTTATGTTCTTCACATGATTCAATTATGCGCTCTTTACTGCAAGAAGAGGAAATTGTGAGCACCTAAAATTAACTTGGATGAACAGCATGCTTTGTTGGCTGTTGCTACTACTACATAGTTAAAAAGTATTTGAGGAGTTATCATGTTTAGGAGGAAAAAAAAAGATATTAAGTGCAAATCTGAAATTGAATTGCTTTAGTTTTTTTTTCTGCTAATAGAGAAATGACAGAAAGGAAAAAAGAATGAAACCTCTATCTGTCTCCATTTCTCGAAAAAATTGAAATATGGCATAGTTTTGAATGCTTGCATATTGTTTCAGGTCCAATGCAATTGCAATCTTCAGTTACCATAATGTCAAGATAAAATGAAATGCATGCTGTTTGAAAAAGTAGATGAAGAACTTGACTGCCATGTGGGCGTAATGAGAAAAATATGTTGGGAACTTGGGATATTTTCACGCTAGTGAACCTGTCTGTGCCTGTGGAGAGAAATCCAGAAGTTGATATACCAAGTGAGCAACGCAAAAGCTATGAAGCACCCTTGAGCTCTGCTTTGCCATGAAGAAACCAGAAATGCATGACTTACTACTCTTTTTTTTTTTGGGAACGCATGAGTTACTACTCACTAGTCACTAGTTTCGCCCATCTTGTATTTCGAACCAGCTGATGTAGATTTCTTTGCTATCTGATATACCGTGAATGAGTTTACTGAACTGCGTCTACTCCACCGAGTCATGTTGGACTGTTTACTTGTGTATTTGGCACATCTTGTTACAAGTGAACTCCTCAGAACAGGCAGTGTATGCAAATTTCGTTTGGTACTTGTGAATATTCATATTTCAGAAGAGAGAAGGAAAACACTGCTTATCTTTCTCTTTCCACAATAATGCAGCGACTTGAAACTATTGTTGTCCACTGTAACGCCTGTGTTACTGCTTCCCAGTGTATGTACTACTTTTACATTTGGTGCTGCAAATCTTGAGTATTTTGTGGTGCTGAGATCGTCTTGGTGTACACTGCTGCAAAGAGTCCGGAGGACAAAACATAAGGCGCTGCCTCCTTCACCATGAGTACATATTGATAAGTCAACAAATGTACTTGTTTCATTATATTAGTAGTATAATCCATCTTCAATCATAGCAGAGGAGCTGCCGGAGAAAGGTGTGGTAGGAGCTCCAGCATCCGACCCATCTAAGGACGGGGCGAGCGGGGAAAGAAGGTGGTGGAGAAGGCCCAAAGGAGGCTCGCCGGGGGCCATCCTTGCGTGACGGCCGGCCGGCAGGAGCTTAGCTCACCCATGGCGTTTGCTCGAGCAGAAGCCGGATCATTGTGATGCCGTACGTGGAGTAAAGGGCTCGGGCTGGAGGGGGCACCGCTAGCTGCGTGCCGGCGGAGACAAGGACAGGAGGGGGGCCGCCGTCACCAGATCCAGATCCAGGTGGCTAGGTGTCGGGGGGTCGCCGACTCAGGGTTGGGTTGGCTGGTGCAACCGGATTGGGTTGGCCAGGTGGGTTGGTTTGGTCTAGGTGTAATCCGAAGAGGATTCCCAACCCGTGTCAGGCTCGGCGGCTGTCCGACACCGACTCTACTCTTGCGGCCGGCCACAGCCGTGCCTGTGCCTGTGCCTGCATAAATATTGCCGCTCTCCACCAGATTTTAGTACGAGTAATTGATTTGAACAGCTTGTCTCGAGTCTCGACGCACGGAAGCAAGGGCCGGGGTAGCTAGCTAAGCAGATTTAATTGGACAAATTAAAGAAGGTGAGATGGCGGTAGTCGAACTACAAGGAGGAAGGGCCAACCCAAAAGTGCCCACGGATGTTGATCTTGAGAGAGGTATTCAGACGACGACGACGCAGGATGAAGCTGTCCTGGTGCATGTTGGCGATATCAAGGCAATTGCGGTAAGTCGAATCCTTATAAAATTTCCATTTCCAAACACAATTAATTAATTTTATGTCCCTATTATTATATATTATTCATCTACGTTACTCGGCTCCTACATTTTTTTCTAAACTTTTTCTTTTTCTGCTCATCGTTTTGCAGAACGTTTGCTTCATGGTGATCTTTGCCAGCTTTGGCGGTGCCGCGACCTACATTTTCATGGTGATGCCTTTTTGGCGAGCACTGGAACTTAACGCATTCATCGGAGGCATCATGTTTGTGGTAGCGCTTTTTGTCCTGCTGTTTAGAAATGACCGTATTGAAAAGTGTATGTTCAATAATGGTATGGCTCCGAACTAAGAAACTAGCTAGGGTTTATGTAATGTCATGGACTATGTAACAAAAAAAAGGCGCCATCAAACTACAACGATGCAATAGAAAGAAGTCGTGATGTAATATGTACTCCCTTCGTTGTTGGTGGTGTTCGTACCATAAGTCTTAATTCGATTTGTACAAAATACGTGTAATATTTATATCTCCGAATAATTATATATTATTCAATACAAATAATACTAATTATATATTATAAATATTTATATTTTTTAAATTTATATTTAATCAAAGATGGTCATAATCTTTGTGTTGATCGGCTGGTGTATGCACGGGCAAGGCTTGCCGACCCATGGGCAAGCGCTTCTTCTCCTGCGCCAGCGCGTAATGTCGTGCCACAGCCTAGCCCAGCTCATGCATCCGCACGTCCGGCTCATAGTCCTCAATTTCCTCACCCCGCGCCAGCGTGGCCCAACCACAGTTATTAAGACAGGACCGGAGATCGAACCGGTGGAGTCGTCGGTTCACTGGTTCACTAGTCGAACCGTTTAAAATCGGTAGAACCACTGGTTCAACTGTTTTAGACCGGTTAAATCGAGTCGGCCAAAAAAAACATTGAATCGGTATACTCCCTCCGTATCGGAAATAGAAGACGTTTTAGACAAGGTTTGAGTCAAACATTGGGAATATAAATCGTCTATAACTTTTAAATTGTTGAGTTTGCAAATGTAAAAATTATATGAATAGATTTGTCTTGAAAAATATTTTCATAAAAATATACATATATCACTTTTCCATAAATATTTTTATAAAAACAAAGGGTCAAAGTTGTGTTTTGGAGACCGTGCCGCTGTCTAAACGTCTTCTATTTCCGATACGGAGGGAGTATATATGATATATAATTAAACGGTGGCCACGGGCCGTGCCGGACCACACCAGAATTGGGTTCGGAGACAGCTGAGATCAAACAAAAACATTGAACCGATTGAGTGACTGGGAAAGTTTGGATCTCTGAACCACAAAAACATTCCAGTGGCCACCGTTCCGGGCCGTGCTCGGGTCGGGCCAAATTCCTATGCCTCGGGCCATGCCAACGGGTCACGGGCTGCATGGTCATCTATACATTGTGTGAGATAATCAAAATCGATATATTATTTGTCTAATTTAGATCTAAAATAACAAAAATATAAATTTTTGAAGTTTAGAAGACAGCACTGATGTATGCTGACATCAGCGCCGCCAAATTCACCATAGCTAATCAGTAATCAACTGTGTGCGTGAACCACCACCAACATTGGTACGTTTGGTTTGAGAGTTGTAGTGGGTTGGAACAGGTTTGACCCAGATTGACCTGCATTTGAATGGTGGGTTGTGTGATAGTGGGTCGACCCGGGTTGGAATATACCTGTGATATCCGGGTTGGCCTCATCTCTCCAAAACAAGGGGACAAGGCCGACCCAGTTGGGTTCCGTCGCTCTCCGTCTCGAGCGAAGGGAGCCGCCCGTGCCGGGGCGGGGTGGGGTGGGGAGGCGCAACGTTGGCCGACGGAGCTAGGGCAACATGGGGCCACTGGACTGGTGTGGGAAGGCGCGACCGCCGGTGTGGAACAGGGAGGACGGCGGGGCGGCTCTGGGCCGTCGTGGCGTGGCGGGGCAACGCTCGGCCGTCGGGGCGAGGCGGGACTGTGCTCGGCCGCCGGTGCAAGGCGCGTTGGGGTGCCGCCGTGCCGCTTGGCCACCGAGCACGAGTGAGCCGAGAAAGAAGAAGAAGAAGAAGGGATAAGGGGGGAAGGAAAAAAAAGATAATAAATAGGCTGACAGGTGGGCAGCGTCGCCGTTGGTCGAGGGGAGCAAGGCCGCCGCCGTGGCCCCGCGTCCTCCGCGCCCGCACCGCCACGGCGAGCGGCTGCTCGGATCCTCATCTACGCCTCCGGCTTCCTTTATGCCCTCGACACTCACGCACGCAAGGCTGACCATTGGCGGCGGCGGTGTGGAGCGATGGGAGTCAGGCGTGGTGTTTTTTTTGTGTTTCTAGGTTTCGATCCTGGTCGCCCGGTGCGTGGGTGAGAAGGAGGGTGGGAAGCCTGACTGTGGGGTCAGGGGGTGAGATCTAGGTTTCCTACTCTTTTAGAAGTTTTCAATTACAGTAGAGATGTCAACTAAACACCCCATTCATCACGTTCCTCCTTAAACCTCATCACCAATCTCAACGCAGGATTGACGGCTACGCCCAGGGTGGGTACCAAATCCTCGTTGCCCCGGAGCACATGCGCGGCTGCCTGCTCGATATGAGCCTCGCGACGTTCCCCAACCCTGTCAGCTTCGACGACGGCAACGACACGTGGAACGTGCAGGTGTTCCGGTACATCGACGCGTCGATCGTGGGGTTCCCCTCCGACCCGCCCGAGGCCGCCGCGAAACGACCCGTGGAACGTGCAGGTGTTCCGCACCATACAGATCGGCTACGCGTCCTCGGTTCATCTACACCGAGAACCAGTACTTCCTCGGTGGGTGCGCGTCGTGGGCGGAGGACAGGGACGCCGGGTGCCTGAACCTGGTCCCCGTCGAGATCGCGCTCAAGGTCGCCGCCAAGATCCGGCGCGGCGAGCGGTTCGTGGTGTACGTGGTGACGCCGATGTGGCCCGAGGGCGAGCTGGTGGATGAGGCCATGCAGGCCATCCTGCTCTGGAACAGGCGCACCGTGGAATTGGAAATGATGCACGGCATCGTCGCCAAGGCCATCCACGACGCCGGGTTGCACGGCTAGCAGACGTACCCCTACGGCTACCTCAACTTCTTCTGCCTCGGGAACCGGGAGGCGGCGCTCCCCGGCGAGTACTCGCCACCGGAGACGTCGGAGGAGGACACGGACTACTGGACCGCCGCGGCCCCATCTACGTGCACGCCAAGCTCATGATCGGTACGCGCTCTCTACAACGTCTCCCTGCGTTGTCACCTTGGCAGCCTCATCTCATTGTCTCGTTGGTGAGTGGTGACACACTGTTGCGCGCAGTGGACGACGAGTATGTCATGGTCGGCTCGGCGAACCTGAACGAGCGGTCGCTTGCCGGCAATCGGGACAACGAGATCGCGCAGGGGAGCTACCAACCGACGCACCTGAACGGACCGTGCGGGCGGGCGCGAGGGCAGGTGCACGGGTTCAGGATGTCGCTGTGGCACGAGCATTTCATGCGGCGCCATGCTAGTGAGGACGCCGACGACGGAGCCTTGTTCCTGGAGCCAGAGAGCTTGGAATGCGTACGACGTAGCAATGTTATATATGTTTTGCTACGCGTGCTATTTGTCACTATGTTAATTTTACGTACTTTAATTTGATTTTTGAATTTGTCACTTTAACATATGCAATATAATTAATTTCTTGTATTATCGTGCGATCCATGTTTTCTTAGTAAAAAATTTTGTTATCCCATAGCAACGCATGCTAATATATCTATACATATATGATATATTAATCTAATATTATGATTGTTGCCACAACAACTACCATAGTCACTTATGTTTTGTTATTAAATAATACGATCTAATCCCTTTGTCTAAAAAAAAGCAACGGTACATATTAATCTCTCTTAAGTTTGACTAGATTTATAGAAACTTTTAGTAATATTTATGTCTAGCTCCACCATTGGATATCTTCTGATCTTCAATCTAACGCTAATATTAATTTGACAGAAATTTGACAGATGGGTTTAGCGTGAGCACTGCATTGGTCCAATGGTCCTGACGGGGGTAAAAAGACAGGACATACAACCCATTATCTATTTTATTGTCTGCATGATGTTTAATGTTTTGTATGTAGACAAGATCAATGATAAAGAATTTTTTGTATACCATTGTGTTGTTGGTTGATAGAAAAAACTAGTACAAGGGCGCGCCCAAGTATCTTTAAGTTTATACAGATAAAATACAATGTCGATACATAGGCACCTAGAAGATGTATATACTACGTATAGATGCCTATGCACATACAGATTGCGTAAGACAAAGCCAACATTCTTAGGTTTGTATAGATACGACTATACACAATGCTGATGTACATAATTAGGATATCATGGACACATGTACAAGACGTACATATCATATTATACATATGATGTCGGTACAATGAGGTGCATAGGAGGGTCAACTCTTTATACAATCAGATCAGGTGTTGATGCGTGTGGTCCACGATCTGAGTAATTAATGTGAAGTGATCAGCCCGCTAGATGGAGGAATCTGTTCAGAAGTCACATGATGCTAGGTGAGTGTAGTTAGACAAATATAGCTTCTGCTGATGAGAAAATATGGCTAAATCTGTGTTTTAGCGTTCAATCAGGGAAACCATGGTTCCTAGTCAGCTGAATATGTTTATGCAGGATATAATGTTAGATGCATAGAGACAGGAACAAAGAATCACATGTTTTATGTGGAAAATATGTCACCTGAATTTCCATAATATCTTGGTGTGGCAGCTGTAAAAATAAAAATGCAGTGGTGAGGTAGGCACGTTTTTTGGTGACAAAACAAATATGTAAACCAGATAGGAAGAAGAATGTCCCTACAACGGATATGGTTGCTGACTACATAACGGAGCATAGGAATTTCCTACAAAACCAGAAGAAAGAACCATGCAGCAAAAGACTTACCATTGAACTGGAATGCTATCTATATTTGTAGAATCTATGTTGGGACGAGCGACAAAAGAAATCAGCATTAAAAAGATCTTATTGTGTTCGTGCAGATTATGGAAGAGTAGCTGAGAAGCATGGTACTTTGAGGTTTATGTTACAGAACCATTCAATTGGAACTTCTAAAAAAATGGAACTTCTCAAAGCCTATGGTTCCTAGCTTTCACATGCTTAAAAGCAGTTATCCATGAAACAAGAACAATGATGCATCTTGATGACAGATTTTATCTAACAGCACCATTAAAAGCATCCTCTGTTTCTGCCATTACTATGTATGACTGAGCCTCTGTTGTACTTCAGAGGACTTCTAAATACATTTGAGAACAACCAAAACTGTATAAGCCTAGATCAGACTATGCTTCAGAATTCCAAGGTCGATCGGTATATGTTATACCCAAGGGGAGGTTACTTGTCAACCATACAATTGCTCTAAGTCTACACAACAATGAATAGTCTGTAGTCTGTAAAGAACATTCGAATAAAAGGTGAAACAAGGTGATCCTATGCCTTGCTAGAAACTATGGTAGTTGTTAATAAATATAGTTAACACTCATGCTCAGCTCATGTTGCAGCTCTACTCCTATATGCAACAACAATGTATAGTGTATTATTTCATCAAGCAAAAAGAACTGTAAACATGTATGACTATAAAAAAGAATTTTTAAAAGAAGGCTATAGTACATCAGTATTATCTAAATATTGGGTTCACAGCAGTATGAGGCATGGCATTGATGGGAAAAAACATAGTCTGATATATTATCTAAATATTGGCACCACAGCAGTAGAATCTCTGAAACAAGAATACGAAGCTAGATAAAAATGCATTGGCATCACACAATCTAATAACGGAATAGGCACTAATCAATACCTAGCATAAATCATTATGAACTATAGTTTCCAAAACAATTAAAATAAAGAGGAAAGAGAATTCACCCATACGTTGATACCATATATTTCAAGCCTTAAAGAAAATATGTATACATGTCCGACAGCCTTGTACCCTCACTATTCTTACTATTGTAAACAAAGAAAACTGTGATGGAGAAGAGGACCATCAAAGCTGCAAAACCAGCAAGGTAATGGGAGCAAAAGAAAGAACTGAGAACCTGCAGTGAACCTTCCAGCAGGAACATTGTACTCCCACTATCACTAAGCATGAAGAATACATCTGATAAGATGTGGGAAAGATTATTGACATATGTAACAAGCAGAGACCATTATACCTTGATGTCCAGTTCCATTTACTTTGGTGTTCCTTCTGCAGAAAACACACCATGGAGGCTGTACAATGAGATGGCAAGATTTTAATGATTTTTAGCCTTTTTTATTCTAGGCATCACTGACCAAACACACAATTTGGTAAGCACAATGTGAAGCAGTAATGAGTTGAATTGATAAAAAAAACAAATGACTAAGGGTCTATTTGGCATAGCCCAGCTTCACTGCCTAGATGCTGGCTGCAGTTTATCCTTCGAGTAGCAACATTGGGGAGGTCCCGGCATCCACCTGTACCAACACGGAGGAGACATATGAGGAGGAAGCAGGGCATAGCAGAGAAGGAAGTCCAATATAATGTTCCAAATAACAGGCATCAATATATTGGAACAAAAATGGAAGCCAGATTTACTAACAAAGTGGAACACCACCACTGGTTGGTGCAACGAACAATATGTACTTTCTTCTTTTAGTAAAAAAATGGATGGGCATTAATGGGCTTTCGTCGTTAGTAGTAAGCTCAACAGGTAATTGCTTTAGGTTAAAGTGTGGAAGGAAAACTAAATAATGGCACAATCTAATCTGGCTGCTCCCATTTTTTTCCTAAATTGCTATGGCTAGCGAAAATTTTCTACGGAAGATAGAGCAGTAATTAAGGAACTATGTACTATTCACATCTGTCATTGTATCTGTAAGACAGATGAAGAGCAGAGTTAGGAAGCCATGGCCAATTATGAGTACCGGAACAATCGCTCATGGGTGGCATTTTTTATAGCAACGACAACTAAAGTTGTTAGCTGTAAAATGACACTGCATGTCCTGTATATGTGAACTCATATATCTAGAAATGAAAGCAGTGAAGCAAAACTATGAAAATAGAGCAGTAACTAAGCAACTATGCAATGTTCTCATTCATAATCAAAGCTTCATTATATCTTAAAGACAGACTAAGAGCAGAGCTGAGAACAAATGACTGCAAAATTAAAGGTGGGACAAATCGACACTTGACTATGCAGCAAAAAAGGTTTCCCTTGGAGTTTTGGATCGCTGAATTACAAATGTGTCGCTAACTATGAGTATTACAGCAATGGGCCATGGCTGATCTAGATGCTGCCTAGTGTGGTCAGCCTGCAATGGGTTGCACAGGTGGGCCAAAATAAAATACTGGGAGGCAAACTACTAATCCTAGGTCATTAACATTGCATACTTTGGATAGCAAACTATAGCTAAAAATGTACTGCTGAACTATTTATGCACACACCAAAATGGAAGGCACATATATGTTCAAGAGAAGTTCATTGTATAGCTATAACCGTCACTTTGTCAGTTATAAGTATAAATATGGCACTACCTGGGTTCACAGCATTGTATGAAGCAAGGATTAAATGACCATATTAGTGCGCATAAGAAGGCTTTCAGCATCACTGATCATGTGGGTATTCGATGGCAACATCTATTAGCATAGTTTGGCTAGGCGGCGATTAGGCGCGACTAGTCACTCGGCAAGGGGGTTCCGCCTCGCCTATGGGGGTAGGCGGACTCTAGGCGGGCTGAGGTCGCCGGAGAGGGAGGAGCAGGCGGCGGCCGTGGCAGAGGAGGCGGAGGAGCAGGGACGGGGGCGGTGGAGGGTGCGAGCGGCACTGAGGAGGCGGAGAAAAATATCAACATCTATTATCATGAAGCTTAGAAAAAGATTAGCGGACATGTAAATCCGGCCCCTAAGGTCTAGGTCGATAAATGTGAGTACAAATGTTGTCCTCAAATCAAGCTCTGGAACTCAATTACAATTAGATGAGCGTATTGGGAGCATCTTAGTTAGAAGAGAAACTGGTAGTATCCATTTTGTTTAATGTGCATAGCAGAGCCACATCAATCAATAAGTTGAACTGCCAAAAACCTAGTAACTAAATGTAAGAAAAATGAGACATTCATTTACATTGGCCTATAATTTGTCAAAATGTATCGCATACCAAGGCACATTTCATGATGCAGAGTATCACATAACCAGATGCTATTTTTATAGATTGAAAACGAGGTCACGGTACTAACAGAATAAGCATAGTAAATTATCTATAATGCTTTCTAATCTAATAAGGCACATTTGAGATCACAGAGCATAAATGGCAGCAGGCTTACTTACACCAGTGATTGCAAGAGTTTGCGGCTGGGACAAGGACAGGGAGCATCAATAACTGCGGGGATCCCTGCATCTAGCCCACCAAATTTGAGTTCAGGTGAAATAGAAATCATTGTGACAATAAAAAAAAGAGGAAGTGCAGGAGGCAGTGGCCAACGCTGTCGTTGGGCCATGGTCTTCCACCATGCCACCCCACGCCGACGACTTGTGCCTAGTGCTCTGCACACATCGAACAGGAAGACAAACAGATGTGGCCATGAAGGCACGGGATCTGACGAGAAAGGGAAGGCAGGGGAGGCTACGGGAGCGACGGCGCACGTGTCGGGGGCATCCGCGCCGACTGTCGCCGGTGACCGCTCGCGCCGTGCCGCGACGGAGGGCGCCCACCGACGGTGCCAGCTCGCGCCGCTGCACTGTACACCGGGGGCGCCGTCGCCCAGGGAGCAAACAGTGCGGGATGGAGAGGGAGGGAGCAGCCGGCGCGTGACCCGCTAGGGCCGCCGTCGCCCAATCCGAGGACGAGTTGGACTGGGCGGAGACGGCAGCAGAGCCTGCGCCGGTGCGCCGCGTCGCCGGGGGCGGCCGAGCCGATGCGCGGCTCACCGCCGGGGCCCGCCCATGGCAGCGTGTCGACGCACCGCTGCGCGGGAGGGCGCAGTCGTCCAGGCCACGCTCCCTGCCGGGAGCCCGGGACCCGTACGGAGAGTGGGGTGGGGAGCGACGGCGGCGGCCGTTCGCCGCGCCGCGCGCAAAGTCGGATGGGAAGGATCGGACGAGAAGCGTCGAGGAGGACGCTTTTTTTTTTTTTGAGATAAGGGAACGGCGTGGGGGGCAGATATTTACCCGAAGGGAGTAGCAGTGCGAGTAAATTTTGGGGGCGACGTGGCGCGCTGGTGACCAAGTAAACGGTTTCAGGGCGACGTGGATAGGCTAGCTGGGCTGAACCGCTGCTGGAAAAAAAATCGCAAAGGACACGTGGTTATCCTCCCGTGCGGGGGCGCTATCCGGAAATATATATATCACACGTTCAGAAAGAGGGAGTCATACTACTCCGTATATCAATTAAAAACATCAATGCGTGCATAGTAAGTGGTTCACGCTATCCGGATACAACATTTTGCAAAACTGCTATTTTTTCAGACACACTATCAGATATAGAGTAACATCCTAATGACGAAAAATTTTAGAACTGAGGTCCTCATTAAATGATATTTCAGAAAAATAGCAGCTTGCAAAATATCAAATAATAGTTCACAGAGATGACAAATTATAGTTTACTGAAATTGTTCACACAGATAACATCATTGGTCGTCTGAAAACAAAAGCATATTTATCATTGCAATTTGCAAGCGACAAACATCTTCATTATCTCAAGTGCTGAAAAATTCAGAAGCATAGAACACGTAGCATAGCATCCAGTCCTGTCTAGTCCATCTCTCTCCAATAATGAATACAACCGTTGCACGCAAGACAGTCCTAATCTGCAGCGTTTTGGCCGACGTGGGTGCTGTACATGCCCTAAGGAAACTACTCTACTCCAAAAAAAGCCCCTGCTGGAACCACAGGTGCCGATCAATCATGGGGGTGGTGCTCGCCACCACCAGCCGGGTCCGGGTAGTTCTCCTGCGCACCGTCTCCCTCCTCCTGGCGCGGCGGCGGCGGCCGAGGCACGGCAGGCGGTGGCGGTGGCTGAGGGACGGCATGGAAACACCAGCTGACAAACTTCAATTCAAGTAATTAGTACAACATACAACATATTGTAGAATAAAGGTATTACAAATGAAAAAGAAAGGAACAAAATGAGAATACCACTCACGGCAAGGAAACCAACTACCACAGCGACGAGGCACCCAGTAATGCGAGCAGAAGATTGTATCTAGACACAGATAAAGAAAGCAATCAGAAAAAAAATCCTAGAAAGAACACAGAACACACAAAAAAACCCACAAAGAACAAAAGATCACCTATACCTTGGTGTTCATGTCTTCGATCTCCAGCTGAACGCCTTCGCCACCCGGAGGCACCGCGTCGCCGTGGCCACCGTGCGCCGGCGGTGCCCCGCGCGCACCCTCCCCGCCGCCGCCCCTGCCACCGCCTTGGGGGAGCGGGACGAGGCCGCCACGCGCCGCCTCCAGGTCGCCGCCGTGAGGAACGTGCCCGCCGCGCGCGCCATGGGGGACGAGGCCGCCGCGCGCCGCCGCTTGGTCGCAGCCGTTGGGGACGTGTCCGCCGCGCGCGCCATGTGGGACGAGGCCGCCGCGCGCCGCCTCCCGGTCGCCGCCGTGGGGGACGAGGCCGCCGCGCGCTGCCTCCCCACCGTGGCCACCCACGCCGTTGCCTCCGCGTGCCCCATCAACCAAGCTCTCCAGGGCTCCCATGTACAGCACCAGCGACCCGCCTCCACCCATATAAACATTGCCATGGCCATGGATGTCGCCACGGACAGGGACATGATGGGCACCTGCGCCAGCTCTGCCCTCGGCGAACGCATGGGTGTGGCTGGTGACGGTGAAGATATCAGGAGTTTGAACTGGGTGTGCCATTATGGGGCAAGAAATACTACTAGGGATGCATAGGGAGCTGGGGTGCATTTATAACCTAGGGGGGTGTGCGGACAGCTATGGATGCCTAGGGAGCTGGGCTGCCCCTACGTACTGGCGCGGGAGATGAAATTGCGGATTATATGTGCAGCGCGTGCTGTGCAGCGCGTGAAATTTCTGTCCTCTGCTTGTATTGGGCCTGCTTTGCCCTAGTTTTGTCCAGGCAATGCCAAAAGCCGCTCTCCACTTTCACTCGAGTACGGCGGCAAAAGGCTCTCCACTTCCACTCGAGTAGCGCGGTAAGAACGGTCGAGTCGAGAGAGTCGTAGTAGCAATAGCAATAGCAAACAAATAAAAACACCATTCGCTTTGCGTGCTTTGCCTTTGCTGAGCCTCTCCCCTCCATCCTTCCTCGCCATGCATTTGACCGGGAACGAGACCCAGAAGCGTCCATCGGGTTGGGTGCCAATGATCTGCTTTTTTTTTTTTTTGTCGTTGGTGTGCGCGTACGTGTACAGCTTGCCGCTCATGTTGCCCAGCAGGATAACTCGTCGATAAAATAAACTGCAGTATCATAAGAAAACCGTCTATATATGATCTAGAGGCGGTACTCCATCGTGCATGATCACTGACATGTATATAACACAAATTAGTTTTACGTACTTTTAAAAATATGAATACTATTTTTTAGAAGAAATCTAGTTAAATATTAGAACAGTTATATTATTGTTGTATTCTTTTTAGAAGAGGGTTCTACCTCCATCTCTAAAAACATAAAATTCTAAGATAATGTCAATGTTTAATATACAAACTTAATTTTTTTAGATAAAGAATAGAAACTATCCGGCTTCATCTGCCCGTGAGTAGAATCAGGTCAAACTATTACAGCATCAAAAAGTAAGGAAAGAAATACACTGAAGGAAATACATCCCAACAAAGAGCTCAAGTAATTCTACGCGACCTCTAGCTTCCACTATGATGTTAATTTCACAGAATAAGATCACCAACGTCAAGACGAAGTTGTCAAACACGTTTGTCAGACCTAATGAATGTACTGAAAACGTTGAACACCGATCACCATTGAAGACTGGATGCTTCTTCCTTGACAACAACACGGAGCACTTGGTGTATATGTCCACCAAACGCCGAGCTGTTACGTCATCGAATGCCACCTCCGCCTTGAGTTGAACACTGAACAGGGTAACTACACGGGAGAACTGTCCGGCCTTGGCGATCAAGAACTTCGGCGACGCGCCTATGCCATCGCCGCCGGCCCGGAGAAATCAGGCTAAGTTTTCACCCAATTATTGAACGCCTGCGGACGCAACAGGGGACTGACTGACCAGCGGCTTCAGCGGCGCCTCCAACAAGTTACGTGGCACAGACAGTTCCACCGCCACCGGCCCGGTGTAACACGTCAAGCAAGGTTTTCACCCAAGCTGCCGCCACATTGTCGACTCTGCGCCTGGTCAACGTGGAAGGCCGCCTTCAACGGAAGGTTGCCATCAGGGACGCTCAGAAGGCGGGCAGGCCCGACGCTGACTGTGGACCAGATCCAGACAGAGTGGGCCCAAACCTTACCCGACGCCGCCGCCAGACGAACGGCACGCCGACCGCCGTCCATGAGCCACCACCACACATAGCAGGGTACTGCCGGCAGAAGGACAGCACCAACCCAGACCGAGGACGCCAGATCTAGGCCCGCAGGGTCCAAATCCACTTGTCCGCCGCCACAGCAACTGCACGCCGATCACGGAGAAGTCCGTCACCGCCGCAACGCCCCGCGCCTGCCCGGGCCACTGGCCGGCGCTGTCGGGTCTGCGACCTCACCGAGCCCCACGCGGCTCGGAGGAGTCGCCCCCTGGCCGCGTCGTCCTGTGCCGCCACACCACCTGTTGAGAGGGCCCCGCCGCCGCCATCCCGCCCGACCGTGTGGCCTTGCCGACGGCCTGCTCCGGCGGCGGCGCGACTGGAGAGTGGATGGGAGGGGAAGGGCGCGACGGCTAGGGTTGGCCGCCCGAGCCGCTTGCGTGGGGGCGACACAGAGGGGTACCTCATAGATTAAAAAGTATGAATTCTTTTTATGTCAAATAATACCATTATATTAATTCTGAAATGTATTTGCTTAATAAATTAATGGATCTTTATAATATAAATACTGAAGTAGGAGTATGGTCAAATATGAATCACTTTAAAGTTACTTCTTTTTTTAAGACAAAAGGGTTAGTTCTTTTCGGGTTACCATGGTGCAAGTTAAAAAGTACTATATAAAATGGTAAAGAACTATACAAACCCTACCACCGAAAAGTTAAAAAGAACTAACCCGTTTGTGTTAAAAAGTACTACTATACAAAATGTCTTTACCTTTGCTGGTAAAGTGCGTGAAAGAGGGAAAAACAACCGTTCTTCTTTACTTGGTACTTATGGAAGGAACGACGTACGATAGTTTAATCTCTACAAATTGAGGACAACCACAATCTTGTAAAAAAATTGTTCATAAATATTAAAATATTATGTACCAGATAGCTGAAACATTGTAGAAGTGATCTATATAGTAGTCCATAGCAAAGGATATCTATAGTGCTATGGACTATTCATAAGGATTAAACAAATATTATCCTTTGTTTTTTCTCCCTCTCTTTCACTTTAGATTTTATCATGAAAGCTCCATATACATTGTGGCAACAACCATAGCTACTTGGTCATGTACATCGTGGTTGCTTGGCATGTGGTTGCGGCCTTGGCACCTGACGCGCGCACCTGCCCTGTGTGTGCCAGCAAAAGCTGCCAAGCTATGAGAGAAGGCCACACACCTGCCCTTCCCTCTACGAGCCAGGATTAGCATATTCTCATTGCCTAGTGGTAGAGCCAGGAAGATGCATTTGAGGATTAGGCTCTACTAACAGTTGAAAGGATCTTATTGGGCCAAAGGGGGTGAATAGGTATGGTTTCTAAAATCATAGCCAATTCAAACTAATTAGGCCCCCTTTGGAATGGAGGATTGTCAAAGGATTTTCATAGGATTGGGATTCCTAAGTAATTTTTCCTACATGGCCCTTTGGTTCATAGGTAAGAATAGGAAACATTCCATAGGATTGTGTTTCTTTGGCTTGATTTCACAGGAAAGGAAGCAAGAGGTCTGATCTATTGGAAAAATTCCTGGCGGGAAAGCTTCCTCCTCGGATGCGTGTCATTGGCCGCTCGTTCACTTGTGTGTGCTGGCGGGAAGGTAGTCAGGATGCAAGCAAGTTGTTCAAATTTAAAAGCTCACACATCAATCCTCTATTTTTCCTGTAGTGCTACCAAAGGCCATCTCATCTTGCTTCCTGTGCTTTCAATTCCTATAGGGTTAGATAAACATATGAACTCAATCCCATCTCATCTTGGAACGCGGGAATTTTTTCTCGTTCCTACGTTTTTCCTATGAAAATGAACTAATTCCTGTAAAATTTCTACGTGTTTTCTGTGAAATTCTTATGTTTCAACCAGGCCCTAAAATTCATATTCCTACGTTTCCTCTATCCTACGTCCCAAAGGGGCCTTAATAAGCAAATCATGAAAGCTCCGCGCATCTCTATGGAGGTTCTGGACACATGTGTGGAGTACGTGTCAAAGTGCGTGGAGGCTCCACGCAGCAGATTGAACATTGCTGCGCGGAGAGAGAGCCCAATGTTCTGGACACATTGATGCAAATGGATCACTGGCGTCTGGCGCCCAATGTTCAATGGGGTTGGGTGCCAGTTCCACTTTCACTCGAGTAGCGCGGTAAAAAGGGTCGAGTCGAGAGAGAGCGTAGCAACATTTCGCTTTGCGCGCTTTGCCTTTGCTGAGCCTCTCCCATCCATCCTTCCTCGCCATGCATGTGATCGGGAACGAGACCCAGATGCGTCCATGGGGTTGGCACTGCCACCTACAGTACGCTGCGCCGGCGGTGCGGTTTTGAGGTGCGGATCATATGAGCTCCGCAACAGGTTAACTATTTAAAAATCATAAATAGTTTTTATATCAAATAATATAATAACCATCCCATGCATGCACCCGCCGCCTGCCACAATACTGTATCTTGCAGCAGCTACGACCTGACGAACTGGGTAGGCAGTGCTAGCCTGGTACTACCACTGTCCAAGACAAAAGTACTTTGGAGGCCAGACTCGCCGGACGGCAGTTCTTCTTCCGACGGCACAGGCATGGGACATACATGATGGCAACCCACCACTTCCGTCGGGATTCCGGCGCGGACATCCGACGGGCGCCATTGCCAGCTCAAGGGAAATGGGCCAAACGACGCGCGGTCCAAGCCGTGACGTGGTCGACATCAGCAACGTCCGTCAGCAAAGGGCAAAGCAGCCAGTAAAACAAAAGCGAAAGCATGCCAACTCGTCTGGCTCAGGACAAAATCGTGCAGAAGATTGGGTCCCCGCAAGAACCTCCCAACGGGCGGGTGAAGAATGATCGTGAATGTTTTCGATTTGGAGGTGCAGCCACTGACAACGACGGTGTCCCGCAAGGACCATTTTGAATGCCATACACAAAACGATGGGAGCAGCCGGGTACCCGATCTGCTGCACGATGGCCTTTCATCAGGAGAAAGGAGAACACCTCTTTGTAGTGGGCGTGGGTCCCGTAGTGGATCCTTACCTGGTGCTTGACTGACTGCAACGGACAATCAGAGAACGAAGCTTTGTGTTTACTTTCATAAAAATTGAAGCTGAGTTACTCCCTCCCGTCCTAATATATTTGCTCATCTAGCTTTTGAATGGGAAACTTAGGATAGATGGCAAATGATACTTTTGCCCCTATGAAACCTAGGCCGTGTTTAGTTCACGCCTCGATTCGGCGGTTCTGGGCACTGTACCGCGATTTGGTACAGTGCCCAGAACACTGTAGCGTTTTATTTTTATTTGTGAAATATTGTCTAAAAATTTTCAAACTAGGCTCAAAAGATTCGTCTCACAATGTACAACAAAACTGTGCAATTAATTTTTGATTTCATCTACATTTAATACTCCATGTATGTGCTGGTATTTTGATGTGACGGGAAATCTTCTTTTTGCATAGTGCAATTTAGAAGGAATTTGGGAACTAAACAAGACCAAAGGTAAAAGAGCAGACAAGTGAGATCTTGCAACAGTCACACGGCCTCTTGTAATCGCGACAAGTTAACTGAACATCAAGAGTGGGGGTCAGCCATAGTTCACGCCAGTGGCCAGCACCATTACTATTATTTATTACAGGTTTCAGTACAGCACAAGACATCAAATACTACATGAGTAGTAAAGTTGCAGGCTCACTTATGAACTGCAGTTACATCAAGGGATCTGCTTCTTATAAGACGACTGCGTTCTTCCAGCCACGCAAAGTTATCCTCAGAAACCCTGATCACGAGAATCCTGCTCATAGAAGGGACTTCTCAGCAGGCTGTAGTAAGATAATTTCAGAACAAAACACAGCTCCTAATCTTCAGGGAAATGGGGAAAAAAAAAGCAACAGAACAAAGATAAGGTACCCACTACCGCAAAGTACGATATATAGGTAAAGCAAAGGAGGCAAAAGAAACCTCTACACCCGGCGGCAGCTATCACATGGAATTTTAAGCAAAAGGCAATCTGAAAAACCTTGTGTGAGCCTTCTTTTTCTGGTTTGATGAAAACGAACCTTTACATTTTAAGTCACAAAAGCGTTTTTATAATAGATTGTAGATAGGGACTTCTCAGTGTATTACATTTCTAAATCCAGCTTTGATTTGTACATGGATGTGAGATGGTTACCTCTGGAGTGAAAGTGAGACCAACTTTGATTTCTCCGCGGTATTCTTCGTCTTTCACAACATTGTAAACAGTTGGAGGGATGCTCCCTTCTGTATAAACTGCTTCCAGAGGAATCCTGCAAAACCAGAGCAGCGCACTTCGATTGAAATAAGCATTGCAAACGCTAAAACTGAATCCCAAAACATCTCCCAAACTGCAAACCGCGGCAAGAGGGAGGCAAACTAGCGTCACTGACTCACTGTACATGGTTTATCATCACTCTGTAGCTGCAGGCCTGATTGGTCGAGCTACAACTTAAAGGATGTGATTACTTACGTTGCTTTACCAACAAAATCGTCATCCGTGCCACCGTCACTGTCCAGGAGCTTGATGAATAGCTCTGTTGCGCCATCGGAGACGGTGAACACGAAGGTCTGGTTCCATTCAGGTTCACATCCTTTGCCTGCAGTGCCCAGTGCACAGACAGATCAAGTCACAAATTGCTAGGGAAGCCAAGGGCTGAAGGATACATAATTACTGTACATATTATTAATATCTAGTAGTAAGAAACCATCCATACGGGACAGAACCACAGGTAACTTTTCAAAATGTCAGCAGTTGAAAAAGCCGGCTGATTGTTAGTGTTATGTGAGCAGTGGCGGACCTAGAATTTAACCAAGACTAGGGTCAAATCATGACAGTCAAATCCTAATAGCCACAATCTAAAAGTTATAGCCTAAAATATAGTTTATAGGACCATAGATATAGTTTTGGACAGCGACACTGTCTCCTAAGATAATTTTAACTAGTTATTTTTTTAAAAAATATATTTATTAAAATATAATATATGTATATTTTTATAAAAGTATTTTCCAAGATAAATCTATTGATATGATTTTTATTTTTCTAAACTTAACAACTTAAAAGTTATTCATGATTTATATTCTCAATGTTTGACTCAAACCTTATCTAAAACCACATCTAATACGATTTTGGAGGGAGTACGTCACAAAAAAAACAAATATTTTCAAACAGTATTTACATATCCAGAATTTTTTTTGAACTATATAATAAATAGTGTGATACAATAGTTACGAAATATCAATAAATATTAAAAAATAAATACCTATTGTCCAGTGATGATTTGTTGCTCCTAAACAAATTAGGCCATGGCCTTAGTGGCCTTAGGCCTAGGCCCACCCCTGTATGTGAGTGAGAATAAACTCATAACTTTGCATATCATGGTTTTTTCAGCTTTAACAGCAATGGAGTTCTTTGTTTCTAAACTACCTACTGTCTTAACTCTCATTTTCCAGACAGCAGACTATTGATTACTAGTAAAGCGTAACTTATAAATCGAAGCTAAACAGAGACGTATACCAGATGCAACGCTGCTCTTCTGCTCATGGGAGCGATACTGCAGAAGCGCGTAGGGATCCATGTCACCTGCGACCAGCCACACCAAAACTCGTTAGCTTGAGCCGGTGCCCTTCTTCGAGAGCAGTGAAGCTACAAATGCTCCCGCGAGGTCGCTTATTTGCAGACGTGCCGAAGCGTACGCACTCAGGTAGTCGGTGTTCTCGAGGCCCTTGGCTCCGACGAGCAGCACCTCCAGCGTCCCCTGCGCCATCTCCCTCTCCGCGGCCGGCCGGTCTGGTTGCTGGTGGCTGGATCGACCACGGCGAACCTGTAGCGAAGACAGAGGAGAGAAGATGCCGTAGATCGTCGTGATCCAATTCAGTCCAATCCAACTCGCCAGGGGTATTTATATTGGATTGTACTCCGTATAATAACAGAACTATACAAGGCGTTTGAGATGGACGAGCGCGTTTGTCTCCCTCTCCAGTCTCCCCACATGGAGGCGGCGTTGCGTGTGCAATGCAAAGCAAGTCAACGTCCCAGCCGCACCGACGGGTAACGGTGGATGATGGCTTGTCGCGCCAGTTTCCCGCGTTGAAAGCCAGAGAAACCGGCCGCCGGCGGCCGGCCGGTTCGGTATCTCGTGCCAAAGTACTGGCCTGCTGCTCTGTCGAAGCACCGTGGTCCGTGGCTAAATCCTGGGGAAGAGACGTTTTTCTCTTTTTTGAGTGGAAATCCTGAGGAAGAGACGTGATATGGACATGCCGGCTAATCAATGCTCGTTGCCTTGCTAGGCCCCCCGGCCTAGCCGAAAGTTGGCATGGACCTGGCCGGGTCGCTATGCTGATGGTGGCCTGGGCCAGATGTGTAAACTCTGGCCTTTTTCCCCTATTAGCTAATGCCCCCTATTAGCTAATGCCCGTGCGTTGCTACGGGTAATTTTTTTTATATTACATTAATATGTAATAATATTACTCAATCCATATATATATATATATATATACCAATACCAATATCACATATTATTTATTGTTTATGATCAAAATTATTACAAATTTTCTATCACATTGATATGTACTACCCAATCCATATATACCAAACCAACCCTAGATATTATTTATTGTTTATGATCAAGATTCTTACGTTCCCTACTATAATTTTTATTTGTAGTGGTGCTTACATCGAGATCCTTGGTTACTTGTCCACCTTGGACAACAGCAATACAGCATGGTCAATGGCATCAAGCTCGCTTTTGCATGAGTGGCCACCAGCTGCTGCATAGTGTTTTCTTAGCAGCTTGTCATCTTCTTGGTCGCTAAGTAGATTCTTTTTGTAATCATAAGTGTGAGCATTGTGTCTATTCTTCTGATTAATGAATGTCGTGCCATTGGCACGTTCGAGGAAAAAAAAATCTTGATTGCTCTTCTAGCCCTCTTTTCGGCTGCCCGTGTTACACAACATAGACAACAAAATCAGCTTGCCTGTTGGTTGCTTTAACATTTCAAATGACCAAATTTTAATTTGTAATTGTTCTGCCATTAATACAAAAAAAAACTACTACAAAAAGAATGAAAGCATCTAACGAGATTGCTAATATCTAGTAGAGGAATATACACGTGAACCAATTTCAAGGTGAAATTTTTTAAAAAAATTTCCATTTTATTATCTCTGCACTTATTGCTGACCAAAGTTCAAGAGTTCAATTGAAGTTGTTACCGTGATATTATGCTTGGTACCTCGCAAAAATAGTACATCTTGAAGGTGGTGTATAACTGACAAAACCAGTGAGGCAAATAAAAATTTGAAGCTTAACTGAGGTCTACAGAAATAAAACAATCTTGCATTCATGGCTGATTGCAACACCAACAATTAAGTAGAGACTTTTCCCAAATCAAGTTTAACTGACCAACCCCATAAAGTAGTGATTTGGCACTCAGGCTCTGTTGGGGTGTGCTAGGGATCCAATCCCCGAGCAGTTTTTTTCACTCAAGAAAAGAGTGAATCTACGCTCACTTTTAGCCTTGATCCCCTGCAGCCATTGGTTATTTGCCAACATCAGAACAAGAATAAACAACCATCCTACTGAGTAACATCAGACTATCAAAAGTTCAAAAATATAATAAGGAAGATTGCTCATCACACAGAATAAGAAGATGAAAAAAAGGAACTAAAAGGTTCCACCCAAAATGACTCATCAACACAAGGACATGGTATTGGTTCATCACACATTTCTGTAGGGAAGTGAGTCACTACTTCTGATAGCATGTTGTGCTCTAATCTGAATTTTCTCTCTAAGCAAAGGTTTTTCTCTGCAACTTATCTCAAAGCAAAGGTCTGAAAATCTATTTTTTCCCAGCAACTGAATAATGTCCATTCACTTCCTTCTATAACTATGTTAGGACCTGCTCTTTATCTGATGAAACTGGAAATTCTGAACATTGTGACAAACCATTCGGTAACCTAGAACAACGGATCAAACTCAGTACATGGTGACAAACCAGCAATGTGGTGTATCGGGTACCTGCAATGCAGGATCTCTGATGAAATGTTTATAAAGAATATTATCTATGATATTGATTCAATGTCATTACGACCATACGACCTGCTATTCCCACTTCCTTTATTTTGCATTCTACCAAGCTTGCATGATTGATCACTCATAGAAAGCTTGTATGATTGATGATAGAATCATTGATCAGCTACAAAACCTTAAGTGCACTCTTTCACCACTACACCTAGTAAATGAGCAGCCCCCTGCAACAACACATTTAATAACACATAAGCTTAGAAAGATGAAGACACTACAATGTAAGGCTTCTTAAAGACTACCTTCACTAAAGTATGATGTTTCAGTCTCAAACAGCCAAGGTGACATTTTCATGTATCACTGTATGCCTCCTAACTAAACAAAGATGGTATACACAACTATATTGGCTACTAAAAAGGCAGATAGTAGTGAGTCCTAAAACCCGAAGTGAAATCATTCTTCCATTGGTAACAAGAACACTTAATGAAAGATATGGATCCTCCAGTGTACAATGAACTCAGCTGTGGGTTGAGCTGGAGATGGCATGGGCGAGCATCTTGGCAAGGGCGAGGAGGTGGCCTCCAAGTGCGGCTGTGCACTTCACCTCCAAGTACATGTGAACCAATTATTACAGGAACCATAGCAATGCATGAATTTTTTTTGCCAACTATAGCAATGCACAAATAGAGGCAAACTCAAAATGTTGTCCCAGGATAAAGCAAGCAAAGCTCGAGAGTAATGTCTTACCTCAAAAAGGATGAAGCAAGCAAGGGCTTTGATCGTGGATTGACGGTGCTCTCAGACACCAATCTCCTCAATGGTGTACGACGGCAGTCCACCTCCACTCCTCTACAGCATCCAGGCAGCGTCTCAGACCACCTCCTTCTCCTCCAAGCACCACTCCTCTGTGCTTTACATTGAATTCTGGGTCTGCCCCTACTGGTAAGTCACCATCCTGCTCTTATGGGCAGACAAAAAGATCAGATTCGAAAACAACCTACTCTTGCTCTCTTATCAGTACTATGATATTCTTGCAGCCAATGATATTCCCTCTCGAATCTGTTAAGTTGATTTCTCATCAGTACCAATTGCAAAAATGCAGAAAATAATTTTGCTAAAACTATTAAATCAGCCTAAAACGACATGCACTATTAAATAATTTTCATCGAAACCAGATGCCTGTACTTCCTGAATCTGACTATAATCATTAAATCAGCATAAAATTAGCTGTTGAATGAGCAATTCTCACCATCACTTTAGAATATGTTTTATAGGTTCTTTTGAGGCCTATACAACACCCAGATTTTAGAGCCATCATATCACATTGGCCTACTAAAATCGAAAATTCATATGAGTCATCCTGCCCACGGCATAAAATTCCATAGCCTGGCCAATGCATTATTAGCATAGTGTCACTAATTTCAAACTGAAGGATCTAATGTACGCAGAGTCTCACTAAACAAAGTAGAAAGTCTCATGAAATCAATTTGAAGGTACAAATCCCCTGCTGTAGTGTACCAAACTTCGAACCATGATTGTTTTGTACATTATTAGCAAGAATCAATAAGGGAAACTTTCATCTAATAGCATATTTCCTTCATCCTACATCTAACAGCATAGAATCCCCAGAAATCCCAGAAATGACGTGTGTCTCACCTTGGGCCTGGAGGGCGTTCCTCCGCGTGTGCTTGGATGGGGCCGTCGCGGCAGACTACGGCAGTTGGACGGGGCTCCATGGGCCGAGTGTCACTCCGAGCAGCGCGAAGGGAGGCAGCTGGGCGGCGCGGAGGGCGGCGTCCGAGCAATGCGGAGGGAGTCACGTTGAGCCATTGGGGAGGCAGCGGCCGGACGGCGTAGAGGGAGTCGTGGTGGGGGGCCGGCTTCCACGCGGACGGGCGGCGCAGAGGGAGGAGGCCGGGCGGCAACTGGGCGGTGTCAGTCGTGCGGCGTCGCGGCGGGTGGACAAGAATGGGATGGGCGAAGACCGAGGGCCGGGTGCAAGGCAGCGGGATGGTGACATGGCAGAGCGGGGAAACAACATCTGGGAGAGATGGGGAGAGGTGGGAGAACGACGACCATTCACGGGCAAGCCGGTGCCCGCGTGCAGAGCGGAGAGCGAGCCGAGATTCGGAGAGGCGATTCCTGTTTTGATGGGGCCCACCTGTCGGCGCGCGTCACCTTAGAGGCAGGGCGAAGGGAGTCGAGCGGGGCGAACGGGGCTGTGGACGATTCTCGTTCCGTCTTTTTAGGTGTAGATAGAGAAACGACTAACCGCAAACTCATACTAGTACGGCATGGGACTTTTGTAAAAGGTAATTGAGACTATCTATAGAGTGGTAATAGGTAAGAGTTGTTTCCTAATTTCTTTTCCTAGCTAGGTTGTTAGTTATTCTAACAGTTTTATTTTGTCATTTGTTGGGTTAATTAATGTACTACCATTATTTGACCCACCTAAGTCTATCTCTATATCACCCACTAAATTCTAGCTTGGATGTAGTTAAAAGATTGGCCCAAATGTGGCATAAACAGGAACATGATTCTTAATATAGTTGTAGACTATCACAAAACAATGAACTATTATTTAGTGAAATTGTGATGTGTTTAAGTCATTTAAATTTAAACTTAACATCATATGTTTCTAAACTGTACACTCCTATCAATAAAGTAAAATTAAGCATAATGCTAGGCACCAGCGTATAGACAAAATAAATGAGCGTATATTAGAATAAATATTTATTTTAATAGTTTATCGAGCATGGAAAACATTACTTAACAAATCACATACCGATGGTACTGATAACTCGCTTTGAAGTATATTAATACTTATGCCAATAAATTATATAAGTTGTTACTTTAGGTATATCTATATTTTTTTTACCATTTGGCCTAAACATTATGACAAATCAATATAGGTAATTTAATTTAAGCAATGTATGTTTTTGTAAAACATTATAACTCTTCAGTATAGCGAATCAACATCTTAAGTGACACGTTGAAGGATAAAACTATTGTTTATGTCATTATAGTAACTAAGAATGTAGTCCATGACTTATAATTTTATTTAATAAAATACAAAAATATTGAATGAAAGATATATTAAGGGCTAGAGTTTCAACTGAACATGTGGATAAACCATACATTCAACATGTTTGATATATATATTGACAGTATAACTGTAAAGATCTATTTTTTATATAACAAGGTAATACTACAATATATATACATATAAATTTTTAATAAGGTAAATTTCTACATCCTGAGAAGTGGGGGAGGTTAGACCAAAAGTGGCTATGACCTTTATGCTCTTTGAGATTCGTTTAGAGTAAACAATGGTCATAAAGATTAAATATTAATATTCTCTGGTGGTTACTACCGCAACCACCATCCTAGATCTTGCTTCAAGCTCTCTACTGTCAACCTTGAGCTCTGTGGTGCAGGTTTAAATGTGTTAACACTGGATTTTGGTATGCTCAGAAAGATGACAGATGGGCTAGCGCGTAGCAAATTTGTAGAGATGAGTGTTCGGAGCGTTCGGCAAGTGTCCATACGGTCGGCTAGTTTCGGAGCATTCGGCAAGTGTCCGTGCGGTCGGCTAATTTCCAAGAATTCGGCAAATGATCGTGTGGTCGGTTATTCTAAGGAGGAGCGGTTTTCCGTTGAAGAAGCGACGAAAATGGCAAGTAAGAGCCGAATCGGGCAACAAAGATTGCGACAATTGAGGAAATAAAGACTCCGAAGGGAAGACTAGAGTTAAAGATATAGCGTTTTTCCTTTAATATTTTGTAGTCGTGTCCTTTTAGAACTCATGTCATGACCAAGGTATAAATATAAACCTTTGGTCATTGTAAAAAAATTGTTCACAACCAATACGATACAACCGGCCCCGTGCTAATTTCGAGTCATTTGTCGTGTCGTTGAATTCTTCGAGAGGAACCATCGATCCGTCGACCTCCGTAAGTCCCGACAACCTTGTTATCATGTCTAGTATCATGCGGTGGATTTAGATGTTGATGCAAGTAGTCTTGTTTGTTTTCAATGATCGTGCGGTGGATCCTTGCTTGACAATCAAGAAGTCTTCGCTTATGTTTTGTGTATGAGTAGATATCGTGCAGCAGGTGGTTGCTCGATATGCCTAGCAAAAGCAAGATAGTTATCAGCTCTATTAGATTTGGCAAGATCTAGTAGATTCATTAAGTTACTATATGTTGCATGTTTATATATATTTTATATATTTGTAACACTCTTTTGCCCAATCTAGATTGATACGGTTCGACTTCATCTTTTCTCATAGATTTATCTATGCTTTTGTAATTGCTTATATCCATAAATAGATGTTATATTCATAATAGCCGAATTGGTTTCATCTAGATTGTTACGTGTTGTGGGTTCATGCATGTTAACTACGTTTGAACTTTTATAAAGTTAAGTGTCGTGCGGCGGATACAAGCTTTAGATTAGTTTGATTGTGTTTGCTTACGTGTTCCTTCATCATGGACCCCAATTCGGTTAGATAGCCGAGTTGGTTATGCTTTAATTCATAATTAATGATGATTCGTTCATATGTACTTTCTCATGCATGCATGTTCGGCAATCAACTCTTTACGTACTCATTGTTTGTTTTAGTCGAATGATCTATAAAACTCGTTGACAGATAGCTTCTATAGTTGTATGTCGTTGTAAGTGGCTTCAGAGCCGTATATATGGAACTGTCTGGTCTCACCCGGCATGTTTCAGTTTTGTATTTAATAATTTTATCCCTTGTTAGTTTCAGGTTAAACTGACTGACACGTCTCTGGATTTCAAAGCACCCGGGCACCCATTTGAAGTCACGCTTTCCGGCTTGCTGTGTGTGAGGCACAATACGTCACATTTTGTGTCAACAAAATGGTTGTTTATATACCATCAAAGATTCAAAGTACTATAGTCCACAACCTAAAATTCATATTTTAAATAAAAAAAATTAAAAATAACATTAATAAAAGATACAATAAACACAAACATGTTAACTAAAACTATAGCAACTAGTAAAATCAAAATCAGGAATCGAGGCTTGGGCTGCAACAAGACCCACCTTAACTTAAGCTATGATTTGAAAAATGCATATTGAAAATATTGGAGGTTGCATGCAAAGGGAAAATGATATATATGGACAAAAAAAACATATAAATAAGTAATTGGCAAGTTTATTACTACTATATACATATTACAAAAGTATGTATTGTGCTGAATAAAGACAAAAGGCGTGCATAATAACACAAGTAATTTTTATCATTCATAAATATTAAACATATACATCTGATGTTTATGTCTAGCCCACGCAGGAATACAGGTTGATGAATTAATTATATCAAATATACACAAACAGTAAAGGATATCCATTTCTGGTCTCTAAAAGTACACCACTGTAGTTTAAATTTGACCAGAGGCATCATTAAGCATAAATCTTATTCTGTATATATATACCTCTACCAGTAGCCAGCGACCAGATACATGCATCACCTTAGTGTCCATCGTTCGATACGGCACACATCATGAATTTGGGTGTGGAACTCTTTCACTCCACCCGCAGCAATGTCTAATGACTATGCCAACAACTGCTCTATAGAGTACAGTATAGATTACCAGCATATATGCAACGGCGACTAGACTCAACGAAGATGAAGACTGGACCTCATGTTAGACTTCCTATACAAATCACTGGTGTACTTTTGGACTGATGACAAGCGGTGGCCTGCTGTGCTGGCTGCTGGTCCACTGGAACTGCTGCATGCCTGCGTGCGTGGCAACAAGTCGGCGATTTGTCCCAGTCTCTGGTAAAATGCCGCGACTGTCGGTGCCTCTTTTGTCAGTTCTGTATAGACCGAGACAAGATCTGCCCTCTGCTTACAGCAGCAGTGCGGGGAGTAGCGGAGGTGGAGCGGTCACGCAGCCCGCAGGCCAGCACCATGTGAAGCGGCGGCAAGATGGCACGGAGTAATCCTGCGCCTTTGGATGGGCCTGTCACCGCTGCAGTAATCCTGCACGAAGCAGCATTTCCCGTCGACAACATCACGCTCGCACGCTGCCGCGATCGAGAGATCATCCCGTTCCCGGCAGCCTGATGTTAACCGAGGAGAAAAGGCAGAAAGCAACCGGACCAGGACTTTTCTTCCCCTCTCGCGTCGCGCACGGGAGAAGCAAAGAATTTGCCACCTTTTTTTTTATACAAAGATCCCCTCGAGCACTTGGCAAGCGCCCATTCGAATCACATGGCAGTATGTATGGCACCAAACTCCACTGAAAATCATCCGTGGATCAGGCTTTAAACAAAAGCGGTAAAGTCAGATCAGGTTCCTGAATTTTGGAGACGCAGGGTTGAGATTGTGCCACCCCAGATGACATCCAATTAGCCTTTTGCTTTGGCTGTACTACTATAAAAGTTTGAAGAGCAGTAGTATTTCTTTTCATTGTGAGAGCAAAACGACATCTCAAATCAGGCTAGCTTTGCATTGCGATCAACGAATTAAAAATACCAGACTTGCTTTCGTATACATGCAATATACGTATATAACCCTAATCTCAAATATACCCAATTTTATTCCATGGTGATAAATTTGTGCCTACGCTACTATTGCTATTATATAAAAGTAGATTCAAGGATTTATAACAAGAACAAAATAAAGAATATATAGAATCTAAAGATCTACTATAGTCCCAAGAGGCCAAAAACAACAGCTGTACACAGCCCATGTCTGCATTTCCCCTCGGCCCCCATCCGCCACCAGCGTGTGGCCCCGACGAATTTCAGTACCGACAGTGCCACTCCAACCAACGCCATTACGACTGACAGCATAGACTCATCAGGGGACCCATGCGGAGTGTCAGGTGGGTCTAACGTGTCAGTGACTCGGTGCCCCGACGCCGTCTCGCCGACACCCACCCGTGGCCGTGGGACGGCGAAGCGAGCGGAGCAGCCAAGCGCCGTGGCATATGATCCGATCGGACGCGAGCAAATCGATCGCGCTCCAGCGACGTGGGGCCAGCATTGTCAGGCGACGGCGGCGAGGAGGTCGTCCCGGGCGCCGCGGCGGCGAAGGAGGTCGTAGGGCGCCCAGAGCGCGTCGAGCGGGCACGGCCGGCCGGCGTCCAGCCGCAGCCACGGCTTCCCCTTCCCGCTCCAGTGCAGCAGGCTGACCGGGCCGGGGTGCAGCTCCCGGCACTGCCCCGCCACGTTGTCGCCGCCGAGCCCGTGCTGGTTCCACCGGTGCTCCACGGCCTTCACCTCGCCGGCGAACACCAGGAGGAACGGTGGGAGGGAGCCCAGCTCGTAAATCCTGGCCTCCTGTTTCTGCACCTCCATCCAGTACTCCAGCTTCGCGGTGTACCCGCCGGAGCGCCACCTGTCCAGGTCGATGACCATGACCCCGGTGTTGAAGTAGCAGGGGACGCGTGTCCGGTTGGCGAAGACGGTGGCGTACTCGGGGTGGCGCCAGAACGCGTCGGTGAAGTAGGAGGTGAAGTTGGCGTGGCAGTACTCGGGAGCAGCGAGGGCGGCGTCGGGGCCGAGGTCGGTGGCCCAGAGGCGGGCGACGTCGTCGACCACGAGGAGGTCGGAGTCGAGGTAGAGCACGCGGGAGACGGAGCGCGGCAGGAGGTCCGCCAGGTAGATGCGGGCGTAGTTGAGGGGCTGGTCGAGCGCGCGCCGGACGGAGGAGGAGATCTTGCCCCGGACGAGGCGCGCGTCGAAGCGGTGCACGGTGGCCGGGAGCGTGGGGAAGGCGGCCGCCAGCGCGCGGCGGAGCGAGGCGAGGCGGCGCGCCGGGGAGGCCGAGGAGGCGACGAAGTGGAAGGCGATGGACTCCGGGCAGGCGGCGTGGCGGAGCACGGAGAGGACGCCGGCGAGGGAGCCCCGCAGGTAGGTGGCGTCCAGCGTCATCGCGATGTGGATCGTCGGCGCGCCCGTGCAGGCCACGCCGTTGCGGAACGCCGGAGCCTCACGGAACTCCGGAAGCTCCCCGCCGCCTCCAGCCGCTGCCGCGCACGCTGCGGCGAGGAGGACCACGGCGAGGACGCGCATTGCGTCCCCGGGATGTCCTTCAGCTACCCGTCCTCCCCCTCCCGGAGAATCGAGTGGAAGGGAATTTGATGGGTACAGGTGTGGGGGAAGACGAGATTGGAAGGAGATGATGCGGCTTTGAAGAGGCGGGGACCGGAGACAGGCTGGACGGAGGAAGACGTGTGACGCCGTGACGGTGTGAGGTTTCCCTGTGGTTTTACGGGGTTTTTAGTTGGGTTTCTGTGCTTTCCCGGATGTTTTGGTTGGTAAGTTCCGTTGTGCAGAGAAACGACCCCGTGGAGTGCGGGTGTGCGGCTTAGGCCCAAAAGCCCAAACGTTTGGCTCGAAGCCTGGAACCAGCGATTCCGCGAGTTCAACTGGACGGCCTCGGGCCTCCTAGTCCTACATCAGCTGGGTCCGTTTGAAATACAGGATGCAGGATTTACAAACAAAAAAAAAGTGCATATATTTTTTTTTAGAAATTAGCGCGATTCTATAGAAAAAATATAGAAAGCAAATTTTCCAAGTAGGGCCTAATAGAGTTCACAAGACATACATATATTTTTTTCCTTCTCGATCTCAAAACTACTAGGTATTACCATCCTCAATCCCAAAAACAATTAGTTACCTTGTGATGTGGTTAGAAGTGGTTTCCAATATGGTTTTGTGATTTATAATTAAAATTTTTGTTAAGCATCTGAATGAGGTTTTCAAACCTCAAAAAAAAATTGTGATCAGCTATGCTACAGCAATAACAGGTGCACCTTGTTTTCTACCTTGATTAGTGAGCGCGGTTGCTGCAGCATGCACCAACAACAATCACTATCGATTCGTCCAATATCCATATGTGGATTCAAATTGTGAGAAAATCTTGTTGACAGATTAGGGCATCTGCAATGTCTATAGGCTTATTGAAATTAGAGAAAACTATAGATGTGGATTAGGACACAAAAAATCAAATAAAATAGCTAGAGAGAAAGAAAATATATCTATAAGTTTATAGAAATTAGATGTATCTCTAAAAATGGGAAAAACATCCCTAGAAATCTAAAAAAATGCAAAGCATTTTAATCAATATCTAAAAATCATTTTATTTTTTTCTACAATAAAAACATGAGATATGACCATAATGAATGCATTCGACATTAATTTATGTTGCATTTTTGTTGGTTGCTTGTCATGTTTTTCTGCATGATGTTTTTAAAATACATTTATACATGGATTGAAATGTTTTTAGATTTTTGGAATTTTCTTAATATTTCATCATTTTTCTATAGCTAAATCGATCTTTAAAAACTTAATACATTTTCAAGATGTCTAAATATTTTACTTGAATTTTAGTATCCTACTATACCACTAAGACTTTTCTCAAAAATTTTAAAAGCTCAAAGATCATGTTGTGTTTTAAAAACATTATCGATTATTTACCATGGTTTTAAAATAAAAATAACAAAGAACCCCAAAACCATCCCTAGATAGAGGTAGGAGGTAACTTAAACATTGTTTAGGGTTGACATTTTTTATTTTAAAAAAGCGTCACCTGAAAGGTCTAGATATGGCTAGAGGGGGGTGAATAGCCTATTAAAAAATTCTACAACAACACTTAAGCAAACTTGTTAGAAAAAAACAAGGCGTAAGCAAGTTTGCACTAGCTCTAAGGGTCGGCAAGCCACCTACCAATTCTAGTTACTAGCAAGAGATAAACTATAGCACACAAGCTAGCTAGCAACCTAGAAAGCACTACACAATCTAGAGAACTACTCTACTTTGCAAGATTGTAAAGAAAGTAATGCAAAGTTAGAGATAGGAGGGTTATACCGCTGCGGAGAAAATGCCAATGAGATAACCAATCAATCACAATATGAATCCTCGGTAGAGACAAGATGACACAATATTTTTTACCGAGGTTCACTTGTTTACCAACAAGCTAGTCTTCGTTGTAGCGATTCACCTACTTGGAGGTTCACGCGCTAATTGGCATCACACGCCAAACCCGTCACCGGGTACCGCAAAACCAACACAAGATAGAGATCCACAAGCTACGAGTAATCCACTAGAGATACCTTTTGCGAACTCCTGCGGGGAAGGTTCAAGAACCCCTTATAATCCAGCGATCGAAACCGGAGACAATCACCTTCCTCCGCTCAACGATCCTCGTCGCTCCAAGCCATCTAGGAGGTGGCAATCTCCAAGAATAACAAGAACTTCCGCGACGACGACGATCACCAAGTGCCACTAATATGCAATCAATCAATCAATGCACTTGGTTCACTCAATCTCTCATGAACGTGTCAATTATGTCAAGACGATGAGTGTGTGGAGCAATCTCAAGCAAACATAAGTGTATGAGTGAAGTAGAAGTGCAAGAGAGTGCCCCTTGGGCCGGCCATACCACCTTATATAGCTTACACTCAAACACTAGCCGTTTTGCCTATCAAAACAACTTCTCTGCGTACCTCCGGACGCACAAGACACAGGGGGCCCGGACCATCGCGCATGCATCCGGACCCTCTGCCACAGAGAAACCTCCACTGCTCAACCTCTCCGGACGCGGACCTCCGGCGCGACGTGCCGTCCGGACAATCAGCCGTGCGTCCGGTGCCCCTGCCGATTCAAACGACCACTTCGCGCCTTCGCCTCTGCCTAACACGTGGCTCCGGACGCGCATGTTCACATGGTCCGAATCCACTGTTCATCGGGTCCGGAAATATTTTCCCGAGCACCCGAGAACACCCGAGAGCTCACTCAACTCCTCTTCTCCTCCGGACGCATGTCCGGAGCTACTGTCCGGACAAATGCTGACGTCCGGATCACCTCCTCCAGAAACAACAGAGAGCAACAGGCCTCCAGACGCATGTCCGGTTCATCTGTCCGGACCTGAAACAGCGTCCGGATCCTTCTTCACAGCATAGCCAGCTCAGGGTCTGCCTCCGGACTCATCGAAGATGGTCCGAACTCGAGCAAACCCTAGCATCCGGACCTCTTCTTCTGCTCAAACTCAAACACCAACTTCTCGCAAGCTTTTAAGGGTTAACACTAAGTGATTCAAGTACTTGTGCACGCGTGTTGGCTTTTAGTTCACATTTATCTTGGAATTAGTTGGTTGTTTCACTAGTTCAATTGATTTTAGATGCAATGCAATGAACCTAGTGGCACATGATAACCGCAATCAAACACGTGAACTCCCTCCTTGATAGTACGGCTATCTATCCTAAATGTGATCACATCCTCTATGGTGTCTTGATCACCAAACTGAAAAGGTTCCTATATCACCTTTGCCTTCACACCATTTTCCTTTGCACCACCATGCTAGAGTCTTGTGACATCCACTTGATCCACCTTGCTCCATCGCATGACATGTACCAACCTATCTTATGATTCACACTTAGAGATCCAAGTTTAATACTTATGTAGGTTTCATCAAATACTCAAAACCAAACACATGGGGCTCTCACCACCTTGGTGCGCCCTTCTAGAAGGCCAAATGTGGTGTGGGGTTCAAACCTCCTGTGACTGCTTTCTACCTTTGAAGATATTCCCTCCGTCCCAAAAAGGAGGTCGTTATAGGATGCGTGCAGGTCAAACTTTTTCAACTTTGACTAAGTTTGTAGAAAATACGTGAAACATTTATATCTCTAAATAAATTTGTTAAAACCTAGACTTAAAGATCTTTCCGATGATACCAATTATTTAGCATATTTATTTATATATTTTAATATTTAATTATCGGCATTTTGAAAATGTTGACTTCTCGGAAAGCGAGAATGACATTTATTTAGGGACGGAGGGAGTACCCAAGCATCTCCTTTCTAAAGTTAAATTTAGCTATTTTCTAACGAAAAAATGTCTCCAACATACTTGTAAATGACTCTCTATATTTAGTGATTCTTCATTCCACCTGATTCGCTCTCTACTTTTTTGGATAGCCATCCTCACTAGCCATCTAGCCTCTTCATTTTACAGAGTCTGTTGGAGCACTATAGTATTATCTATTTTAGAGAGTAAGAGCATCTCCAAGAGTTTGGTAAAATTTACTTGGCAAATATCATGATTTTGGCAACTCTTAGAGCATATGCCAAGTGAATTAATGTGCTATCTCCAATAGTTTGGCATTTTACTTGGTAAATTTTTTTAAAAAAGGCCCACAAGGAACCGGTCCCAACTGTTTCCGCGGAGAACTTATTCTTTCCTTCGCGCCGCGAGCCTCGTCGCGCGTACGTGAGGGCGCCGCCGCCACGTTTGCTTCTGTCTAGCGCAGGAAAGAAAGGCGTCGCCAGTTCCGGCCTGTCCAGCTCGGGAAGAAAGTCGTCGCCAGTTCCTCTATGCCGGCCATCTCCTCCATCGTACCTAGGCGGCCATCTCCTTCTCCATGAAATATGAGATCTTACCACATCCTCCACCTTGACAGGCTCGTATGTTTTCTCTAGGTACTTTAGAATCATCTTGTAGTCTTCTGAGTCCTCGGTAACAGGATTGATCGAACAACCGATCTTCTTGTAGCATTCAGACACAGCACATCCCCGATGAGATGAGATGCACTATTTATATCACGTACTGTCTCAAAACCTGATGCTACCTGCATCCACATGAATTGTAAGAAATTCAACCAAGTAGTGCAGATGACCCAGAATAGAAGTATAGTGCATAACAATAACAAACATTGTCAGCAATCTGCTCAAACCCCCTCATCATGTATGGTCGAGTTGTGAGAAACAGAGTGAACAATTTGCTGCTGACTTCGGTCCAGAATACATCTGCTTCCGGGCCAGACTCTGCCACCTACTCTGCATCTCGTCTCATCTGAAGCAGCATATCTTCCCCTGCCAGTTTGAATAATTGATGATAAACTGCTAGATAGTGGAACCATAAGCACTGAAGTTCTAACCTTTCTTCAGATGGAGATCAGTAAGCATCCCTATGTGAAGGTCAGGCAGGTCCTGGGCCATCTCAAGCATACCTGTCACATAAGTTATTAAAATCAGGTTTCCACATTGCATCTGTTGTTCCGATTTCTCTAAGAAACACAGAACATTCTATGAAAAAACAACCAAAAGATTATATTTTCAACTAGAACATATAAAAATAGTCTGTTCATCTGTTGTTCGCTAGCTAGCTACCACCGGGCGCCGACTCAGAATGACGAGTTCGCCGTCCCAGAGCTTTAGTTTCGTATGCACGCATGCATGTGACGACGGAGATATGAACCCATATGAACCATAGACGACATCTAATGGTTTCAATCACCTCGGATTAAACAAAAAACTACTACCACTGCCAAATATGAACCCTAGACGAGGATGAACGTGTACCTGAACCCGGACTTGCGTGCTAGAAGGAGGAGGGCGATGGACTGGGGTCGCACGGGGAAGCCTCGCGGGCGCGGGCGGATTCCTTCTCGCCGTCCGTCTGCGTGAAGGAGGACGACGCCAGGGACAATCGCGCGGGCGAGTTCCTTCGGCGGCGTGCATTGGAGGAGGAGATCGGATGGAATCGGGCAGGCAGGGTGCGTGGAGGCGGCGGAGGAGATCGCGTCTCGCGCGCGGGTGAAACTTCCTCGCCCGCGCGGGAAGCTCGCGGCGGCTTGCGGAACTCTGATGCGCGTAGGATAGGCGCGCGCATATGCGCGCCGAGAGCTCCAGGATGTCAAGTTGCTAATTTTGCCAACCACATTTTGTCAAACCGTTGGAGACTAGAATTTGTTGTTTTGCCAAATTATTAAGAATGACAACCTCATTTGTCAAACGGTTGGAGATGCTCTAACTAAATCACTAAATTTGGCTAGTCTTTTTAGCTACTCTCTTGAAGATGCTCTAAGGCCACTGACCCATCCACAGGTTGGGTCTTTTTGCCTTGTTTAATGTTAGAGGTGAAAAATTACCACAACAATAATTCATGAAAACATAAATTACTTTTTTCATCCTATCCAATCTAAACCTCCTTGTTAAGGTTTTTGTCTTGGTTTATTGTTTCATTGTTGAAGTGACAGAGTTGTTTTGATCACTTGTTGTAGCAACCGTTGCTATTTTTCTATTGTAAACCCTTGAGTAGGTCGATGTTTGTGGTATCAATATTTTTTCTTAATATAATCTGTATTTTGGTTTTTTCAAATAGAAGTATTCACATGCAATGTTGGAGCTGGAGATGTGCCATCACGATGTTCATTGATGATCGCTGGACGCAAGGTTGGAACAAAAGCCCACACAAATATCTTGTATTCGGAGCTCGCCCGCTTTATCGAGTCTGCAGATTTGGTTCAAACTATCCATGTGATGAATATGATGGCGCAAAGTGTGATTGCACGGCAGCATCGAGATTTCCTTTAACTAGAGAGCCAGATCTTAAGCCAAGAACGAGATTCAGTGCCACAGAAAATGGCCGACAGCCCACGATAGTACAACTCATCCACCCACCACCTTCACATAGAGCAACAAGCCAAGAACTGCCATCGGCCCATCCCTTAACAAAAAGACGATGAACAGAGCAGCGAGCATTAACAAACGAGAAAGAGATCAAGAATATCTCTTTTTTTTCTAAGAACCAGAAAGAATATCTTGTTGCGGGTCCAAACACGATTCCTGAGTCCTGATCCCCCGCGAATCCGCGATAAGCCAAAGCGTGACTGTTTCAAGAAGCCATACTTATCCAGAGTGAAATACGCATAGGCCGTGCTAGCAAGCAACTGATCCTAGTCATACACTGGGCAGCGGGCAGCTAACCCTCCTCTCCAAGACGCAACCATCCGGCCCCACACGCCGGGTCAGTCTCCGTTCGTCGTCCCAGTCTCCGCGCCGTCCCGTGACAACACTGCAGCTAGCTAGCTCGAGTTCAGTGATCGCTTAAACGGCACGGCCAAATTGTTGGACGACGAAATCCGGATCCTCCCCACCTAACGGCTACGCCCCGCCAATTCGCCATGCTTCTCGCCCTCCTCTGCCTGCTCGCCTGCTGCGGCGGCGCCGCAGCAGGCACCGCGCCGCCGAACGCACGCCCGTGCGCGTCGCCCTACTCGGCCAGCACCTACCCGTTCTGCGACGCGTCGCTCTCGATCCCGGCCCGCGCGCGCGCGCTCGTCTCGCTGCTCACCCTGGACGAGAAGATCGCGCAGCTGTCCAACACGGCGGGTGGGGTCCCGCGCCTGGGCATCCCGCCCTACCAGTGGTGGTCCGAGTCGCTCCACGGCCTCGCCGACAACGGGCCCGGGGTCAACTTCTCCTCGGGCCCCGTCCGCGCCGCCACCGCCTTCCCGCAGGTCCTCCTGTCCACCGCCGCCTTCAACCGCTCGCTGTGGCGCGCCGTCGCCGAGGCCGTCGCGACGGAGGCCCTCGGCATGCACAACGCCGGCCAGGCCGGCCTCACGTACTGGGCGCCCAACATCAACATCTTCCGAGACCCAAGGTGGGGCCGCGGCCAGGAGACGTCCGGGGAGGACCCCGCTCTCACCGCCGCCTACTCCCTCGAGTATGTCAATGGCTTCCAGGGGGAGCAAGGGAAGGACGGCAGAATCAGGCTCTCTGCTTGCTGCAAGCACTACACAACGTATGACATGGAGAAATGGGAAGGGTTCACGAGGTACACCTTCAATGCCAAGGTGAACACATCACATTCACGTCTCTTCATTTCTCTGAACTTGTGTAATCTTGATTAAACAAGTTCCGTAGATAGCCGCCGCCCACCAGCCAATCTACTCCAGGGCGTATGTTAAGATGTTCGTGGTAAACTGAACTGCATTTTTTAACTAAAAATCTCTCGCTTCATATACTCTGCTTAGCATTTAGTATTATATTAAAAACTCGAAGTACAGCCTTGGAATCACCATATTTATTTGCAAGTCGGGATTGTAATCCACTGCTCGCAGGTAAGTGCACAAGATTTGGAAGACACGTACCAGCCGCCTTTCAAGACCTGCATCCAGGAGGCGCGTGCTAGCTGCTTGATGTGTGCATATAACCAGGTCAATGGTGTGCCTATGTGTGCTCACAAAGATCTTCTGCAGAAGACCAGGGATGAATGGGGCTTCCAGGGGTACGCTACTTGTTATTCCTCTGAATTTGCCTCTGTTGAGACTTGGACCACAGAATATTTCAGGAATGACAAGGAAATTTATCATTATACGAACCACCAAATCCAGCATTTCCATTTTTGTTTACCTGTGTGCATTTGATTCTCTCTAGGTATATTACATCTGATTGTGATGCTGTGGGAATTATTCATGAAAACCAGACATACACTAAATCAGACGAAGATTCAATAGCAATTGTTCTTAAGGCAGGTTAGTACCCTCAAACCTTCTCTCTTATACTGAGAAACGTGTAATTTGTTTCTCTTTGTAGACTAGAAGTGGCTTCTCAGTCAAATCTAGCATTTTTTTAGGGTAGTCTAATCTAACATTTCAAAAGTAGATACTATGACATAGGGCCTATTTGGGACTGCTCCATAAACTTTACTCCGCAAACTCCACTGTGGAGCAGCTCCACAAAAAACTGGAGTTTGTGGAGTACCTCTTTAGGTGCTCTCATAACTCCACCTTTTTTTCTAGAGCTGTGTGTGTGGAGTTAAAACCGTTTGGCTAAAAAAACGTGGAGCGGAGCAGTCCCAAACAGGCCAATAGTATGTAGGAAAAATAGTACTCAAGTCCAACTGATGTAAGCCTTGTTTTGGACTTTGGTAAGCATTTGCAAAGATACATACTTGTTCCATTTTGAGGCTTCTCCTTTATGTTTCCAGTGATTCCTTGAGAACCTTGCTGTTTGGAGGATTCGACGGCTTGTCAAACTAAATTTCTTAGAGCATCATCTGCCATCTGACCATTTATGTCTTGAATCTATCAGCTAATCTTTTGCTGAGGTGTTAGAATTACTCCTTTTTTTTTTTGAAGGAATGGATATCAACTGTGGTTCTTTCCTAGTTCGGCATACTAAGTCAGCAGTTCAGAAGGGAAAGGTTCAAGAACAAGATATCGACCGTGCCCTTTTTAATCTATTCTCTGTTCAAATGCGTCTTGGAATATTTGATAAGCCCAACAACAACCAATGGTTCACTCAACTAGGACCCAACAATGTGTGCACGAAAGAGCACAGAGAGCTTGCAGCAGAAGCTGTAAGGCAGGGTGCTGTCCTTTTGAAGAATGACCATAGTTTTTTGCCTCTGAAGAGAAGCGAAGTTAGACATGTTGCCATCATTGGACCATCTGCAAATGATGTGTATGCAATGGGTGGAACCTATACAGGTTTTACATAACTGCCTCAAATCATTTGCTTAACTTACTATTGCATACATTTTAACATTATATTCACTTTATTCAGGTGTACCCTGCAATCCGACGACCTTCCTTAAGGGCATTCAAGCCTATGCTACACAAACAACCTTTGCCACTGGATGCAAGGATGTTTCCTGTAACTCAACAGAGTTGTTTGGTGAGGCTATTGAAGCAGCTAAAAGAGCTGATGTTGTTGTTGTAGTTGCTGGCTTGAACCTGACAGAAGAGCGTGAAGACTTTGATAGAGTGAGCCTTCTCCTTCCAGGCAAGCAGATGAGCCTCATACATGCCGTTGCTAATGTAGCGAAGAAGCCTCTTGTGTTGGTTCTCTTGGGTGGTGGTCCTGTTGATGTTTCATTTGCAAAGCAAGATCCACGAATTGCAAGCATTCTTTGGCTCGGATATCCTGGCGAGGTTGGTGGACAGGTCCTTCCAGAAATTCTTTTTGGAGAGTACAACCCAGGTGAGTAAATAACCTCTTGAAAAATATGACTATTGCAATTTAAAAGTTGTGGTGGCCGCTGGACTAATTTGGTGCGTGCTGTAATGCAGGAGGAAAGCTGCCTATAACTTGGTATCCCGAATCGTTTACTGCAATTCCGATGACTGATATGAACATGAGGGCTGACCCTTCGCGAGGTTACCCTGGGAGAACATATCGGTTTTACACTGGAGATGTAGTGTATGGTTTTGGATACGGTTTAAGTTACTCCAAATATTCGTATAGCATCCTGTCGGCTCCAAAGAAGATCAGCATGTCGGGTTCATCAGTTTTGGACATTATTAGTAGAAAACCTGCATACATAAGGAGGGATGGACTAGACTTCGTGAAAACTGAAGATATTGCGTCATGTCAAGCTCTGGTATTCTCTGTTCATGTCGCTGTTTCGAATCATGGGAGCATGGATGGTAGTCATGCTGTGCTTCTGTTTGCGAGATCGAAATCAAGCGTTCCGGGCTTTCCTATAAAACAGCTGGTTGGCTTTGAGCGTGTCCACACGGCGGCTGGCAGTGCATCCAATGTGGAGATTACCGTGGACCCTTGCAAGCATATGAGCGCAGCCAATCCTGAAGGCAGAAGGGTACTGTTATTGGGTGCCCATGTTCTAACGGTGGGTGATGAAGAGTTCGAATTATTCATTGAACTTTGACAGGAATGTACATGTCTTAACATTTATGGAGTTCACATTTGGAATAATCTGCTGAAACTTGTAAACAAACATGTAAAGATTCATCATTGAGCTGGATCCAAGTCTGCAAAGGTTCATCATTGAGTTGGATACTAGTACAATTGCAGCCATCGTTGCAATATAAACAAATCCAGCACACTATGAATCGTAATACTCCCTCCGTTCACGAAAGAATCAATTCCTAGAATTCGTGTCAGTCAAACTTTTTTAACTTTGACTAACTTTATAGAAAAATATAACAACACCTATAATTTAAAATAAACACCATACAAAAATATGTTCTTAGATAAATTTAATAATACTAGTTTGATACCATAACATTTAATATTTTATTCTAGAAATTTGGTCAAAGTTCAAAAAATTTGACTTAGGATAGAGGGAGTAACATTGTTTGCGGCTAGGTTGTGAAGTACTCCATTCTAAGTTATGAGACAATTTAGCTTTTTCAGATACATAATATGTACATCTAGGTACAATGATGCATTGTGCATAATAAGAATTATGTATTATGTATAAATATATCTTATAATTTGGAATGGAGTACGTGCGCGGCGACTTTTTTTTTTTTTGGCACTAGTAGCAGTGCAGCGCCGCACCGCACCACAGGGGAACTGGATCGGAACTACTAGCTCACATGCTTTTCTTTCCCTCCCGTTCGCCTGTCCGTGTCCCTCTCGTCGCATAGCACTCGGCTGGCCACTCGCACTCGCACGGTCGCACCCGCACCGCAACAAAAACGTGCCCCCACCTTCCGTTGCCTTTCTCGAACTCTCCCCCGTACCCGTCTCGGATCGCCATGGCCGCCGGCCTCGCCTTCCCCGTCCCCGTCCGCGTCGCCTCCTCTCCACTCGCCTGCGTCTCCTCGCCTGCCCACCCCGCGCACCGCATCTGCTGCGCGATCCCGACGTCGTCGTCTCCCCGCACCGTCAAATCCTCGCCGCTCCGCGCGACTACCGGCCTCTCCGGGAACCGACGGCGCACTGTCCGTGGCGCGTCCGTAGTGTGCGCCGTCCAAGGTCAGGACGCGACCATCCAAGGTACCCGAGTGGCGTGTGTATGAGGATCATTACTCCTCCGTACGTAAAATTGTAGAAATGATGATTTGGTTGTTTGGAGTGCGATTGCACATTTGGTTCTAGGAATCGGCAAGTAGGATAGGAGGATGCTGTGTCGTTTAGGTTGCGTGGTCTCCTCTACGTATAGGAAAACTATTCGGAGTAATTAGCTAGGGGATCAAAGGTTACGACACAAAGGGCGCAGCTGCGCAGCATTCTGGATAGCAGCTCCACGCAAACGCAATCAGCTGTTGACGTCTGTGCTTTTAGGGTTTTTTTTTTTTTTTTTTTTTTTTTTTTTTTTTGTGAATGTCTACCTTCATGCATGCACCATATGTATTCATGTAGTGCGTTCCTGTGATAGAGACAGCATATCTACCTGCATTTGCTTCGATCAGATTTGCAATTGTGTTACCCTGGTAAGATGAAGCACATGTGTATTTAGTACCTATGTTGTGTGGGAGGCAGCAACACAGATATGTCGCTGGACTCTTTTAAGTCTTTAATGCTGGGGATGCACCAAAATCCAAAACACCATCCCGTTCTGGTGCATGCAATTTTTCCTCTGTAATCATCCAACTGTTGTAATCTGTTTGAGTGTCATTTTCTTTAAATGCACTCAATGAAAATCAGGTGGGGAAGTCTCCTTCACCTCTGCAGACCTGTCCAAAACAAAGCACCTTTTGGTGTATCCAGGGATTCATGCATGTGCATTGGTGACTTGCTTTATCAGTTGTTTGGTTAATCCCCTCCCCAAGAGGATTGGAGGGGATGAGGAGGGTTTTGACTTGTAAGGGATTCGATCCCCCTCAATCCTTTTCAACCCCCACCAAACCAAGCAAGCTCTTATGGTTTGTATCACACTTACTAATATTGTCGAGTAGGGGCACTATAATCCAAATATGGAAGTATACAACTTTGGAGTCCTAAATTGTTCGGTATTAGTTAAATACTTAAATGTATAGATTCATGTATGATCCCGTGGGTCATGTCCCCTTTTTATTTTGTCAATTATGGCATTTTGTAGTACCCTTTGGTTTGATGAGGATGTATCACATTGTTAATCCTTGGGGTAATTGAATGCCTTTACTGTCAGTCCCTTTAGTGTGGTTGCTTTATCCGCAATTATAGGTTTAACATAAAATTTGTTTGCTAAAATAAAATCTGCTTTACTAAAACCAGCAATTCTTATTTCATAACCATGATTGAATAATAGCTTAGGAGATTGCTTTTGTTTTTTAATGACTATGGCAGTTGCAACACACTTTTTGCACAAAGCAAGGCATATTTGAACTGTTCAATACATCATATTGGGATCGACATATCATGTCGGGTTCAATTGTAGATTAGTAATTGTGTTTCCTTGGGAAGATCAAGCACATGGGTATCTACTATCTAGTAACTGTGTTGTGTTGGAGACGGCAACCTTTATGTTGTTGGACTCTTTATTGCTGGGAAAGCATCAAAATACCATCCAATTCTCTATGGTGCATCCAGAGATCCATGCATGTGCATGGGTGACTTGCTTTATTATGGTATAATAATAGTTTAATGTTACAATTACTAATGTTGCTGACCACCCATTTCCTTTTGTGGAAAGGCGCTATAATCCAAATATGGAATCATACAACTGTCAAACTTGGGCTGCTATAAGCCCTACATTGTTCGGTAGTAGTTAAATGAATAGGTTTATGTATGTATGATTCGTGTGGGTCATGTACCCATGTTATCTAGCCAATTTTGTAGCTGCCTTTTTCGCTTATTGTAGCGTGTGAAACACTGATTTGATGAGAATGTATGTCATGTATCACATTATTTTTATTTTTGCAAATTCTGTATCACATTATTAATCACTGAGAAGATCGGATGCGTTTCCTATTAGGCCCATTACTCTTGTTGTTTTACCCATGATTCTATTGAGGTTTAACATAAAAGTTGTTAGTAAATTAGAATTTGAAAGATTAAAGTCAGCAATGCTTACTGCTTAGCCATGATTGAATAGTATCTCGGGAAGTTGTTTCTTGTTTTGTTTTAATAACTACGACAAAGTTGCGACATGCTTTTTGCACAGAGCGAGGCATATTCTAACTGTTTCGATGCATCATACTGGGACTAGCATATTATGTCATGCTTCCATTTTGGCAACTGGTGTTTCCTTACTTTGAGCACCTTCATTTATACATCCATCTCCTTATGTTCCAATGTTTGGTTTACCATGTTTGTCAAATCATTAATTTGAATCAATGTGGTTCATGTACACTATTTTCTTTTTAGAACCTGATTTCTTAAATTTCAGTTTTTCCTTGCAAAAACAACACTCCTTTGTAATTGCATAACATTTGAAGTAATGTTGTTAAGAATGGAAAAAACCTGGGCATACCTAAATCATCATATTGCTGTGCCTAGGACTGTAGTTGCACCAGTATAAAGTGTCCCATTAAAATGTATCACTAGCAGTAGTATTTTAAAAAAAACAACAAATTCTAAGTGAGAAAATTACCTCTCCTGCAAGCTGCATGCTGTTGCCATTTTATTGCAATCGCTCGTGAAACTCTTTTATCTTTGTTGTTATATCTTGACATTTTTGGCTTTGTTGTTGGTACTATACCTATGGATTAATTGACGTTTTTTCTCATTTTCAATTGTTCAATTGTAGTCCCAGATGTGACAAAGTCAACATGGCAATCGCTTGTGATTGAGAGCGAGCTTCCCGTCCTTGTTGAGTTCTGGGCTACATGGTGCGGGCCATGCAAAATGATAGATCCAGTTGTTGGCAAGCTCTCAAAGGACTATGAGGGGAAGCTGAGATGCTACAAGCTCAACACAGATGAGAACCCGGACATAGCAAGCCAGTACGCTGTCCGGAGCATCCCCACCATGATGATATTCAAGAATGGCGAGAAAAAGGATTCAGTTATCGGGGCTGTGCCAGAGAGCACGCTGATCACATGCATCGAGAAATTTGTTGAGAGGTAAAAATATGAGCAGTGGGTCTCTTTCTCTTGAGCACAGTTTCCTTTCAATCATAAGGTTATGGAGAGACCACTTGAGAGCAGTTCTATAAATAACTGCCTGTAGATAATGGGATTGTATTATATATATTTGGTTATTGTTTGAGGAAAGCTGCATGGGTTTTATTATTCTCTTATATTCTTTAGAGGCTCTGATGAAATGTGTAACGTGGACGGCCCAGAACCTCGTTCTATTTTCTCATTGATATAAGAATACACACATCATTCCTTATGGCCATTTCTGAGATTCGTTTGATTAGTATCTATCATATCCTTATGGCCATTTCTGAGATTCATCTGATTAGTATCTATCATACGTGGGCCGAACTCGGGATTGTGCTGCATTCAGAATGGCAACACGGGATCTACGGCTGCACCCAACAAGAATTGGGCATCTTGTTAGTACAGCAGAGTTTCTTGGTTACGGACAAAGCTTTAAATCCCACAGTAAATCCATTGGGGCATGTCATCAATTGTCAAGACCTGAGACCCTAGCTGAGGCCACAGGGACGGATCGATCGGTCGGTGGATCCATTTCCATTCCGTGGTCCGGCGGCCTGAGTGAACTGCTGCGCGAACGTGTAAATCCACGGGCACGGGCAGATGCTGCAAAACAGTGGGCGGTCTCTGTTTGGATCTGCGATCGGTAGTCCCCCAGATTGAATGCAGGCCTAATCTCTGGTCCCATCGCCTTTAGCAGCAGCTGTGATTGCCCGAACCCGACTGGTAGCGCCCATCCAACGTGCTACAGTGTCGCCACATAAATGGAGGCCCCGTGTGGAGCGATAATAAGCGATTAAACAAACAAGAGCCTCCCTCCGCGAGCGCTAGCGGGTGCTAAACGTGCGTCGGCGCCAGGATCAGGGCAAATCCGGCAGGGCGATTTTGATCACATGACAGAACTAGCAGCCTTGGATGTGTTTGGTTGATGGGATGGGGTAGGATGGAGCCATTCCATCTTAGTTTTCAGGCTGTTTGGTTCGTGGACAGGAGAATGGAGTCATCCCAGTTCAGGAATATTTCCTTGAAAAGTAGGACGGACTCGCTCCCAAAATTTTGCCGGACGCGCTCGCTCCCGTTTACGGTGTTGTCATCCTCTTTGCTGATATCCCTCCAACCAAACACCAAAATAAAATCATTCCATTCTTTCAACCAAACACCGAATAGAACCGTCCTGTCCCTAAATCAGGAGCGGAACCGTTCCATTCTACCTCGCTCTCCAACCAAACACATACTTAATTCCTTTCCTTCCACCGTCGTCCGTCGGCGTGGCGGAACGTGGGTCCCTCTGCTGGGATCCCTCCGCAACTGCAACGACCCTGACCAGGGCAATGATTGCTCGTGCGCGGGGCAGCGCAGTGCGCCCCCAATATCTTTTCTCATCGCGCCACGGACGCCCTACCGGATGAGACCGGCACGATCCCCTATCTATCTCCGCGACGGCGACGACCGACGAACGACGCATCGTACCCAGGGTTTTTCAATCCGACCGGTCACCGGTAACCGGTCCCCGACGGTTGGGCGGTTACCGACCGGTTTGACCGGTTACCGGTCCAAACCGAACGGTTTGGATTTTGAATTCAAACGGCGTAGTTCAAACGGTTTGAGACCGGTAACCGGTCAAACAGGGCCGGTTACCGACCGGTTTAGGCGGTTACCGACCGGTTTGGGCGGTTACCGACGGTGCCGCCCCAAACCAAATTTCAAATTTGAAAAAAAAAATCGTAAATGCTGAAAAAATTTCTAAAAATAGTTCATGATTTGTAGAGTCGAATGGTGCAAATTTTTTTCAAATTGGAATTCGTTTGCTATTTATTTTGACGCGTACAAATTTGGAAAAAAATAGAAAAGATACTTTTTCTTTTTTTTCAAACTTGTATACGTCAAAATAAATAGCAAACGAACTCCAATTCGAAAAATTTGTACACCATTCGACTCTATAAATCATGAACTATTTTTAGGAATTTTTTCAGCATTTTCAATTTTTTTAAAAAATTTGAAATTTGAATTCAAACCGGTACCGAAACCGAACCGGTCCCGGACGGTTTGCCGGTTACCGAACGGTTACCGCGGTTTGAAAAACCTGATCGCACCTCGGCGCGCTTAAGTTTTTTTTTTTTGATACCTGGCGCCGTGGCGCGCTTAAGTTAAACAAGACAAGAAGGGAGCCCGTGACCCGCGAGGCAACCACCGCGCTGATCCGGTGGTCCGCGCGCGCGGGGAGCCGGTGGCCGTCTGACGCTCTGACTGAAGGCCACGCGAATCTGCCGCCTGCATTGCCAGTGCCGGTCCTGAGGTTTCTAGGGCCTAGAACGAAACTGAATCGAGGGCCCCTTAATATAAGCATCATAGTCATATTTTATAAACACATGTATAACGGAAAAAAAAATAAACGTCCAAAGAGTATCAAAATAAATATTCATATCAAATAATAGTACATATTAAATTTCATTAAAATTCCGTTTAGTATTTTTGGACACAAATCGCATCACAAACTCATCCATATTTCATAAAGTGTACGAATTAAATTTACCAATAAACGGTAGACAAAAAGGAGTTTTGCGCATATATAAAGCTAAATAATCTAGCGTCAAGACTCAACCTCACGCACAAGCACTAATACTGCACTCGATGTTAATTCCTTTTTTTTGGGCCAGGCCTAAACGGGCTCCTACTTTCTGGTAGTAGTAGACTAGTAGTAGCTACCTTATTAAGGGTGCTACTGTTAAGTGCTAAGTTCGGTCTTAATGGAGAGTTTTACGGTGTTGTTTCTCATGTCATACAAAATAAAATGAAACTCGGATGAAACATCCACTCTCAGTGGAAAGTTTCATTCTATAGTTTTATAGATATTTAATTTCAAGACTCATAGAGAGTTGGTATTCGCGCTAAGAGAGTGTTATCATCATGACAATCATTTTTTCTCTCTCTTCTTAAATATACTATCATGTCATCAAAAATGTCTATGTGACAACATATTTAATACGAATGAAACCCAAATAACACCTATTGAGATTGACCTAATATAACAGTGCGTAGAATTCGTAATGGTATGGAACGAACTACTAGGGAGGCCCCTCGGTTCTGAGGGCCTGGAGCGGCTGCCCCTCTCGCCCCCCTCCAAGACTGGGTAGGTGGCCGTTTGACCATTCGACCAGGCGACGGTTGCAGCATTTTTGCTTCGATCGAGGGCGGGGTGGTGTCACCGGCCACGCAGGACGTGGGACGGCTACCAAAGGCGCGCGCGCGCACATGCGGTTCCGCGGATCCGAGCAGCGGAGCAGGGAACGCGGGCGGGGCCGGCACGGCACGGAGGCGGCCACTGGCCACTGGCCATGAATGCCATCCAGATGCCTCCCCTAGTTTTCACTGGGCGGTTCTGAGGGTCTGGTTAGTTTCGTAAACTTTTAGAATTTTGACATAGTAGTATTTTTGGTTTTATGTGATAATTATTATCCAACTATAGAGTAACTAGACTCAAAAGATTCGTATCATAAATTACAGATAAACTATGTATTTAGTTATATTTTTTATCTATATTTAATACTTTATGTATGTGTCCAAAAATTTGATGTGATGAAAAATCTTATAAAGTTTTGAAATTTTGAGGAACTAAACCAGATCTGATTGGGTTTTCCCCGTCGCTCCGTGTCCTGCCCACTGGCTTGCGTGGAAGGCGGCGGCTGATTGGTCAGGAGACTCTTCTTCGCCACTGATCGCGACAGCTCACTTGTGACCCTGTGACTTGTGAGCCTATCTATCCGGTCTCCCAACGTTTCCAGCGTCAAATCTTGTGGGCGTAACAGTTTTGACAATGCGGGGATCGAGTGGCTTGTTTGCTCGCGCGCGTGCCTACCCTGATCTTGTCGTGCGAGCCCCACAGATTGCCCGTCTGCCTGTGCCCGTATGGCAATTGGGGATGCACAGTTCCGTGGCAGTGGCCAGTGGCAGGCGCAGCCATACCCTCACGCTGTCACGGACACGATAATATAAAAAGGCCAAAAAAAAAAAAGCTAAGAAGGTAACAAAAGGAGTGATGATTGCATGTACCGGGATTGATTATATGGCTCCATTTAGCGGCATACAATTCTGCAATTACTATCTCCGACCAAAAACAGATACAAATATTTATTTAATCTTAAATATGTGTCACTAGATTAGCCGCGAAATATATTTTTATAATACAACTATTAGAGTCATAACTATTGATACATTATCACTATGCCCTTTAGATTCCATGTCACATTGAATCTTTAAACGTATGCGAATTTTTTAAATCTAATTACTATATAATAGTTGGATAATAATTATGAATCTGAACACACCCTATGTATAAACTCGAACAAACAAATTGGAAATAGTTTGACTAAATGTATACACTTGTAGTTATTATATCTTTCCTATAGAACGAAGGGAGTATATATTATTTCTTTTGAAACTAAAGTAGACGTTATTTCTTCATGTAATGCGATCTCGGTTCGAGATAATGGACGGGATACACGTTGCAAAAAGGTGAGCAGAGGCAGCAGTGGCCCACACGGGAAACACTTGCGCAAGTGCACACTACCGGAAGGCCAGTGCGTCGGTTTCGTTTCGTGTCGCTCAGGCCTTCCCCAACGCTCCATGTTGGAGTGCTGCCCAACCTCCACATCGTCAACCAGAGTCCATGCAACTTTGAACTGTGGCCTCTCAGTGTGCTAGAGCTGTCTGCAGAAGCTGCGATAGTTTCATCTGACAAAAGTACCAAGAAGCTGCGATAGTTTCATCTGACAAAAGTACCAAGAAGCTGATGGGGCGAGCGTTGTCGTGGCGGAGAAAAATGCAGGGTAAGGTCTGCTTTTGGGGACCAGGCCCAGTTTATGTGAGCAGAGTTGTCCCACAAAAACTGTAAAAGTAAAAAGGTAAAAGTAGCTGTCGAATCCTACCGTACATTAGCTTGCGTTGTAGAAATACACTACCTCCGTTTGCTTCTTGCGCAGGTGGCATCACTTTTTGTTAGAGCCACACGAAATATACGCCTGCGTAGGGGCTGCCCTCAGCGCTAAAAAAGCGGCAATGGTGGTGAAATGGGGCAGCGCCGGAGCGGATAGGCCTTATCTGTTACAGTACTAATCTTCTTCCGATTGGTACGGACGGAGCGGCCATTTGATCGGTCCCGAAATCCCCGCGGACGTGCACCACGACGGACACGGACAATTGAGACCATTCTGATGCTCGCATTGGAATAGGATTGGCTCAGTTACCTCAGTATATATCAAGAACGACGAAGCAAATGAATCTGGTAAACCTTAATCCGTAGCCAATGCCCAATGGGTAGTGCAATCTATCTGCCGCGTGGCTTCAGGAAGCTACAACTATTAAAACTTATATTATTAAAACCAATAAAATAGAGTTCTTTATTTATTTTGTGCTCTCTATATAAGTATATTATTATTTTAGCATTTTTATTTTTTTTAACAAGAAGCTTTTAAAGACGTTCGTCCAAGCCAAGCGGAGCTGTTTTTTTTTTCCCATCCCCTTCGTTTAGCCGAGCCGAATCCCCCACTCATTATATACCCCTTGACGGAGCCTCCCTCCGAAATCCGCCGCCTCTTCTCATCATCGGCCTTCTCCTCCTGCCCGCCTTATTACCGCCGGCTGCCGTGCCGCCGCGTCCTGCTCCCCGCTCCCGCGTTCGTCGCCCGAAGCACCGCCGCGGCCTCGCGCCACCGCCCAGGAACCATCTTCCCCTTGCCGCGCCGCCGAGCCTCGTTCGACCGAAGCGCGTCGCGTCAAATTTCTGCGACCTAGCCCCCGCCCCAACCGCCGCCGCCGCCGTCATCCTCGCTAGTGGTGCTGGACCTGGGTGGAGCGCAGATCCATCCGAGCTTGGATTGATTTCTTCCTTTTGCTGGTAAGGAGTCCTATTATCTTTGCTTGCACGGCTTGTTCTTTCCTTGTTCGGTAATTGCCTAATTGGACGGATTGCTCCAGGAGTCGGTGTTGTTTGGTCTTCGCGTTTACTTGATAAGCCAAATCTGAGCCTCCCTTCCTGAGACGGATTCTCCAACCCGTCCATTCTTTTTGTTGTGGTGGATTCGTGTGCAGCTAGTTTTGTTTGTGTGTTCCAAAACGTCCATGGGATTCCAATTTGCATCAGTTTGCATTTCTGTTTGAAGCTAGCATTTAATACCTGGCCCTGGAAAAGTCTCTTGTATAGGTGCGTATGCTTAGTACCCATGTTGTTATTTTTTGGAACCTACTAGTATCACGATACATGTATGAAATATAATATAGGCAACCTAATTCACTGGCACGCCTAAATTTAGATCAAACTATTGCGGAAACCCGCTTAAAATCCAGAGTATGGTAGCTCATGCACGTCCAGCCTTGCGGCTTGTTTATTTATGGAGTTTCACAGCTTCTGTTTGTCAAGCACAACCTTCACCTTCAGTACCAATTCTTACTGTGCATATCTATTAGGCCAGTCATGAACCGCAAAACAAAACTAGAACTGTAGGAAAATGATCTCTTTGAGCATCATTTGTAGGTACTTTAAGGTGTGTTTTAACTTAGAAAAGACTCGAAGAAGCTTTACTTGTATATAAAAATGATTGTCATGGCACATATGGGACAAGAGCGAATTAGAAATTTCCACGAAGCTGGTGGACAAACTATTCATTGTTTCCTGATCAGAATACAGTAGGTGCAATTATCACTGGCTTATTCTAGTTTTTCTTGATAACTAAATGTTTAAATGATGATCTTTTCCGTGTGTTTGGTTCCATTGAATATGCCAAGACTTGTAGTTACTCTACCTTTGTTGCAGTCCACATCAGTACCCCCCACCAATTGTTGTTTTTCAATGACGCTCCTTTGGAAGAAGCTCCACAACCACAAAAATATCAACATGTCACCGCAAGCATATATTGGAGATTAGGACGGACACCTTTAGCCTATCTCATACTTTCCTTTGTTTATTCATATATATCTGCCCTTTTGGTCTTCCCCAGCCGTTTGTCTGAATATAAAATTTTGTTAGGATCTGAGGTAATCTGTCCAGGACCTGCCAGCCTTGTCAAAGTCCACGTTTGCAAGATTTTAAAACTTGAATAGTTTTCTATTTTCTTCCCGAGGCAATGTCGAGCTGGCAATGATAGTTCTTACCTTGAACAAGGAGCCAATATTACGCTGCCATGCACATTGCAGATAAGCTAGTGGTTTCATCTCCTTGCTGACATAAGTTTCCTAATCTCTGCTAGATTCTTGGATAACTTGTCAATGGCACAAAAAGTAGCATACGGATATAACCATAACAAAAGCGATAACGCACCAGTTGTAGTGCACAGCACTAAATTATTGGAGAATCCATGATTGCTGACTCACACTAGTGGGTACAATATTGGAGAGTCTATCACTGCTGACTGGGGGGCCACTAGGAAAGACGATGGATTCTTGGGTAAAAGCGCAACCAGCATAGTGTCACACTTGGCCACTATCAAGAACTTTTGCCACTTAACACGGATTGAAGATTTACCTAACATTTGCTTCAGTTGTCACACTTGTTCAATGTATTCGGGTAGACTCCCTGGGACAGGATGATGGTGTGGGCCTAAAAGCTGCTAATTACATGGACCCCTCTATTTAGTTCAATTTTTCTTGTCTGTTGTCTGTACACTTAGCTCTGCCTCCGCTTCAGAATTCAGCATATATTAAAAACTAGACCTGTGGTTTGTGGTTTGCTTCGTTGCTTCCAATCTTCTTTCCTGTACTTCTTTAGTCCTCCCACGCGGTTAGGTAGGTCTCTGAATATCATGAACATTTTCAATGTTTAAACTCCCTTATCATTTTGTGCAATGAGCTCTGGCGTGTTGCTTTATCAATTGCATGTGTTCCTACTGACTTTTGGTTTCTCCGTCTACTGCAGTGCTGTCATTATCGAACTAAAACAGTTTCTGAGAGCAAGCAACACAACTGCCATGGAAGCTGGGAGAATGGATCAGCCTTGCATGTCTGCTATCAACAGCCAGCCTTTTGTGGCTGATATTGAACCAGTGAAGAAAGCCAGTGGGGAGGATATGCCTGCAACAACAGGAAGCGGATGCTTCGACTGCAACATCTGTCTTGATTTTGCAGCAGAACCAGTGGTTACTCTATGTGGTCATCTCTACTGCTGGCCTTGTATCTATGAGTGGCTGCGTCCTGGGGTAGAGTCAACTGCCATCGACAACAGCAGTTCGGCAAGGCAGCGATGTCCTGTATGCAAGGCAACACTCTCAACGGACACCCTCGTGCCACTATATGGCCGTGGAGGGAACTCAAAGAAGTCACTGGATGGCATGGCCATCCCGCGCCGTCCCATGGTACACCGGGAGACTGTTGAGCAACAGAATGCACAGAGCAACGTCAATGACCAGCATCACCAGGCCATGGAAGACAACCCTCAGCACCAGCCATTGCTGCACGCACAGCACCATCCCGTTCCCACTGGGTTTGACTTCATCTACCCTCCAGCACCAGTAGGGCGTGGCTTGATCCACTCAACTGCTGGAGGGGTGCTCGGGGGGATGGCAGAGGTCGTGCTTCCTTGGGCGCTCCGTGGCCAGCTGCCAGCGAGTTTGTACTACACGAGCCCATACCATGTTGCGACGCAGAACGTGAACCCCAGGCTGAGGCGGCATCAGATGGAAATCGAGAGGTCCCTGCACCAGATCTGGTTCTTCCTCTTTGTGTTTGTGGTGCTGTGCCTGCTCTTGTTCTGAGACAAGACTGTTCTGTGTACCTCTTTGTAGATATTGAAAGTGGGAGGGGATACTAATGAGTAATGCCAATAGTAAATAGGGTAATGGTCTGTGTCGGCAAGCATGTGCTGAAGCATGCTGATATAGAGTTGTAATATGATGAAACATGGAGGTGAAATGCATGTCATTCTTGGCCTCATAACGTCCGCAATTCCCTGGTCTATCACTGTCGGCCTGTTAAGTTGCCTACCTGACATATCTTCATGTTAGGTTGGCCATTATCTGTTGTGCATTGGTTGGTGTCATGCCTAAGGGCCTTTTGATTTGTATATAAAATCGAAAATGATGTTTTGGCTACCAGTGTCTGTCATGTGTCCTCTTTGCTCCCTGTTCCTGTTCCAAAATTGACACTGCAATATTGTAGCCGGGAGCCCAGGACGCCAGGTGCATAAGTGCATTTCCATGTGATGCATGCATGTGACGCTGATCGGAGCCAATATATAGATTGCTTCTGTATGTGATACATGCATCTGATGCTGATCGGAGCTTATAGAAGATTGCATCAAAGCTAACAGGGAAGAGCAAAGGAAATATCAACTCTGGGCGACGACGCTGTTGAGAAGTTGAGACAGCTAATGACCTGATTAGTAAGGAATTGTTTGTACTCTCTACAGGTGCTTGAAAGCTTCGTACATGGCCCTAGTACAGTGCCCATCGCTTCTGTAGCTTCCACGCCAGAAATGATATGACAAATCCCGGCATATACAGATGAACAACACATTGAACAGTATGCTTGGGATGTAACAGACTACCTAAAAGGTCGGTACCTCAAATAGACAAACAGCTTTCATAATTTGATCATTTCCCAGGAACAAAATACAATGTCTTCGTATACTAATTCAGTTTTTGTACCAGTCAAGAAAAAGAACAGAAAAAGTGAGAACAAAGAAGAAGAGAAGGAGAAAGGTTCTACTACTGCTGTTGCGCTGGATCGCCTGGGATAGCTCCTTGTTCCCACGCTCCACATTATTCGTAGCTTCAACAGCCTGCACAGAAGATGTTCTATGACTATGAGGACATACAGATAACAATCAGGTTTCATGCAGTGCATATCCAAATCATGTGTTCTTTCAGTCAAGGGGAACAATTCTGACCATGGAGACAATTATTTAATTATAGACTATGTTACTAATCTCTTTCATGGTCAATTATTTAATTCTAGACTATGTTACTAATCTCTTTCATGGACATAAGCTTCATGCGGCCTTTCCGGTTGATTCTGACATTCCATATGTTTATGTTCAGATAGGAAAACACAAGTAACATATAAAGTGGTACTATACGATTAAACGAATCCTATACCTGGTCATATAAATACTGAATTTGTTGAGCTTGTTGTAGAACATGTGTTGACATAAGATGATTAAGTGCTGACATTTCTATCATCTTTGTCTCCGTTTCTTGGACAGCATCAAGAAGACTTGTCAACTCCACCTGAGAAGAATTTTAGGATACACATGATGCATGGTAATTTAAGTAAAATTACCAACCTTTTCACTAAATAAATATTCTATATACTATCCACATATTACCTGGAGAGCTTTTGTTTCATCATCCAATAGCTGTTCTTGAACTCTCATAGGTGCTGTGGATACTTCCTGATTTACAATCTTTGATACATCAGATTTTAGAACAAGATTGGACTTGGATGGTTCAGCAGGTTTGATTTCTGGTCTCTTCTGAATCTTCTTCCTTGGCATTGCTCTGTTAATAGCATCTTGAAAACGCATGGACCGAAGACGATCAAATTGTGCAGTTACTGAGTGGAGTCGCTCACTCAAAATTAGAACCTGGTGAAGTTGAACAAAGAACAAACAGCTTATTGGAGCTGGGCACAAGAAAATCCTTAAAACTACTGCAGAACAGGGTAGTTCAGACTTGAGAACTGATAATTGATTGCTACAAAGATTTGGATATAAAGAAAAACAAAAGATAAATAGAGGTAGTTGTTCGCCTGTACATGCTCTTACCTGATGCAGCCCTGAACAAGAAAATGAAAGTAGATATTATTCAAGCTCATCTGTTTCGACTGGGGAATCTGTCCTCTAAAGTCACACAGCATTTTTTTTATCCTAACAAATCAAATCAACCAATCTAAGTCTGATATCCTACTATCAACTAGTAAAATATACACCCAACTCAAAAATGTGGAAAGGAAATGTTGAAAACAATCAATCCTCAACAGGATGACCTGTTCTTGGCTCTAATAAAAGGAAATCTTGGATCATAATACATGTGGCACCGTAACAGGTACCTGAGGAAGTACTTTGCCTCATCCTCTAAATGGAATGCATTCAGGTCAGTTACTCAGTTCTACTGCTAACTACCTCAAAAAACAAATTAATCCAGCAGATGTTTTTTAAACTTATAACAGCAATGGCAAGGAGAATAACCATACCACACCATGCTGATGAGCTATCAACTCCAACCGGGAACTCTCATTCGTAGCGCCAAGCCATGTCTTTCCACTTCCATTCTTCTCTTCTTCATGGATCCTATTCTTCAGGATATCAATCTGTTCCTTGCATGCTTTTACAAAAACACCAATCTAATATGCATTGAGTAGTTACAAATAAGTACTAAATTGAGACTAGAAAGCAGGTTATATGAATCAATGTGCGGCGTGCCAGTATGAATATAGGTTGTCGACTCAATAGTCAATACAAGAGGAAAACCCCATCACTATATCCGAACATAGATTAATAGTATGAACAGAGAGAAGCACAACCTATATATATATATATATATATATATATATATATATATATATATATATATATATATATATATATATATATATATATATATATATTCAATAATTGCAAACCCATACTAGATGTGTACAGTTGTGAAAGAAAAACTTGACAGACACTTATATTTTACAAAAAGGTACATGACATGGTACAGCAATAGGTATCTTTTATGCCATTGAGCTTCAGCATTCAGGCATAAAAGATTCCATTGAAGTTTTCAAACATTGAAGGCTTGAAGCACATTACAATGCTAGATAACTGTAATGCAATGCCAAACGGGCAAACAAGGCACCAGGCAATTCTTTAAACACATAGGTTGAGTAACACACGAATTTAAGATATGCATGCATCATCAGTTCATCACAGGAAGAGCAATAGCAAATCAAAACAAACAACAACAATATGCAACTTACTTCATGCTCAATGCTATCCCTCTCTTGCTCGGTAGTGCGATGCAGGTCCACATAATCCCTCCTATGCTTTACTATGAACCTCTCGAGTTCCCTGATGCTCTCAAGCTACACATCAACAAAACCCATCAAACAATTACATTGGCAACCTGTCTCACCACATAAAAACGGGAACACAATCCACCACAGGCTCCTACCGTCTTGATCGCGGCATTAGTGAACGCCGACTTGGGAGACGGCTTCCGGATGATGAAAGACGACATGAGCGCGGCCAGTTGGGCCTTCATAGCATACCCAAACCAACGCAATGAGTCATTGAGTGTGAAGAATTAAGGACAATTCAATTCGTGAGGCTTCATCTCTACGCCGAGGGAGGTGTGCGGATGGAGAGGCTGTGGCCCAACTCACCTCTGTGTATCCATGGGAGAGCGCGGCGACTCGGACGGCCTCTTTGAAGTCCTCCGTCCTGTCCCGAACCCTCGACATGGCCGAGGGAGGAGCAGCAGGCCAGTAGCAGCCGCGGCCTCCTCCGGACAGATCCACGGATGCTCTTGAGCCGGTGAGATGCGCCGGTCGTGCTATTACGGGACGCAAGCGCAGGGGATAGGCAGGAAGAGCCGACTGCTGCACTTCGGATCAACAACGGCTGGTCGCCGGCGATCCAGACCGTCGGATCGGACGGCGAGGTGGAAGACGGTCGTCAAGATGGGAGACGTGTTCGGTGTACCGAGGCTTCGCGGCCTATGACCAGCGGGGCCCACATCTTAACATAGTGGACCCACATGTCAGTGGAGTCCTTGGAAAACAGGCGTACGCCACTTTCGTGAGTTCGTCTTCTCACCGTCCAGTGTTGAGTCCCAGGCGGACACCAGTTGCGGTTGCGGCACCGTCGCGAGCCGATCTGTCTCTCACTTATTACCATCTCGCCTCCCGCGGCGCGAAACCCTAGGTTCGGCGACGCCATGGCTGCCTCTGGGTCGCCCCGTGATGGTCGAGAAGCCGAGGAGGATGAAGCGGCGCGCAGCGGCAACAAGTCGCTAGACGCCGAATGTGACGGCCGCTCAAAGGGGAGCCGGGACCGGGACCACCGCGGCAAGTCGAAGCGGCGGGAGGAGGAGGAGAGCGAGAGCTCCGGAGAGGACTCCAGCGAGCGACGGAAACGGCGTAGAAAGGAGAAAGAGCGCCGGCGCCGTCGGCGCAGCCGCAGCCAGAGCTCGGGCTCGTCGTCAGAGTCGGAGCCCGAGTCGTCGTACTCGGGGTCCAGCGCTGTGTCTGAGAGCGAGCCGGAATTGGATTCGGAGGAGGAGAGGCGGCGGCGGCGGCGCAAGAGGAGGAAGGAGAGGGAGGAGGAGGAAAGGAGGCGGAGGAGGAAGGAGAAGGAGAGGAGGAAGAGGAAGGAGAAGGAAAAGGAGAAGGAGAAGAGGAGGAAGGAGAAGAAGAAGAGGAAGGAGGAGAAGAAGAATTTGGGGAATAAGGGCGCTCTGACCAACTCGTGGGGGAAGTATGGCATCATCCGCGAGGTTGATATGTGGTGAGTACTTAGCTTCATTCCTAGTTTCAGAGTTTGTCAGAAGAGATGAATTGCTTGAGTTTTTCATTTGTTATTTGTTATTTGTTATTTTTGTGCTACGAGATATAATTCAATCTGAACTGGAAATGACATCTCCAATGCCTGTAGCTTACCGAAAGCAAAGATGAAATATAATTCAATCTTAAATCTTAGATTGGTTTGTAATGCATGAAACAGTAGCCCTATCACTGCAATGTTAGTCTGGAAGAGCTTATATTGCTCCTATTCTACTAGCTTTGAAGCAAAGTCTGCAAGCTCACCTTTTAAAGTTCATAGTATGATACACTTAGAAAATTATAGTTATGTTTCACCATCCAGTTCACTTAGAAATACTACTAATACTGAGGGCATATGTTATATGGGACTTCGCTAGCTTAACCCAATGTTCCAGCCAGCATCATTTATTATATCTTTCACTAAATGAGATGAGTTTGGACTCAAAATAGTTATTGCTATGAAGTACTAATATTATTTCTACTACATTTCTCTGAATTAACTGTGCAATGTGTTTTTGTAGGAACAAGCGACCAGAGTTCACTGCATGGCTATCAGAAGTCAAGCAGGTATATTTCTTTCTGTTACTCTGTACTGTTGAGTTGTTGATACACAGTGAGGGAGGCAGAGTCTATGTAGATCCATGACATTGTTCAATTTTTTTTTTTTTGGATTAATGTGGACCCAGGTTAATTTGGAGGCATTGGCAAATTGGGAAGAGAAGCAAATGTTCAAGGCGTAAGTTACTCTACTGTCATGAATTTTTTCCATAATTACATACCTTCTGGTGGACCGGTGTTTAACATGTAGTGTTTGCATCTCAGATTCATGGAGGATCACAATACAGCCACTTTCCCATCAAAAAAGTAATGGCTCCCATCTTTTGGGTCTTAACTTTGATTAGATGACAGTTCATGAAAAGATTTATGAGTTCTCTCCTTGTGTTATCTTTCAGATACTATAATTTGGATGCTTATCATCGCAAAGCAATGGAGAAAGAGAAAAAGAAGGGTTTAAAGACGTCGGTGGTGACAGAACGTACAGTATTTAATGACGAGGAACAGCGACGGTATGTAAAATAAATTTGTTCTGAGAAAAAAAACAAACCCTTTTGATTTCTACAATATTGTTCACATACTTTTCTTAAAACATTGGACATCAACAAAGTTGTAAGTGTCTATTCTAGAGCTATCAGTTTGTGGTTTGTGGGCTATTAGCTTTACATGTGCTAAACTTTTGTATAATCTATAAAGGGAATATTTTAAAACCCTTGTGTTTTAATTGGCTTTGGAGTTTTTTTTTATACATTGAGTAGTTCTTTTTTAACTTTTTTATTTGAAAAAATCATGCAGATTAGAATTGTTGAAGGAGCGTGAACGACGAAAGGAGGAGGAAGTGGAAGCTTTAAAACGCTCTATGCAAGCTGGACTGGTTAGATTATTTTGGTGTTTCATTTGGCTGTTCTGATTTAACCTCTAATCATCATTTAAATTCTAGAATGCTCATGGATCATGTTCTGTGTCCTTGCTGAAAGGTTTTGCTATTAGTAGTTTTCAAATTAGTGGCTTAGTATTTAGTGGATATGGCCTACATATAGTTTTGGTGCCATGCATAATTTGGCCAAAGAGCATAGCTATTCATCATGGGAAGTAATATGCAATGGACATAAAATGCACAATGTGATCGAAGCGATAGAATTACTGGTCAGTTTATAACCGCCCTTTCTCTGAATATGTATATGAAAACTCTGTAGTTGACATCTATTACTTGTGTCGTTGTGTGTGACCAAGTATGATTGCACAGGTGGCCCAATCCAGTGTGTACAAATGTACATTTTGAAAATCTTGAAACAAATGTAGCGGCAAGTAATGATTTGGACTTATGTTGGACTGCTTGATTTCAAGGCTGCACAAGTTTATTTCCCTTTTCATATTCAATCCTTGTGTTTTTGTAATACATGCTCTAGTAAATAACGCATTATTTATCTATCTCTAGATTTTTTTATATAAATATCCCTAGCAGGGTGGTTTTTATGTGTAAACATTGCAGTAGGATTAAGCCATGGCATGGTAATTGGAAGCAGAACTTGTTTCTTTCTGTAATTTAAGTTGTGTCTGTCTTCGGTTTTGCTCATTATCAGGCTCAAGACATGAAGGAGCAGGCCCGTCTACGCGAAGAAATGAACTACCAATACAGGTTGGGCAATTTTCAGGTAGGTTCGCTCTTCATCAACTTTGCAAGCCTTGCAATTACAAGGTGATGGTTCAACACACACTCCTCTGACTTAAATCAAACCTTTCCCGGTTTCAGGCAGCAGCTGCAATCCAGAAAAGATTGGATCCAGATGCTCCTTTGCAGTAATCGGCTGGTGGATAAGCCCATTCCCTGCAGATGTTGCTTGGCTTTCCTGAACACAGTAGGACGACGAGCATACCTTAGCATGTTGAACTGCTGTCATCTACTACGAAGTTTTTTTTTACATAGTGTGTCAGATGCCACTATTGTATTGTATCGGAAAAAATTTGAATTCCAGATGCTACTCACACTCTCGGCCCTGCCCATGTTCCAATTACCCGTCCGTCATTCATCACATGATGCAGTGTGCTCTGCTGTTGCATTGTTTTTGGACCTGCCCGACCGGTGCTTTGCCGTTGTGCACGGCACACATACAGAAACGGTACCAGATGGTGTTAGCATGATGAATCAGGATCCATCTGGACTGGCATGTGTTTTCTCGAACCAAAGACAATCGAATCGTTCTGTAACCTTGTTGCGTTCGAAATGTTCCATTGTCCTTCATGGACTTAATTTCAATATCATGATGATATGAACTTTTGGCACCAAGCACCCGACCCTTGCGCGGGTGCGATCATTCGTGAAGGTGGCAGATGAACGATCCGTTTGTTTTATTTTGTAATAAGTTTTTTTAAAAATAATAATAATAAATTTTTATCGCCGATTGTTTCAGCGTTGCCGGTTCGGAAGCAAGGACCTACGTTTGCATTTACGAAGATGTGGAAATTCTTTGTGATTTTTTTCGGTGTGCGATGAATTTCCAGACTCGAGAGCTCGTTGGCACTTGGCAAAGATCTATCTGCTATAACAAGTTTGAACAACTATGCATAAATTCGCCACCGCAAGAAAAGAATGAAGATGATCACAACGACCGAACAGAAGTAAATAAATTACTACTATGTGCATGCACATACAGACGATCTTCACACATCATGTATTCAACAAGTTGCTCAAACAAATAGTAGATAGATCCAACAAAAACCAAAAAGCGCAATCTACCACAACGTCAGAAAACAACGCAGCAATCCATCCCCATCCCCACCACGGCCACGAAAGTCTTCGCGCCGCCGCCGCCAAGGACCTAGCGCTTGATGCTGCTCCTGACCTTGCTCCACGCCTTCTTGCACGACTCGCCGGCTGCCTTGATGCCCTTCATCGCCGCGGTCTTGAGGTGCTTCAGCTCCTTGGTCCGCTCCTTCACCTGCAGATCGAACCCGCCCATCTCCTCGACTCCCTTGCCCTCCTCCGCTCGCGGCTCGCTCGTGGAGAAAGATGGGTGAGAACGAAGGGAAAAAAAATGAAAGGCGGCGGCGTTGCTGACTTGTCGCGCGTTTGGAGATTTATATAAAAGAAAGGTAGCGCGGTGCGGTGTGCTCCCCTCCTCCCCGGGTGTGGTGTGGTCGTGAACTCGTCTCGTCGGGGGCTGATCTGTAAAGCTCTGGAAATGAGTTGTGCGGCCGGCGTCGGCGTTCGAGGGAGGGAACGGTCAAGGGCGGCGGTTGACGTTTGAATCACGCGATTGGAGGGTGCAAAACAGTCTGTAGAATTGCCTAGCCATCGAGAGAGGGCATTGAGGTCCATGTGACTAACATGTGGGCCTACGCATGCCTGGAGCTTATGGGCCCGTTTGTCAGCCCGTGCTAATTGCCCCAACTGTCCTGTCTAGCCTTCTGCTAGGCTCTGTTACGAGAAAAAAAAAACTTCCTCTGAAAGAAAAAAAGGCAGCGGTTGATGCTTCTGCTTCTCCTTTAATTTAAGATGCAAGGAAGCGCGTACACTGGTCCTGTGAGACTTTCGGCGATCCGTGTGGTTAGGTTAAAGCCTGGGCAAAGAATCCATTTTCCCCAACCGAAACATTCGGTAAACAAGGTGAGATTCCTCGACTTCCCTTCGTATTGGACGGTGCAGGATGATCATTGGGTAAGAAGTCGTTCCCTAACTTTGCCGTGCATCAAATGATGCAAAATTATCATACACCCAAATGGAAACTAACTTGAGCTTAATGGATACGTCTTGCACGTCAAAAATCAGCCGCGAAACGAACCATTGACATCAGTAAACCCAGGCTGTTCCAACGAATCGAAATGCTTACACCAAACAGGAGTTCGACCATGCTGTACGTGTACGTGACAAACAAAATTTGAGCCGACGAGGCTAGGACTACGAGTCTTTCTTGGGCGCCTTCCTCTTCATCCGGCTGAAAGGGCCGACGGTCTGGTCCATGATGTACATGTATATGACCTGGCTCCAAGACCTGTACGACCTGAGGCTGTCGTAGTACTCCGGCGCCATCTCCTTCACCCTGTGCAGCTTGGTGCCCGGGATCCTGGGGAAGTCGTGGTGCTCGTTGTGGTACCCCACGTGCCACGCCACCAGGTTCAGGGGCCCGTAGTACGAGTACGTCTCCTGCTCCGGGCTGAACACGTAGTGCTCCGAGATGAAGTGCGCCGCCATGGGGTGCATGCCGCCGCCGACGAACGTGGAGAGGATCAGGTACGCCAGCGACTTCCAGCCGAACAGGCAGACGAGGCCGGCGTCCAGACAGACCTGGACGGCGAGGTTGGTGAACTCCCACAGTCCCGGGGCTTCGGCTTCAGGAACACGCGCCGCAGCGCGTAGAAGAAGAGCTGGAGCACCACCCACACGGACTTGCTGGCGGCGTTCCGCACCGCGTGCGCCTCCGCCTGGCTCGGGATGTCCATGTCGATGCCGTCCACGCCCTGGAACCGGTGGTGCTCCAGGTGGTACTTTTGGAACGTTATGGACATGGGCACGCCGATGGGGAGGTTCGCGAAGATGCCCAGCCAGCGATTCAGGGATGGGGTTGCGAACGCGAGGTTGTGGCTCAGCTCATGGATGGCGAGGAACAGGTTGTGGTTTAGGAAGGAGCCGAAGAAGTAGGCCACCGTCAGTAGCTTCAGCCAGCTGGCGTCGCAGAGGAATGTAGCAGTCCATAGCTGGAGGGACACAACCAAAGCAATCTGCAACAACAGTTGAAATGGCCATCAAAACATGCAGCAGTGAAAACTTATATGAGAAGTTTTCTATGCTTAAATTGGCAGAAGAAGTTTCTATGCTTAAATTGGGAATTCGGACCAGACCGACTGTGTCATACAGGTATGCACAAACAACTTCAGCAAATACAACAGAACATACCAGTGCAAAAAAGGAGTACGAATTATTGCTCCAAAAAGAAAATTCAGCCTATGGACAGGATGGCAGCAGCCCTTGTGATTTTTTTCTTATAACGGGTATGACATGTGCCTTGCCAGCTTGCCTAGCCAAAGTTCAAAGGCCAACGAAATAGTTGGTGGTGAAAGGGATATGACACCACCTTTGCACATGAAGCCAAAATCCAGCAAGGACTGACAACAAGATACTCTGATTCAAGTGGTTGCACAGAAAATGTTGCTGGGCATAGTAATTCAGTAAGGATGTGTTAATGTGCTTTGTGCTTACAGGTTCATGCCGTATTCAAGACTTCAGATAATTCATCTTTTGATAATGTTTTCACATATTGGCATTAAAGTCCGAGTCGATTTACATTCCTCATTAATGACCTCAATATGAAAATGAAAAACACTTTTTCTTCATTCAGTTTTTAATTCTTATGGTTCTTAACACAATCTCACCGGATTTGCCAAGCCTTCAAGAAAGTAGCAGTATGGTTAGGGCTTATGAAGAATCATGGTCCCTTGTGTTTAGGCGATTAACGACAATGCTAGGTCACTATGACTAACGTGTGTTTTGCAGAGGCAAAGTCATTTGTGTTAGGTCATTAGTGATACAATTTGAATGGGCTTAATGGATATTCATGCCCCCAAGATGGAAATCGTTTCGGTTTCAAAGGATGATGATACAAGTTGAAGACTAGGCTAGTCCTTAGTGCCATAAGGTTGAGAAGGGCACTAAGTATAGTCAGGGCTTTGTTTTTCCTTTGACCGTACTATTAAGGGGGGTATGAGATTAGTAGCTTGACCTAGGAGAGTTTAGGAAAGTGAGTATATGCACACTTGTCACAACCAGTCCTAGAGACCCTGCTATAATCCCTTGGTATGCCTTAAGTTGGTAGGAGCAAAATCCCTTAAGAAACCTTAGTGATAAGAGTTGAGAAAAGGGGAGAAAAGAGCTTCGGACCAGTTTGCTAAGGAAGCGTCGGACCAAGGAGAGGAGTCCGACGGCCTTGCCTTAGAAGCCAATTCAGAGACAGAGCTCCGGACCACCTGTCTGGAAGAGCACCGGACCATAGGCAAGTGGTCCGGTGGCCTTTGTCAGTGAAAGCCTGCCCTGGGAGTGAGCTCCGGACTAGTCCGACGGAGGGTCCGACGAGTAGTCCGACGCTCACAGGCAGAGCTGTGATCCAACTCAGTGAGCTCCCTGGCTCCGGACCTGCGCGTCGGACCAGGGCTCCGGACCAAGGAGAGTGGTCCAGAGGTTCGAAGAAGAGAAAGTGTTTTCACTCAGTGAGCACCCTAGCTCCGGACCAGTGCGTCGGACTAAGGCAAGTGGTCCGACGGTGTCTGTTTTCTCAGCAGAGAGTGAGCTCCAGACCAGGCTGCTTGGTCCGGTGGTGTTAGCTCCGGACTAGTCCGGTGGTTTCGCAGAGAAGAGAAAAAGCAGAAAACGGCTAGTTTTGGAGGTGGGGACTATTTATAGTTCCCCTCTTCGTCCTTAGGATGACTCTTGGCCATTGTTTCAGCTGGTTACACCTTGAGAGAATCCTTGGAGAGCCAAGTGCCTAGTGAGGGAGAGATTTGAGAGATTCCATCTTGTTCTTCCCTCCTAGAGTGATTATGAGTGACTTGTGTGCATCCATCCACCTTCCTAGCCTTGAGTTGGTCAAGTGAAGGTCTTGTGCTTGTTACTCTTGGTGTTCGACAGCACCTAGACGGTTTGGTGGTGTTCGGAGGAAGTGATCGCCGGAAGATTGTCGGCGGCTCTTCTCCAAGCTTCTGTGATCGGTTGTGGGCGATTCACCGAGCCGGAGTGGCGAAGAATCAGCCCGTAGAGAGCACTCTACCCTTGCGCGGGTAGAGGGGGAGCGATACCTTGCGAGGTGCCCGGAGTGTCGACACCTCGATACCTCGGGAAAACATCGCTGCGTTACTGAGAATCTCTTTTCCCTAGCTCTTTACATTTCCGCATTACATTCCGTCTTGTTCTTTCATTTCCCACTAGAATTGCTTACGGTGTCCTTCAATTCCGTGAACTGCTACCGCTTTCTAGCTAGGACTCACGACCGGTAGGTACTAGGGGGTGATTGGCATTTGATAGGTTTTCATATTTGCTTTAGAAATTTAAAACAAGCCCAATTCATCCCCCCCCTCTTGGGCATCTTGATCCTTTCAGCCTAGGAGAATGAATTTTATCAGTTATTAATCGCTCCTGAAGTTATAGTCTTGAAACAACCAGGAAGCTTTAATGCATGTCTTGAAAGGAAGTGCCGGTAGCCCATCAGAAGAAGCAACTGCGATTTCAGGAACCCTTTCAGGCTAGAGCTACAGCTGGAACTGATTCAGGGCCAACAAGAAAGGTTCAGCAGGGCACAATAAAGTCGGCAGCTTATGCCACCTAGCCATATGCCCCTAGGCTTATTATGGGAAACAATTCAAAGGAGGAAGCACATGATTTGACCGCATTCTTCGGTTACTGCTTCATCTTGTTTGCACCATAAAACCCAATCTTAACAGTTAGCAGTTTGCAGGCACATCAAATTTGCAGTGACATAAGGAATACTAACCAGTTGGTTGAAGACAAGGCATACGAAATTACAAAACAAGCAAGTAACAGAAGAATGGGAAACTCCAAAGTTTGTGGCTGCAGTCTCCCAAACAAAAAAAAGAAAAGCATATCTGCAATCATTTTGTCATGGTAGTGGTTCCAGAGAATATTTCTAGCAACGGAAGCACCATAACCTGAGAAGTAACCTCTCACTGAAACCGTAAAAAACAGCACCCCGACTCTGAATTCAGATATGCGCAGTAACTAAGATCGCAGCTCTAGGGCTACCCGACTTTAATGGATCCAAACCGACTTGCATCTGTTCAGCAAACGCCAAACATCGTAAGAGGAAACAGCGTGAATCATACTTTCCAGCGAGCTCAAATCCTCGATCCTGTATTCCTCATTGCACACACAGAAGCGCACAAGAAAGAGAGAACAGATGCAAAGAGTGGATCGTAAAGGAAGCAGATCACGGTTCACCAGTGCGGTTCACGGTACCTTGAGGAAGGCCCACGGATCCGGGCCGAAGAGCTCCTTGATCTGCGGGTATTTGGCCAGGATCTCCCGGCGGCGCGACGCGTGCGGCTCATCCGTGTACGACCAGAAGAAGTCCGTCGCCATCACCCCTTCCTCCGCCTCCATCCCCGCCGCGCCCATTGCTCCCTCCCTCCCTCACCCTGGCGCCCCCACGAATGGCGGTGGCTCGGCGATGGCACGGGGTGGTGCTGGCGCCCCGCCCGAATGCAGGTAGGTGGATTCGTCGGCTCCTTGTCACGCCGGCAGCGCGAATCCTGTGTGCTATCTTCTTTGATGAATGAAAGTGTATCAACCGGCTATAGGTGGGCGTGGAGGCGTGCAGCGGCGGAGGGGGTGGGAGAATTTGTCGATTTCGGGGAATCCGGAGGTCACGACGAGCATGAACATGCCCCCGCTGGGGGACAACGTGACGCGGAGCTGGCACTGTGGGGTCAACATGTCATAGAAGGCGATGGCCATGGGTCAGGGTCTCAGCGATAGTTTGGGTCTGAACGCAGGTTGGTCAGGTCGGCTCGATATTTGGGCCATATGAGGCCTTGGAAGAAAGGAAAACTACCCCAGACACAGGCTTTTATGAACCGACCTATTTTTAATTTTCAGGACATCATATGTTAAAGGATGTGCTGCGGAACGAACGTTTCTATCGTAGAACGGACGTTCGAGCGGCCCAGTACGGTCCCACAACCCCTTCCCACCGCACAAGACGCATACCCCTGACCGCGACACACCCCGACCGCGACACCCCCCACCCCCTCCGCGCGCGCGGCCCTGCTCCTCCAATTGGATCCACCGCCGCCGCCCAACATTGTCGTCGTGCCCCATCTGAAACAAACAAAAAAACGAAAATTAAAAAAAAAACACCAGAAAAATAGATCTAATTTTGAAACATCAGAAAACAACACTTGCAACATATATCTAATAGCGCATGAAACATACGTCTGTACCCCTAGCTGTAACACCAGAGCTAAATTTGAAACATCCAAATGGAACATTTGTAACATGCATACTGACACAGTTGAAACACCGAAAAACATGCGTATGAAACACTTAAACAAACACATGACTCAGAGAGTAAAAGAAACATCAATAACAAAACAATTGAAACAAACACGGATCTGAAACAAAAAAAGAACAAGAAAAAAAAGAAACAAATGACTTGATATAAAGAAACAAAACCAAAAACGAATTGAAACAAAGAGATGAGATTTAATGAAACAAAAAAGATCAGATCTAGACCTAGAGAGAGTACAACTGAAACAATGTGGACAACGATTAAAACAAATTACTCAAGCATTTGAAACAACATTTTTGTAATATTGAAACAACAGATACAACAAAATAAAACAAAAAATGATGACCGCACTGTCAAGAGAGGGGAAAGCTGGGATTGAAGAGGAGGATGAGGGGACAAGGGGAAGGATGAGGAAGGAGCAGGCCTCGTGACCTACCTTGACAGCTCGTCGTGGATCCTCCAGATCCACCGCCACCGTCGGCGGATCCGGTGGAGGCCGTCGTCGTCGTGGATCCTCCAGATCCACTGCCACCGCCGCTGAATCCGGTGGATCCATGGTCGTCGTCATCGGATCCGGCGGATCAACGGCCGTCGTCATCGCTGGGCCATAGATCCGCTGGATCCATGGCCGTTGTCATCGGATCCGGCGGATCCACGGTCGTCGTCGTCGCTCACGGTCATCGTCGTCGTTGCCGCCGTTGCAGCAGCCGCCACATCCGCTATGGTAGCGGCCTGGTGGTCGGAGGAGGCGTGTGGGTGCAGGAGAGAGAGAGTGTGAGGAGGGAGTGGAAGGAGGCAGACGGAAATGACGAGGGTGGGAGGGGCGTGCTGTGGGTTTGGGGGTACGCGCGGGCCACCTCCCCGGCCAGCCCACTTGCGGTCCGACACGTGTCGAACGTCCACCAGAGAGCATTACCATATGTTAAACAAGTAATTCTCATAATAAAATTTGCTCAAAGAATTTGATTTGAAAAACGAGACCCCTTGGTCAGATTACATCGTTGTGCCGACTCACCCAGCAAATCCATTCAGACGATCCTTCACTCTGTGCAAATCATTCCCTAGTTGAAAATATGGAATCTCGTCCAAAAGTGTACTTCGCCCTGTTCGCCCTCTCGAAGAAAATTTAACTCAACACATCCTAGTTTTTCCACATATACGCACGTTGTGCAAAGTTAGAATGCAAAAGTCGTTTTTTGAACCAAAAAAAAAACGGATCTCCATCTCGACTTTTGCTACAGAGAAAGGCGCATCTCCAAACGCGATATGAATATTTGTTATAAAAAAAATCGAGGGCTCAAACCTCAAAGTATGTTTTGTTGGATGATGAGTTCCCATCTTCGCTATACATTTTGTCACGAGTGTCCATCTCTTTTATCTTCCATTTTTACGTCTGATGCAAACACACATGGTTGGAACTGTCTTTGACCGACAAGACAACAAGGTGATGGGCACGCCAACAATCTGACTCACATGGAAAACACAGGGTCATTCTCAGCACCAGACGCATTCCTCATTGTGGACAGGCAACAACACATCCTGACAACTTTTTTTGTCACGAACCCTGCATTCACCCAGGGCAAACACAAGACAGAACAGAAGCACATCTCGACTCGACGCCAAAAAAACACAGCCCAGCAGCAGCGAACGCCGGGAGGGATCCGAAATCCTCACGGCCCAACCAGCTTCCACATCGGATTCCGGGCTGGAGCTGGAGCCCGGGAGCAAGCAGCGAACGCTCTCTCCTTTGGAGACGGCGGCTGCCTGTACCTGGCACTCTGGGCCCGCCTCACGGACTCAATAACACATGACACAACTCGAGAGCGAGCCATCACGCAGGTCTGTCTGATGCCTACGATGATCATGAATCACCTCACACTACCTACCTACATATAAATAAATAAAATCATATAAATAAAGCCAAGCTACCTGCATACTCCTACATGGAAAAACAAAACAGTCTGGATTCCTCCTGCCTGGCTGCCTGCCTGCCAAGTGGGCCACCAGCCTTTGCGGGCCCACAAGGCAGTGTCCGGGGCCGATAAAACGTGGGCCCCCGGTCGCCGCGCGTCCGTCGCTGCGTGCTCCGGCCTGCAGGCTCCTAGAGAGAGGGCTCGAAGTTGAGGCGCGAGGTGTAGGTGGCCTTGGGCGTCCAGTTCCTGGGGATGACGTCGCGGGCCGTGAGCGTCTTCCGGGCGGACAGCGTGGTGAGCCTCACGGAGAAGGGCCCCACGAGCGGGCCCCGCACCAGGCACCACGTGGCCCCCCACACGTGCCTCATGTCCAGCCACTGCACCGAGTTCGCCTGCAACACAGCCAGATCAGCAGAGCAGCGATCGCCAATGTTTGGTAAATAAATGTACAGTAAACAACAAGCAACAACAAAGTGAATGTAAGCAAATAAAGCATCTAGTGGCAGTGGACAGCTGTTGTTACTGTTTGTTAAAACCCGGCCCGACCGGCCACTAGGCAAAGCGCAGCAGCGTCTGAAACTTTTATAAAGGCAACAAAACAAAGGCAGCAGCAGCACGTAGTACGTCTGCAAGGGACCGAGTCGCATCGCATGGGATTCCTTGGCATCTTTGGATTCCCCAGCCCAACAAAGGGCACGACGACGACGACGACGACCAGCCACAGCAAGCGTGCCACAGGGCACGAGATGGCTGTCGGACTTAACGGCCACCGTGAAAGCACTCACTACTGCAACGCAAAAGCAGGAAGGCGACCACCGGACCAGTGCAAGTGCATGTGCTTGTGCATGGGTTTCTTTCTTTACTCTCAGCTCCATGGCCGTCTTTAGACAGTCAAACCGAAGCTGACGAAGAAACAACAACATCATGGGCGCCCGGCGCAGAGCAGGTTGATTACAGGGTAGCCAGGGGACTCACGCTCACGTGCTGCTTTTCCAACAAATTCAGAACGGGAATCATTCATGCAAAGAAGATCATGTCGTACTATGTCTTAAACTATTCAGGTTTATGCAAAGCTTTGACCAGGGCTAGCTTTGTGTGGTAGACAGCGCGAGAAAGTAGCAGCACTAGCACGCCCTTGTTGCTAGCCTGGCCACGCGTGGGCTGGATTTCCCGGCTCCGGATAAGGTGCTGCTGCCTTTGCTTGTGTGACCTTAAAGGTTGTAATAGCGGTAAAGAAGGTGAAGTAATTTTGAGCTGCCAGGTCTTTTGGCCGGGCCTCTCTCATCTCTTCGGATGATCGATTCAATCTACCAGACCAGACAGGACAGGGTAGCATTGGCCAAAGGACGGCGGCAACATGCAACTGCTATTGAGAGTACTGAAAGGAAGCAACACTGGAGCACGCACGTCTGATGTCTCCAACATGCTGGGGTTAAAGGCAAGGCCCTATGGGGAGTGGGCAGTGGCCCTCTCTTTGTTCGGTGCATCTCGAGACTTACATGTCCGTCCCAAGGACATGGGATAGTCTCTTAGGGCCTCTTTGGCTGGGCTCTCACCGGCTCCGGCTCTTTCCCACTGTAGTGTCACTGTAGCCAGAGCCAGGAGAGCCACAAAAACGAACATCTCCGGCTCCTGGGGTGGGGTGTCACTGAGAGTGAACACAAAGAGAGAGAAACCGCTTCGTGCTACAGTCAGGAGCAGCTACAGTTCGCCCCCCCCCCCCCCTCTCCTAACCGATTTGCTGTGTGCCACTACCCTATGATTTTTTTTAACCTGAATTCTATATCAGTTCGATGAGTTTACTCCAAAAGTACAAAAGGAATGAATTGTCCATTTTCTCCATTGCATTGAGCTTTTAGATTAAGACAATGGTTGGAGCATGCAATTTAACGTGATGTAAATCATACTCCCTTCATACTCAAAAAGCTTGTAGTTTTAGAAAATAACATGATCTCCAAAGTGTAACTTTGACCACTTATTTTTTAAAAAATGTTTATTTAAATATAATATATTTATATTTTTATAAAAGTATTTTTCAAAACAAATCTATTGATATGATTTTTACATTTTCAAACTCAATAACTTAAAAGTTATTCATGATTTATATTCATGGATGGATCCGCAAAGAAAGAATCGTCCGTTACCTGCTTTATCTGCATGGATCCGATGTCGCCTTCGCCGTCCTCGAACTCGACGAGCAGCGAGAGCCAGAAGTTGGTCGAGCCCTCGTTCACACGGAATGCTATGTTCTTCCCGCCATACTTGCAGGCCGTCCTGGAGTATTGCACACAGGCAAACGACACTGCACCGGTCAGTTTCAGAAAGAAAACGAAACAGGGAATCTAACTGCCAGCACCAGTTAACTGAATTAATCGGGTTTTTTTTTTTTTGCTAGCATTGACATCTGCTGCGATCTCTAGTTGTAACCCCCTCCCCTGCAGAGATTGATCATCAAGTGATCAGATACGGCTCTGACTGAGTTTACTTCAGGCAGCGCCGTGTTTAACCCAGGCAGCAGCAGATCTCAGACTGACGGACAGCTGGGCTGCATTCTCTCCCATTTCCCTGGACGGCAGGAATCAGGATGACAGGACTTGTTTAGTTCCTCAAATTCACCTTCAAATTTCACTATGCAAAAAGAAGATTCTCAATCACATTAAAATATCGACCTATGTATAGAGTATTAAATGTAGATGAAATCAAAAACTATTTGTGCAGTTTTATTGTACTTTACGAGACGAACATTTTAAGCCTAATTAATTAATTTTTAGACAATTATTAGCAATAAAAAACAAAAATGCTACAGTATTCGAAGGTGGCACTGTGCCGATTCGGCCACCCCGAATCCGGAACTAAACACGGCCATAGTACTACTCCTACGTACATCTGGCCAGTTTTCAGCACAGCATCACGATTTACGAGACACTGTTACTACGAGTACTTCGCTGCTACTCCTACCTCGCAGCAGTTGATTCTGAGCTGACGAAAGCACTCGGAGCAAGACTGGTGGGTGCTGAAGGGGTTGTGTGTGGTGCTCTGCTCACCTCCTGTAGACGACGGACAGCTGGCCCCGGTCGCGCAGGCGGCCGCCGGCCCCCGCGACGGCCATCCGGCTGTAGGCGGCGCCGCTGAGGTCGAAGTGGGTGCGGCCGAACGCGCAGAGGCCGCCGGGGCACTCGTCCGTGACGATCACCGTGACGGCCCGGCGGGAGCAGATGCCGCGGTCCAGGCACTTGACCTTGTAGCAGGCGCCGCAGCCCTCGCCGTCCTTGAACAGCACGGGGCTCACCGACCCCACCCGCGCCTTCATCGGCACCACGTCCACCAGCGTCCCGTACCCGCACGCGCCGCCTGAAAAAAATACCGCCATGTTTAGTAAAATCATCACAGCTTCAGTTTCACCAATTAAAAAAAAAAAGACAATGGAAATTACGGAAGGAAGGAACAGCCGGGACAGACAGGGCACGGAGGAAACCAGGGCAGGTTGACGCGAACAAGTCACGGGGCTCGCAGTCACAGGTGGGGTACTGTTCGTCTGTTCCCCGTTGTTCCGTTGCGACTTGCGAGGGAGGTCAACGACAAAAACTGTGGATGCCATGGCACTGCACGACCACGACGTACTGCTCGGGACGGTGTTAAATGCCAGCAGTAAACACCGAGCAGGGTAATGGCGCGCCGTTGGATTATTGTACTGATTTGGTATGGAGATTACTTTACCAGCATCCAGCAGTGTCGGTGGAGAATGAGACTGGGCCAGCGGAGGCTCAGAAGAGTGCAATGCTGCATTTATATTTATATCGTCAAGATTTCAGGAACGCTACGGAAGATTGCATGGAGCTGTTGGAAGGTCGCCGCCGGGTGGTGGCTGCCGCCGAGACGGGAGACGAACGAAAACGAATCCTAAAGCGACGGGGGCACCAAGTAGGCGCTTGACACGCGTACTGGGCTGGGCCCGCAGGTCGGGGCCCACCGAAATTCGCTCCGCGATTCATGGGATGCGCAGAGGTCCCGCCAAAAAATGTCGCAACGGGAGGAATTATTTACTCCTCTCCTTTTTTTTCCTTTTTCTTTTTCTTTTTTACTGCTACTACACCACTACCAGCCTACCACAAAATCATCATTTTCTTCTACTACTATACTAGACGCGGTAAAGGAAACTGTACTGCACTGTAATAGCAGTAGGTACAGCAGCAGCTGAAGAATCCTAAATAATCAACTCAGCGAACGAATTAAGAATGACAACACCGTTGTACTCCCTGAAGTATTTTGCTCGTATCCTACTGTACGTATACAACTGGAGCGCTACGCCCCCAGTCAGTGCGATAACACGGAGTTGAGGAGCAGAGCTGAGAGTGTGCTGCGTGCTCACCGTCGCTGCCGTCGCCCTCGGCCTCGCCGTACCACGTCGCGGTGGCCGACCGCCACTCCATGTCGGCGCCCGCCGCGTTGGCCGACGACTTGCCGCCGCCGAACAGCAATGCGGCTGAGACGGCTGAGATGGGGGCCGCGGGCAGCACAGCGCAGAGGAGGAAGAGAGCGAGAGCAAGAGCGCGCGAGGAAGCCATTGCGGGGTTCAGTCAGAGGTTTGGGTTGGCTCTGCAGGCTCCAGGCTCGTCGCGCCCCCTCCTCCCCCTTCTGCTTCTTCCTCCCCTCTCGCTGGGCTGGACTGGACTGGAATGGAATGGTGGTACTGCGGCTGCGGCGGCTCTCGGAGGCGGAGTTGTGGTACTAGTACTACTTTGGTAGGCTTCTTTTTGGGGCTCGCTCTTTTATGGCTTCGAGAAATCCCAAGCCCCAATGCTCTCAGTCAGAAGCAGAGGAGGGTGTGCTGTGCTCTCGGCGGGCTGGCCTGGGCGCCGGGCAGACTGCTCTACTACCTAGTAGCTGCTCTGTACTGTACGTAGTCTGTGGAGCAAATGGCAAGACGGGCGATTTATAGCGGAAAAGCTGTAGGTGAAAGAAATACAGCAAATCTGGAATGCAGGGTCCACGTGCAAGTGACCGGTGTGTGAGTGGAGTCCATGGCGTGGAAGTGGTCAAGTGGAGCCCGTACCGTGTCGCTTTGTTTCTGACAGTTGGCCGTAACCGGAACGGGCTCTAGTGCTGTTGCAGTGTTGCAACGGCACGGGGCAACTACTCTTGGCTTTGTTGTCTTACGCATAAATTAAGCACTTGTGCCGCGCGTCTGGCCCCTCAACCCATGTGCTGCCGCGGACCGCGCAGGGAGCTAGTGAAAAGTGGGGTCCTTCGGGGCTGGGGAACGACCGTTGACGTGCGCGTCCCGTGGCTGGCGGGGCGGCGGCACTCTGTCTGCCCACACTAGTCACTAGCTTGGCTTGACCGTTGCCGTTGCACAGTGACAAGATTTATTATTAACCTGTGCCGTAAGTGTACCTGCCATCCCGTCGGAAAGGCTCTGCGATTATCGTCCCACAGAACCCAGATACCCCGGTCACGTGAGTGGTGGGCGAACTGGAGCGGGATCGCGGTGACGCTGCGTGGATTGTGGCCTCGTCAGGTGGTCGTTGTTTCTTGGTGGCACTGGCGCTAGGAGGGCGGCTGTTCTGTTCACACCACGCTGTTCCAGATAGCGCGGAGACCATGCGATTCGTCGTAGCTTCTCCAGAGTGCTTTCTCCGACTTCAGGTTCTACACGCGCAGATGCAGATGTAGTACTACACCGTTTCCCGTCGCTGGCCTCGCGGGGTGTGCATCGCCCGTGAACGACTGGATGGATGGAATACCTGCTTCTCCCTCCGCTTTGTTGTTTAAGCTTTGTTATAAATTATTATTTTAGCGTCACAAGATCTATAGAAAATATATGCCAACATATGTAATATCCAATTAGGTGTTTTTTCACAGAAAAAACAATTCGTTTCATCAAATCCATCATAAAGTGTACCAATAGTGCCTATTTCTATTTAAGAGGTGTTTGAAATCACACAACTAAAATTTAACAAACTAAAATTTAACAAACTAAAATTTTAGAGTTAAACTTTATCTAGCTAAAAAGTCTCCTAGCTAAACTTTAGCTAGGTGTTTGGATGCACTAGTTAATAGACTCAACTAAACTTTAGCTAGCTTTAATTAGGTTGAAGTAGTTAAAACCAGCGAAACTTGACCTGAGGTTTTAGCTAGGCTGTTTTGATGCATAATAGCTAAAATTAGCTAGAAAAAATTTAGTTGGTGCATCCAAACACCCCTTCGTATATTATGGATGTTAATGTATTTCTTATAAGAAAACTTGGTCAATGTTAAACGGCTGACTTAGGATATAACTGGAACGACATATATTTTAAGGACGCGACTAACGCACGCCACGCACGGCCGTCTCCTACCTTGCCTGCAACTCTCCTCCGACCATCTTCCTCCACGTCGGTAGCCGCGTCCTCGCCCCTGTCGACGCCCACCGCCCCGCCGCGGCGAGCTAGGGTTTCGCCGGAGCTCCAACAAAACCCTAGCTCGTTCGCGGCACCGCCTTCTTCCCCTCCCCGCCACCGCCGCCGCCGCCATGGCCGGAGCTCCCCCGCCCCGACCTGGCCCGACCGCCTCTACCGCGGCCAGCTCCCCTAAACCGCCCTTCGACCTTCCCCACCGCCTGGCCTACCTCCCTCCCTCGTCCGACCGGCCAATATATCCCACCGGAGTTGGAGAAGAAGAGGAGAAAGATCGCCGGAACCCTAGAAAGTAGATCTAGAGGAGGGGAAGGAGGAGGGGGGAGGAGGAGAGTGGTGGTGGTGGAGGCCTACCTCGCCTGGCCGCCACCGCTGTCGGCACCGTCGATGTCGATCCCCGCCGCCGCCACCGGAGCCGAGAGAGGAAGAGAGAGCGAGCGCGTGGAGAGGTGCGTGCGTGCGGTGCGTGAGTAGTGGGTCGGTGTTAGTGGGTCGGTGTGCGTGCGTTTCCACGCACAGTTGGAATAAATTCATTACCATATTTTAAAACAAAAAAAACACTCGGTTGTGGGGCAAGAAAAAAATAAAAAGAATGCGCTAAACTTGAAATGCTGAATTGATCTTTGACTTCTTTGTCCTGACTTTCTTTTATCCGCTTTGCTCTGAAGATATTCTATACTTAAGGTCTATTTGGATTCTTAGGTCTAAATTAGAGTTAACTAAAATTAAAGATTAAACCTTTATATCACTTTATCTCACTTCTAGTCTAAAGTTTTGTGATATATTCTAAACTTTAGACATAAATTTAGACGTCTTGTTTGGATCCTCAAGAGCTAAAGTGATCTAAAAATTAGTGGCTAAACTTTACGGCATAGGATCCAAATAGGGCCCTCATTGAAAAAACGATAATTTTAGATTCCTCCAAGAGCATCTTCAAGAGACTCCTTATTATATCTTTTCTAAGAAATAGAGATTTTGGTTAAAAAAATACCATGCAATAGTCTATTCAATTGGATATCCAAATATAAATATAATCTATTATAGATTTCTCGCTAGCCAAAGGTGGATAGTGGGAATGACTATGTAGACTGCGCATGAGATATATACAAAACTTGTTAGAGAATAAAAAAAATATACTTAAATGACTCTCCAAATAATGATTTAGATAGGCTCTTGAAAATACTCTAGCTTTTAAACTTTGCAATTTGGACATTACCGTGTAGGCCTATGCCTACCCTGAATTTTTTGATCAAATTATTAGTACTAGTTATATTTCAATGGTCTACACTGAAAAAGTTCATAAGTAGTTGTCTCTAGCAGGGAATTCAAAACCGTTCGGTTACCACGGTAACCGCTCGGTAACCGACGTACCGGTCGGGACCGGTTCGGTTTCGGTACCGGTTTAAATTCAAATTTCAAATTTGAATTTTTTTAAAAAAAAATCTGAAAAAATTCCTAAAAATAGTTCACGATTTATAGAGTCCAATGGTGTAAAAAATTTTCAAATTGGAGTTCGTTTGCTATTTTTTTGGACGTGTTTAAGTTTGAAAAAAAAAAAAGAAAAAAGAAAAAAACCGTGAGGCCCGTTAAGGGCCCATGCGGCCCATTGTCTCCTGCCGCCTCCTATTTAAGCCGCTGTCGGCCGGGGGGGGGGGGGCTGTCTCCGTGCCCCGAACCCTATTCGCGCCCGCCCCCTCCTCTTCCGCCCCCGCGCCGCCTGCAGCCGACCGCGACCCTCGGTAACCGACCGGACGGCGGCGGTTACCGAGATATTTGGTCGGTAACCGACCAGCTCGCCACGCGCCCTCCCCCGCGGCGGTTACCGACCGGACGCGGCGGTTACCGACCCCCGGAGCGGTTACCGAGCGGGTCGTTCGGTAAGTCTTTTTTTTGTTTTTTTTCATTTCTTTGCATTTGTAGTTGCTTTAGTTGTAGGATTTAGTTCTAATATGTAGTATTGATGGAGTATATGATGTAGAAAATATTTATTGTAAGATTTATGTAGGATTTGACTTAGGGTTTAGGTAGGAGTTAGGTTTATTTGGTTTAGGATTTAGGATTTGCGGTTGGATTTGCTTTAGGATGTATGTAGGACTTAGGATTTAGGATTTTATTGATATAGGATTTAGGATTTAGTACGGGTCCATATTGACACATGATGTAATTCCCATGAAATATGTTAAGGTAAACAAAAGGTGCATCCTTGGAAACTATTTTTTATAATAAATATAGTACTCGCTCCGTCCTAAAGATGATATTATTCTTAAATAGTGCTAAATCAAATAATCTTAGATTTAGCTGAGTTTATATACTAAGATTTTAGTATTTAGTATAGTAAATAAGTAACATTAGATTCTTTATAAAATATATTTGTTGTATTGCTATATATTTGCGGTATGATTTGATGCATGTTTTGGATTTTTTTGTGTTGTCCATTTGTGCAGGAAGATGCCGAGAGACCGCAGAGACGTGGTATGGGAGCATGGAGAGAATCTTGCTCCCGGTTGGAAATGCAACTACTGTCTTAAACAAAAAGCCAGGGGTGGAGCTTCCCGGTTCAAGCAGCATTTGGCTGCGCGCGGGACGGAGGTGATCCACTGCACCAAGGTGCCCAGAGAAGTCCGGGAGTACTTTCAGCAGGAGATCGACAGAACTAGGCAGGCAGCTAGTGACCGCACTCGTCAGAGGGTTGCACGAGAGGCTGCTGCAGCGGAGGGCAACCACCCCCTTGGCGATGACGAGTACGAGGCTCGGTTGCGGGAAGCCCTGAATCAGTCCAGAGCAGAATATGAGTACCAGGAGGGGGTGCAGCGGAGAGGAGACGCTTACGAGCGTGGAGGTGGCAGTGGTAGTGGTACTGCTTCGCAGGGGGGCAATCCTTTGCAGAGGATGTTTCGGAGGTCTAGTTCACAGAGGCAGACCCCTGCGGTGGTGGAGGACTACAACTTGACAGCGGGTACGAGGGGGGGACTCCAGCAGACCCGGATTGATACAGGGGCATGGACGCAGAGGGGAAGAAACGCAAAGGACGCAATTGGGAAAGCTTGGGGAAAGTTTTTCCATACTGCAGGAATTCCCGGAAAACAGGCGGACAATCCGTACTTTGTTAGTGCGGTCAAGGAGGCGCAGAAGTGGGGTAAGTACATATACTTAGAGACTTTAATTCATTACGTATATTTCTCTATTCTCATGATTCGCTTACGATTGCAAGTGAAGGGATCGCGTCGCCCAGTGGAAAGGATATAGACGGGAAGTACCTCGATCATAACGAGAAGGACCTGCAGATGAGGTACGCAAAGTTTCAGGAGGAGTGGCCCCTGTTTGGGGTCACGTTGATGTGTGATTCGTGGACGGGCCCGACAAGAATGAACGTCATCAATTTTTTGATCTATTGCAATGGCGTCATGTGGTTCCACAAGTCTGTTGATGCGACGGGCAGGAGCCAAGATTCGTCTTATTTGCTGGGGGTACGTCCAAAATATTATGCCAGTTCACATGCACTATGTTTTCTCGGTTCCACTAAATGTTGTGCGTACTTGTGCAGCTGATCCGCAAGGTAGTTGAGGAGATAGGTGCTGAGCATATCGTGCATATCGTCACGGACAACGGCGCCAACTTCAAGAGAGCATGCCAGAGACTGAGCGATGAGTACAAGCATATTGTTTGGACACCTTGCCTTGCACACACCATCAACCTGATACTGAAGGACATTGGTAAAAGGTCGGAGCATGCAGATATGATCTCAACATGCAAGCGAATTTCAGCTTGGCTGCACAACCATGGCCAGTTGAATGCAATGATGAGGGCAACCATTGGTGGTGAGTTGGTCAAATGGAATGCCACTAGGTTTGGGACCAACTACATGTTCATGGAGAGCTTCCATCGGAAGCGTGATCGTTTTATGCAGTGGATGGGATCTTCCGAGTTCTTGCAGAGCAGGTGGGGAAAATCCCAGGAAGGTCACTATGCTCATGCAAGGCTGTCTAGCTTACAGTGGTGGGACACACTCAAATACATCATCGATTCAGTGACACCAATTTACAGGTTCCTTCGGTTCGCTGATCAGGATAAGCGACCTAACCTGTGTGAGGTTGTCTACAACTTTCAAGACTGCAAAACCGAGATGGAGAAGTTCTTTGCAACAAATGTGTCAACATGGCGTGAGTACAAGGCTATCATGGATGTCAGGATTGCGGACGTGTACCAAGGCACGCATGTGGGACCAGGTGCGATCACAACCATTGTTAAAATAGCCGTCTCTACATATTGAGTATTTACCATTTGCTAATTTGTCGTGCATCGTATGTTGCAGCTGCTGTCCTCAACCCAAGGCTTGTATACTGTTTCAATCCAACCCCGCAAATGTTTGCTGGCCTCAAGGAAGCATTTTGGAAAATGACGGATGTGCACTCCGCTATCTTGGCATTACAGGAGGCAGAATCATTCCGCAGACACCTTGGGGAGTTTGGCAGCGAGCTGGCCATTAAAATGGCCTCGGACCCCAACACAACCCCATGTAAGAGTACTTTTGAACTCATTTTTTTTTGTCTTTTTCAGCGCGTACCTAACATAATGGGTTCCACTTTGCAGCTCAATGGTGGATGCTGTTCGACAGGAGCACTCCAAATCTTCAAAAACTTGCGCTGAGGCTTGTTGCACAGTGTGTATCCTCCAGTGGATGCGAGCGCAACTGGAGTACATTTGCTTTGCTGCACACGAAGGTTCGGAATCGCTTGTCCCACAAAAAACTGAACAAGCTAGTGTATGTGAACTACAACCTTCGGCTGCGACTCGCGGATGCATCCGGACCACCTAGGCGTGAGGAAGAAGACTTCATTGACCAGTTCACGCAGATGTCCTTTTACGAATGGGATAATCCGGTTCGAGACTGGATGGAGTATGGCAGATCCAACCAGGCTCCAGTACTCGACGAAGAGGATGAAGAAACGGACATACCTCTTCCGTCCCATATCGTGAGGTACGTTGATGTACTTTGTTAGCCACTGACAAACCATACTTTTAATAATATGATTCATTCTTTGTGACGACAGCGACCAAGTGGACCCCGACGATCTTGGGCCCATCAGTGATTGGGCCCGTAGACATGTGGGTGACACGCATCTTGGGAAAAGAAAATACCAGACGAGACCTAGCCAGAAACAAAAGGGGAAGCGAGTGCAACAACCTGTCCCCAGCGATGATTCGACAGATGATGGCGAGGAGGGTGAGCAAAGTCCACGGTACCAGGAGTCCGATCACAGCAGCTCAGCAACTGACAGTAGAGACGGTCATAGTGGTGACGATGACCCTGGAGCCGCTTTTGTTGGTGGTGGTGGTGTGGCTGGGGGTTCTGCAGATGGTGCTGGTGGTAGTGATGCTGGTGATGCTGGTGAAC